>LR738713.1:310075705-310124181 GCA_902687465.1 Secale cereale | reverse complement strand
AGTTTTCACAGAAGACATTTCGGTCAGACCGAGTTTAAGTTTCGGTGAATCCGAAGTGTTAAACAGAAGCTTGGCACACCACTTTCGGTTTGACCGAAGTGGGTTTCGGTCCTGCCGAAAACACTAGGGTTTCACAAAAACTTCATTTCGGTCACACCGATTTTGCACAACTCGGTTGGACCGAAGGGTGCAGTGCAATGGCCATAGGCCAAATCGGTCACATCGAAATTATAAAATCGGTTTCACCGAGATGTGTTCCATGGAAACCTAACCCTAAATTTTTTACTCGAATCTAGTTCAAACGAACCAATCTGGTGTACAGGAGGATTTCAATCGTGGCAAGATACTAGGCAATCCAAACGTGCATTGAATCGGAGATGGGAGCACGAGTGGGATCAAAACTCACCCTAACTTGGTGGAGTTTCTCTACGGCGGCAACGGCGCGGAGGAGATGGCCGTTGACGGCGACGGAGACCTACGGCGAGGGCGCACAGGCGACGACGGCGACGATCCGGAGACCAAGGCGACAGCAGCAGGGGATGTGGGGGCGAAACGTTTGAAGGAGGAATCAACGCGCGCGGCCCTTGGAATATATACCCCTTTGCTGTCGGTGGGACCGAGTTGTAAAACTCGGTGGCACCGAGATGGATAACTGCTAGGCAGTTATGCACTTCGGTCACGCCGAAAATCACAACTCGGTTTCACCGAGATGAAAACCTAGATCAGTCTAAATGCTTTTGGTTCGACCGAGTTTGAGTGAGTTGGTCTGACCAAAATCAATTAGAAGGTTTTGGAGATTAGCCCTTGACGGATCGGTGGCTCCGAGTGCTCCTCACCCGGAGGGTCCGAAAATGACTTGTTCAAAGTTTGTGATGTAAGCATGAATAGAATTTGAGACAAGAAAGCATAGATAGCTAGGGGAGGTACTTAGGCATTCTTGTCCATCCATTTGGTCAGAAAAAAATCAAAACAACCAAAACAACAAATGGATGTCCTCGAATGGATAAAATCATGCATCCAACATGCTCACACAATAAGATAGCAAATGAAATATGTGTCAAACATGCACAACCAAAACTCTAGCAACTAACACACAATTTGTCGATGAC
This sequence comes from Secale cereale, assembly GCA_902687465.1. Lineage (NCBI taxonomy): Eukaryota > Viridiplantae > Streptophyta > Magnoliopsida > Poales > Poaceae > Secale > Secale cereale. The sequence continues at coordinate 310,123,072 of LR738713.1, read as the reverse complement.
TAGGTCATCTTTATATGAGTATTTTGACTTAGGAGCCAAATGAGAACATTTGATCATAGGTCATACTCATCGTTTAAGCACAAGTGGGGTTACCACTTTTACATAAAGCATTGATGTGTTCACATCATTTGAAGATGCTTTAGCTCAATTTTTTTTTAGAGCAAAGCTCCCCCTAGATGTGAGAACCCCTTTTAAAGGGTCAAACTAACCTTGGGTTGTCGTAGAAGACTTCATGTAGATGTTGAAGATGTGGATGCTCAATGTTGATGGAGATCATCAAGAGTTGGGAGCTATCCTTTGGATTCGGGCACTTTCAATACCTACATGGGTTAGTCCCACAAGGAACAAGCAAGGATATCCATGGACATAGATTGAAGTTCACAATAGATGATGTCCATGAAAGCAATGATTACCTTGTCCCTTGACTTACCAACAAGAGGGTTTGTGACTCCATGAACTAGTGCACAATATGGAAGTTGATTGCACAAGTTCTTTGCCAAAATGAATGTGAGTGAAGTATGTTGGCGGAGTCTCCCTCAAGAACTTTCTAGTTTTTCTTCTTTGGGATCCACATCATCTTGATGGGAATCCTTGGGGTTGTAGTTGAGCTTGACGAAGTAGAACTTGACGTTTCCTTGGGAACCCACTTGACCATGGCTTGAGGTGCTTCAACGAATGCATCAATCTCCTCTTGAAGCTTGTCCTTGGCTTTTAGCTTGTGGTCTTGTGGTGGAAGGTCATCTTGAGCTTGTTCCACATTGGAAGAAGTAGGATCATACTTCTCCTTTTGAGAAACAAACTGTGGAGTAGGATATTGACCTTCTTCCCACTCAACACCTTCGGCGTTGAACTTTCGCTCAAAACCAATTCCTTGATTCTTCCGGTGCCTTCCTTGCTTGCGAACAATTTCCTCAAAGTTCTTGCTTCCGGCAAGGCTCTTGTAGACACCTTTCTCTATGATCCCTTTCAATAAACTATTCTCTTGCTCAAGTGTAACTTGGCTTGAAACATTGTTAGTGGAATCAAGAGAACTACTAGAGCAACAACATTGGATTTAGCATGGTTATTGTTACTGCTAGAGGAAGAATTTTTCTTATGCTTGTCATGCTTAGTCTTAATGGGTGGCAAGAAATTAGACAAGAGAAGTCGTTTGGCAAGATATGAAGAACTCTTCTTTCGAAGATCGTCATTGATTGCTTTTAGAAACTCATGTTCTTGCTCTAGAGTGAGCTTCTCGAAGCGTAGCTTCTCATGAGATCTTAGGAGCTCTCTATGATCTTCTTGAGTTGTTTCATGAGCTAACTTAAGAGTGTTTAGTTCTTTAGTTAGATGCTCAATCTCCTTCATAGCATTGTCATTCGACTCTTCTCGACTATAAAGACTACTAGCATGTTCATCGTTACTAGGCTCACTGGATTTATCATGCAAGAGCTCATCTTCACCAAGCAAGTCATCCTCATCACTATTGAAGTCAATGAATTCAGGGTGTGATACCTTGGGGCCTTTAGCCATGAAGCATCTTCCAATTCCCTCATTTAGTGAATCAAATAAGTCGTAGGAGTTGGAGTTGGAGGATACGAGAGCAAGACCGGCAACACCTTCATCTTGACTGTAGTCGGAGTCGGAGTGATAGCTTCCATCGGATTGATTGTCGGAGTCGGAGCCGGAGACCCATTCACCTACATGAGCTTGATGTTTTCTTCTTGTGTAGCTCCTTGATGACTTGTCTTTCCTCTCCGAATCCTTGCTTCTCCGAGAGGGTCTTCGTTCATAACGATCATCTCTACTCCTTCTCTCTTTCCGAGGTGACTCATCTCTTGAACTTCTTCTTCTTGGAGATTCTTCTCTTCTCTTGTGGGGAGCCGTACACTCATTTGAGTAGTGTCCGGGTCTTCCACAATTGTAGCAGTTTCGATCACGACTAGAAGATCTCTTTTCATCATATGATCTAGACTTTGAGCTTCTCTCTTTGCCTCTATTCTTGTAGGATTTGTTGAAGTTCTTAACCATTAGGCTTATCTCTTCATTGGAAACTAACTTGTCACTTGAGGTTGTGGGAGGATCACTTGTAGCTTTGTAAGCACCACTCGACTTGTTGTGAAGCTCTTCCTTATCCTTAACTGTCATCTCATGAGCAACAATTCTTCCAATGACTTCGGTTGGCTTGAGAGTCTTGTAGTTTGGCATCATTTGGATCAAAGTGCACACGGTGTCATACTTTCCATCCAAAGCTCTGAGAATCTTCTTGATGATAAATCGGTCGGTCATTTCTTCGCTTCCTAAGCCGGCAATCTCATTTGTGATGAGAGCAAGCCTAGAGTACATTTCAGCGACTCCTTCACCATCCTTCATCTTGACCTTGTCAAGTTGACCTTGAAGAATATCTAGCTTTGATTCCTTCACAGACTCGGTACCTTCGTGCATTTCAACCAAAGTATCCCAAATCTCTTTTGCATTTTCAAGATGGCTGATTTTATTGAACTCCTCGGGACACAAGGCATTGAAGAGAATGTCACAAGCTTGAGCATTGTTTTGCAACATCCGCAACTCTTCAGGTGTAGCTTCGCGATCCGGAACTTTTCCTTCCTCGAAGAATTCACCTTGCATACCAACACAAATAATGCCCCATGCGGCTGGGTTATGACCAAGAATATGCATTTTCATTTTATGCTTCCAACTAGCAAAATTTGTACCATCAAAGTAAGGACCTCTACGAAAATTACCCTCACTAGACGCCATACTCTCCTAGGTTGTGAAACCAAGCTTATGGAGTCCAATGCAATGGAAACCAATACAATGGAGACCAAAGCTCTGATACCACTTGTAGGATCGAAAGTATGTCTAGAGGGGGGGGATTAGACTACTTGTAAATATAAAAATTCTGCCTTTTGACAAAGAACAGTTTTTGGCAGATTCACAATTTTGATCAAGTCAAGGATCACCCTACACATGCAATTCTAGAGTATAGGCAGCGGAAAGTAAATTGCACATGTAGTAAAGAGAGGTGGAGAAGAGCAAACACAATTTTGGAGACGCGATGATTTTTCCCGTGGTTCCGATAGGTGGTGCTATCGTACATCCACGTTGATGGAGACTTCAACCCACGGAGGGTAACGGCTGCGCGAGTCCACGGAGGGCTCCACCCACGAAGGGTCCACGAAGAAGCAACCTTGTCTATTCCATCATGGCCTACGCCCACGGAGGGCTAGCCTTACTCGGGGTAGATCTTCACGAAGTAGGCGATCTCCTTGCCCTTACAAACTTCTTGGTTCAACTCCACATCTCGATGACGGAGGCTCCCAAGCGACACCTAACCAATCTAGGAGGCACCACCCTCCAAAAGGTAATAGATGTTGTAGATGATGATGAACTCCTTGCTCTTGTGCTTCAAATGATAATCTCCCCAACACTCAACTCTCCTCACTTGATTTGGCTGTGGTGGAAGAAAGGATTGAGTGGAAAGCAACTTGGGAAGGTTAGAGATCAAGCTTCATATGGTGGGTGTGGAGCAACTTGATCTCAACACAAGGGTAGGTAGTTCTCTTCTCAGAAATGTAAGGTAGGAGTGGTAGTTCTTTCTGATGGCTCTCTTCACGAATGAAGAGGGGGTGGAGGGGTATAAATAGCCTCCACACAAAATCCAACCGTTACACACATTTGAGCAATCTCGGTGGGACCGAAGTGGACAACTCGGTGAGACCGAAAGTTCAAATAATGTGAACGTTGGGGTTTTCGGTGGGACCGAATATACAATCTCGGTTAGTCCGATTCGTGCAATGACAAGAGCATGCCAGTTTCGGTGGGACCGACTTCATCATCTCGGTGACACCGATTTGATGACAGAAGGTTACAGAAGCTTGGCAACTCATGTTTCGGTGAAACCGATTTCAGAATCGGAAAATCCGATTTTACTAGGGTTTGGCTTATGGCTGAGGTGGTTCATCTCGGTGTGACTGAGTTTGGAATATCGGTGGGACCGAGATTACTTATGAGTGTATATGGCAGTGAAAGTTGCTGATAGTTTAGGAGATGTATCACTAAGCACTTGAGCAACCAGATCATCAACATAACCTGATCCCCTTTTAATAGTATTGGCTTTTCCTATGGACTCAATGTGATCTTGGATCACTAAACCAAAAATGGAGTCTTGAGCTTTTGCCAATGCTTGCCTTAGCATTTTGAGGGGTCCACTTCTTCAGTCATTGCCATACCCATATCACTGAACTTCTCTGAAATGATTCTCAAGTAACTATTAGTTCAATGATATATATGTTGTTATTAATTGCCAAAACCACACGGGGATTAGTTGCACTTTCATATATCTATACATCTGTATCTATATTTATATCTATACTATATACCCCTATATAGCGTGCGAATAAATTTGAAAGATGGTCATTGGATGAAGCCAATCCGACGGTGTAGAGATGGCAAATCCGAGCACTACTGGCCGTTGGATATCATCTACATTCCACCAGATTCCACCACATGTACAATCTAGAAGACTCCATGGTTGAAATTAAGCATAATGCACAAACCTCAAAACACAAGTACTTCTCCTTTGTTCTAGAATCTTCCGTATCACAATTGCCAAACTTTTTTTCCAGTTGAATTGCCATTATTTGCTATTTACTTTATGCTTTACAACGCATAATTCCATGAATCATAAATTAGATTAACCTTTTCATAAAAACTAATTGATTTCGCAAGCGATGAACTATAATAATTAAACGAACGTCTACATCATGCCTATATGACTCAAAGCTTACGTGCTATAGTGTGGTATTTATTCATAATTTGGTTGCCAAATCTCATGCGTGCAATGCACATGTACCATACTAGTACTTCCAGGATGTGCAAAACAAATAAATTAGAATTCCAATGGCATGCTATATAGTGTCTCTTCCTATTTCAGTTAATATATAATGATTAAAATGATGTGGGGGCATCCATGAAACCACGTGGCACATGTGGAGGTGTTGTCGTGACATCCTTGGGTGGATTGATCACAGTGACGTGCTGCTGGTTCGAGAAGAATGTACTCGTCCTCTCTCACGCACACTGGCAGTACGTGCACGAAGCGAAGATGTGCACATATGCACTCATTCCCTTGCACACACACGCGGGTACACGATGGGACACATTTTTGTATGAAGATCCACCCCATGTGATAATTTGATGCGTGTAAAGTCGGTCACTTCATTGATGGTTAATTAATACAGTGCATGCAAATATAGTGGACGTGAGGGAGGAAGTAGTTGAGAATAACTACTCCAGTGCGTGCATGCGAGTAGTTAAATCATGGTTTGCTACTTCCATTGGTCTCCTTCGTATTTTGTGCCAATTTTTGACCATAATTTTAAGAAGCACAATATTTATGCATGTCATAAAAATTAATGTAATTGAAAAACTATGTTCAAATGTGATTCCAATGATATAATTTTTGGTGACATGCATTAACATTTTCTTGGTTAATTTTTTGGTCGGGGCCAATAAACCAGGACACGCGCAACAAGATCAATTTTTGCCTAGGCTACTGTTGGTGACATTTGTATTTAAGTATTGACGGAGTGGAGTACTATTCTTTATCTTAGCCTTGTAGGGCTCTCCCAACGCCTACGCTCGCCTCCATGCCTCGCCCACCCGATCCCGCCATGGAGGATCCCGTCATGGATAATCCCTTAGATCCGAGGATCCCGCGGGCTGCCCTCTTGCTGCGAGCACTGCCGCCATTGAGCGAAACCCACATGTGTTTCAAAGGGGATCCATTGCTCTGGAATCACAGATCGGTGGCGCCGGAGGACATGCCAAGGCTGCGTTTCAGGTGGTGTGAAGCAAGGGAAAATCGGATCAAGGAAGCGTCACATCGATTGGAGACAAGTTCGAAGGAGCTGCGCCTGGAGAAGCACAAGGCGGAGGCGCAAGTCAATCTCAGGGGAGAGATGCTAAGGGATGTTAGCATTTGGCAGCGTCGCATTGATTTCGAGCTGGGGCTAATGGCATAGATCATATTCACGGAGTCGACTGCAGAGGAAAGAACGTGCATGCCTACGGGATGGGATGAGCAGCCGGTGCAACTGTTCAAATGGGCGGTAGGAGAAGCCAAATCATCAAGCCAGCTGTGGCGGCGGCACTGGGGATGCATCGTAGGCAAGGTGAGTTGCCCTCCTTCCCCGCCAGCGATGCAGTGACCTACTCGGTTGCTGCCGCAGTGAACTTGCGGTGCCATGGCTGTTTGTAACCGTGACAATCACTCCATCCATATGTATTGTATTCCTGTGAAAATACTTGGTCGTTTGGAAAAAGATGGTGACTGATTTATCAATAGTTTTTGACTGCTTGGTAGTGACAATCACCCGAAGCCACAAGCAGAAGTCTCCATCGCGTAATTCTTACGGTCGATCACACCAACAGACGGTCGGTCAAACCCGCGACACGCATCGGCTTGGTCTGACATGTACGACCAATTACATCACTGACTTGTGCGACCACATTTGAGCAGTGGTACTTGAATTTTGTGTTCTAGGAAACTCACCGGGAGCCGTTTCGGGCCTCGACCATCAATTGATCTTTAGCTTGTTCCCATCACATTCCAAAGTAGTACTACCATTCTATAATTAAGTGCAAACCTGCTCACACCTAGTAGTACGTATCAAGCCTGATCGTGTTCCCACTATGCATGTTTTAGTACTAGTGTAGTACTAGGCTATAAAAAGGGGAACTATACCTAGCCGAAAATCACTCTACCTTCGTCCTCATAAGTCTTTCTTTTTCGTCCGTCCTTGCCATGGCCGGTGTGCAGAGTTCTAGGTCGAGAACATCTTGCACTACTGCAGGATGCTGCTAACACGACAGTACGACCAGAGACCCTTCGACGAAACTGTGTGCGATGCAATAATCGCAAACGGTGGTGTAAAAACCCTTTCAAAAAAGCTGCAAAATGTTTGCGATGGCGGATGCATCAAACACGTTCAGATTTTAGTTGCGTGTGCGATGCAGGGCATATAGTTTAGTTCAATTATATGTTTGCGATGAGGCGGAACAAAATAAACGGGCAGCCAGATGAAGGCGTGTGCGATATACAACATATGGTTCACTCGGATGAATTGTTTGTGATTAGGCAACACAAAAGAAATGGTCAGCCAGATCAAGGTGTGTGCGATATACGACATGCGGTTCACACAGCCTTGTCGTCAGTGTGTGACCTCTGTGGCAACCGTTCGCTCCCCACTAGCCTCTTCTTGTACCGTGGCATCCGTCCACTGCCTCTTCGCCTTTCCCTCTCGATTTGGAACTGTTGTCGCACGCTCTTCCTCCCTCCATTTACCTTCACCCTTCCTTCTGTCATTGTTTGATCGTCTTCTCCATGGAGGGAACATGCCGGAATTGACCCCGCTATTCTTGCCCCGATCTGAAAAATGACATGGTGGAGGAATTCATTGATCGGTGCGACGCCATCACCTCAGCTAACATGATAGGTTCGTACAAGACCATTCTCGACTCAACAAATAGGATCATTACAAAGAACCCATGGGTTCATGGGCGGTTTGACCCCCCCTATCTTCTTCGCCATGACCTTGCTCGCTGTCGCGAGGATGACGGAAGCCTTTCCTTGTGCAAGTTGATGCTGCTTGATAATGATATGTGTGATGTTAAGATGCCATCGCTTAAGGGTAAGGCCTAGGCAGGTGCTAATGGAGATTGGGTTGTTTATATTGGGAACAAATGCGAGTGGAACTTGTGAATGTGTACACTCGTCACCGGGTTCCACTTCCAAAAATCTTAGACTGCCATGAGGTTCAACACATAGATAGTCTACGTACGTTCAGATACGATCATGATGACTATCGTCTACGGAATATAGTAATTTGTCGAGTTCCCAACCGCTCTTGGGATTACAAGAACTATGATGTTGTTGCTATCTTCGACAAGCTTGTTGCCATCTCTGTTTCCATGGATCGATGGATATTGCTCAAAAATCAATTTCTGTACACGAATGAGTACCGTGATGCAATTCAATGCGAGGGTCTTGTGTTTGCTGTTACAACTCGTGGCACTGTTTTTGCACGAAATCCTTATGGTTTTGGTACGTTTGTCTTTCACCGTAATTATAATTGTTTCATCCAGATGCATGCGGGTTAGCTAGTTTCCCTTTACTAATTAACCTTCTTGTGTTTCCAAGGTCCTGTGAACATTTCACCACCTATAATTGAATTTTTTTACAACTAAGGGGGAGATGACGATGGAGATGATCACGAGCAGGACCTATATACTCAGTGGTGCCTGGAAACTTATTCTGATGGATCACCTCTTCTTGTATGTATACAAGGCACTCCTGATATTACTAGCGAAGCAGGTGTTGTTTCGCATGGTCGCACTATCCGGACCTATTCCAACATACGTTGCAGGGTATTCCGTATGGATACTAGTGTACTAGCGCCAACACCTCCTTCTCCCTGGTTTAGTATTGATAGTCTTGGGGAAAACTTGCTCTTCCTTGGACAAAACTATCCAATGATGGTGAAAGGCGATCCAGCTGTTGTTGACACAACGTTACTACCATTTATGAGAAGCAACTGTATTTATACCTTGGAAATTGCTATAGTTCCCTACCCTGGCTATCACAATATGCATCCTGATATAGGCCGCTTCAACCTGGATGACCAGTCCTGCGTTGGTCTCGAGATTGATAATAGCTGGCCCTTCCCAGAGAATCAAGTATGGTTCAAAGCAAGCATTTCCAACACCGAGGATTGGTTGAGCTGAAGTTCATTTGATTGCTTAGTTATTTGTTGTGTGAGAAAAACTTTACTTTACTAGAATGTTTTGTTGGAAATAATCTGTAATCCAACATGTATCCTCGTTGTCGTTTTGTGTTGGTGAATTGTTGTATGTAATGAATGGTACATTTTTGCATATGCGTCCCATCAACTCACGCCTGCTTGCACGGCACACAGGTCACGTGGCGGCACATATATTAATTTTCTATTTGGATGACAAAAAAGTACAATGCCACTTTGTATAGATGTCCATATGAACAATGCTAGTGGATGTAGTTGCAAAAATTACATAATGCTAGTGACTTTTAGCTGCATATTTTGACAAATCGCAGTGTTACAAGGTTGATAAATGTCAATGTTACTAGATAAACTAATGTCAATCTTTCCAGTTTGATAAATTGTAAATCTTACCCAATTGTTTCTACGTGGTTGCACACGGGTCATCCAAAACACCCGTTTGCATTGAAGGGATGCACAAATCCCGCACTGCGAATTTTCCATAGCTCTCACTTTGCAAACGGATGTTCTATCTAAAACGTTTATGATCAAGCTGCACAAATCCTGCTCGGCACATTTTCGCTTAGCTTCCTGGGGAAGCTGTCGATTTGCATACGGGTGTTCTAACTAAAACATTTGTGATGAGTGTTTTATATTTAAAAACCATTGACTTTATTTTCAAAAGAAAATCGTTTGATAAGTCTGTACATTAAGAGAGAAAAACACAAGTTCGTTCAAACCATATCTTTCATTCAATCACACCGCGAATTTATATTCATATGATCGAGAATTCGAGATACAATATTAAACCCCCAAAAAACTATTTCTGGAGACGGCGGAGGCGGTGTGCCACGCCATCGTTGTCGCTGTCGTCCTCCGGGACGCCGTTGTTGAAGTCTTCAAGGCAGCACAAAATGTTCTTCACTTGTAAATCAAACATCATGTCATCGCGCGATCGACGGTCGGGCCGCATGAGGACGGCAACCTGCGCCGTTGAGAGGCTGTGGTCGACAACAACGCCCCATGCCATTGAGGGGGGGGGGCACGGGCATGGGCACAACGGGTGCAACCAAACACACGGGGACCGGCACCGCGGTGGGTGGAGGGGCAGGCACGGGCACAGGCGCGGCGGGTGCAACCAAACGCATGAGGACCGGCGCCATGGTGGGTGGAGGGGCGCGCACGGGCACGAGCACGGGCGCTGGCGCTGGCATGTACACGAGCTCGTGCGGGTCCGCGGAGACCTCGCTGACGCCCGCGGCTTCCAGCTCTGCGATAGTGCTCGACGAATAGCCCGTCAAGGCTACGGGGATGGTCGCTCGCGCGGGCACGTGGATGGGAGCTGGGACATGAGCGGGGGCAGCAACCGCCATGGACAGCTCGTTCAGGGCCTTGTCCATGAGGCCCCATCCTCCTTATTTTCTATCTCCTCCGACTCGGAGTCGACTTCACCAAACTTGAAGACTAGTGGCAGATGATCATTCTGCGCCATGGCGTTGGTGGAGGTCTGCGGGAGGGAGGGGAATGGGAGGCAAACAGTAAGGCTGCCCGTATTAAACAGTGGCTCGGGCGCCATTAATGGAGAGGAAGGTGGGCGTCCATGGAAGTTAAAGGGCTTGCTTCCCAGTGAGCCTGCGCAGCATACAACTCGCATGCTTCCTGGTGAGCCTGCGCATTGGAGGACAGCTTGCACGCCTCTCAGTCAGCCTGCGCACCGGACTCCGCTCACACGCCTCCCGTTCAGTCAAGTAGCTGTCCACATGGCACCTCTTATAGCCATGAAAACGAAGACACATGGCATCACGTGAATGGTTAACAGAACGCACATGATTTGAATTATACAAACGTTTGAGATATTAAAGTGGCAGCTATTTTTTCAAAATGCCTTTGTTGGCTGTTATTCGAGTGCTCCTTCTCTCAAAATGGACACAAAAAATACCACAACATGTCGGGTGCCATTCCATGATAGCATGCCAAGTTTCATGAATTTCAGACGAGTTTGGATTTACTAGAATTTAAAAACAAAGTATCTCAACATTTTACCGGCAATCAACGGTCCCCGGGTGTTTGAAATACATTCCCATTTCTTGCATGGGACCTAAGCATGCACCCAAGGACACATATTTGATTTTCCAACCAATTTATATGCACTTGAGCATGTGCATGTAGTTCAAATTTGAATTTTGCATGTAAAATGCCTAGAAAACCCAGTTAATGTATAAAAATGTCCAAACGAACCCCGAAAAATTCCAAAATTTAACACAACACTCCTGTTGTTCTATGTTGACACTAGAAAAAAATTTGAAAGCAATAAGAGGCAGCGGATATCGTTTCGTCCCCAAAGGTGGGATGTTCCCTACCGAAACCATCAGGCTGAGAAGTTCTGGTTTGTGAGAAACTTATACCCAAACCTGCCCCAAATGGGACCAAAATTTTACCATGGCATGTTGATGCCGCTCCATGATAGCATACCAAATTTCATGAAATTCAGACGAGTTTTGGATTTACTAGAATTTAAAAACTAGGTATCTCAATGTTTGCAACCAAGTGATGGTGGCAGAGTGTTTGACATTCATTCCCATTTCTTGCATGGGACCTAAGCATGCAACCAAGGACACATATTTGAATTTTCAACCAATTTATATGCATTAGAGAATGTGCATGTAGTTCAAATTTTAATTATGCACATAAATGCATTGAAAACTCAATTAATGCATAAAAATGTCCAAACGAACCCCGATAAAATCCCAAAAATTAACACAACGGTCCTGTTGTTTTATGTTGACACGACAGAAACTTTGAAAGCCATAAGAGGCTGCAGATATCATTTCGTCCCCAAAGGTGGGACGTTCCCTACCGAAACCATCAGGCTTGTTGTGAGAAGCTTTGGTTTGTGAGAAGCATATCCCCAAGCCTGCCCCAAATGGGACAATTTTTTACCACAGCATGCTGATGCCGCTCCATGATAGCATGCCAAGTTTCATGAATTTTAGATGAGCTTTGGATTTACTAGAATTAAAAACCAGGTATCTCAATGTTTGCGGCCGAGTGACGGTGTCAGGGTATTTGACATTCATTACCATTTCTTGCATGGGGCCCAAGCATGCAACCAAGGACACATATTTGAATTTTCAACCAATTTATATTCATTAGAGCATGTGCATGTACTTCAAATTTGAAATATGCACATAAATGCATTGAAAACTCAATGAATGCATAAAAATGTCCAAATGAACCCCGAAAAATCCAAAAAATTGACACAACACTCGTGTTGTTCTATGTTGACACGAGAATTTTTTGAAAGAAATAAGAGGCAATGGATATCGTTTTCCCCCAATGGTGAGATGTTCCCTACCAAAACCATCAGGCTTGTTGTGGGAAGCTCTAGTTTGTGAGAAGCATATCCCCAAACCTGCCCCAAATGGGACAAAAACAATTACCACAGTGCTACTTCTTGAGCTTGCGTTGTATTCCCTTGAAGAGGAAAGGGTGATGCAACATAGTAGCGTAAGTATTTCCCTCTATTTATTTGAGAACCAAGGTATCAATCCAGTAGGAGACCACGCGCAAGTCCCTCGCACCTGCACAAACAAATAAGAACTTCGCAGCCAACACGATAAGGGGTTGTCAATTCCTTTACGGTCACTTACGAAAGTGAGATCTGATAGATAAGATAGTATAATATTTTTAGTATTTTTGGTATAAGAATAGAAAGTAAATAAAGCAAAGTAAAGATTGAAGATTAATATGTTGAGAATAGATCTGGAGGCCATAGGTTTCACTAGTGGCTTCTCTCATGATAGGAAAATTCTACGGTGGGTGAACAAATTATTGTCGAGCAATTGATAGAAAAGCGCATAGTTATGAGAATATCTAGGCATGATCATTATATATAGGCATCATGTCCGTGACAAGTAGACCGAAATGATTCTGCATCTACTACTATTACTCGACACATCGACCGCTATCCAGTATGCGTCTAGAGTATTAAGTTCTTAAGAACAGAGTAATGCTTTAAGCAAGATGACATGATGTAGAGGGATAAACTCAAGCAATATGATATAAACCCCATCTTTTTATCCTCGATGTCAACAATACAATACGTCCTTGCTGCCCCTGCTGTCACTGAGAAAGGACACCGCAATATTCAACCCAAAGCTAAGCACTTCTCCCATTGCAAGAACTATAGATCCAGTAGGCCAAACCAAACCAATAATTCGAAGAGACTTGCAAGGATACTATAATCATACATAAAAGATTTCAGAAAAGAATCAAATATTGTTCATATATAATCTTGATCATAAACCCACAACTCATTGGTGAGGCTACGGTGTTGATGTAGAAGCACTCCGTGATGGATCCCACCTCCGACAGAGCTTCGGAACAGGCCCCAAGATGGGATCTCACGGGAACAGAAGGTTGCGGCGGTGGAATTAGGGTTTTCTTTGTTGGCTCGATGTTTTCAGGGTACATGGATATATATAGGAGGAAGGAGGGCATCAGGGGAGCCAGAGGGGGCCCTCGAGGGAGGGGGGCCCGCCTGCCCCCCCTGGGCGCGCCCTGGACCCTCGTGGCCGCCTCGCTCGTTCCCTCGCGTGTACTCCAAGTCTTCCGGGTAGATACGGTTCCAAAAAATAACTCTCCCGAAGGTTTCATTCCGTTTGGACTCCGTTTGATATTCCTTTTCTACGAAACACTGAAATAGGCAAAAAAAACAACAACAATTTGCACTTGGCCTTGGGATAGTAGGTTAGTCCCAAAAATAATATAAAAGTGTATAATAAAGCCCATTAAACATCCAAAACAGAACATATAATAACATGGAACAATAAAAAAATATAGATACATTGGAGACGTATCAAGCATCCCCTAGCTTAATTCCTGCTCGTCCTCGAGTAGGTAAATGATAAAAACAATTTTTTTGATGTGGAATGCTAACCAACATAATTCTCAATGTAATTTGTTTATGTTGTGGCATGAATGTTCAGATTCGAAAGATTCAAGATAAAAGTTCATATTGACATAAGAATAATAATACTTCAAGCATACTAACAAAGCAATCATTTCTTCTCAAAATAACATGGCCAAATAAAGTTCATCCCTACAAAATCATATAGTTTGGCTATGCTCCATCTTCTCCACACAAAATATTTCAATCATGCACAACCCCAGTTTCGGCCAAGCACTTGTTTTATACTTAATTTTTTTCAAACTCTTTCAACTTTCACGCAATATATGAGCGTGAGCCATGGACATAGAACTATGTGGAATAGAGTGGTGGTTGTGGAGAAGACAAAAGAGGAATATGGTCTCACATCAACTAGGCGTATCAATGGGCTATGGAGATGCCCATCAATAGATATCAATGTGAGTGAGTAGGGATTGCCATGCAACGGATGCACTAGAGCTATAAATGTATGAAAGCTCAACAAAAGAAACTAAGTGGGTGTGCATCCAACTTGCTTGCTCACGAAGACCTAGGGCATTTGAGAAAGCCCATCGTTGGAATATACAAGCCAAGTTCTATAATAAAAATTCCCACTAGTATATGAAAGTGACTAAACAAGAGACTCTCTATCATGAAGATCATGGTGCTACTTTAAAACACAAGTGTGGAAAAAGATAGTAGCATTGTCCCCCTTTTTTCTTTTCTTTTTTGGGCCTTTCTTTTACTTTCGCCTTTCCTTCTTTTTTTTTCTTTTTCTTTTTCTTTTTTCTTTTTGGGACAATGCTCTAATAATGATGATCATCACACTTATATTGATTTACAACTTGATACTAGAACAAAGTATGACTCTATATGAATGCCTCCGGCGGTGTACCAGGATGTGCAATGAATCAAGAGTGACATGTATGAAAAATTATGCATGGTGGCCTAGCCACAAATACGATGTAAACTACATGATCACGCATGGCAATATGACAATGATGATGTGTGTCATAGCAAACGGAACGGTGGAAAGTTGCATGGCAATATATATCGGAATGGCTTTGGAAATGCCATGATAGGTAGGTATGGTGGCTATTTTGAGGAAGGTATATGGTGGGTGTATGGTACCGATGAAAGTTGCGTGGTACAAGAGAAGCTAGCAATGGTGGAAGGGTGAGAGTGCGTATAATCCATGGAATCAACATTAGTCATAAAGAACTCACATACTTATCGCAAAAATCTACAAGTCATCAAAACAAAGTACTACACGCATGCTCCTAGGGGAAGGGTTGGTAGGAGTTAACCATCGCGCGATCCCGACCTCCACACAAAGGATGACACTCAATGAAATACCTCATGCTTCAAATTTGTCACACAACGGTTACCATACATGCATGCCACGAGACTTGCGAACCTTGACACAAGCATTTCTCAAATTCGCAACTACTCTACTGGCATGACTCTAATATCACCATCCTCATATCTCAAACAATCATCAAGTATCAAACTTCTCCTAATATTCAATGCACTTTATGTGAAAGTTTTTACTATACTCATCTTGGATGCCTATCATATTAGGACTAGTTTTATAACCAAAGCACATTACCATGCTGTTCTAAAAGACTCTCAAATAGATATAAGTGAAGCATGAGAGATCAACAAGTTCTAAAAAATAAAACCACCACCGTTCTCTAAAAGATATAAGTGAAGCACTAGAGCAAAACTATCTAGCTCAAAAGGTATAAGTGAAGCACATAGAGTATTCTAATAAATTCTAAATCATATTTATCTCTCTCAAAAAGTGTGTCCAGCAAGGATTATTGTGGCAAACTAAAAATCAAAGACTCAAATCATACATGACGCTCCAAGCAAAACACATATCATGTGGTGAATAAAAATATAGTCCCGAGTATAGTTACCGATAGATGAAGACGAAAGAGGGGATGCCTTCCCGGGGCATCCCCAAGCTTAGGCTTTTGGTTGTCCTTGAATTTTACCTTGGGGTGCCTTGGGCATCCCCAAGATTAGGCTCTTTCCACTATTTTTTCCATAGTCCATCAAAGCCATACTCAAAACTTGAAAACTTCACAACACAAAACTTAGCCAATAATCTCGTGAGCTCCGTTAGTATAAGAAAACAAACCACCACTCAAAGGTACTGTAATGAACTCATTCTTTGTTTATATTGGTGTTAAACCTACTGTATTCCAACTTCTGTATGATTCATACCCCCCCAATACTACTCATAGATTCATCAAAATAAGCAAACAACACACGAAAAACAGAAGCTGTCAAAAAACAGAACAGTCTGTAATAATCTGTAACTTTCGAATACTTCTGTAACTCAAAAAAAAAACAAAAAAATTAAACGTGAGGAATTTTTCTATTAATCATCTGCAAAAAGAATCAACTAAATAACACTCTCCAGTAAAACATTATAGCCAATCTCGTGAGCGCTAAAGTTTCTGTTTTTTATAGCATGATCATATAAACTTCACACAAGTCTTCCCAAAGGTTCTACTTGGCACAAACACTAATTAAAACACAAAACCACATCTAAACAGAAGCTAGATGCAATATTTATTCCTAAACAGAAGCAAAAACAAAGAAAATAAAATTGGGTTGCCTCCCAACAAGCGCCTAGCTAGGCACGATACAAGAATAGATCTAGGTATTGCCATCTTTGGTAGGCAATCCATAAGTGGCTCTCATAATAGATTCATAAGGTAATTTGATTTTCTTTCTAGGGAAGTGTTCCATGCCTTTCCTAAACGGAAATCGGAATCTAATATTTCCTTCCTTCATATCAATAATTGCACCAATCGTTCTAAGGAAAAGTCTACCAAGAATAATGGGACCTGAAGGATTGCAATCTATATCAAGAACAATAAAATCTACGGGCACTTAATTCCTATTGGCAACAATAATAACATCATTAATCCTTCCCATAGGTTTATTAATGGTAGAATCCGCAAGATGCAAATTTAAAGAACAATCATCAAGCTCATGGAAACTTTACAAATCACACAAAGTTTTTGGGATTGTAGAGACACTTGCACCCAAATCACACAAAGCAAAGCATTCATGATCTTTAAGTTTAATTTTAATATTAGGTTCCCACTCATAATAAAGCTTTCTAGGGATAGAAACTTCTAATTCAAGTTTTTATTCATAAGATTGCATCAAAGCATCAACTATGTGTTTGGTAAAAGCCTTATTTTGACTATAAGCATGCGGATAATTTAGTACGGATTGCAACAAGGAAATACAATCTATTAAAGATAAATTATCATAATTGAATCCCTTGAAATCTAAAATAGTGGGTTCATCACTATGCAAAGTTTTAATCTCTTCAATCCCACTTTTAACAAAAAATTGATAAGATTGAACATTCTCCAAATATGTGGGATCTAAAGTTGACACTCTTCCAAACCCAATTTCAATATTATTGCAAACACTATTATCAATCTTATATTCAACATGGGGATTAAATAAATTTTCAAAATCATAAGAAGAATCACCCCAATCATGATCACTGCAACAAGTAGCGGGCATATCAAAATAAGCATCCCCATGCTTAGGGTTTAGCATATAATTAGCACAATTGACATTAATAGAATTTATAATAACATCATCGCAGTCATGCTTTTCATTCAAGGAGGTATCGTGAATCACTTTATAATCTTCTTCTTTCAACACTTAATCACAAATTTTAGATTCACAAATTTCAAGCAGAACCTCATAAAATAATCTAGTGCACGCAGCTCACTAGCAATTGGTTCATCATAATTGGATCTCTTAAAAAGATTAGCAAGTGGATGAGGATCCATAATTTAGCAAGCGAATATGTAACTAACAGAGGGCACATGGCAACACAAGCAACAAGAGGCAAGCGAACGGTAAACACACGGAAAAGAAGGGCGAATAAAATTGTAAAGGTGAAGTGGGGGAGAGGAAAACGAGAGGCAAATAATGTAGTGCGAAGGATAAGGGTTTGTGATAGGTACTTGGTATATGACTTTTGCGTAAGCCTCCTCGGTAACGGTGCCAGAAATTGGCAAGTTGCCAGGAGATCAAATCTTTAATTGACTTGGCGTGAGTCTCCCCGGCCACGGCGCCCGAAATTCTTCTTGCTACTTCTCGAGCTTGCGTTGTATTCCCTCGAAGAGGAAAGGGTGATGTAGCATTGTAGCGTAAGTATTTCCCTCAGTTTTTGAGAACCAAGGTATCAATCAAGTAGGAGACCATGCGCGAGTCCCTCGCACCTGCACAAACAAGTAAGAACTTTGCAGCCAATGCGATAAGGCGTTGTCAATCCCTTTACGGTCACTTACGAAAGTGAGATCTGATAGATAGGATAGTATAATAAATTTGGTATTTTTGGTATAATAATAGAAAGTAAATAAAGCAAAGTAAAGTAGATTGAAGATTAATATGTTGAGAATAGACCCGGGGCCATAGGTTTCACTAGTGGCTCCTCTCATGATAGCAGAATTCTATGGTGGGTGAACAAATTACTGTCGAGCAATTGATAGAAAAGAGCGTAGTTATGAGAATATCTAGGCATGATCATTATATATAGGCATCACATCCATGACAAGTAGACCGAAACGATTCTGCATCTACTACTATTATTCCATACATCGACCGCTATCTAGCATGCATCTAGAGTATTAAGTTCATAAGAACAAAGTAATGCTTTAAGCAAGATGACATGATGTAGAGGGATAAACTTAAGCAATATGATATAAACCCCATCTTTTTATCCTTGATGGCAACAATACAATACGTGCCGTGCTGCCCCTGCTGTCACTTGGAAAGGACACCGCAAGATTGAACCCAAAGCCAAGCACTTCTCCCATTGCAAGAACTATAGATCTAGTAGGCCAAACCAAACCAATAATTCGAAGAGACTTGCAAGCATATTATAATCATACATAAAAGATTTCAGAAAAGAATCAAATATTGTTCATAGATAATCTTGATCATAAACCCACAATTCATCGGATATCGACAAACACACCGCAAAAAGATTACATCGAATATTGAGATCCAAAAAGAGAGAAGAAGCCATCTAGCTAATAACTATGGAACCGAAGGTCTGTGGTAAACTACTCACAACTCATTGGTGAGGCTACGGTGTTGATGTAGAGGCACTCCGTGATGGATCCCCCCTCCGGCGGAGCTCCGGAACAGGCCCCAAGGTGGGATCGCACGGGAACAGGAGGTTGCGGTGATGGAATTAGGGTTTTCTCTGTTGCCTCAATGTTTTCAGGGTACATGGATATATATAGGTGGAAGGAGGGCATCGTGGGAGCGAGAGGGGGCCCACGAGGGTGGGGGGAGCCCCCCCGGGCGCGCCTTGGACCCTCGTGGCCGCCTCTGTCATTCCCTCGCGTGTACTTCAAGTCTTCTGGGTAGATACAGTTCCAAAAATAACTCTCCCAAAGGTTTCATTCCGTTTGGACTCCATTTAATATTCCTTTTCTGCGAAACACTGAAATAGGCCAAAAAACAACAATTTGCTCTGGGCCTTGGGTTAGTAGGTTAGTCCCAAAAATAATATAAAAGTGTATAATAAAGCCCATTAAACATCCAAAACAGAATATATAATAGCATGGAACAATAAAAAATTATAGATATGTTGGAGACGTATCACACGTCATGTTGATGCCGCTCCATGATAGCATGCCAAGTTTCATGAATTTTAGACGAGCTTTGGACTTACTAGAATTTAAAAACCAGGTATCTCAATGTTTGCGGCCGAGTGACGGTGGTAGGGTGTTCGATATTCATTCCCATTTCTTGCATGGGACCTAAGCATGCAACCAAGGACACATATTTGAATTTTCAACTAATTTATATGCATTAGAGCATGTTCTTGTAGTTGAAATTTGAATTATGCACATGAATGCATAGAAAACAGATATCGTTTCGTCCCCAAGGTGGCATGTACCCTATCGAAACCACCAGGCTTATTGTGAGAGAAGCTCTCGTTTGCGTGAAGCTTATACCAACACCTTCCCCAAATGGGACAATATTTTTACAACGACATGTCGCAGCCATTCCAACATATCATGTAAATTTTCATGAATTTCAGACGAGTTTTCGATTTATTAGAATTTTAAAACCATGTATCTCAATGTTAGCGGCCGAGCGACAGTGTCAAGGGGTTTGACATTCGTTCTCCTTTATTGCATGTGACCTAATCTTGCAACCAAAGATAAACATTTGATTTCTCAACCCATTTTTATGGACTGGAGCATGTGCATGTAGTTCAATTTTGAATTATGCACATAAATGTCTAGAAAACTCAGTTAATGCATAAAAATATCCAAATGATCCCCGAAAAAATCCAAAATTTAACACGACACTCCTGTTGTTCTATGTTGACACCAGGAAAAATATTGAAAGGAAGAAGAGGCAACAAATATCGTTTTTGCCACAAAGCTGACACGTTTCCCTAACGGAACCATGAGGCTTTCTTGTGAGAAGCTCTGGTTTGTGATAAGCTTATACCACAACCTGCCCCAAATGGGACAATATTTTTTACCCCATCATGTTGATGCCATTCCATGATAGCATGCCAAGGTTCTTGAATTTCATACGGGTTTTGGATTTACTAGAACTACAAAAGCAAGTACCTCGAGATTTGCCAGAGAGCCACGGTAACGTGGTGTTCGAAATTCATCCCCATTTCTTGCATGGGACATAAGCATAAACCCATGGACACATATATGATTTTACAACCCATGTTGGTGCACCGGAACACGTGCATGTGCTTTAATTTTGAACTGTGCACCTGAAATGGCTAGAAAACCAATTTAGTGTATAAAATTTCCAAACAAGCCCTGAATAATTCCAATTTTTCACGACACACATATAGTTCAATGTTCACTGTAGATAAAAGATCTATCAATTCAAACACCGTCCATTACCGCTATGACCCCATTATGTAATTCAAATCAAGATGAAAAATCAAGTAGACCCCATACATTTTATTATCACCAACCATGTGTGATGCAGTACAAAATATCTTGTAGCACCGTCGGAGTATAATACGCATATGGCTTACGCCAGAAGTGTCACGCCCAATATGCAATTCTATCCCGATCACGTGATGAACTCGTGATTGGGGCACAACCGCATTTCGGGCGCTTAGCAAGATGGATATCATTACATCGTACCATTACATACGTAGATGGGGATACATACAAGCCATACAATACCACATGAATACAACACATCATACACAAGACATCCAACTACGGATGAAAAACATGAAAAGCACAACGACAACCATCCTGCTATCCCAGGCTGCCGACCAGGAACCTATCCCAAGATCCACGAAGAAGAAGAAAGAACTCCAACACAAGTAAACATCGCTCTCACGTCACGTCATCGAAAACCTGCACCTGCAACAGTTGTTGTAGTATCTGTGAGCCATGAGGACTCAGGAATCCCATAACCATGGGTAACAAGACTAGCAAAGCTTAATGGGTATGGAGAGGTTAAGTGGTGAGGTTGAAGCAGCGGCTAAGCATAATATGGTGGCTAACTTACGAGTACAAGAATAAGATGAGAATCTACGCAAACGATCGCAAACTAATAATGATCGCTAAGTGATCCTGAACTACCTACGAGTCAAACATAACCCCACCGCGTTCTCTTCTCAAAATGAAAAGAGACAGTCACGGTTACTCACGCGGTTGGTGTGTTTTATCTCAGATCCTCTGACAAGTTTTCTACAACCGGACATTAACAAATTCCAATCTGCCACATAACCGCGGGCACGGCTTTCAAAAGATCATAATCCTGCAGGGGTGTCCCAACTTAGCCCATCACAAGCTCTCACGATCAGCAGAGGTAAAAACCCCTTATCTTAGGGAAGACCCGATCAGACTCGGAATCCCGATGCACAAGACATTTCAACAATGGTAAAACAAGTCCTGCAAGACCTCCCAATGTGCCGACACCCTAATAGTAGTCGCGCGTATCTCGTCTCAGGCCACGATGGATGAGCTATGGTTACATTGACCAGATACCCCAAGTTTCCAAGGGGCGGCGCTGCAAGCTGCTCTAGGTTGGGCCAACACTCATGTCGAGCACTGGCTCGGGGGTTGAATTAAGAATCCATGGGTAGCGCTAAATCCCTATGCAAGTTTTAGTTATTATTAGGCAAATGGTAAAACCAAGGTTGGGCCTTGCTGGAGGAGTTTTATTCAAAGCGAACTATCAAGGGGTCCCCATAAACCAACCGCGTTAGGAACGCAAAATCAAGGAACATAACACTGGTTTATCGGTTCTTAATGTGGCATGAGTGGAACAAAACACCGAGCAAAAGGCCAAGCCTTCCACCCATTTCCAAGTATATAGGTGCATTAATTATAGTAATAGATATTGTGATATTCCAACAACCAAGATCTAACAGGGAGCAATCTTCATCTTCACCTACAACTAACAACGATATAAGAGGGGATGAGCAAGCGGTAACATAGCCAAACAACGGTTTGCTGGGATGGTGTCAAAGGTTTGATGTTTCATGGCAACAAAGAGAGGCTGACAAACAAATGGTAGGTAGCGCGACATATTGCGATAGCATCGAGAGAACTAGCATAGCAATGATAGTAATGAGATCCAAGGTGACAGTCATCTTGCCTGAGATCCCACTAGGAAGAAGAGCGAGTCCATGAAGAAGACGAAGCCACGTAGACAAACCAAGCGTAGTCGAACAAATCCTCACGATCGGAACGAAACAGGAACTAACGAGAAGAAGCAAACAACACGGTAAACACACATATCATAACCATGGCATGATGCACAATCAAGTATGATACATGTCCGATATAAATATACATGGCATGGCAAAGTGCGCAAACAATACTACAAGTTAAGTGGAGCTCAATATGCAACGGGTTGCATATTGACGGAACATCACATTCACATATTTAGTTTGATCTCGTTTATGTACACAACAAGTTTAAATGTTGGTTAATATGGCAATAGGTGAAGTATAAGGAAACTACCTATCTTGGCAATTTAAATGAGGCCAGAAATGACAAACAACAATGCAAAACAATAGTTCTGTGGAAAATTAGCTAAAACATCCAAAACGAAAAAATGATGCGGGCCGAATCTGGCTGGTCCAACTAGATGGAAAAAAGGAGGGGCGCGCTGGGGATGGCCTCACCGATGGGACAAGGCCCGGTCGGTGGAGCGGATCGGGTTGGAAGCAATTCTGGCCCTCGGGCGAGGTAGCGGAAGTTGGGCCCATAGGAGGCGCAACTGGGCCTTGGCTGACGTGGGACTGGTGGTCAACGTGTTGGGTGGAGCGATCGTGTCCTGAAACTAATGAAGCTGGAGGCGACAACTTCGTTCGCCTGCTCGAAGCAGAGGGGAGGCCATGAGGCGGGAGGCAACGGCGACTCGGACGGCAGGGACAACACGAAGGAAGGCGGTGGCTTGGCGTTCGATCTGGAGCAGGGAAGACAAGGGGCATCGCGATGTAGAGGACGTGAGGAAGGAATCTTGGCGCAGGACTTGGCGAGGCAGAGGGCGCTCAGGAACGGGTCGAGGGTGGCTAGATCCGACGGCTCCCGGCCGGATCTGGCGACGTTCGCAACCGGCGATGGCGGGGGCTTGCACGGACGGCAGCCATGGCGGGGTGGAGAAGTTCCTAGAGAGGAAGAGAGATGTTACGGGGAGGAGAGAACATAGCAGAAGGGAGAGATGAAGGGCAAGGGCGCCGCGACCTGGTCCTGCTGCATGGGTCGATGGGGAAGAGAGGGCACGGTCCTGGTGGTTGGGTTGAACGGCGACAAGGCAGCGACGGGGAACTCCGGTGGCGGCGGAGCTTAGTAGTCTTGCGGTAAGGCAAGGGAGAGGCCGGGCGCGCGGCGAACGAGCGGGGAGGCTCGCGGGACCTTGGTTGCTCAGGCAGGAGAGATGGAGCACGACGTGTTTCTAGAGGCGTTGGTGTACACGGGAGCTCGAGGACGAGGGGTTGATCAGGAAGATGGATCGGGTAGGTGGTGTGGTGCGGCTGCGGGAAAACGAGGAAGGTGGAGAAGGAGCTGGTTGGGCAGGTGGTTTTGGATGAGATCTTGAGGAAGTGGATGATTGGGGTGGCAGCGGCGATGGGACACATCTCCTAGAATTTAGGGTAAGGTTAGGGGTGGTCTATATATAGTAAGAGGATTTTGGGTTAGGTGCTAACTCGTCCCTCCGATTGTAATCGGACGGTCGAGAATAAAATACTTCGGCCGTTCAAACAAATAACTGAAGATATTTGTTGGATGTTCGGGGATGATCCGGACACAACGGTCACGACTGCTCGGGTCGGATTCGGGATAGTTTCGGACAAGTTACGAGGAGAGGAAAAGTGGGCTGTGTAGAATGTGAGTAGGGTGAGAAGAGAGGGAGATGGCAGCCCGGCAACAGGTTTCGGGGCACCGAAACGTCCGACGAATAACTAGCGATAGTGCTGCTATAGTTTAACGGTTGGGCTATCAAACGCACTCCGAATGGGACAAAATTTGGCAGGCAATCTACCTACACTATAAATAGACCGCACGTCAACTTTTACCCCATTCCAAGAACGTTTTTATGCCACTTATAAAATAAATATTCGGAGGTGTAGCGGGCGCGTGCAAGTGTGCCTGGGCTAGGAACGGGCAATGGAGAGACCCGTCAACTACGGACGGATGCAAGTTTTGAAAACATGCTGATGAGATGCACATGATGACATGTCAAAGTGCAACACGCAAGCAGATGACATCGCAATGGCAATAATAAGAGGAAGACATCTGGCGCATCGGTCTTGGGGTGTCACAAGAAGGTGCGACGGCTACAGTCCACAACCCGCTCTGAATAAGGGACCGTGTCTGATGACACTTTGCGCGCTAGTTTTTTCGCTGAAGCGATTCCAAATTTTCGACTTCCGTGGAAATATCTACCTCCCCGCCCCTCCCCCTTACCAAAAGCCACATTTCCCCTTTTTCCGCCTTCCTTTCCACGTTGAAACCTTCACCCCTTGCTTGCAGCGCCGCCTCCTCGCCGACGACCCTCCTTCACGCTGCTCGGCTTCGCCTATCCAGACAGGTAATCCACACCCGCCCCCGAGGATCCTTCCTCATCCCACATGCCCCGACCACCAGCGTGACACCTTCCACCCAAATCACCGACCCCTCCACCAAATAAGCGCCTCCCTAAGCCATGGTGCCCGCAGTATAGCTAGGATCTCAAGGAGCATTTGGCAGCGGAGAAGCAAATCGCGGTCGTATGCGCGGATGAGGTCGCGATGGCAGCCATTCGTGTTGACCCCCAGATCTTGGAGGAGCACCTCGCCGTCCAGGCAACCGTCGATGCCTCGCACGCCGACACCGCGACGTAGTTGGCTGCTTTAAACGTTAGTTTGTGGAGTTTTCTCGAGGCCACCCTCGGTGCCTTTGACGAAGACTACGAGGTGTTTTCTCAATGTTCACGTGCTTACCTCATCTCGAGAGCCAGCAGGTTGGTGCCCGGAGCGGCTCAGGCAACTCACCACTACGATGAGGGCACCCACGATACGGAGGCCTCGCCCTCTTCCGTGTCCAAGGAGCCAATCGTCATCGATATCTCCGACAAGAGGAGTAGCTTGTCTTATTAGCTCACTATAAGGACCCATGTTCAATTTGCTAGCTATTGCCTTTCCTTAACAAATTCTAGTGAATTGTGCTATCTACTTTTACCATGCAATTGTAACACCCTGAGCATCATACTACAGTAACTCCACACTAATGATGTCAAGTCATCATCATTATGCCCTATGGAAAATAATTAAGAAATATTTGAACCCCAAATTCAAATTTTAAAATATATTAAAATAGTTATTTCACCAAACACTAAGACAAAAATGTTCATATAGTGCAAATAATTACTAAGAAATTGTCATGAAGAAACCAACATTTTAAAAATGAATTAAATGCCCTTAACCTATTTAATATAGTGGCAACACAATAATTTAAATGCTTTTCTAATTTATGAAAAATCCAAAATATTTCAATTGACTCTCAAACATTTTATGGTAGTGAATAAATTTGCATTATAAATTATGGGCCAGAGTCTATTATTATACAAACCCTATTTGCTGTATAAATTAAATGCAAAAAATAAATAAATAGGAAAACGCAAACAGAAAAATAGAAATAAAATTACTACACTGGGCAGTAAGGCCTACTACTACAGTAAAAGGCCAAGCCCGCCCCGACACCTTCTTCTTCTGTTCACTGGAGGCATGGTGGACGCTGGTCGCGCGTCCACGCCGCGGATCAGCCGCGTGTTGGCCATCCGCCGGCACCCCCGAGCTAGATAAGATGGATCTCGACCGAGTGGACCAACCCAGGCCCTTTTCCTTCCTCCTCTCGCTCGCGTTTGTCTCTTCGATGCTTCCCGAGCCGTCGTTCGTGACCTCCATCGTTGTTCTCCCGGCCAGAGACGTCCCCGAGCCACGAGGAGTTGTCTAGGAGGCGCTCTGTCGTCGCCTTCGTCGTCTACACCATCGGATCAGAGCCGGGAGGCCACCTCGACGACGCCCCATCGCCTTCCACCTCCACGGCCACCGCGACGCCATCACTCGATTCGCCACGGTCAGCTCCTCCCCGACCTCCCCGAGCTACTATTCCGCTTCGCTGTGAGCTCCCCTCTATTTCCCCTCTGCTCACAGACCCGCGCCCGTCCTGTAGCGCTGTTCACGTAAACTCCAACTGCCGCCGTCTGCCATGTCCGACGTGTGCCTTGCTGCCGTGCGCTCTTAGCCTCGCCGTGCTTCCTAAGATGCCCCTAGCGAGCAATTCAAGCTTCCCAGCCGTTTAGTTCACTCGCTAGCCAGTTGCTTCCCGGCGCCCTTAACAACCGAGCTTCGGCGTCGTCCCTCGAGCTCACCGCGGACGTTGCTGCAAGCCTCCCATGCTTTCGCCGCGCCCTTGGCCACCCCACGCGCGCCCGCTGCCGCCTCACCCACATGTCGCCCGCGCCCTACCATGCTGCTGTTGCTGTTGCTTTAGGCGTTGCATTGCTACGGCTTGCGGTGGTGCTAGCTGTTGCTTACTGCTACTCTTCTGCCTAGCCTCCGCTGCTGCTCTAGCTACTCCTGACTGCTAGACTACGGCTGCTCCTAGATGTTGCTGCTTGCCGGTGCTAAGAGCAACTCTAGCGGACCCCACATCTGGCCGGACCGCAAAACACATTTGTGGTTCATGGAAAACGGCATTTGCGGGCTGGCTCGGACGGCCGCAGATGCAGACCCTCCAAACGGACGTGTATAAAAGGATATTAATGGAATATTCTTTTTTACAGGTTGGTTTATGCGGGGTCGGATCGGACATCGTCGCGTCGACCCACAAACAGAAAACGCCCAATTCTCGCATTTTACATAGGTTCTCGCAAATAGTTTCAAATTCAAAATAAAATAACATAGCACGCGCAAATAAAATCCCAGTTTAACAAACGCAAAAGATGTTTTGCAAAAGTGACGCCCATGTCCGGCATCTTCTTGGTCGATCATCTCTCTCCGCCGTCGAGTCCATCTTGAATTTCATCTCCACCACCACCGAATCCTCCTCCGGCGCTTGTTCCAACTCCCGCACTGAAATCATCGACGTTGCCACCATATGGAGCAGAGAAAACATCTCTGGAATTGTAACACGCACCGGCCGACGCAACCATTCTCCCCTTCAAGATTTCTCTCCTTGCCATATCATGCCATGTTTTGGTGAGGTCGTCCATGTCATTGCGGTTCATTGACATGATCTTATTCTCCTCGGTGAGCAACTTGGACAATGATTTGTTTTCAGTGGCGCGTGCTCTTCTCTCCTCAATGGCAGCTTTGCGGAGCCCCTCTTCCTTGAGCAGTTGCCACTTTTCTTGCTTCTCTTTTGCCTTCTTACCGGCCAACTCTTTCTTGATCTCCAACTACTTCAACAACATCAACTCGTTTGATTGCACCATTGCATCAATCTTCTCCCTCAAGCTAGATGCTTCTTGCTCTCTCTTCATCTTCTCCTTAGTCTTGTTGTCGCCATCGGGCTTGTTCAAATTTCTTGGGCCATCATCATCCTCGTCTTCATCCATGTTTGTAAGTAAGCCTCTCTTCGATGGGGATTCTTTGTCGATCAACTTCCACTTCTCGCAGTTTTGGAGCAACTCCCAACAATGCTCTAGTTTGAAGAATTTGCCTTCCGAAGCTTCCATGTCTTTGTATCTATGTTGGGCAATCTCGGCCTACACAATGTGATCAAAGTGATGCAATCATTTCATATGATGCGAATATGATGATGCACAACTTGAACAATCAAAACAAACTCACATAGTAGGTTTCCACGGTTCCACTTGGAGGTGCATTGCGTACTTGCTACAAGCAAGCTGCCCAACGGCTGCACATAGGCTTGATATTCTCCCAACGCCCTTGAAGCGACCGAAATATGCGTGGAGTCCTATTGGGATGCTTTGCCATAATGCGGAAGTATTGATCTTCGATACCTTGCCAATATCTCTTGGCGGTTTGAGAAGTACCAGTGCATGCATCAAGAGACACCGCACTCCATGCTTTGATCAAGGCTTGATCCTCCAAGATCGTGTAGTTCTTCGATCTTTGGCTCTTCCCAGTTTTTGTTTGCGATTACCCATACGCTTCCCCATCGATCTCCTCCAATTCTTCCTCACAACCATGATCGTCCACGCCGCCCTCCGTTTCATTGTAGTCGAATGCGGCGAACGGGGCTTGATCAATGTCAACGACATTGGTGTCCAACAAGTTCACGAACTCGGCAGTTGCATTGTTCGAACCACCGCTATAGTGCATGATAACAAGTCACAAGATGTCGCAAAAAATGGCATAAATGAAAGAAATCGAATTGACCCGAAGACGCATACCTTTCGGCCATTTCATCGAACACCTCGCTTGCGGGGGGAGCAGCACCGCTGAACGGCATCGTCGGGGCAACTCTTTTCGGGATGAAGTGAGATGATGAAGCAGACGGCCTCTTCATCGGAACCTTCTTCTGCTTTATGCCAGAGACCTTGCCGCCCTTCTCCGCCGCCGGCCAAGATCGTGCTGCGGCGTTGGCGGACGGAGCGCGGTTTGAGAAGTACCAGTGCATGCATCAAGAGAAACCGCACTCCATGCTTTGATCAAGGCTTGATCTTCCAAGATCGTGTAGTTCTTTGATCTTTGGCTCTTCCCAGTTTGTAAAGCGAGACAAATCCGAATAGGCGGTCCGTCCGTCTGTCACATGCCTATAGCATAGTGAACATGCAACCGCCCCCTCCGATTTGTCTGTCCAAAAATGCCTAACACCAGGAATACTTTCCCGGATGTTTCCCCCTTCGCCAGTATCGCGTAGTACCACGTTAGATCACCCCTAACATCGTGTATTGCCATGTTATACTTTGTGATGTGATATTTGCTTTATATTTATTGTTTATTCCCCCTCTTCTCCCCGATAGACACCGGGTCCAAGACCGCTGCCGGTGCCACTATGGTCGACTATGTCGTCGGTGACCCTTCCTTCTCAACCGAGCTTCCAGGCAAGCCAACCCTCATTCATCAACAAATATCGC
Source organism: Secale cereale (assembly GCA_902687465.1). NCBI lineage: Eukaryota > Viridiplantae > Streptophyta > Magnoliopsida > Poales > Poaceae > Secale > Secale cereale. Next base: position 310,093,768 of record LR738713.1, on the reverse strand, counting down.
CCATTCTTTTCTCTCTTATTCTTGCATTAGGTTTGCTACTGTTGATGATTCGATAGCTCCTCTTCTTTTGCATAGCCTGTCATTGTTGCTACAATTGTTGATACATTTACCTGCTATCCTAATGCTTAGTATAGGATGCTAGTATTCCATCAGTGGCCCCACTTCCTTGTCCGTCTGCCATGCTATACTATTGGGCCGTGATCACTTCGGGAGGTGATCACGGGTATATACTATATACAAGTTATACATGATACATGTGGTGACTAAAGTCGGGTCGGCTCGTAGAGTACCCGCAAGTGATTCATGGATTGGGAGCTGAAAGGATAGGTGGATCCATCCAGGAAGTAGTGGGCCTGGGTTCCTGACGGCCCCCGACTGAATCTTTATGGCGGAGCGACAGGGCGGGTTGAGACAGCCAGTTGAGAGGTGGCCTGGTCGTTGTCCGTGGTGATTTCATAATAACACGCTTAACAAGTCTGACCACTGGCTTATACGCACTAACCAGCTACGTGGGAATAGTTATGGGCTCTCCATGTTGTGGTATCAGCCGAAGCCTTCTTGACGTCAGCGACTGAGCGGCGTGCATTGGGTAGGACCGCGTAACGCAACTTCCTTTGAAATGGAGGTTGCTAGGTCTGCTCACCGGCCGCGTACGCAACGTGCAGGTGTGCGATGGGCGATGGGCCCAGACCCCTGCACGCTTAGGACTTAGACCGGTGTGCTAACCTCTCTGTTGTGCCTAGGAGGGCTGCGACATGTTGATCTTCCAAGGCTAGGCATGACCCAGGAAAGTGTGTCCGACCAGAGGGGATCGAGCATGCTGGGAAATGTGGTGCACCCCTGCAGGGAAGTTTATCTATTCGAATAGCCGTGTCCCTCGGTAAAAGGACGACCCGGAGTTGAACTCTGACCTCATGACAACTAGAACCGGATACTTAATAAAACACACTCTTTCAAGTGCCAGATACAATCCGGTGATCACTTTCCCACAAGGCGACGAGGGGAGGATCGCTGGGAAGGATTATGCTATACAATGTTACTTGGTGAACTTACCATCTACTCTAATCTACTGCTGCAAGATGGAGGCTGCCAGAAGCAAGGATACTTGTTACTTTCCAGCTACTCTCTTTTACTGCTGCAAGATGGAGGCTGCGAGAAGCGTAGTCTTCGATTGGATTAGCTATCCCCCTCTTATTCTGGCATTCTGCAGTATAGTCCACAGATATTGCCCCTTTACATATATACCATTGCATATGTAGTTTAGGTCCTTGCTTGCGAGTACTTTGGATGAGTACTCACAGTAGCTTTGCTCCCCCTTTCCCCCCCTTTTCCTCTCTTCTCGGTTGATGCAACCAGATCGGTGGAGTCTAGGAGCCAGAGGATCCCGAGGATGTTTCTACGCGGAGTTCGGTTTCGAGGAGTAGTTAGGAGGTCCCAAGCAGGAGGCCTTTCCTTTTCAATTGTTGCTACATTTGTGCTAGCCTTCTTAAGGCAAACTTGTTTAACTTATGTATGTACTCAGATATTTTTGCTTCCGCTGACTCTTTTGTTTTCGAGCTTATGTATTAGATCCTTCGAGGCCTCTGGCTTGTAATATAAAGCTTGCATTATTTTAATCTGTGTCTAGAGTTGTGTTGTGATATCTTCCAGTGAGTCCCTGATCTTGGTCGTACACATTTGCGTGCTTGATTAGTGTATGGTCAAATCAGGGGCGGCATAAGTTGGTATCAGAGCCGACTGCCTATAGGAATCCCCCTTTCCAACTCCTTGGCCGAAGATGAGTCTAGTCGTTGAAAAACTTTTACTAACTTGGCTATGTGGATTATGGGCCCACGTCGCCATTGGGTGCTATTATGATCTTTTATTCCTCGTCTATGCTCTGGGACTCTGATCTATCTTCTATTCGGGTCAAATGATTTTGCTAACTCCAACTCTAGGTTCTCGTAAATACTTTCTCCCGGAGAGCTCCTCATTCCAGATGATCGCCTACTGCACCTGAAGATTCTGAAGATACCCTCTGATGTTCTCTTGAGACTTTGTGCCCATTGCTTTTGCGATTCCCTACCATCGAAATATCCCCATGGATAAATACTTACACATGTCGCTCTTACAATTATTCCCAATTGCTCTTGCTATTACAAGATACCTTGAAATATTTTCTGATATTCCGAGAGTCTTTTGATCTTACTGCCTTGCAGTTCATTACCGCATGAGAACACTTGCGAATAAATTCCTCACACTTACTGTGGATTCGTTCATCCACAGGTGTTCATGTGTCCCACAAAATTCTCTCAAATACTATTCGATCTTCCGGAAACCTTACTAGCCTATTGTTCTTGTTCTTCCTTACCTGCCTGCATTATTGTTAATTCCATATGACTAGTAATACTCCTTAGCACTCTTTGACACCATCATATTTGAGCCTTTGATTCAATATAATTGCGAATGTTCACAATTATCAGTCGAACTGGAATCCATTCTTCCGGCTCAGATGACATTCCGGATATGAGTTGGTTCTCGCCAATCAAATTGCCGTCGAATTGTGACCCTAGTCTATTCAACTTATCCATCTTTGATCGGAGCGTCTGTTTTTGATCCTTCGTTTTGGAAATAATAATACCTTCATATTTAAGCACTGGGTTATTCAGAGTTTCCATAATCGGATGTCTTTGTAGTCTTTCTTTCTCGGATTGAGTATCGATATTCACATCATCTCCTTTGAGAATCCGCCAGATCCATTAATGGATTATTATCCGACAGTGTCCTTCATATTTAATCACCTTGTTAGTTCTTCCCCTGATACATAATGTCTTTTGATGAATCGTGCCTGATGCCCTTGGAGAATTGTATCCTCTGCTTTGACAACCATGCTCTACTTTTGAGCTTGTTTTATTTATTCTTTAAGTTTGTGGTATACGTTCCCGAGATGCCCCGCTAGGCTGAGCCTATGCCTTCCTTAATCTATGTGAACCCGAAAGATTTCACGGGTCTTACTCATATGGTATTTCACCAGGTAAAACTTTCAACACTAACACCATTTTCGAAACCAGAAGTGAATGAAAGGTTATGCATGTCGGAGATATTGACCATGGGTACCCTCGGCGACTACCCTTGGTATTTTAAGATAAATGACAGCCGCTTGGTCAGCTACGGCCGTCTGCCCCTCGAGCCGCCTCCTAGGGTAGCCTGCCCTTGGAGCCGGCCACCAGCAGAAGGCAGGGACCCAGCAGGCGGCAACACTAACACCACCAGCCAGCAGACGGCCCCGCATTCCTCCCTCAGGGGATACGCTGAGGGGGGTCCCAGCGTGGCGGGAGCGTGGCTACAGGAGAGCATGTCCTTAGAAGATCTGTAAGGGTGTGGCTACAGTGGCCGTGTACCTTATTAATATGCCCTAGGCGGCGGGTCAGTGTAGCCACAAAGCTCGTGACCAAGCAATGGTCAGAGGAGGCCACGATCCCACTACCCGCAAACGGCGGGCCCAGCAGGTGCCTGGCCTCACCAGTCAGCGGGTAAGCTCACAAACAGGCAGCCCCTGGCAGGCGGCCAGGGGAGACGGCCGTCTGGTAGCAGACGGCGAACCCCGCCCTAGAAGTCTGAGCCTCATCAAGACGACGGGATGGGGCGAGGCAGCAGCGTACGGCGAGGGGCGATGGCACTGTGGTCATCTCCTTCCTGACGAGGCTGTCGTCAGCAAAAGCATCCCCACAGTGAAAGATAATCACGAGGGCCCCGCAGGCGGCGGGCCCCAGCAGATCGGCGGCGAGGCCGACACCAGAAGACACTGACGGTTGGGGGCCACACCGTCGAATTCACCATTGTACGCGTGGGGGGTAGGCCTATATAAACCCCCTAGGGTCCCCAATGAGGAGGGGCTGGGAGGTTGGCTATTGGAAGATCACAAGATTAAACCCTAGATAGAGAGAGGAGGTGAGCTAGCCTTGTTCATCTTCCTCCTTTGAACCACACAGCTCAAGGAGCAATGTTGTAGCCTCTTTAGTGCTATCAGTCATGACGCGGAGCCCCCGCAGAGCAGGACTAGGGGTGTTATCTCCTCGGAGAGCCCCGAACCTGGGTAACATTCGTAGGCGTCCTAAGTATCACTTTATCCCGCTTCCCGAGCCCGGCGATGTTCTTTTGACCCCATGCATGATAAGCCATCCGTTGGCATATGTCGTCCCAAAACCCCGACATTTGGCGCCCACCTTGGGGCTAGGTGCACTGTCGTCCGGAGACATGTTATGGACGGGAACCTTGTTCCTTCCTGGCGAGCGTAGCCAGCCCGGCACGCCTGCTGGCGTGGAAACCGGGATGCTTCGCAGTGCTGCGGCTGCATGTGCCGTGAGCGGGCTCGCCGATCTGCTCGGCGCCGCCCGCATCCACGACGAGCCCTCTCCGGCGGCCGAGCCAGTGGCGCCGGAGAGCTTCCTCGTCGAGCTCCTCGACAAGCTCCACCTCGTCAACGAGCGCGCCTCTGACGTGGAGTCAGTGGGCTCTTCTGACCCACCAGTAGACTTGATCGTTGACCTCGACGCGAGGCCGATCGATTCCTTCCCCGAGCACGTGGAGATCGTCAACGACCCTCTTCCCGTTCTTCCGATCTGCGGCACCATCGGCATCGTCACGGAGGTGCTCGTCACCGACCACGACGAACCATCATGCAGAACACGTCCAGACCCGCTTGAGGCCGCTCTGCAGCACCTCGCCGCCCCTGTCACGGCGGGGGCAGACGGCGCGGAGTTGGAGGCGCTCCGTGTTTTGCTCCTCGACAATGCCAACAAACTGGCAGCCTCCCGACGCCTCACTGAAGCTTACCGCCGCGAAATGGACCGCGCCATTTGTGGCACGCCGGCTGCTGGCGAGCCTAGCCGAGTCGGCGCTGTCCGCGATCGCGGCGGGCTGCTAGCAGACATGCTGGGGGCCCCGCGGCCTGTGTACCTCACTCCGTCGGAGAACCTAAGGGCTGCCCAGGCGGCAGTCGATGAGATGGGCCACTTGGAGGGAGACAAACTCCGTTGCGTGACCCAGCGTGCCCGCCAGCTCCTCGACGCTACTACTACGCAGCAGGAGGCCCGTCGCCGGGCATTAGAGGCGGCCGCGCACGCCGACAACCGCCCCTTTCGGCGGGAGCAAGGAGCCACATCCCGCTCTCCGACAGTCGGCGCTACCAACCGGCGAGACTCAGAGCCCGCTGCCAGCCGCAGCCGGCAGACGCGCGTCACCATCGAGCGCGACGAAGACAACTGCCCAAGGGCCGTAGAACGATGAGGGGAGCAGCCGCCTACTCCCAGGCGGGAGAGGCGCGTGTCTCCTCCGCCTGTTGACCACCCCTCTCTGGCAGGCTGCCTGGGCCGCCGCGAGGGGGTCGGGGAGAACGACGCCCGCCACCGCCTGGACCGTCTGGCTCGCTCCTAGGCGGTTGAAGAAGAAGATGACCTCGGTCCGGCCTGCTTCGGCCCTCGCATCCGCAACGAGCCTTTTCCCAAGGGCTTCTCGCTCCCCAGAGACACCCCCAAGTACAACGGATCAGTAAAACCATAGGACTGGCTGGTGGACTACTCCATGGCTGTCAGCATCGCCAGAGGCAACAGGTGTGTCGTGGTGAAGTACGTGCCTCTCATGCTCCAGGGCACGGCTCGGACGTGGCTGAACAGCCTCAAGCCCAACAGCATCAACGGCTGGCTAGACTTCACCGAAGCCTTCACTCGTAACTTCACCAGCACCTACAAGCGTCCTCCCAAGCCGCGTCAGCTCTCCCTGTGTGTCCAAGGCCCGGACGAGTCGGCCCGTGACTATCTGACACGCTGGGCGGAGCTGCGAAACTCTTGTGAGGGAGTGCACGAGGTGCAAGCCATCGAGTTTTTCACGGCCGGGTGCACAGAAGGCACCTTGCTCAAACACAGGCTCCTGTGCGACAAGCCGGCCACGCTGGATGAACTGCTGAGCATAGCAGACAAGTACGCCACCGCTGACTCCTCCATGAAGACCGAGCTACAAGTGGATGCTTCTGGTAAGATGACCCCTCCAACTTCCAAGACGCCGACAGGAGAATCCAACCGGCGCCAGCAGACCAGCGACCAGAAGCGCAAGGCCCACGCACCGGCTGCCAATAGCCGGCTGGTGGCAGCGGTCGACGGACAGCAGCCAGAAGCTCAAGCAGGGCCCAAGCGCCAAAAGGGCGGCAAACCGGTGTGGCAGCCGACCTTCTCCTTTGATCAAGCCTTGGACGCCCCTGCAAGTTCCACAGCGGCGTGAAGCCCTCCAACCACACCACACAAAAGTGTCACTGGATCACAAGGATTGCGAGGGGAGAAGCTCTGCCTCTGCCGCCTGCTGGACAGCCGGCTCCGCCTCCTAATCTGCCGGCTGCTCATCCTAGCGGCCAGATCCAGGACGAATTCCCAGAAGAAAATGGTGCCTATGTTGTCTTCACCAGCCAAACGGACGATAGGCACAGCCGGCGCCAGCAGCGCAGAGAGGTCAACACTGTTGCCGTCAAGAGCCCAGAATTCATGCACTGGTCAGAAAGGCCTGTCAGCTGGAGCCGAGAGGATCACCCGGCTGTCATGCCATCTCCAGGGGCCTATGCCTTGGTCCTGGACGCCACTCTCTCCACTGACAGGCGGGCCTGCCGTTTCTCCCGAGCCCTGGTAGACGGCGGCAGCAGCATCAACATCATGTATCGAGACACCATGGAGAAGTTGGGCAACAAAGAGAAGCAGCTTCAGCCTACCAGGACCGTGTTCCATGGCATTGTGCCAGGCCTCTCTTGTTCACCAATCGGCAAGGCCAGTGTCGATGTCCTGTTTGGTGACAAGACGCACTTCCGGAGGGAGCCGGTCTGGTTTGAAGTGGTAAATCTGGAAAGTCCCTATCACGTGATCTTGGGCCGGCCCGCTCTTGCAAAGTTCATGGCAGTCCCCCATTATGCCTACCTCAAGATGAAGATGCCTGGTCCCAAGGGAATAATCACCATAACCGGGGACTACGAGAAGTCCATTGCATGTGCAACGGCCAGCAGTCGCCTGGCAGAAACCCTTGTTGTGGCTGAGGAAAAGCACCGTCTAGAGCGGCTGGTGGCAATGGCTGGCGAGCAGCCGGCCATACCAGCCGATCCCAAGGAGGCGGAGCCGCAAGGCTCGTTCCAGCCCTCCAAGGACACAAAGTAGATTGCCTTGGACCCGTCTCACCCGGAGCGATTTACTGTCATAGGGTCAAGCCTAGACAACAAATAGGAAAGCGAGCTCGTCGATTTCCTCCGTGAGAATCGGCACATCTTTGCATGGTCCCCCAAGGACATGCCTGGTGTCCCGACGGAATTCGCCGAGCACAAGCTACACGTGAGAGAAGATACAAAGCCTGTCAGGCAGCCACTGGGCCGCCTGTCAGAAGAGAAGAGATGAGTCGTTGGGGAGGAGGTCGCTCGCCTACTAGCAGCCGGCTTCATCATGGATGTCTTTCATCCCGAGTGGCTGGCGAATCCAGTCCTGGTACTGAAGAAGAACAATAAATGGCACATGTGCATTGATTACACCAGGCTAAACAAAGCTTGCCCTAAAGATCCGTTTGCTCTGCCACGAATAGATCAAGTGGTTGACTCCATGGCCGGATGTGAGCTGCTGTCTTTCCTTGATGCTTATTCGAGGTACCACCAAATCAAGCTTGATCCAGCTGACCGTCTGAAGACTGCCTTCCTCATGCCATTTGGGGCCTTCTGCTATCTGACCATGACGTTCGGCTTGAGAAATGCCGGCGCCACCTGTCAGCGTTGCATGCAGAAGTGTCTCCTCAAGCAGCTTGGAAGGAACGCCCACGTTTACGTGGACGACATTGTGGTGAAGACGAGAAGAGAGGAACCCTTTTGGAGGATCTCCAAGAAGATGGAGAGACCCCGCGAAGAACAACGCCATTGAGAGGATGGAATGACCGACCCGTGTGCGAGATGTCCAGAGATTCACGGGGTGCCTGGCATCTCTCAGCCGCTTCATCAGCCGGCTGGGAGAAAAGGCACTCCCCCTATACCAACTGATGAAGAAGACCACTTGCTTCGAGTGGAACGACCAGGCGGATGAAGCCTTCCAATAGCTCAAGCGACTGCTGTCCAGCGCGCCTGTCCTGGCGGCGCCAATAGACAAGGAACCCATGATCCTTTACATAGCCGCCACCAGCCGGGTGGTCAGCACTGTCATTGTGGTTGTGCGCCCAGAAGATGGTAGAGCCTTGCCCGTCCAGAGGCCTGTCTACTACTTGAGCGAAGTGCTACCAGCATCCAAGTAGAACTACCCACATTACCAGAAGATGTGCTACGGCGTGTACTTCACCGCCAAGAAACTCAAGCAGTACTTCCAAGAGCATTCTGTCACGATCGTCTGCACGTCCCCGCTTGCTGAAATCATGGGGAACAGAGATGCCTCAGGAAGAGTGGCCAAGTGGGCCATTGAGCTGGCCCCCTTCACCATCTTCTACCAGCCGCGCACCACCATCAAATCGCAAGCATTGGCCGACTTCCTCGTCGATTGGGCTGAAACCCAGTACCTGCCGCCGGTGCCAGACTCAACCCATTTGCGGATGCACTTTGACGGGTCAAAGATGCGCACCGGCCTGGGAGCCGGCATCGTCCTCACCTCCCCCAAAGGCGATAAGCTCAAGTACACCCTGCAGATCCACTTTGCCGCCCTCAACAACGTGGCAGAATATGAGGCAATTATCCACGGGCTCCGGATGGCCAAGGAGATTGGCATCCGCCGAGTGCTGTGCTACGGTGACTCAGACTTGGTTGTCCAGCAGTCGTCTGGGGACTGGGACGCCAAGGACGCAAACATGGCAAGCTATCGCTTCCCTGTCCAGCAGATCAGTGCACACTTTGATGGCTGCGAGTTCCTCCATGTGCCACGAGCTGATAACATGCAAGCAGACACCTTGGCGCGAATCGGTTCCACCCGCCAAGCAATACCAGCCGGCGTATCTCTCCAATGCCTGCGCAAAACGTCTATCAAGCCTTCACAATAGTCGGAGTCAATCTTCATACCAGCCGACCCCGGGGCAGGCGGCCTCGCGGTTTCGGCTGCTGGCCTAGAGACTGGCCCAGCAGGCGGCCACGACACTCCAACTCCAACAGACGGACCACCCACAGCCACGCCAGCTCCTGGCCCGGGGACTGCTCCAGCAGACGGCCAGGAGACGCCGGCTCCAGCAGACGGCTCGGGGACTTCGGAAACACAGCAGGCGGCTCAGCCTAGCCCTCCACCTCCCAGCCCAACCACCCTGGTCTCTCTGGCCGAAGCAACTGGTGTCTCAGCGCCGTCTTGGGCATAGCCAATCCTCACATTCCTGCTCAAAGGAGAGCTGCCAGCAGAAGAAACTTCGGCACGACAAGTTCAACGCCGAGCCTCAGCTTATACCATTGTCAACAAAGAGCTCGTCAGAAGGAGTGCGACGGGCGTTTTCCAACGCTGTGTAGAGGCAACCAAAGGGCTGGCCATCCTAAAGGACATTCACCAAGGAGAGTGCGGCCACCACGCGGCCTCAAGATCTCTCATGGCCAAAGCTTTCCGCCACGGTTTCTTCTGGCCGACTGCTTTGGACGATGCCAAAGATTTGGTGAGAAAGTGCAACGGCTGCCAACACTTCAGCTCCAAGCAACACTTGCCAGCCTCTGCACTCAAGACTATTCCGATCACTTGGCCATTTGCCATCTGGGGTCCGGACATGGTAGGACCTTTCAAGACTGCTAGAGGAGGCCTGACACACTTGCTCGTGGCAATAGATAAATTCCCCAAGTGGATCGAAGCCAAGCCAATCAAGAAACTCAATGGCCCAACTGCTGTAACATTCATTGCAGATATCACAGTCCAGTATGGTATACCGCACAGCATCATCACCGACAACGGCACAAATTTTGCCAAAGGCGCACTTGCCCGTTTTTGTGCAACGCAGGGCATCCGGCTGGACCTAGCGTCCGTTGCCCACCCACAGTCTAACGGCCAAGTTGAGCGCGCCAATGGCCTCATCCTATCTGGCATCAAGCCCCGGCTGGCCGAACCTTTGGAGCGGTCGGCCGACTGCTGGATCGAAGAGCTGCCGTCTGTCCTATGGAGCCTTAGAACCACTCCAAACAAATCCACCGGCTTCACCCCTTTCTTCCTCGTCTATGGGGCCGAGGCCGTCATCCCAACAGACGTTGAGTTTGACTCGCCTCGCGTCACCATGTATACGGAAGCTGAAGCCAAAGAAGCACACGAAGACGGCGTGGACTTGCTGGAGGAGGCCCGGCTGGTAGCACTTAGCCGCTCCACCATCTACCAGCAGGGCCTCCGCCTCTATCACAGCTGGTGAGTGAAGCCACGCTCCTTCCGCGAGGGAAACCTTGTGCTCCGGCTGATCCAGCGAACAACTGGCCAGCACAAGCTCTCGGCTCCTTGGGAATGACCGTTCAACGTTAGCAAGGTATTGGGCAACGATGCCTACTACCTCATCGACGCCCAGAAGCCGAGAGCGCGCAAGAGAGACGACTCATGCAAGGAGTCGGAGCGCCCATGGAACGCAAACCTTCTTCGTCGCTTTTATAGCTGAAAGAAAGTATGTGTCGTGCTATCTAAAGTTATTTTCAGAATCAGTGGGAGCCCCGAGGAGTTCTCGGGGACTGGCCAACCCTTTATCTATATGATAAGAATTATGCCTGTGAATGATTGTTGTTCACTCCTTTGTCCGGCACCGGAGCCTACGAGACAGCCCGGGGACTGGCCGCCTAGCCCTATGTCTAGGGAATTCTCCTTAAAAAGTCAGACAAGTAATGTGATGGCACCCAAGCCCTCTCCTGCATCAAGTCACAGACTCGCAGAACACGGCTGTCCGGCTGGCACAAGCCAAAGGCAAGAAGTGGTGCCCACATGAAAAATGGGTAAGGAAAAAAGACATAGGGCCAGCCGGCCCCTAAAGCTAACAGCCGGCTGCCAAGCAGCCGGCCAGCCGGTTCTAGGCTTGGCCAGACCGTCTTCCAGAAGGCGAGATACTTTCCCACCCCGAAAATAGCCAAGTCCTTGGCCCAGCCACAGAACCCCAGAGTGGCTGTCTGGCTGGCAGGACGACTGTTCAAGGGGTCAGCAAGGAGAACATAGCCACAAGAAACTAGGGCAAGGCTAATCCTAGAACTCGGCACAACTGCATAAAAACGATGCAGCATTAAAAATAATATTTACATCCAAAAGGCCTTAAGAGCCGCCTTGCAACAATAACTTACTAAATACACCCAGCGGGTGGAATTATTCGGATTAACCTTACGAGTCCTACAGAAAAGTAGAAGATGCAAACAAGAAAAACTTAAGGAGCAGCAGGCTGGGCAGGTGGCACGACGGAGCCGGCTTCCGGGGAGGCCGCCTGGCGGGTCTCGGTCTGGCCGTCTCCTGCAGCAGGCGGGGCCGTTGCTCCTGGTCCGCTTGTTGAGCACTGGTCAGGCTGGCGACTAGCCGCTGGGTCCGCCTCCTGGGAGCTGGTCTCCTCGTCGCTTCCTTCCTCTTCGTCATCACCTTCGCTGGAGGCAATATCCTCGTCTGGCTCCTCTGACGCCGCCAAGTCCAGCCCGAAGTTACCAGGCGGCACCACATGGCTCCTGTCATCCAACTCCGGGATGAAGAGGGAGGTGTCGGCTGATTCGGCGAGGGCGGCAGCACATTGGACGAGCTCCTTCTGCTCAGCAGCTAGCTCCGGATGGGCCTCCGCGCGGAAGGTCTCCAGCTGCTCAAGGTTCAGGCCATGATACCAGCTCTTGGCGAACTCCGTGGTGGTCCGCGCGCCAGCCCGTGCCGCGGAGCCCTTCCAGGCCTCGAAGCGCTGGCCGGCCACCTCCAGCCAGGCGGCCGTCCGGCTGGGGGTGCGAAGCATTGGCACACCTGGCCAGAGGGCGGCCAGGACTTGGGCGCTGGCACGCTGCAGCCGGCGGAGAAGATGGCGGACTGGTAGAAGACGCACCCGAATGGGAAGAAGCTCCTCGGCCGGGGTCCTGGGTGCGTTGGGCGCGATTGCCCGGCCCGCCTGGCGCCTCGCAGCACGCTCGGCCTCGATGGCCTGGGTGGCGGCCACAGAGTAGCCCGGGATGAACTCTGCCAAGACTAGAACAAGGATCAGAAGAAAAGCAAGATGGCTGCTGCAAATGGCGAAAATAAAATAAGAGGGTAGACGCCTCACTGTCGACCATGTCTCAATGGCTACATAGCCGTCTTGGAGAGCCGCCTCCTTCTCGGCCCAATTCGAGCGCTCAGTCTCGAATTTGGCCCGTAGAAGGGACTCAGCGTCAGACATCTTGCCGAGATCGGCCTTGTGAGCCGCCGCCTGGTCTGCCAGCTCCTTGGCTAGGCGGTCGCGGTCCTGAGCAACGAGACCACACTCCCGCTTCTTAGCGGCCAGCTCCGTCTGGGCCTCGCCCAGTTGGTTGTGGAGGCCGGCTGCGACCGCTGGCAAGGGAGAAAGAAAAAGAATGAGGGTCAGCAGCAGAAGACATAACCTTGGAGTTCCAAGCCGCATGCTCAGCAGCCGGCTCGGAACTCGAGGACTACACCCAGCGGGTGTGCTGACGCGCCCCCACAAGAAGAAGAGGAGGCACTCACCTCGGCTGTCTGCCAGGGCAGTCTGCAGCTGCGCCAGCTCCTGGCGATGCACGTTGTAGGAGGCCACGCGGAGGTTGTGGTACTCCTGCAACAAGAAGCAAGATCAGATCTGGATGTACACTTTGGAGTTACAAGCCGCCTGCTCAGCAGCCGGCTCGGAACTCGGGGACTACACCCAGTGGGTGCGCTGACGCGCCCCCACGAAAAAAATTGAAGGAATAAAAACAGAGGAAAACGAAACACACTTACCCGAACGGAGGACCGCGTGGCGACGAACTCCTGCATCGCCGTCTGCACGACGTTGCCCAAGGAGTTCATGCGGTCCAAGACGTCCCGCGATGCGACGATCCATGCGCCGCCTCCTCCGGACCTCCAGCTCGATGGTGCCGCGCTGGTCGCCTTGTTCTCTGGCGCGGACGAGCTGGCCCCACCGACCTCCACCTGCTGGGGCATAGAAGCCGCCCTTGCAAGGCGCCGGCGGGCTGGGCCTCGGGGGGCCGGTTGTGGGCCAACCACCAGCACACCCCCAACCAGCGGCACCTCCGTCCCCACCGGCCGGCTGCCCTGCTCCCCAGCAGGCGGCATGGGGGGTGGTGGCGGCGTCTCCAAGATGACGCATTCGTCTACCCCGTCGCCTGGAACCGGCTGCTTGTCAGCAGCCGGCGCCTGGGCGGGTGGCTCCTGAGACCCTGATGCCGGGCGGACGACGTGGCCCGCTGGCTGCTGGGGGCCCTTTCCCCGCTCTCGGACGCGGGAGGCGTCTACCTCGGCCTTCTTGGCAGCTTCGCCCTCCGCTTGGGCGGCGGCATCGGACGCCGCTCGCTCACGCTCCGTGGCCTCGCGCTCCGCGCGTGCCTCGCGGGCATTCCTATCTGTCGCCTCCCGGAGCGCGGCAGCAGGATCCACGCTTGGGGGCACAGGAGGGGCATCTGGGCCTCCTACTACAGGGCCCGCTGGCACCCGCGAGAGGGAAAGCGGTGCGCTGCACGGACGTTCCGAAGAAACAAAGAATCAAGAAGGGATCAGCTGTGAAAAAAGAATAAGACGCAAAGAAGGAATGAAGAATACTTACCCTGACACGACCGGCCTGGCCTTGGGCTTCTTCGGCAGGTTCGCCCTGGCGGCCGCCTCCTAACGCCTCGTGGCGGCAGTTGACAGCCGAAGCTTCTTGGGTGGGGCACCAGTCGGCCCTGACGAGGACCGCCGTTTCCCACCGCCGGCTGTGCCACACGGCCCCGCCTGCTGACTGGCGCGGACGGGTGCCTCCTCCATCCCCTCATCATCATCCGGCCAGCTCTCGAGGCCGCCTTCTGGCTGGGCCCCCGATGGCTGGTCCCTGCCGCCCGTCACCTCTTCCTCCTCCATGGCGGCGGTGGCCCCAAGATCGGGGTCGCTCGTATCGCTCTGGGAGCGATCCGGCTCTAGGGGAGGCCCAGTTGGTTGGAGCCCAGCGCTGGCTGGCCTGGGAAGATCTGAAACAGGCATTAGCACCAGACGGCTACGGCAGTTGGATAAAGAAGAAAGAAACAAGAAGGACGAAAAACTTACTACGGGCACCCACTCCGGCAGGCAGATGAAATCTTCCTCGGGGTCGACGTTGGAGACATAGAAGTACGACTTCTGCCATAGCTTCACCGAGCCAACGAGTTTCGGCACCGGGAAAAAAATTCTTCGCCCCGGTGCGCTTCACGGCGATGCATCCCCCACACTGAGCGGCCACACTCTGGATGGCGGTGCCGAGCTTCACATAGAAGAGCTCCATCCAGAGCTCGATGGTGGGAAGGATGCTGAGATAAGCCTCGCAGAGGACGATGAAGGAAGAAATGGTTGTCACCGTGTTTGGCGTGAGGTGGTGAGGTTGGATGTGGAAGAAGTCGAGGAAGGAGCAGAAGAAGCCGCTCGCCGGCAGGCCAAACCCGCACGGAAAGTGCGAGCGGAAGATGACCCGCTCGCCTTGTTGCGGGGCCGGCCTGATCTCCGTCACCGGTGCCAGGCACACGGTGACCCTGTTGGCCGGCGGCAGCTTCCGCGACCGTCGGAGGACGTCCACGTGCTCTTGCAAGACTTCGCTGCCGTCCCATTGGCCATGGCGTCGGGGAGGCGCTGGACCAGCCATGGCTCGGGCGGTGGTTCACGGTGACGGCAACGAGGAAGAGCGAGGCAGAAGATGAAGGATGGGGGAGAGTGAGCGCGAGAGCGGCGCCAGCCCTCTCCCCCAGCCTATATATAGGCCCGGGCGACGAAGGCGAGGGGGCGGGCGTGAGGCTTAACCGCTCCACGTCCCGCACGACCCCCGATTTTCTCGCGCCTAATCCGCATGCATTAAATGCGCGTGGGAGGGTAATCAATTACCCCTTCCACTGTGGATCCACGCGGGGCCCGAGGCCCTTAGTGGCGGGCCCGGCCCGCTGTTACGTCCTGTCACGCGCGTGGGCTGGCAGGCCGATGTGACAGGACGGTGACGCGTGGGCGCTGCCAACGGTCCGCGGGCCTGTTCGACAGTCCGCTAACCAGGCGGCGCCTTCCCGCCGAAGATTCTGAGATGACGGTGCGGCTGCTAGGAGCCGGCTCCAGCGGCGCAAGGCTGGCTGTTGGCAGACGGACTCCTTTGGCGGACGAATGATAGGCGATGAGCATGCCTGAGGGAAGAAGCTGCTGGAACCCCTCAGCGTTTCCAATGCCCGCATCGGAGTTCCACCAGCTTCGGGGACTACTGTCGGAGATATTGACCATGGGTACCCTCGGCGACTACCGTTGGTATTTTAAGACAAATGACAGCCGCTTGGTCAGCTGCGGCCGTCTGCTCCTCGAGCCGCCTCCTAGGGTAACCTGCCTTAGGAGCCGGCCGCCAGCAGGCGGCAGGGACCCAGCAGGCGGCAACACTAACACCACCAGCCAGCAGACGGCCCCGCACACCTCCCTCACGAGATACACTGAGGGGGGTCCCAGCGTGGCGGGGGTGTGGCTACAGGAGAGCATGTCCTTAGAAGATCTGTAAGGGTGTGGCTACAGTGGCCGTGTACCTTATTAATATCCCCTAGGCGGCGGGTCACTGTAGCCACGAAGCTCGTGACCAAGCAACGGTCAGAGGAGGCCACGATCCCACTACCCGCAAACAGCGGGGCCAGCAGGCGGCTGGCCCCATCAGTCAGCGGGTAAGCTCACGAACAGGCAGCCCCTGGCAGGCGGCCAGGGGAGACGGCCTTCTGGTAGCAGACGGCGAACCCTGCCCTAGAAGTCCGAGCCTCATCAAGATGACGGGACGGGGCGACGCGGCAGCGTACGGCGAGGGGCGATGGCACTGTGGCCATCTCCTTCCTGACGAGGCTGTCGTCAGCAAAAGCATCCCCACAGTGAAAGACAATCACGAGGGGCCCGCAGGCGGCAGGCCCCAACAGACCGGCGGCGAGGCCGGCGCCAGAAGACACTGACGGCTGGGGGCCACGCCGTCGAATTCACCATTGTACCCCTGGGGGTAGGCCTATATAAACCCCCCAGTGTCCCCCATGAAGAGGGGCTGGGAGGTTGGCTATTGGAAGATCACAAGATTAAACACTAGATAGAGAGAGGAGGTGAGCTAGCCTTGTTCATCTTCCTCCTTTGAACCACACAGCTCAAGGAGCAATCTTGTAGCCTCTTTAGTGCTATCAGTCATGACGCAGAGCCCCCGCAGAGCAGGACAAGGGGTGTTATCTCCTCGGAGAGCCCCGAACCTGGGTAAGATTCGTAGGCGTCCTAAGTATCGCTTTATCCCGCTTCCCGAGCCCGGCGACGTTCTTTTGACCCCATGCATGATAAGCCATCCATTGGCATATGTCGTCCTAAAACCCCGACAATGCATTTGGAGAAGTGGGAGTCGACCTTGAACTTTGTGTTCATGCCCATGGACACGATGCAGATATTATCATGGAAGCTTCTCATAGAAATAATTATCCCCTTGGTATAACTTCATCTTATATATGGGATCTGGCATTTTGCAATCATGGTTCTGACCATATTGATCTTCCTTGATCTCATTTCTCAGGCAAGTTGAAGTACTTGTCTTCTATAGATCAATACACCTATTCAACCTCTATTCTGCTCTACCTTCGAGTATACCCTCTGGTATCTCGAGAATATCACTTAACTACATAACTTCTTATGAGTTTTTCATCAACTATTAATTCTCACAATTCCTTCCCCGGGTTCTGAGTCGATAGACACTCAAGGACACCGCTAACTGACTTGAGTCCGCACTATGATTCATCAACTCATTGTAATCTGCATTGTTTATGAGTTTGTACTCAACCATGTCTTCCCTAGCTGAATGACTACATCATCCTCGCCATGCTAAAGCGCCGAGCTTTCAACATCTTATAACTTGTCTCGAAAGGTAACTCGACTCTAAGCTTACAATCTTATCTGTGGTTCTGATAACCTTTCTTTTCATCATTCATTTTGCTTGATGTCGTTGACGATTGATCACATCTTGAAGAAACCTCTCGATAAATGTGTCGTCATCATCGTCAACATTTTAACTTCTTTTGAGATATCAACTGAATTCATGATGAGAAATTCCATGCTTTCCCCTCGATGATTTGTGTTATCATCGACCACATACATGCCTTCCTTCCAAACATAGACATGGTCTTGTTTTGAATGAACTTTAAGTTCCTTACTATCCAACTTATGTTATGTTCTACCTTGGAGTATTACCATCTTTTATGTCAAGAATGTTGTGAGAACTTCTCCACCTCCTATGAATTCTTGATATAGTAGTACTTCTCTCCATCTCCGTTCTTATCTTGGTCCCCGTGTTGTTTCTAACAAGAATACCGACCATTAAACTATGATGCGCGAATTCAAAACTTCTAGCAACCCTATTGTTTTGAGGTGAATGGTCGATGGTTTCATTCTAAGTCTTTTGTTCAATGAGTCACCATTCTAACATTGGTTGTGCAACCCATCCCATATTTCGGGTGCACTTTTCAATCAATGTTTAATTGTGTACGCTTTCCTCGAGCATACATCATTATCTCATTTGACCTGCTAATTGTCATCTCCTTGTTAACGTAATTGTGGAAATCCATGTTTTCGGAATTCTCAATGAATTGTCGCTGAGTCCATCAGCCACATCCCTTTCTTCTCCTTGGTTAATGATGAATTCTTGTTTCGGGACTTGTTTCCATGGTTCATTTCCTGAGAATATTACAATGTCATCTCGTCAAATTGAGTTGCACCTTCTTCTTCTCAAGCATGCCGAGTATGAGGTATCCTGACACCAATCAGAACTGAACCTCGGTCAGATATGATGGTTGGAAAATATCTCCAAGAGTTATAACATTGGTCTTCTATATGACCTGGTAAGGTGATGTCATGACTAGCACACCTGGCCGGAGGACCCATTGTTACAGTTTCCTCTGTGGTAAGGTTAGCCTGGCTTTCATGAGGAAATTGTAAAACTTATTCTATAAGTTCTTCT
>LR738713.1:310016779-310075695 GCA_902687465.1 Secale cereale | reverse complement strand
ATTCTCAATGAATTGTCGCTGAGTCCATCAGCCACATCCCTTTCTTCTCCTTGGTTAATGATGAATTCTTGTTTCGGGACTTGTTTCCATGGTTCATTTCCTGAGAATATTACAATGTCATCTCGTCAAATTGAGTTGCACCTTCTTCTTCTCAAGCATGCCGAGTATGAGGTATCCTGACACCAATCAGATCTGAACCTCGGTCAGATATGATGGTTGGAAAATATCTCCAAGAGTTATAACATTGGTCTTCTATATGACCTGGTAAGGTGATGTCATGACTAGCACACCTGGCCGGAGGACCCATTGTTACAGTTTCCTCTGTGGTAAGGTTAGCCTGGCTTTCATGAGGAAATTGTAAAACTTATTCTATAAGTTCTTCTAGATTAATACTTTGTGTATCCGAAGTTTGACCTTTGCTTGAAGACCATGCCAATTCTATCTCTAAGCATGTCTGTGGTACTCTGATCTTCAATAAGAACATATGAAGCACAATGCTAAATTTTCTTTATCAATTATCCAAACACCATTGTATGGGTGATGTCATGAAATTCCTCCCCCTTATCTAAATGGGTTTCTACCTTCTATCCTGTCATGGATATCATGCTCTACTTGCCCTTGGGAAGGATATACCACTGAAAGATGTGTTTAAACACATTTTCGTTTCCATCGTTTTGCTTAATCAGACAAACACATTTTATTTCCCGTTGGTTTGTTTGAACCTTCCTTATGAGTTATATGCTATCTAAGCATAAATAATTTCCTGCCTATGTAAACACCTCGGTGTACACCTCTTTCGGTATGACCCTCTTACTATTGTTGATGACATTCTGTTAGCCGTCGATGGATGAGAACTTTGCCTACCGGTCCACCTCGTTTCAGCAAGCAGGAAAATGGTTCCCTGCGTCCCTCGCCCTTGGTACCTACTTTGTTGCCAACACAACTAACATGCTATCCTCCGAGACGCCCTGCTATCATGACCGTGCAAGATGTCAGCACCCTTCCTACTTATAACCCACATGGTGGGCCAATAACCAACATGTCCCAGGATCGAAGACTCTCTTTTACACCCCCTATTTCCAAAGTTAATTCCCCACCCATGGCTTCGTATGTAATTCACGAGCCACCTTTCGAGAGATCATCAAATCTGGTATCAGATAGAATACTTATTGATGACCCACAAGTGTAGGGTATCTATCGTAGTCCTTTCGATAAGTAAGAGTGTCAAACCCAACGAGGAGCAGAAGGAAATGATAGGCAGTTTTCAGTAAGGTATTTTCTGCAAGCACTGAAATTATAGGTAACAGATAGTTTTGTGATAAGGTAATTGGTAGCAAGTGACAAAAGGTAAAAGTAAATAAGGTGTAGCAAGGTGGTCCAATCCTTTTTGTAGCAAATGACAAGCCTGGACAAACTCTTATATAAAGGAAAGCGCTCCCGAGGACACATGGGAATTATCGTCAAGCTAGTTTTCGTTACGATCATGTGATTCACGTTCGGTACTTTGATAATTTGGTATGTGGGTGGACCGATGCTTGGGTGCTGTCCTTACTTGGACAAGCCTCCCACTAATGATTAACCTCTAATGCAAGCATCCGCAACTACAAAAGAAGTATTAAGGTAAACCTAACCATAGCCTGAAACATATGGATCCAAATCAGCCCCTTACGAAGCAACACATAAACTAGGGTTTAAGCTTCTGTCACTCTAGCAACCCATCATCTACTTATTACTTCCCAACGCCTTCCTCTAGGCCCAAATAATGGTGAAGTGTCATGTAGTCGACGCTCGCATGACACCACTAGAGGAGAGATAACATATATCTCATCAAAATATCGAACGAAGACCAAATTCACATGCCTACTAATAGCAAGACTCCTCCCATGTCCTCAGGAACAAAAGTACCTACTCACAAGACATAATATTGTTCATGATCAGAGGGGTATTAATATGCATAATGGATCTGAACATATGATCTTCCACCAAATAAACCAACTAGCATCAACTACGAGTAATCAACACTACTAGCAACCCACAGGTACCATTCTGAGGTTTGGGTACAAAGATTGGATACAAGAGTTGAACTAGGGTTTGAGAGGAGATGGTGCTGGTGAAGATGTCGATGAATATAGCCCTCCCCAAGATGGGAGATTTGTTGGTGATGACGGCGGTGACGATTTCCCCCTCCCAGAGGGAAGTATCCCCGACAGAATAGCTCTACCGGAGCCCTAGATTGGTTTCCACCTTGGTTCCGCCACGAGACGGCGGCGCATGGTCCCGAAAGCCTCCTCCTGATTTTTTCCAGGTCAAAACACCTCATATATGAGAATATTGGGCATCGGGGGGCCTTCGGAGGTCCCATGAGACAGGGGGCGCGCCCTGGGCAGGGGGGCGCGCCCCCCACCCTTCTGGACAACCGGTGGCCCCCTCGTGGACTTCTTTCGCCAGATATTTTTTATATTTTCTGAAACGGAGTCCTGTTGAGTTTCGGGG
This sequence comes from Secale cereale, assembly GCA_902687465.1. Classification (NCBI taxonomy): domain Eukaryota; kingdom Viridiplantae; phylum Streptophyta; class Magnoliopsida; order Poales; family Poaceae; genus Secale; species Secale cereale. Next base: position 310,073,202 of record LR738713.1, on the reverse strand, counting down.
CTTTTGGAGTTGTGAAGAATAGGTTTCCAGAGTTTGCTCCTTTTCCAGCCCAGAATTCCAGCTGCCGGCATTCTCCCTCTTCATGTAAACCTTGTAAAATAAGAGAGAAAAGGAATAAGTATTGTGACAAAACATGTAATAACAACCCATAATGCAATAAATATCAACATATAAGCATGATGCAAAATTGACGTATCAACTCCTCCAAGCTTAGACCTCGCTTGTCCTCAAGCGAAAGCCGATATCGAGAAATATGTCCACAAGTTTAGTGATGGAGGTGTCGATAAAAACAGAATACTGACGTGAGGGCATCATGATCATTCTCATAGCAACAACATATGTATATTGTCATATGATTCTTATGCTAAAGTAACAATTCATCCACAATATCAAGCATGAATCATAAACTTCATTGGAAACTAACAAACTTTGATCTCGGTCATTGAAGCAATTGCAATTTATCGTAACATTGGAAAGAGTCAACATAAGAGCTTTTCAGCAAGCCTACATACTCAACTATCATATAATCTTTCACAATTGCTCACACTCACACAATGCTTATGTTTATGGAGTTGTAATCGGACACAGAGAAAGATAGGGGCTTATGGTGTTGCCTCCCAACCTTTTACCTCAAGGGTAATGTCAACAGTAATAGATCATGAAAACTTACATCCAAGTGGGTATAATATGTCAGGATCCTTCCAACACAATGTGCTTGCGAAAGGATAAATGTAAAAAGGAAAGGTGGATTTCACCTTGACTCTTATAAAGCAAGAATAATAGATAGGCCCTTCACAGAGGGAAGCCGAGGTTTTCATGTGTTTTTATAGTTGGATGCACAAAGTCTTAGCATAGAGGAACTTCACTTTATATTGACACTTGTGATAAGGACCTTTATTATGCAGTCCGTCGCTTTTATTACTTCCATATCACAAGATCGTATAAAACTAATTTTGCCCATACTAATAAATCATACATATTTTAGCGAGTTTGCAACATGACAACTTACTTGAAAGGATCTTTCTCAATCCATAGGTAGGTATGGTGGACTCTCATGGCAAAACTGGGTTTAAGGATGTATGGAACCACAAGTAGTATCTCTACTTAGTGCGAGGAGTTTTGGCTAGCATGAGGGGGAAACGCAAGCTCAACATGTTGGATGATCCATGATAATATACTTTATTTCGGATATAAGAAGACATAACCCCCTTATGTTGTCTTCCGTGTCCAACATTAACTCTTTAGCATTTCATACTTTAATGAGTGCTCACAATCATAAAAGATGTCCAAGATAGTATATTTGTATATGAAGCCTCTCTTCTTTTATTACTTCCTATTAATTGCAACGATGACCAAAACTATGTTTGTCAACTCCCAACAACTTCTATTCATCGTACTCTTATATGTGAAGTCATTACTCCCCATAAGATCAATATGATCTCTTTGGTATTCTTTAGGTTTTATTTTTTTATCATGACCCAAGTGAGGAAATCAAGCCCTTGACTCAACACTAATCTTGATTATATAGCTCACGGACTCGATTACAAAGGGTAAAGATCATATAGCAAAAGCTCACAACTAGATCATGCTAACTTTATTCTACTAGATCAAGATACTACCAAAAGGGATCGAACTAAGTAAAACGGTAAAGATAGGAGTGATGGTGATACGATACCGGGGTCACGCGCCCAAGCTTGGCAGTTGCCAAGGGGAGTGCCCATACCCATATGATTATGTCTCCTTTTTCGGGGTGGTGAGGATGGTTTCTTCCTTAACTTGCGCTTAAGGGCAGAATTTTGCTCCCTTAGGTCATTAATCTCTTGCTCGAGATTTAATATGTTCTTGCATAGTGTCTACTTGTTTTCCTACAAGAGGTTAAAAGGAATAAATTCAATCTTAGTTTTCTTTACTCTGTTGGGGAGGCTTGACTTTTTGAACTCCACCTGCATGTCTCCAGGTTGAGGTAGTGGGACTTCGTCTTCATCCGAGCTAGTCCAATCTTTCCTCTTTGAATCATGGTCTTCTTCTTCTTCCATGGTCCAACCATAATGCTCCCAGTCCCCATAGACCTTAGGGTCAGCAAGGGAATCAGCCACATAGCTTTCTCCCTCCGAATCCTGGGAGGACATGTTGCTTTATCTGCGACAGAAACAGCTCGAAACAAGAACAGAGGATTTTTGCGTGATACAGAGGTCAATACCTTCGGGAGTATAAATAATGAATTTTTACCGACCAAAAGGAGTAACCCACAAGAAAACGGAGTCCAGGAGGCACACGGGATGCCCACGAGGCAGGGGCACGCCCTCCACCCTCATGGACGCCTCGTGTCTCTTCTGGACTACTACTTATTTTTCTATTTTTCTAAATATTCCAAAACAGAGAAAATTGCCTTTAGAGCTGTTTTGGAGTCGGTTTACTTACCGTATCACATACCTCTTCCTTTTCGGAGGCTGAATCATTCTGGAAAGTGTCCCTTATGTATTTCTCCGGGGTTACGGTTTCAATAACATTTGTTTCAACATTTATAGGATTACCTGAGATATAATGTTTGACTCTTTGACCGTTCACCACCTTCGGATTTGTGCCTTCGAAATTGTTGATTTTTATGGCACCGAAACGATAGACCTCCTCGATAATGTAAGGTCCTTCCCACTTGGAGAGAAGTTTTCCTACAAAAAATCTTAAACGAGAGTTGAATAGCAAGACATAATCACCTACGTTAAACTCACGCTTTTGTATCCTTTTGTCATGCCATCTTTTAACTTTTTCTTTAAACAGTTTGGCATTCTCATAAGCCTAGGTTCTCCATTCATCAAGGCAGCTAATGACAAATAACCTCTTTTCACCGGCAAGTTTGAAATCATAATTGAGCTCTTTAACAGCCTAATATGCCTTATGTTCTAGTTCAAGAGGTAAGTGACAAGCTTTTCCGTAAACCATCTTATATGGAGACATACCCATAGGATTTTTGTATGCAGTTATATAGGCCGATAATGCATCATCAAGTTTCTTGGACCAATTCTTCCTAGACCTATTAACTGTCTTTTGCAAGATTAGTTTCAACTCCCTATTACTTAGTTCTACTTGACCACTAGTCTGTGGGTGATAGGGGGATGCAATTCTATGGTTGACATCATACTTAGCAAGCATCTTACGGAAAGGACCATGAATAAAGTGGGAACCACCATCAGTCATAAAGTATCTAGGGACTCCAAACCTCGGAAAAATAACTTCCTTAAGCATCTTAATAGAGGTGTCTTAATAGAGGTGTTATGATCAGCACTACTACTTGGAATAGCTTCTACCCACTTAGTAACGTAATCAACAACAACTAAAATATGTGTGTATCCATTAGAGGTAGGAAACGATCCCATATAATCAAAACCCTAAACATCAAATGGTTCAATAACAAGTGAATAATTCATAGGCATTTCTTGACGTCCACTGATATTACCAATTCTTTGACATTCATCACAAGATAAGACAAACTTACGGGCATCCTTGAAGAGAGTAGGCCAATAAAAACCAGATTGCAATACCTTGTGTGTAGTTCTATCTCCGGCATGGTGTCCTCCATAAGCTTCGGAGTAGCACTTGCGTAGGATCTATTCCTATTCATGCTCAGGTACACAACGTCTAATAATAAAATCTACTCCTTCTATATAAAGATGTGGGTCATCCCAGAAGTAATGTCTCAAATCATAGAAGAATTTTTTATTTTGCTGGTATGTGAAGCTAGGAGGTATAAACTTAGCAACAATATAATTAGCATAATCAGCATACCATGGAGCAGTACGAGAAGTATTTATGACAACTAATTTTTCATCAGGAAAGCTATCATCAATAGGTTGTGGGTCATCAAGTATGTTCTCTAACCTAGACAAGTTATCTGCAACGGGGTTCTCAGCTCCCTTTCTATTAATAATATGCAAGTCAAATTCTTGCAGCAAGAGAACCCATCTAATAAGTCTAGGTTTAGCCTCTTTCTTTTCCATAAGGTATTTGATAGCAGCATGATCAGTGTGAATAGTTACTTTAGAATCAACAATATAAGGTCTAAACTTATCACAAGCAAATACAACTGCTAAAAATTCTTTCTCAGTAGTAGCATAATTTCTTTGAGCACTGTCTAGAGTTTTGCTAGCATACTAGATAACATTCAATTTCTTATCAACTCTCTGCCCTAGAACAGCTCCTACAGCATAATCACTAGCGTCGCACATAATCTCAAAAGGTTAACTCTAGTCAGCAGGCTGGACAATAGGTGCCGAGATCAATGCTTTCTTTAGTATTTCAAATGCTTCTAGACAATGATCATCAAAGACAAAAGGAATATCTTTTTGTAAGAGATTAGTCAGAGGCTTGGAGATTTTGGAGAAGTCCTTTATGAACCACCTGTAAAACCCGGCATGACCAAGGAAACTTCGTATACCTTTGATGTCCTTAGGGCATGGCATCTTTTCAATAGCATCAACATTAGCTTTGTCAACTTCAATACCCTTTCAAAAATTTTATGTCCCAAGACAATGACTTCATTAACCATAAAGTGGCACTTCTCCCAATTTAAGACAAGATTAGTGTCTTCACATCTCTGCAAAACTCGATCAAGGTTGCTTAAGCAATCATCAAAAGAAGTTCCATAAACGGAGAAATCATCCATGAACACCTCAACAATCTTTTCACAAGAATCAGAGAATATAGCCATCATGCATCTTTGAAAGGTAGCAGGTGCATTACATAAACCAAAAGGCATACGTCTATAAGCAAAGGTACCGAAAGGACAAGTAAAAGTAGTCTTTTCTTGATCCCCTTTTGACACAGGTATTTGAGAGAAACCAGAATAACTATCTAGAAAGCAAAAATGAGTATGTTTGGATGACCTTTCTAGCATTTGATCAATAAATGCCAAGGGGTAATGATCTTTCTTAGTAGCTTTATTTAACTTACGGAAATCAATTACCATCCTATAACCTGTAACTATTCTTTGCGGGATCAATTCATCTTTATCATTAGGAACGACAGTCATACCTCCCTTCTTAGGGACACAATGGACAGGACTTACCCACTGGCTATCAGCAACTGGATAGATAATACCTGCCTCTAAAAGCTTTAGTATTTCCTTCCTTACCACTTCTTTCATCTTAGGATTTAATCGTCGCTAATAATCAATAACCGGTTTAGCATTTTCTTCCAAATTTATCTTGTGTTGGAAGATAGTGGGACTAATGCCCTTAAGATCATCCAAAGTATATCCAATAGCAGCACGGTGCTTCTTCAGAGTTTTCAATAATTTTTCTTCTTCTTGCTCTGAAAGGTTAGCACTAATAATAACAGAATATATCTTCTTTTCATCAAGATAAACATACTTAAGATTATCAGGTAAAGGTTTAAGTTCAAACATGGGATCACCCTTGGGTGGAGGAGGATCCCCTAGGATTTCAACAGGCAAGTTGTTTTTCAATACGGGTCCTTGTTTAAAGAATATTTCATCTATTTCCCTTCTCTCATTCATATGCATATCATTTTCATGGTCTAGCAAGTATTGTTCTAAAGGATCATTAGGTGGCACCGCAATAGAAGCAAGACCAATAGTTTCATCCTCACTAGGTGGTTCCTTTTCAAGGGGTTGTCTACAGAATTTAGCAAAGTTAAAATCATGAGACATATCCCCTAATCCCACAGTGACAATATCTTTCACGCAGTCTATCTTGGCATTAATAGTATTCAAGAAGGGTCTACCAAATATAATGGGACATAATTCATCTTGTGGGGAACTAAGAACAAGAAAATCAGCAGGGTATTTGACCTTCCCACACAAGACTTCAATATCTCTAACAATCCCAACTGGTGAAATAGTGTATCTATTAGCAAGATTAATAGTAACATCAATCCCTTCTAACTCAACAGGTGCAATATCATGCATAATTTCTCGATATAAATCAAGAGGGATAATACTCACACTAGCACCTACGTCACATAAACCATGATAGCAATGATCTCCTATCTTAACAGAGATAACAGGCAAGCCTACAACCGGTCTATGTCTATTCCTAGCATTGGGTTGGGCTATTCTAGCAGACTCTTCTTGGAGGTAAATAACATGTCCATCTAAATCTTCTACCAAGAGATCTTTAACCATAGCAACACTAGGTTCAACTTTAATTTGCTCAGAGGGTGTAGGTGTTCTAGTATTACTCTTATGAACTACAGTTGAAGCTTGAGCATGATCCTTTATCCTAACAGGGAAAGGTGGTTTCTCAATATAAGCAGTAGGGACAACAGGATCAACATTATAAGTGATAGTATTTTCTTCAGCTTTAATAGGTTCAACTACTTTTACTTCAATAGGGGGATGGTATTTAAACCACTTCTCCTTGGGGAGATCAACATGAGTAGCAAAAGATTCATAGAAAGAAGCTACTATCTCAGAATCAAGTCCATATTTAGTGCTAAACTCACGGAAAACATCGGTATCCATAAAAGCTTTAACACAATCAAACTTAGGGGTCATACCTAACTACTTACCTTCATCGAGATCCCAATCTTCAGAGTTGCATTTAATTCTTTCCAATAAATCCCATTTGAATTCAATAGTCTTCATCATAAAAGAGCCAGAACAAGAATTATCGAGCATGGTGCGATTATTGAGAGAAAGCCGAGCATAAATTTTTTGAATGATCATTTTTCTTGAGAGCACATGATTGGGGCATGAATATAACATTGACTTAAGCCTCCCCCAAGCTTGAGCGATGCTTTCTCCTTCGCGAGGCCAGAAATTATAAATATAATTACGATCACGATGAACCTGGTGCATTGGGTAGAACTTGGGATGAAATTCCAACTTCAGACGATTATAGTTCCATGATCCCATATCATCACATAGCCTAAACCATGTCAATGCATCTCCTTTCAAAGATAAAGGGAAGACCTTCTTCTTGATAACATCTTCGGGAATACCTGCAAGCTTAAATAATCCACAAACTTCATCCACATAGATTAGATGTAAATTGGGATGCAGTGTTCCGTCTCCTGTAAAAGGATTTTCAAGCAGTTTCTCTATCATACCCGAAGGAATTTCAAAGCAAACATTTTCAGTAGATGCAGTAGGTTGAGGAGCAACCCCTTGATCTTCTGTTCGGGGTGAAAATACCCCGAACAAGCCCCTCAAAGGATTTTGAGCCATAGTAACAAGTGACAATAAATTTCAGCACACTATATAAATTTTTCCTTACCAAAGGCGCTTCACTACCAGGCAACGGCGCCAGAAAAGAGTCTTGATGACCCACAAGTGTAGGGGATCTATCATAGTCCTTTCGATAAGTAAGAGTGTCAAACCCAACGAGGAGCAGAAGGAAATGATAGGCAGTTTTCAATAAGGTATTTTCTGCAAGCACTAAAATTATAGGTAACAGATAGTTTTGTGATAAGGTAATTGGTAGCAAGTGACAAAAGGTAAAAGTAAATAAGGTGCAGCAAGGTGGCCCAATCCTTTTTGTAGCAAAGGACAAGCCTGGACAAACTCTTATATAAAGGAAAGCACTCCCGAGGACACATGGGAATTATCGTCAAGCTAGTTTTCATCACGATCATCTGATTCACGTTCGGTACTTTGATAATTTGGTATGTGGGTGGACAGGTACTTGGGTGTTGTCCTTACTTGGACAAGCCTCACACTTATGATTGACCTCTAATGCAAGCATCCGAAACTACAAAAGAAGTATTAAGGTAAACCTAACCATAGCCTGAAACATATGGATCCAAATAAGCCCCTTACGAAGCAACGCATAAACTAGGGTTTAAGCTTCTGTCACTCTAGCGACCCATCATCTACTTATTACTTCCCAATGCCTTCCTCTAGGCCCAAATAATGGTGAAGTGTCATGTAGTCGACGTTCACATGACACCACTAGAGGAGAGACAACATACATCTCATCAAAATATCGAACGAAGACCAAATTCACATGACTACTAATAGCAAGACTTCTCCCATGTCTCCAAGAACAAAAGTAACTACTCACAAGACATAATATTGTTCATGATCAGAGGGGTATTAATATGCATAATGGATCTGAACATATGATCTTCCACCAAATAAACCAACTAGCATCAACTACAAGGAGTAATCAACACTACTAGCAACCCATAGGTACCAATCTGAGGTTTGGGTAGAAAGATTGGATACAAGAGATGAACTAGGGTTTGAGAGGAGATGGTGCTGTTGAAGATGTTGATGAAGATAGCCCTCCCCAAGATGGGAGAGTTGTTGGTGATGATGGCGGTGACGATTTCCCCCTCCCGGAGGGAAGTATCCCTGACAGAACAGCTCTGCTGGAGCCCTAGATTGGTTTCCGCCTTGGTTCCGCCTCGAGACGGCGGTGTCTGGTCTCGAAAGCCTCCTCCCGATTTTTCCAGGTCAAAACACCTCATATAGGAGAAGATGGGCATCGGGGGGCCTTCGATGGGCCCACGAGACAGGGGGCGCGCCCTGGGCAGGGGGCGCCCCCCACCCTTGTGGACAGCCGGTTGCCCCCCTCGTGGACTTCTTTCGCCAGATATTTTTTTATATTTTCTGAAACGGAGTTCTGTTGAGTTTCGGGGCTGTTGGAGTTGTTCAGAATAGGTTTCCAGAGGTTGCTCCCTTTCCAGCCCAGAATTCCAGCTGCCGGCATTCTCCCTCTTCATGTAAACCTTGTAAAATAAGAGAGAAAAGGCATAAGTATTGTGACAAAACATGTAATAACAGCCCATAATGCAATAAATATCAACATATAAGCATGATGCAAAATGGACGTATCACTTATTCCCGTGGCTCCAAATCCCTTTCACACTCTGTTTCAGGGAACGAACGATTGCCTATCCGCTTGAAACTTCTTATTGCACCTTCTTACTTCGCTCTCAATGACTTTCTAGAATTTCAACTCAAGAGATGCCTCTATGCCTCGTTCACTGGGATAGCCCCAGGTACATAACATGTGTTGAGCTCCATCCTTCCCGAATCTCCCCCTTATCTTTTTCGTAAGTACGATGGAGATCCTGAAGGAAGAATGAAAACTTCGTCATAATGTCCTGAAGCCGAGAACTAAATATATCAACTCAAAAGATCAACTACTACCAAGACCGAGAAGATCTGTTAGAATTTCATAACCAGAATTTTCCCCCTTATTCCACCTCTTAAAAATCTCGGGACGAGATTTCTTGTAGTAGAGGAGATTTGTAACACCCCGATCATCATGCTACAGTAACTCCACACTAATGATGTCAAGTCATCATCATTATGCCCTAAGAAAAATAATTAAGAAATATTTCAACCCCAAATTCAAATGTTAAAATAAATTCAAATTTTTATTTCACCAAACACTAGGACAAATTTTTTCATAATAGTGCAAATAATTACTAAGAAATTTTCATGAAGAAACCAACATTTTAAAAAGTAATTAAATGCACTTACATTTTTAAAATAGTGGCAAAACGGTAATTTAAATGCTTTTCTAATTTATGAAAAATCCAAAATATTTCAATTGACTCCGAAACATTTTATGGCAGTGACTAAATTTGCAGTATTAATTATGGGCCAAAGCCTATTATTATACAAAACCTATTTGCTGTATAAATTAAATGCAAAAAATAAATAAATAGCAAAACAAAAACAGAAAAATAGAAATAAAATTACTACACTTTGCAGTAAGGCCTACTACTAAAGTAAAAGGCCCGACCCGCCCCGACACATTCTTCTTCTTCTGTTCATAGGAGCCACCGTGGAGGCTGGTCGCGCGTCCACGCCATGGATCAGCCGCATGTCGACCCTCCGCCGGCACCCCCGAGCTAGATAAGATGGATCGCGACCGAGTGGACGAACCCTAGGCCCTTTTCCTTATTTCTCTCGCTCGTGTTCGTCTCTTTGATGCTTCTCGAGATCGTCCACAACCTCCATCATCGTTCTCGCAGCCAGAGTTGTCCCCGAGCCACGAGGAGTTGTGCAGGAGGCACGCCTTCGTCGCCTTCGTTGTCTACACTACCGGAACAGAGCCGAGAGGCCACCTCGACGACGCCCCATCGCCTTCCACCTCCACGGCCACCGCGATGCCATCGCTCGATTCGCCACTGTCAGCTCCTCCCCAGCCTCTCCGAGCTGCTCTTCCGCTTCGCTCTGAGCTCCCCTCTATTTCCCCTCTGCTCACAGACCCGCGCCCGTCCTGTAGTGCCGTTCACGCGAACTCCAACCATCGCCGTCCTCCATGTCCGACGTGTGCCTTGCTGCCAAGCGCTTTTAGCCTCGTCGTGCTGCCTATCGTGCTCCTACCAAGCAGTTGAAACTTCCCAGACGTTTAGTTCACTCGCTAGCCAGCTGCATCCCGGCATCCATTACGACCGAGCTTCGTCGCCGTCGCTCGAGCTCACCGCAGATGCTGCTACAAGCCGCCCATGCTTTCGCCGCGCCCTTGGACGCCCCGCGCGCGCCAGCTGCCGCCTCGCCCACATGTCGCCCGCGCCCTACCATGCTGCTATTGCTGCTGCTCTAGGCGCTGCACTTCTATGGTTTGCGGCAGTGCTAGCTGCTGCTTACTGCTACTCTTCTCCCTAGCCTCCGCCGCTGCTCTAGCTGCTCCTGACTGCTAGACTACGGCTACTCCTAGATGCTGCTGCTTGCCGGTGCTAATTCCTCTAGCTTCCGCTGCTAGTTACTGTTCCAGCCACTGCTACTCCCACTGTTCCAAAATAGATGACCCAACTTTATACTAACTTTATACTAAAGTTAGTATCAAGTTGATTGATCTATTTTGGAACAGAGGGAGTAGTTGCTGCTAAATGGCCATGGCCATGGCCATGTTCAAGCACGTGTGGTGTGATTGTGTATGCACAACCACCACCGACCGGCCCATGCAAATTAGCTTAGGGGTTAATTATTAGTAGGTTAACTTCTAGCCAATGACAGTGCCCCCACTATTATTTAATCTAATATAATTAAAGTCTAGTTAACTATAGACAATGACATATGGGACCTGCCTACACTATTCATCATTTGACCATTCAATCTTTGACTGGGTCAACCCACCCCATTGGCCCCACTGGCATACTCACAGGCTGGAGGAACACTAGGTGACAAAAGTATTTACTGCTTTATTTTTGAATTAAATAAAATCCAGAAAATGATTAAATCTTTGAAAAATCATATAAAATAAACCGTAACTCGGATGAAAATACTTTGTACATGAAAGTTGTTAAAAAAAGCGAGACGAATCCGAATACGCGGTCCGTCCGTCTGTCACATGCTCATAGCATAGTGAACATGCAACCGCCCCCTCCGATTCATCTCTCCAAAAATGCATAACACCGGGAATACTTTCCCGGATGTTTTCCCCCTTCGGAAGTATCGCGTAGTACCGCGTTAGATCACCCCTAGCACATCGTTTTTCCATGTTATGCTTTCTGATGCGATGTTTGCTTTATATTTATTGTTTCTTCCCCTCTTCTCCCCGATAGACACTGGGACCGAGAACGCTGCCGGTGCCACCGTGGTCGACTACGTCATCAGCGACCGTTCCTTCTCAACCGAGCTTCCAGGCAAGCTAACCCCCCTTGATCACCAGATGTCGCCCATTCTTTTCTCTCTTATTCTTGCATTATGTTTGCTATTGTTGATGATTCGATAGCTCCTATTCCGTTGCATAGCCTGTCTTTGTTGCTACAACTATTGATACATTTACCTACTATCATAATGCTTAGTATAGGATGCTAGTATTCCATTAGTGGCCCCACATCCTTGCCCATCTGTCATGCTATACTATTGGGCCGTCATCACTTCAGGAGGTGATCACTGGTATATACTATATACAAGTTATACATGATACATGTGGTGACTAATGTCGGGTCGGCTCGTAGATTACCCGCAAGTGATTCACGGATTGGGGGCTGAAAGGATAGGTGGCTCCATCCAGGTGGTGGTGGGCTTGGGTTCCCGATAGCCCCCGAGTGAATCTTTATGGCGAAGCGACAGGGTGGATTGAGACACCCAATTGAGAGGAGGCCTGGCCCTGGTCGTTGTCCGTGGTTATTTCATAATAACACGCTTAACAAGTTTGGATATTTGATCTGAGTCTGGCCACTGGCCTATACGCAGTAACTAGCTACGTGAGAATAGTTATGGGCTCTCGACGTCGTGGTATCAGCTGAAGCCTTCTTGACATCAGCGACTAAGCGGCACGCACCGGGTTGGACCGCGTAACGCAACTTCCTTTGAAATGGAGGTTGCTAGGTCTACTCACCGGCCGCGTACGCAACATGGAGGTGTGCAATGGGTGATGGGCCTAGACCTCTATGCGCTTGGGACTTAGACCGGCGTGCTGACCTCTCTGTTGTGCCTAGGTAGGGCTATGACGTGTTGATCTTCTGAGGCCGGGCGTGACCCAGGAAAGTGTGTCCGGCCAGAGGGGATCGAGCATGCTGGGAAATGTGGTGCACCCCTGTAGGTAAGTTTATCTATTCGAATAGTTGTGTCCCTCGGTACAAGGATGGCCCAGAGTTGTACTCCGACCTCATGACAACTAGAACCGGATACTTCATAAAACACACCCTTTCAAGTGCCAGATACAACCCGGTGATCGCTTTCCCATAGGGCGACGAGGGGAGGATCACCGGGTAGTATTATGCTATACTTTACTTGGTGAACTTACCATCTACTCTAATCTACTGCTGCAAGACGGAGGCTGCCAAAAGCGAGGATACTTGTTACTTTCTAGCTACTCTCTTCTATAGCTGTAAGATGGAGGCTGCCAGAAGCGTAGTCTTCGATTGGATTAGCTATCCCTCTCTTATTCTGGCATTCTGTAGTATACTCCACATATATTACCCCTTTACAGACATACCATTGCATATGTAGTTTAGGTCCTTGCTTGCGAGTACTTTGGATGAGAACTCACGGTTGCTTTGCTCCCCCTTTCCCCTTTTTTCCTCTCTTCTCGGTTGATTCAACCAGATCGGTGGAGTCTGGGAGCCAGAGGATGTTTCTACGTGGAGTTTGGTTTCGAGGAGTAGTTAGGAGGTCCCATGCAGGAGGCCTTGCCTTTTCGATCGTTGCTACATTTGTGCTAGACTTCTTAAGGAAAACTTGTTTAACTTATGTCTGTACTCAGATATTTTTGCTTCCACTGACTTTTGTGTTTTCGAGCTTATGTATTCGAGCCCTCGAGGCCCCTGGCTTGTAATGTAAAGCTTGTATTATTTTAATCTATGTCTAGAGTTGTGTTGTGATATCTTCCAATGAGTCCCTGATCTTGGTCGTACACATTTGCGTTCTTGATTAGTATAAGGTCAAATCGAGGGTGTCACAGCAATCTTCTTCTGTTGTGTATATGTTCTATATGTCGTGCAATGTGGTGTTCAGTTAACTGTTTGGTTCAATTCTGCAAAAGTGATGTTCAATTCTTCAGGGTGCAATTTCCAAGTTGTCAAGCATGTTTGGTTTGGTTAACTATCTCATCTTCTATTAGGAGTATGTTATATTGTGCAATGTGGTGCTTAGTTAACGTTTGGTTCATTTGTTGTGCTGTTTAGTTAACTGGTTGGTTCAATTCTGCAATGCGATGTTCAATTGTTGTGTGTGCATTCTGTTATTGTATACCATGTGAGAAATAAATCGAATTTGGCTGTACTAAATACATGGGAAATAAATACAATTGCTATATTTACAATTAGTTAAGCATGCTTGGTTTGTTTAACTGTCTAACCTTCTATTAGGAGTATGTTATATTGTGCAATGTGGTGCTCAGTTAACGTTTGGTTCATTTGTTGTGGTGTTTAGTTAACTGCTTGGTTCAATTCTGTAATGCGATGTTCAATTGTTGTGGGTGCATTCGATTATTGTGTACCATCTGAGAAATAACTCAAATTTGGCTGTACTAAATACATGAGAAATAAATACAATTGCTATATTTCCAAGTTGTTAAGGATGCTTGGTTTGTTTAACTCTCTGATCTTAGGAGTATGTTATATTGTGCAATGTGGTGCTCAGTTAATGTTTGGTTCATTTGTTGTGGTGTTTAGTTAACTGCTTGCTTCAATTCTGCAATGCGATGTTCAATTGTTGTGGGTGCATTCTGTTATTGTATACCATGTGAGAAATAAATCGAATTTGTCTGTACTAAATACATGATAAACAAATACAATTGTTATATTTCCAAGTTGTTAAGCATGCTTGGTTTGGTTAACTGTCTGATCTTCTATTTGTAGTATGTTATACTATGCAATGTGCTGCTCAGTTAATGTTTGGTTCATTTGTTGTGGTGTTTAGTTAACTGCACGTGCATGGTCCGTTTTCTAATAACACATTATTGTGCAATTGCAGGAACCATTCTAATATTTAGGTTTCTAACAATTTGGTCTTGCACATGTAGGTCCTGCTGCCAGAGGTTTTGACCCACTGTTCGACCAGTTTTGCATATGGGGAAATGAGTTGTCCATGAATATCAATCAATCAAGTCAACAAACTCACAAAGATTATTAGGATAAAGAATTAGCGGCAAAAAACAACAAAATCTTTATCTGCACAATAAAGAAGACATCAGTTCACTACAAGATGGTACTAACTATTATAACTTTCCTTTTTTTATTCCTTTGCCCCATTTCCAATATAGAGACAATATTTATGGACATCCTTGTTTTCAGGCCTTTCCAAAGCAGTTCATTGATGATTACCTCTCAAACCACCTCTATGGTCAGGAGGCGAGGAAAGTTTTCGTACAACACCCACGGTTCAATATTGAAGTGTTCCCGAGGAGGACCAAGGATGGACGGTCAATCATCCACAGGCACGTTCCTAAAGTTGCAAAGACCTTCGACATGAATGAAGGCTCAATATTTGCCTTCTGCTTCAGCAGTTTTCCAGATGAGATGCATCTGTCTATGTACCGTCTATGATGCTAATTTCGAAAGGTTCTACATGTTGCATGTGAAACTTGGTGCTGTGTAGTTGTGTAATGAGGTAGCTGAGTGCTGAAGCTTTATCATGTTGTACTCTGATGTATTTCAATTATGAAATCCTACTTCCTTAATATGGAAATGAAATATATTATGTGCTTAATATGAATGTCAATTAGATTAATAAATGGATTATTAATAATAGGGAAATTAGCCTGCTAACTGGTTTTAGCTATTGCAAACGGTTATTGAGAAAGTACCATAGGCGATGACCTCAGGCAACGCACACAGTTTCTAGGAATAAACCGTGTTGTGTCAATGAACAATCACACACGACATCCTCTTGAAAACTGTTTGTGTTAGGCCACCTTGCACAAATGTTTACCACAAAAAAACTGTGTGTGATGGTCAGCCTTTGCCACACAGTTACTTCTACACACCGTGTGTGATGCATTCATTAACACAAACGATAAAATTGTTAATATCATGTGCAACGGAAACGCTATCACAAACGGTTTAACGAGGAAAATTGTGTGTGATGTACCTGTAAACGGAAATGTTTTCCTTGGAGCGACTGTGTGGGATGTACATACGAACGGAAACATTTAGTGGGGGCTGACTGTGTGGGATGTACTTGCGATCAGAAACTATTTCGCCTATATAGTTGTATTTTTTAACTCTACTGTACGTATTACCGTATTTCAGCGCTCGCCGGTCACACACGACCTCATTTTGCCGAGCGTGTGTGCCAGGAGGGCATATCCCCGATGGTTTCTAGGTCGTGTGGGAAGGACCCCCTATCGCCCACACTTACTTGGTGATGGTTCCAAATGGCGTCGCGGAAAGGGGTTATAAGCCGTTTGTATAGCACCGACGCATACCCGTGTCGTAGCAACGGAGCGGCGACCAAGGACGCGGAAAAAAAAAGATGGCTCACCGTCTCGCAGAGACCTCGAAAGATCACTCACGGGCAGGCGAGAGATCCAAGGAGAGCCCTAGCCGCGGAGGCGAGCATGCAGAGATGGCGGTGCTGGAGTTGCTATCCCTCGACGACATGCCCGATCAACTCAATAAACAGAAGGAGTTCATCGACGGCTTGGTGGAGCTACTGAAGGAGAGCCTCAACGACATGCCCGCTAAGCTAATAAGCGGGAGGAGTTGACCGCCGGCTTGACGATGTAGCTAAAGGAGAGCATTGCCTCGGGTAAGAAGGCGACGGGCAAAATCCTGCAACTTCAGGAGGACAATGCGAAGCTTCGCCACGAGCTCGACCTGCTGGAGGAGGAGAACGCCAGCTAGAAGGAGCTGCATGAGAAGAGTAGTTCCTCCATGAAGATGCTGCACATCCTTGTCATGGACGAGAAGGAGGAGTTGGCAAAGCTCCACATCGAGCACCCGGCTGCTGTCAAGGTACGTAATGCGGCCGTGGAATAGATGATGAATGCTCGCGTCAAGAAATCCCGTGTCATGGACAGAATTAAGAAGATGACGGAGGAGACAAGCAAGGAGATGAAGGTCGTGGAGGCGATGAAGAAGCAGTTAGGAGTTTGCGGTCAACTCTTCATCAAGTAGAGAGCAGCGCCCCAGACTTGTGTCTGTGTCTTCCTTCTTGTTTTTTTGGGGGGTGGGGGTCTTCCTTCTTCTGTTGCTCCTGTGTTTCTTCTTTTGCTTCAGGTGTTTTGCCGCATGTTTCACGTTCTCTGCGAGGCACGAAAAGAACAATGCTATTCCCTCCGTTTTAGTTTACAAGTCCTACGCGTATACCTAGGTTGCCAATTTTATCACCGTACTCCCTCTCTCTCAATTTACAAGACGTGCGCGTACCCCTAGGTCATCAATTTGACCAACGTAATAGTAGTCATACTCCCTCCGTTCCATTATATAAGGTGTATTTGTTTTTTGATAAAATTCCAGAATATAAGGTGCATTTCTTCTAATTCTTCATAATTCCCTTGTTAGCCCTTTATAAAAAAGGAAAGTATCTCTCTCGTGATTTTCTGTATCTCTCCTTATAGCAATGGAAGGAAACTATCTCTATGTTGATTCCATGTATCTCTTACTTTCCTAGACTAACTGATTTACTTGCCACTAACCAATGAATTTGCCAGGGGTAATTACGTCCTAACACGTCTATAATTATGTGCCTTGATCATCGTGCCGAAAATAATACACCTTAGATAAAGGAATGGAGGGAGTATATTACAAAAATACATACCATTATAAACTTTACATGTTCTATTTTCAAATGGTATAATTTTTGTGTTATATAGTTTATATTACGGTGATAAAATTGGCAACCAGATATACGCGTATGCCTTGTAAACTGAAACAGAGGAAGTAATATAAACTATATAACACAAAAATTATACCGTTTGAAAATAGAATATCTAAAGTTTACAATGTCATGTTTTTTAATATATGACTTCTATTAGGTTGGTCAAACTGATGACTTAGGGTAACGCGCACACCTTGTAAACTTAGAGAGAGGGAGTAACGATGAGCGGCGCCGTGGGATCGCCATGTCGCATTGCGCTGCCGTGTTTCGCGCTCCTTCGTCATACTACTCATACTCTAGTGGAAAGTAGTAGTATACCACACTATTCTTTGCTCCTCCTCAGGTCGTCGGCAACATTTATACGAATAGTCAAATCACAAGGCCCCATCTTTCAGCAGTAATGAGCCATCAAATCACAAAGGCCCTCGCCTCTCGTGAAACCAGCCAAGTGAGACTGCCCCAACCTTTAGCCTTTTAAAAATACTTTTGTACAGTAGCCGTATCGATGGATTGCACCATGGAGCAAAACTAACAAGATGAAATTAAAGAAAAAAGGTGGTACATATAGAGAGCGCTCGTTGTCAAATTATGCATATAGTACTATTAAAAAATCTATTACGTGCTTAGAATGGGTGCAAACTGAAGAGTTAAAGTAACGAGAAGGATCATAAAATAGTTCCATTGGGTGCTCAACACAACACACCCCTCAAATAAAACTAAGCACCCTGAAAAAACTAAGAAAGTAATCCGGTAGACACTATATTAGAACCACCATGAGCAACGACACTGCCACCTTACTCGGACTCCTCATCCACGTGCTCGACTTCGTCCTTGTCCCTCTTCCTCTTGGCCGATACTTCTTTGCTTGAACTGCACAATTGGCTTCCGCTCTTCGTCCAACCCTTGTAGATATTGAAACAAAGGTAGGCATCCATTGCAGCGTAGTGGATGTGGCCTATATCTAGTACATTCCACACCCATGCAAGATTAAACTTGGGCGAAGCTTTCTTCAGTTTACCGTACGAAGGATGAACCATGGCTCTTGCCAGGGTCAGCATTGAAGGCTGATCGGAGGACACCTGCCGATTCCTATGGAGGTCGAAGGGCTGGCCTACAACGAGGGCTATCCGACCCATGACTGTTTTGTCGTTCGTAAAGTCTACAATAACGAATTTGAATTTGTTGTCCGCGAGGAAGTTCTTAAATTCCTCGCACTCAACGTCGGCATGGCATATGTGGTAGACCAAGCACAAGTTATGCACGCAAACCTGGATCACGGTGGGCTTCTTCCTCTTTTCCTCCTTTAGATCCATCTCTCTTCCCAGGATTGTGGTGCACTCAACATCTAGCCCAGCGATCCACTCATCACCATTTGAATTTTTGAACATGCTTCTGAAGCGAGCAAGGCATCTTTTCACCATCGCAGAAGAACATGTGTAGATGGCATCGAACACATCGCCGGTGATGGTTCTAACCTTGTACTCACCGAAGATCATGGAGATTTGGGACACCATGGATTTGGGAGGAGGGTTAGGATTAGTGGAACTGTTGTAATGTGAAAGGACATGACGACTAGGAGAGAACTACCGTAATGTTAAAGGACGGCCGGGGACGAGTAGGAGCGAACTGCTAGCGGTTTTCCGATTGAAAAATGCTGAGTGGGGAGTGCGAATGGCAGGGTAGTGGATTTCCCGGTGGATAAATAGATTAATGCACCGTACTATGGGGGCCCAATTAGATGTCATGTCTACTAGAAGCCCAATTAAATGGCTTCATGCATCTGCATGTTCGCACGTCAGGCGTCTGGAATATTACATGTGATACAGAGCTTTCCATGCTTCCATAATACGGGCTTCTGAGAGCCCTTGGATCAGAGATCGAACGGTTGCATGGCGTGATTGTAGACCTATGGGTGAATATCCTATCCTGGAGGGTTATTCTCCAATTTTTTAGCAACTTAGCATGCGACAGTTCGATCTCAGATCCAAGGGCTGTCAGCAGCTCGTATCATGGTCGCGCCTACCAGACCTATCGCCTCGCTCGCGTGGTCACGCCCTTGGAGATTTCAGACGCCTATAAATGAGCATTTTTTCCCACTTCGCATGCATGAAACTACTTCCTCCGTCGAGGTGCGTTAGGCTATCTGATGTTGGCATGTCATACATAGTCATCACTTAGTCACTCATACAACAAGGTTAGCTATAAGGTTGGCTATAAGAGTATTTTCTTTTACTTCTTTCTATCTTTATTCGTGGTATTTATTGAATTTGCCGAGGAGTAAGGAGTACAGTACTTGGCACCTGTATACTCCATCCGTTTCAGTATACAAGTCCTGCGCGTATACCTAGGTTGCCAATTTTATCATCGTAATATAAATTATATAACACAAAATTATATCATTTGAAAATAGAATATATCTAAAGTTTATAATGGTATGTTTTTTTGGAATATATGACTTCTATTATGTTGGTCAAATTGACGACTTAGGGGTACCCGCACGCCTTGTAAACTGAGAGAGAGGGAGTACCATGGAGGTGGTCAGGAAACGAGCGACTCATGCAGGCTGTAGCGCCGCAGTAATAATGATAATGGCAAGTAAAATCACAGGGCCCCACCAATCCAGCAGTAACGAGCCGTCAAATCACACATCCCTACGTTTGCAGCAGCCTACTCCTTCATCTTCTCGCCTCTCTGTCGAACCGACTAGGCAGAACTACCCCGCCTACCGCGCTGGAAAAGCCCCGCCCTTGACTTTCAAATATAATTTTGTATCCATGGATTGAACCATCGATCAAAGAATCAATAAAACGGCGGTACTCATGTATGCAACACGGCCGTCGCATTCACGTCGCACCCTAGACAGTCGGTGGGTTGGTTTGGCACGCCGCCCTCCGAATGGAACACGCATCATATTGCGTTTGCACACACATGTGGGACCGCGATTGAGAATCGACCATAGGCACACCCCCACCCCCGCAAGTCGGCTGAGTTAATAGAAGAGAGAGACGAGCGATAGTTCTGGAGCAGTGCTGTAAACACGTTGGTGCCTAGACGATCCCTGCACGACATGGGAGATCAGGTCGTCCATGCATGTGAGCAGACTATAGCAGACGGCTGGATTGGCTATCGTCTACATATCATGCATGGTGTGTTGTATAGGGCAGTAGTTTTGATGAGAAATCTAAAAAAAGGTTTCTTGTCATCTCGCAATATTAGGTGTGATGTGTGCTTCAGATCACTGCAAGGGTTAAATAGCAACAACTGCGTTCCTCCAAGGCGCTGGTCATTGGGGGCACATGCACGAAGACTACTTGGGTGCCATCTAGGTCAAGTCGGCTATGTTAATTAGGACATCAATCGATTGACCCCTTTTGTACGAGTTTGTCTTTAATTTGAGCTTTGATCCTCGTCTAGTTTTTCCATCAGGATTCATGTTGTCTCCTTGGGCAGTGAGGTTATGGTTTCTTGTCATGTGGCATTTTTTCGTGTTATATGTTAATCCGGTGTGCTTCAGATCAAATGACGACTACCTCGCTTCTGGGGCACGTGCATGAAGACTTTCGACAGTCATTAATGAGGACAAGCTGGCTCTGGTGGATAAAAGAAAACTATTCTACTATACATGCAGGAGCCTCCGTGCGTGCTTGCTAGTGTTGCCCTCTTCACACTCTCTCGTCCTCTCCAGATCTAAACACGATAGCGGTGGCCACACACTCTCTTCTCACCACTGGTCACATATCCGACCAGACCCCCTCCGTCGGGGAAGGTGAGAAGGTGCAATGTTCATGCAGTTGTCCTCGGCGACGGCTCTTACTCACTGCCGGTGCGTCTCGACCAGCGTGCCTTGCCATTCACTTCCTCGCAGTGCCGGCCAAGGAAGGCCTCCGACCCCTTCTTCCTCGCTACCGTAGTGTGGGCAGATCCGGCCTCCCGCCGCCCACCTAGCGACATCCCGGCGACCCTCAGGTATAACTTCCTTCGAAACCGGCCTTGCTCTCCTGCCCCAGCTCCTCACGTCACTGAATTTGTATCTTTTACTATTTCTCAGGCCCCTCGTAGATAGGATTGATCGACTGTTCGAAAGCCACCTAAATTTTTACTGTTAAGAGGTAAAACTACTTCATGCAGTCGAATCTAGGACTACTTGGTTCAAATAGGGAAGAAAGGGGGTGGGGGTGGGGGAAGATTTGTTACCTGAATCTAGGACTTGGTCGAAAGAGGAAATAATGGGGGCAAAAGGAGCAGAGACTGGCTACCCAACCGGTCTCTTGGTTTAATAGGGAAATAAAGG
This sequence comes from Secale cereale, assembly GCA_902687465.1. Lineage (NCBI taxonomy): Eukaryota > Viridiplantae > Streptophyta > Magnoliopsida > Poales > Poaceae > Secale > Secale cereale. The sequence goes on along the minus strand of LR738713.1, from coordinate 310,051,723 downwards.
GAAACACAGTTAAACTCAATATAAACCGATCTATTGGTTGAAAAAGGAAAGAAAGTGGGGACTGGGGGACAAGTCAACATAGTATGTCCAGCACTAGATTTGCTAGACTCACACAGTATAAGGTGGCTACAAAAATGGGACCAACCCAGATATCCTGTTTGGATGTTTGTTGCCCCGAGCTCTGTAAGTGCATCTAGTGCCCCTTAGTGATTTTGGTGTATTGAAGACTTATAGGTTAAGGGACTAATGTGTTTATGAGTGTACACAGGTCTATAAGTCTATGAGGAGTTTGATATTTACAGAGAAAGTCGACCCCTAAAAATGAAGTTCTTCGACTAAAGACTTTGAAATTCTGAAGACTTTCTGAAGACTTTGAAAGTGAAGAAATTGGTGTGACCTTGAAGACTTGGTATTCATTTGAGGAACATGAAGCGTGAAGACTTTTGTTTTCGTAGTTTCATTTTCTCTTTCTTGAGTCATAGGAAACACTGTACTGTTAAAGGGGGTCGAGGAAATACTAAGGAAAAGTTTCCATGTGATGCTCAACTCAAAATCCTACACCTACCAATCCCTTCGAGTGAAGCCATTGGAAATCTCATACAGTTCAATCATATTCTTTAGTGACAGAGACGAAGTTCTTCTGGTCTCTGAGGAATTTGTTCTGACTGAAGATTTAGGAATTCGCCAGTGCGGATTGCCTACACAGTGAGGAACATGATAGCCCTGAGAAATTTGATACTCAAATTTCTGACCGTTGCTGTGCTACGCGCCAGCTGTCCCAAAATATCTACCTACCTAACGGCCATATCATTAAAGGGCATTTATGTCTTATCATGTCGGGCTACTCCCTAGGCTATAAATAGCCGCCCCCCAACAACCACTAGCTGGTTGGATGCTCCGAGAGAAACTGACACTTGTCATAAGAGCAACCCATCCTCCGAGGACTTTGAGCAAAAATCATCAAGTGAGGAAAAACCCAAAACCAAACCCAAACACCTACAAACCAAAAAGTGATTGAGCATCACTGAAGGGATTGATCCTGCGTGGATCCGACACTTGTTACCTTTGAAGACTGTGCTTCTTCCAGACGGTTAGGCGTCATGGTCTAGAGCATCCAAGAGGAATTGTGGATCGCCGAGTGACCTAGTGTGTGAAGGTTCGGAATACACCTGAAGACTTACCACGAGTGATTGGGCGAGGTCTGTGTGACCTTAGCTCAAGGGGAATACGGTGAGTACTTGGTGTCTTGGACTGTGTGTCCAGGACTGGGTGTCTGGGACTGTGTGTCCTCAGGTTTAAATACCTAGCCGCCCTAACCAGATGTACAACTGAGACAACAGTTGGAACTGGTCTAAAAAAGCATTGTCTTCACCAAGCTTACTGGTTCTACTTCCTCAACTCTTTCATTTCCTCATATCTGTGTTGTGTGCTTGTTCATATCTGTTTGAAAACTTTGACTGAAGACTTTCTCAATTTCCTCAGTTTAATTTCTTCAGTCTGTTTGCCTTCATCCTGTGTTATCCTATGATTACGCTTTCTGTATTCTGTGTCTGTCCTCATTTCTTCATGATGACCATGCTTGTATTCTGCTATATTTACTTCTGAGTACTTATTCTGCTGCAAGTAGTTCTTCGCTAAGGAATTTCCTCAACAGCAAATTCCTCGGTGAAGAATTCATAAAAATTGCCTATTCACCCCCTCTAGTCGATATAACGCACTTTCAATTGGTATCAGAGCAAGGTACTCCCTTGTTCTGTGTGATTTTGATTTAACAGCCTGGAGTTTTAGTTATGTCAACCGTAGGTATGATCATAGTCTCAGCTGGGTGTCCTACTTTCGATGGGACGGACTACCCCTATTGGAAGAATAAGATGCAAATGCATCTTGAGGCAATTGACAATGATCTCTGGTATGTTGTGGAAAATGGTGTTCCCTCGGTATCACCTTCTCTGAATGCTGCTGATGTGAAGAGATTCAAGCAACTCGATTCTCAAGCGAAAAATATCATTTGTGGTCATCTGAGCAAAGGACAGTATGGAAGAGTGAGTGCTTTGGAAACTGCTAAGCATATCTGGGATAGGCTGTCCAAGGTCAACAAAGGAGTCTCAACACAGCGTGACTCTCGAGTTGATGTTCTTCGCAATCTCTTCAACCGCTTCAAAAGACTAGACAATGAAAATGTTCAGCAAACCTTCGATCTCCTCACTAACATCTCAAATGAACTTCAAGCACTTGGTGCCACTAACATCACTGACCATGAGGTGGTGAAGAAATTGCTGAGATTGCTTGATTCCTCGTTTGATACTCTGGCATTGATGATTCAAGAGCGTGGTGATTACAAGTCACTTGATCCCGCTGATATCCTCGAAAGGCTAAACACTCATGAGTTCCAGCTTGCTGAAAAGTGACATCTCTATGGTCCGAGCTATGGCAGATCACGTGCCCTGAAGGCCACTGTCTTCTCTAAATCTGAATGTGAAGATTCTGGTAGTAGCCTTGATGATCCTGAAGAACTAAGCCAGGAGCTAGCACTGCTCGTGAAGAAATTCCAAAGGTTCTCAAGACGTGGTCGCTTTGGAAAGTTCTCAAAGAGAAATGATTCCTCATCCAGTGACTACAATAAGAGGCTATGTCGCAAATGCAAGAAGCCTGGTCACTATATTCAAGATTGTCCTCAGTGGGAAAAGGAATCTAAGAAGAAGAAATACAAGGATTACAGTTCTGATTATGCAAAGAAAAAGAAGAAATCATCAAAATCTTCATCATCAAAATCCTCAAAGTCTTCATCTCACAAGAAGAACAGCTCCAAGAAAGCTCAGGCATTCATTGGCAAGGAAATGGACTCTGAAGCTAAATCTGAGGATCATGAGGAAGAGGAGGAATCTGAGGAGTCCAAGTATGGTGTGGCAAGTCTAGCTCTTGCTACTGCATTCGTCGGCAAGTCTATCTTCAACACTGGAGAAAATGGTACCACCAACAAGGCTGATGAAGGTAATGATGACTATGCTCCCACCTATTGCTTCATGTCAAAGGGTGGCAAGGTACTCAAATATACCTCCTCTGAATCTAATGAAAATGAATCTGATGAAAACCTTAAGCCCAGCTACTCTAAACTTGCTAAGATTGCTACGCAACAACAAAAGGCTCTTGATAAGGTTCAAAACATGCTAGATAAAAGTGATGATATGTTGGGTGAAGAAATTGATCGATCTAAAATCTTGACTGAAAATATTCAGAGACTTCAGTCCAAGTATGATAACCTTCAAGGCCATCATAACACTCTCTTGTCTCATCACGAGAAGCTTTCTTATGAATTTGTTCAAAGAAAGCAAGATCTTGAAAAGCTAAGAGTGAGTTATGAAGATCTTTAGAAGGAGCGCGATTCATTACTTGCTCCACAAATCAACGCTTCTCAAGAAGAGTTCATTCCTCCATGCTTGAAATGCATTGAACGTGAAACTGCTAATTCTTCACCTGAATGTTCAAATGCTTCCAATGCTACAAATTCTTCAACTATCTCTGCTATCACTAATTCCTCATGTGAGGACATTGCTAGTATCACTGATAATGCAGGGCTGAAGGAATTGTACATGACAGGCATGTACAAAAGTCTCAAAGGGCATTAGACTATTTGTGATGTGCTTAAAAAGCAGATCCTCAACAGGAACCCTAGGAAAGAGGGTATTGCCTTTGAGAGGACACTTAATGCTGATGGTTAATATTGGAAGCCTGAGCAGTACCCCAAAACCTGACGGGCTGCTGCAAAGGGACCTCCAGTTGATCCATCCAATTTATCTGGATTTACATGTGAATCTCCTCATTCTTCAGATGAGTCATTTGACTCCAACTATAAACTTGTCGGATTCAGGGCTCCGCAAAACCTGTTAAGTTCGAACACAGGGGCGTGAACGAAGATCTCTCCCACTCACGTCTACCTAGCGCCTCGTGATACGTCTAAAACGTATCTATAATTTCTGCTTGCTCCATGCCTCTTTTGGGTGATATTGCTATGATATTTATACACTTCCATACACTTTTGATCATATTTGGACTAACCTATTAACTCAGTGCACCCCAGTGCCAGTTTCTGTTTTCTGCTGTTTTTGTATTTCAGGTTTTCCCGTCACGAAAACTGCCAGAAAAATCCTGGAAAAATTATATAAAAAATCAGCGTTCCGGAAGCTTCCACACGGCCGAAGTAGGGCCGGAGGGGGGCCACCAGGGCTCCAGGCGCCCTGGTGGCGCGGCCCCCCTCCTGGCCGCGCCGGGGGGGCGCCTGGGCCCCCCACGCCTCCGCTGATGCCCCCCTTTGGCATATATTTAACACGCGTCCCGAAACCCTCGAGGACGGAACCCTTTTCGCGATCTCATATCTGTTCCGCCGCCGCCGCGCTTCCAAGATCGGGAGCACCAGGAGAACTCTTCCCGGCACCCTGCCGGAGGGGAGGATCACCATCGGGAGCCTCTCCACCACCATGGACGCCTCCCGCATGAGTTGTGAGTAGTCTCCCTTGGACCATGGGTCCATGACCAATAGCTATGTGATGTTCTCCTCCCCTTCTTGTGCTTCACTAATTAGACCTCGTGAGCTGCCCTACATGATCGAGGCACATATGTAATCCTTATGCTGTTGCTATGTTGAGTTTGCTGGGATCCAATGGATTGTGAGATTATGTTCAGATTGTGTTTGAGTAATATATTTGATTTACCTCGTTTATATTTATGTTCCTAAGTAATTCTTGCATGTTCTCCGTTGTTATTTATTGCTTTGGCCAAGTAGTAGGTAGTGACTCCAAGAGGGAACGTTATGCTTGATTGTGGGTTCATGCCCCTCGATGACTAGCTTGAGTGATAGAAACATGGGTCTAGGGGATGTGCTGTTGCCACAAGGGGGAAAACAACGGTGCTTGTGCCCGTGGGTGCAAGGATTGTTTACTTTACGCAAAGTTCTTTTAATGCAGTTGTCTGTTGCTTTGAGTTTACACTATGGGTGGGACTCGCAACTTAATACCAGCGAGATGTTCTGGATAGATATCTCAAGGTGGATGATTAGTAGTAGATGCAGATGGATTTTGGTCCACTTGCCTTTGCGTACCGCCCATGCTTTGAACCTCTACCCTTCTTGCAACATAGTTAGAATTGGTTTGCGCACATAATTCTGTCAATTGCCCAGCTGTAATTCGTTTACCTCACATAGCTGTTTTATCGTCTTTTGGCAGAGAGACATCACTAGTGAACATCATGGGACCCCGGTCCATATTACCATCACTGATCACATCCGCTATTTACTTTCTGCTTTTACATACTAGTTACCGTTTTACCTATCACTATTATCTCTTGCGTTTGATCCTTTGTAAATGACAAGGCTGGAGGGATTGACAACCTATCTGTACTCGTTGGGAGCAAAGTTATTTGTATCTGTGTGCAGGTCCAAGTTGATTGCTAATATCTGGCGCCGTTAGCAATTGACACCTTCTTGTTGAAACTAGGAGTCTCAGGGGAAATCGATCCTTGGTACCTTTGCCAAGCGAAAACTACCGCTACACTGCATCTCAAACCTTCCACTTGGGGTAACCAACGAGGGGAGAGAAGCCACCACCTCGCTCTCGTCTCGATGGAAGGATTCAAGCAAACAACGATCAAGCACACACGAGTTTATCCAGGTTCGGGCCACCGTGTGGTGTATGACCCTACTTCCTGCTTTGGTGGATTGGCTCCAGGCGAGCTAGAATATGAGCTAGTACAACGGTTCCTGGGCTTAGGAGGCGAGCTCAAGAGGGTCAGGAGGCTAGTGTTCTTGCTCCTTGTGTAGTGGCCAAGTGCATTCGTCCCCTTTGCAGCGGGAGTCCTAGCTACTTATATAGGCGGCCACGGTCCTCTTCCCCCGAAATGTTTAGGCGGGAAGGGATCCCACAACAGCCATTTTGGAGCGGGAACACAAGGACGTTCCTACCCTGACAAGAGCGGTCTTCGCCTGCAAAAGGATCACGCGGTGACACGGTGGTGGGCTCGACTGTGACATCCCCCTTATCGTCCTTGCGGTCTTCGGTCTTGTTGCACCAAAGAGGAAACCTTTGCCCCGCTTCTTGGGAACCAACAACTGCGCTGTCTCCTTTGCACCGAAATGGCAACTGCGCCACTGGCGGACGCTGGCACCCGCTGGCGCGTTGCTTCACTGCTGACATCACTGCCTCCTCCTGAGGCAGGCTCGTCCTTGGATTCTCCGCCCCTCTAAAACGCCTTGCATAGGCCGCTCCCGAGGGGGTCTTGACATCGTTCTCCTCACGAGGCTTGCCCCCCTCGCGAGGGTCTTGGGCAGCTGGTCGATCGGCTGGGTCGTACTAGGCCGCTTGTAGGAGCGCGTCGCGGCCCGCAGACAGGCAAGTCTGGGTACCCTGGTTCCGAGGACGCCGACAGTAGCCCCCGGGCCCAAGGTGCACGCGAAGTTGGCTTCAGGGCGAAGCCTTAGTCGAGGACGAAGCATCGCGGGCCCCAAAAAGGCTACGGGCCAGGCTGGCGTGTGACGGTTGGATGGGACGCGAGCGACCCCGCTCCTCACGCCGTCTTAGTAACCGTGCGTCTTGACAAAAAGGGGCCTTCTCTGCTGGGGGACTTATCGCCCTCTTTCCTTCCTGCTCGGGTTTTTTCCCTTTACGCCTCCTGCCTCTCTGCGTCCTTCGGCTCCTTTGACCACGGCGAAGAAGAACAAGGGTGCTGCGCTGGCGTCTGGATCTGCTTCCTCTCTTGATGCGGCGCTTGAGGAGTCATCCATTATCAGGGAGGAGGACTACTTAGAGGTCCAACCGTTCCTGTCGAGCTCCCATAATGACCATGGCCCGATGCGGATCTGGACCGGATCCACCATGGTGCGGACCTTGATGTGCCTGTGGGCGCTCCACCCACGTTTGACGTGTCTTCTGGTGCTGACGATGAGAGCGACGAGGGGGGCTCGGAGGATACCCTGGACGACGAAGGGGACTCCTTCGAGGCGTTCGCCGGAGCAATGGCGCCAGGCGCAGGTGCCTCCGGATGGTCCCAGGCGACCACTCCACATCGATCCGGACGCACTGCGTCCGGGGGAAGCAAGGTGGCGACTCCGCCGAAGAGTACCATGCCAGCGAACCTGGCGACTGCGGCCGCGCCCAACACCGTGGCCTCGCGCCTTGCCAAGGACCGGGCTATTGGCACACCCAGGGTGCCAGCAGCTGCTGCTGACCTGCTGGTGCAGAGAAGGGCGTGCCTCGCCTCCGACGAGTAAGTGTGCAATTTCTCACTCATCCATAGTTGCCGTGCCCCTGATGCGCTCTCCTTGATGCAGCAGCCTGGGGGTGTGATGAAGAAGCTGAAGGGGGAGGTCACACTGCGGTGCCCTGCTCCTCCGGCTGCTGGTGCGACCTCGGGAAAGGATGTCGCGGCGCTGGGTGCCCCGGTCGGCCGGGCCACCGCGCGTGCGGCGATGGTGTCGCTTGAAGACGTCCCCGTCTCCGACGAGGTTGCGGAGTTGGCTTCTGCTCCTGCTGCTCTCACGAGGGAGGCCGAAGCCCCCGAGCCCCTAGTCGAGCAGCCGGTCTTGTTGGTGCCTGTGCGCCAGCCGGCGCAGCCTGGTCCTGAGGCTTTGGACGCTGCCTCCGCCGCGCTGGGTCGTCTTCGCGCTGATCTACAAAATGGTGACAGCCACCTGACAGAAGGGCGTCTGGGGCTGATCCACGGGTGGCTCCTGGCAGACGAGTCTGCACGGACCTCCTGGGATCAGGCCTCGGCGACAGCTGCCAAGGGTCGAGAGGAAGATGCGGCGGCCACGCTCGCTCGTGATGCCGCGCGAGCTGACACCGCGTCCTTCGAGAAGCGCTGCCTCAAGGAAGAGAGTGAGCTAGGGGCCCTCCGTGAGGAAGACACTAGGCGCGCCTTGGAGCTCAAGAGGTTGGAGAAGGAGCTCGAGGCGCAGAAGACCGCGATGTCCCGCCTGCAACATGAGCAGCTTGCTGACCGCGCAGCCCTGGAGAAGCTGAAGGTTGAAGTTGAGCAGGCCAGGGCGGCCCAAGCCGCTCGCGTCCAGGAGGAAGCCCTTGCGGCCTCGGCGACGGTGAGTCCTGAGGCCCTTGCCGCCTTTGACCTTGAGGCCCGCAAGGCGCTGCATGCCGCCTACGGGGAAGGGTTCAAGGAGTCGCTGGACGCCCCAGAGGGAGGCCCCGCCGAGCTCCTTGCTGCGCTCGTGGAGTCCCTGCGTGGTGTTACGGCCGTGATTGGCCAGTTAGCTGACGTCGAGAGCCGTACACTGCTTACCTTGGTCCTGACGCAAGTGTGCAGCCACCTAAGTCTTCGCGACCCCACCCTTGACCTGGCCTTGCTGTCCGAGCCCTTGACCGAAGTCATGGAGAACACGGCTGCCGAGGCCCTGCGGGTGAAGGTCACGTCGCTGGTGGAGGCATTCCTCCAGGCTACCGCTACCACAGCCGAAGGGGAGACGACAGGTACTGCTGCGCCCGGTGATGCCTAGTCCGTTCTGTTAAGTGAGAGAAGCGCGAGTGCCTCGGGGAGGCGTAAGAACTTTGTTTTGAATTTGAAAAACTTGGCATTATTGTAATAGCTAGATGATTCCATGCTTGCTTCCTTTCATGTTCGCTTAGGTGCTCTGCGTCGACAGGGCCCAACCACGCGCATACCTCGACCGCCATTAAGCCCTCTGGATGACTGGGGTTACCGTAGTAACTAGACTCGCCATTGAGCCCTCCGGATGACCAGGGTTACCGTAATAACTAGACTCAAGGGATGAGGGGCTATGTGGCCAGTGAGGCCCTTGGGTCGCAATGCCCAAGGGTCCCCCTTGACATTCAAGCGATCCCGTTTTCGTTCTGCGTCGGCAGGGCCCAACCCCGCTCATACCTCGATCGCCATTGAGCCCACAGGATAACCGGGGTTATCATCATAACTAGACTCAAGGGATGAGGGGCTACGTGGCCAGTTAGGCCCCTGGGTCGCGATGCCCAGGGGTCCCCCTTGACGTACGACCGACTCTCATGAAGGAGAACGAGCACCATTCCTTGCCCATGAGCCTTCGCCTGGGATGGGGGCACGAGAAGGCCAGGTGTTTGGGCACCTGGTAGGGTGGCGTCTGCCAGGCGTGACCTGAGCATAGCCCCCGTGCCTAGCCCCCCTCGTGACACCCATCCAAGGAGAAGCTGTGAGCGTCGTGAGCTGAAAAGCTCCCTGAGGTTGGTGCGACCACTGGGGGCCACCCTCAGTTGGTTATAACTCGCGCGGAGCATAGAGCTACCACACTTGCGTGGAGTGTGGGCATAACAGCGCCTCAGTCATATCGGCCAGCGCGGAGCTTGGTGCTTCCACTGGTTCGTCGGCATAACTGCTCCTCGGTTGGATCTGCCAGCGCGGAGCTTGGTATTTCCACTGGACCGTGGCAGGCCCCACATCAACTATCGACCCCGACAATGCTGGCGCTCCTTCATCATCTTGAGATTCTTCAGGGGCATTAGTCCTAAGTTTCGATCCTTTTGGTCATTCGATGACAAAGGGGGAGAAATTTGAGTTACTCTTCAAGCGGGTCTACTTATATGGGTGATTTTTTTGCTAAGTTACAACTCTCGTTCTTATAATGACTTTGTTGGATCGAGTTGTAAACTTAAACTCTATGGTGACCTGATACTTTTTCTGTGGTGTTTCTGCATGCTTATTCCTCATTAATGCTATGCACGCATGCTGAATTACATCAGTCACCATATTTCATCATGCATTTCAAATTCTTCATATTATATGTCAAATGTGTGTATGAATTACAAGATATAGGGGGAGATCTCCATGATTCTACTCTTCAAGTGTGCATTGCTTCAAAAGAAAATTCCTCACTATGCACATCTTCAGGGGGAGTTCTTCTATATCTTGCAATCAAATTCCTCAATATCAGTATTTACACTTCATATGTTTATCCCCGTTGAAAACTTAACCTATATTGTCATCAATCACCAAAAAGGGGGAGATTGTAAGTGCATCAAGTGCCCCTTAGTGATTTTGGTGTATTGAAGACTTATAGGTTAAGGGACTATTGTGTTTATGAGTGTACATAGGTCTATAAGTCTATGAGGAGTTTGGTATTTACAAAGAAAGTCGACCCCTAAAAATGAAGTTCTTCGACTGAAGACTTTGAAATTTTGAAGACTTTCTAAAGACTTTGAAAGTGAATAAATTGGTGTGACCTTGGAGACTTGGTATTCATTTGAGGAACATGAAGTGTGAAGACTTTTGTTTTCGTAGTTTCATTTCCTCTTTATTGAGTCACAGGAAACACCGTGATGCTCAACTCAAAATCCTACACCTACCAATACCTTCAAGTGAAGCCATTGGAAATCTCATACAGTTCAGTCATATTCTTCAGTGACAGAGACGAAGTTCTTCTGGTCTCTGAGGAATTTGTTCTGACTGAAGAGTTAGGAATTCGCCAGTGCGGATTGCCTACATAGTGAGGAACATGATAGCCCTAAGGAATTTGATACTCAAATTTCCAACCGTTGATGTGCTACGCGCGAGCTGTCCCAAAATATCTACCTACCTAACGGTCATATCATTAAAGGGCATTTATGTCTTATCATGTCGGGCTGCTCCCTAGGCTATAAATAGCCGCCCCCAACAACCACTAGCTGGTTGGGTGCTTCGAGAGAAACTGACACTTGTCATAAGAGCAACCCATCCTCCGAGGACTTTGAGAAAAAAATCATCAAGTGAGGAAAAACCCAAAACCAAACCCAAACACCTACAAACCCAAAAGTGATTGAGCATCACTTAAGAGATTGATCATGCGTGGATCCGACGCTTGTTACCTTTGAAGACTATGCTTCTTCCAGATGGTTAGGCGTCATGGTCTAGAGCATCCAAGAGGAATTGTGGATCACCGAGTGACCAAGTCTGTGAAGGTTCGGAAGTCACCTGAAGACTTACCATGAGTGATTGGGCGAGGTCTGTGTGACCTTAGCTCAAGGGGAATACGGTGAGGACTTGGTGTCTCGGACTGTGTGTCCAGGACTAGGTGTCTGAGACTGTGTGTCCTCAGGTTTAAATACCTAGCCGCCCTATCCAGATGTACAATTGAGACAACAGTTGGAACTGGTCTAACAAATCATTGTCTTCAGCAAGCTTACTCGTTCTATTTCCTCAACTCTTTCATTTCCTCATATCTGTGTTGTGTGCTTGTTCATATCTGTTTGAAGACTTTGGCTGAAGTCTTTCTCAATTTCCTCAGTTCTATTTCTTCAGTCTGTTTGCCTTCATCCTGTGTTATCCTGTGATTATGCTTTCTGTACTCTGTGTCTGTCTTCATTTCTTCATGATGACCATGCTTGTATTCTGCTATGTTTACTTCTGAGTACTTATTCCGCTGCAAGTAGTTCTTCGCTAAGGAATTTCCTCAACAACAAATTCCTCAGTGAAGAATTCATAAAAAATTGCCTATTCACCCCCTCTAGTCGATATAACGCACTTTCAAGCTCCTCTTATGTAATGCCACTGGTAAAATGTAGTAGTCCCACTATTAAAGTAAGGGCACGTTAAACCAATGTAGTTTTCAATGTAATGCCTCCAGTAATATGAATCAATGGCAGTGTTTTTCATGTCCTGCTAAATTTCCCATTAAGATAAGTTGCTTATTTTCGTTAGAAATGCAACTTTCCTGGTCCGCCTACTCTCTCATGCCCAAATACCAAATCTTTAGTAGCTGTTAATGTAATGTTGCTGGTAAAATGAAGCAATGGCACCATTAAAGTAATGTCGTATTTAACGGTTGTCATAGTTAATCCTAATGCCCACATTAATATCTAGCAATGATGCTGCTTTATAAATTGCTACCATCCTTATAGGATCGCCATTCAGATAAGGAACATGCTTCTATTCATTTGATGTATGTTTCATCAGTTATTAGTCACCCTCCTTTCAAACCTTTTGTGCAAACAGAGATATACATTTCACGCTTGATCTTAGTTGAACTGCACAAAATGATATCCAAATTATAGTTGAACATTCCAGCAGCTTCACGGCCAACCTTGATGTTGCTCAATTTTATTGCAACTAATGAAAAAGAAGCTGCTAGCTCATGGGACCAAGTACTTGCTAACTGCATGATGCAAACATTGCTTCATTTTAGGTGAACTGCACAAAAAGGTCCCATGAATTGAATCATCCATGTTGGTGATTGGTGCATCCTTTCTATGATGGCGTTGACTGCAGATATGGTTCCCATCACGCGGTATGTTCCTTTTTGGTCCAACCGTTTGCCAAAGATCCTACATGTTGACTCTGCTCTTGTGCTACATTTTTTGCACTGCCATGATAAAGCATTAATGTTATTATTTTGCACGTTAATCTAGTAGCACTATTAATTTGAGGCTATGTTTTGGCACTACTAGTGCCACTGAGTTTTTATATCAAAAGAGGAGTTTCCTCCTATTTCATTAAAGATACCCAACCATAGAGAACCATTATACGACAACATATCAGTGTAAACGGGCAGTTATGCAACTACTACTAGAACAGACTAAGTACTAGCAGGAGACAAGTTCACCACATAAGCTCGGCAGGTAGGGGGACGCAGCACCAGCTCGACCAAGTTTGGATTACAACCCCGATGCTACCACAAAAACATCAGGGGGAAGGTATGGACTTAAAGAGCCAGCTTCAACATCCCAGTCTAAGCACCCCCGGCCTCCATCCTTGCGACGCATGGTACACCTCGCATGCCACCTGCTCAACCCTACTGCCACTGATAAAATGACGTAATAATACAGTTAAAATAGAGTGAGTGTCCTCTCTATCATTTAATTTCCAATGTAGATAAAGAAAGTGCTTCTCTTTGTTAGTATATGTTTCATTAACTAGTCACGTTGTTAATGTTGAAGTATTTCTGTAAACAGGGCTGCTTAATTTTAGTTGATCTACCCAAAAATAGAGATTGTAATGTCTCAAGGCCCTTCCTTGCACTACCACTGTACACCGATGTTCATCACTGGTAGAAGGTGTATCGGGGAGAATTGGGTCGATTTCCAGTATGAAGCCTACTGTATGAGGCGTCGTAGGGCCCATCTCACCCTCGCACCATGGCATACAGTGATACTATCGCAATATTTTCCCATAAAGAAAATGTAGTTTCTTCTATTTGTTAGTGTATGTTTCTTCAACCAGTGCCACTATAACGTAATCACGCTTTTTCACTATGTCACATCCCCAGCTTCACCTTGCAATAGGATAGCACTTGTCTGTTGCATCATGTTTAAGTTTTCTGAAAGTTGAATTGAGGTTTGTTGAAACCCTCAGAAAGCAATTAAAAAAAATAGTCAACATTAAAATCTTTTCAAAGAACCCCAAGAAAATGTTCTTGCTAAACCATGGAAAATATTGGCAAGAATAAAATTCAAACCAATATTTTTGGAGGCTTTAAAATATTTATTTTGGGCCTTTGAATCAAATCAATAACATATTTGAGTTGAATTTATTTCTGTTATATAAGAAATAAAGTTCAAATATTTCTGTAAGTTGCATGTGACCTTGGACTAGCTCCCTGAGCTCACATAAAAAATTACAGAAAGTTTTAAAATGGTTTGGTTTGTAAATCAAATCAAAACAAAGAAAGAAAAACAGAAAACAAGAAATAACAGAGAGAGAGAGAGCTTACCCGGGACTGGGCCTGCAGCAGTGGCCCAAGAGCCAGCCCAGCCCACCACCGTAGCCTCCTTCTGTCGCCTTCCACCTCGCGCCAGTAGGCAGCGCGCGTGGCCACCGCGCCCCGGCACGCGCCCGTCCACCTCCAGCATGCTTGCCTGCGTCCCCGACGCCCTGGACGCATCCATGCGTCGCCACGCACACCCCTGGCTCCCTCTGGACTCCTCCCACTCCCTTCCCCTTCCCCTATGTCTCTCCCTCGTTCTCCTCCGGTCGCACCCGAGAACGCCGATGAGCACCACGGCGGAGACCAACCTCCCCATGCCTAGCTAGGTAGCGCACGAGCTCCGCCTCGTCGCGACGCACCTCTACGCCGAACCACAGGACCCCGGACGCCCTGAAGCCTCGTCCTCGAGCTCGTCTTCTCCGCACGGCCGCCAGACGCCATCGACGAATTCGCCGCTTCCAGGTCGACCCCGAGCCCACTGAGCTGTGTTCTGAGCTCCCAGTGAGCCTCACCGCCTTTCCCCTCTCTCCCCGTGCATTCTTTTGCGCGCTAGCCACTGCCCCGCGACCACCCGTAGCCGTCGTCTGCCATGACCGGCGACCTCCGTGCTCCCGAGCCCCTCCGCTCCAACCAGTTGCTCCGGCGTGCTCCTGGATCTTCTAGGAGTCTTCCCCACCGCTCATCTCGCTCGACAGCCAAGCGCAGCGCCCCGCCCGTGCTAACCCGAGCTCTGGCCGCCGCCTGGCTCGACGCCGGTGATGATTCCGGCCACCCCAGCTACTCCGACCTGTCCCGTTGGATGCGCGAGTTCACCAGCTCTCCGTAGAAGCCCTCCGCCGCTAATTTTGGTCACCGGAACGGTGTTTCCGAGCTGCACCGCCGTCCTGGCTCTCGCCGGCGGTGAGTCGCCGGTGGGGTTGACCCCTTTGACCACGCCTGGACCCCCCCTGTGTCAATGACATGTGGGGCCAGCCTTTGACTAGTATTAGTTTAGATTTTTAGTTAAGTTTTAATTGATGTCATTAGCTTAAGTAGACACTGACAGGTGGGCCCAGTGCCCTGCTAATTGTAGATTAGTACTAATTTGCAATTAATTAACCCTTTGACTCACTGACATGTGGGCCCCGCCCGGCTAACTAAACTAGGTTAGTGCTAAATAAGTTAGTTTAGTTAGTTGTGTCACTGACCATTGGGCCCCACTGGTTAGGATTGACATGGACCAGCCCCTGTTGAATGCTGACTTCACAGTGACGTCATGCTGACGCAGTAATTGTTTCTGGAATTTAAAATAAATCTTAAATGATTTATTTATTTCAGAAAATAACCAAAACTTCTAAAAATCACAGAAAATAATCTATAACTCCAATGAAAATAATTTATATATGAAAAATGATCAGAAAAATTCAAGGAATCTGTTTATGGCATTTTCATGCATGTTTGAACACGTTAAACCTGCTGATCAGGTCAAATCAATTAAATGGCATTTGAATAATCACATATGGAGTTTGAATTTGAACCTTTGGTTCAAATCAACTTCATTCAAATAACTGCTAGTTGCATTAGCTCAATCAACAGCATATTGCCATGTCATGATCATGCATCATATTGTCGCATTGCATTGATTGTGTTCTTTCTCTGTTGCCGGTGTTTGTTCCCTCTTAGTAGACGATGTTCCGACGATGTGATCGATGACACTGATGAAGACACGGTGCTATCTTCAGAAGTGCCAGGCAAGAAAAGCCCCATTGAGCATTCCGATACACTCCCACTCTCTCGCTCCTGCAAGCCTTTACTACATTAGGACAACAACACTTCAACTGTTACCTGCTGCGGTAGTTGAACTCCTTTCCACTTCATGACCTGTCATTGCCACAGTAAATAGTTGAAACCCACTAGCATGAGTAGGAGTTGTTTGAGCCAAGTTGTGTCTACTCATTCATGCTTTCTGGTTATGCCTGCTATTGCTTAGAGTTGTGTCAGGTTTGATTCATCGGGGATGAATTGGAATGTGGTTAACATGTACTGCTGTTGAAAGCTAAGTGTGTGAACACGATTTGGTAAAGGTAGCGATGAGAGGCCATGTAGGAGTACATGGTGGGTTGTCTCATTGAAACCGTCGTCAGGAACTGAATTATGTGTTTGTGATCCATGAAACAGCTACTACCATGCATTGGGCCCTGAAATATGACCCCGATCGACTTCTTAACCACCCTAGTCCTCTGTCCAGGAGTTGCAAGTAGTTTCTGGTGTTTGTAGTATGCTGGAGGCCGTGGGCAGCGCCGACCGAAGGTGTGGGCTGTGATGCGGTAGGCACGTGGCCGGGTATGCCGTGCGCCCGTTTGGTGTCGCGGAACCCTGTACACATCGTTCGGGGCCGTATGTGGAAACCTTGGCCGGACTCCCTGTGGATGGAACCCGAATAGGCGATAAACCTGGACTAGAGACTTGAGTGTTTAGGTAGGTCGTGGTCTACACCCACGTCGGCTTTCGCTTGAAGTCTGCCGAGCACATGTCATGTGCAGACGCTAAGTGGTGCAAACATGTACGAAGAAGTACACCCTGCAGGGTTAACATCATCTATTCGAATAGCCGTGTCCGCGGGAATGGACTTCTGGGTTACCTTTACAGTTCATAGACAAGTGGAAGTGGATACTCTAAAACATGCAAGATAAGCGTGAGTGCTATGGATGGCCTTCTCGTAGGGAGACGGGAGCGGATCCATATTGGTGTATTGATTGGTGAATATGTGGACTCTTGTGCGCCACCTCAAAAGAGTTACTTGCAGTCGTAGTTCAGGATAGCCACCGAGTCAAAGCTGGCTTGCTGCAGTCAAACTCCACCACCCCTTTGTTGATACTGATGCATATGTAGCTAGTTCTGATGTAAGTCTTGCTGAGTACCTTTGTACTCACGTTTGCTTAATTTATGTTTTTGCAGAGAGACTCCAGTCTCACTAGTGGTTTCGCGTGGACTTCGACGTTTAGCTTGTTACCTCAGGTACGATCTTGTACCCTTGGGAGGGTCTTGTAGATAGTCAGGCTTCTCAACCTTATTCATTTGTAGTTGTCTGTACTCAGACATGTTATGCTTCCGTTGCATGTATGCTCTGTATGATGGGTCATATGACCTCTGTTAGTAATAAATGTTATGATGGCTCTTCTGGGCCTTTTTCTATATGAGTTGTTGAGTTATGTTGTGATGCCATGTTGTACATCACATACTTGCATGTTATGCGTACGTGTAATGTGTATTGCTACGTGTGGGATCCGATACCTAGTTGTTTACTCTTGGTAGCCTATTTAAAAGGGAAATGTCTCCTAGTGCTTCCACCGAGCCTTGGTAGCTTGCTACTGCTCCGGAACACTTAGGCTGGCTAGCATGTGTCCTTCTTCATTCCTGTGTCTGTCCCTTAGGGGAAATGTCACACGTTGTTCCTTTAAGTCCTTGTATCTTGCTACGACTTGGGTTTGTACGTTGATGACCGACACGTTCGTTACTGGGTCATGTATGCCCGTCTCGGTAATTTGGTGCCACTTTTGGTTTATAACTAATCATGTCGGCCCAGGTTCTCTGTCATATGGATACTAGCGACACTATCATATACGTGTGCCAAAATGCGCAAATGGTCCCGGGCCAGGTAAGGTGGCACCCGTGGGGATACCGTGCGTGAGGCCGCAAAGTGATATGATGTGTTACAGGCTAGACCTGTGTGACTTAGGATCGGGGTCCTGACAGCTTTGGTATCAGAGCCTGACTTCCTGTAGGATTAGTAAGCCAAACTGGTCAAAATCGTGTATAGAAATTCTTTAGTTATGTAAGGGAATTGTTTGTGGAAGGGAACGTAAGGCTCTTTTTACTCCTTTACCTTATGACCTTCTAATCTGAGTCACCTTCTTCTTTCTACGGGGATTAAGGAACTAGGTTTCCTCTTCTGTCTATCAGGATCATGTTAATTGTGGATTCAACCCTCAGATCAGTTTCTACTACTTTTTTTTGTTCAACTGTTGGTCTCAGAACCTTGACATTATGATGTTGAGTGGTTATGCTATCTTTGTGCATGAGTCTTAAAGGTAATTTTTGAGCATTTACAGCCGTTATGCTGTCCGAGTCATCCCAGGTTTCTAAATAGCCTGATGCATTTGCAAATCTTTCCTTCCTATTCCCGATGCTCCTTTGGGCCAGATTAACCACACTAGCCAGTGTATTGAGATACTCTGTTACCTCGACATATGTGTTGGAGTTATTATTATGACCCTAGGTGTCTAGAGTATCACCCAGTAATCTAGCAATACTCTGTATTCCTAGTGTGATGATTCTGGCCATCATCCTCGAAAGCATCCCGTGATGCCATTTAGTTAATAGGCATTCTATTTCTGGGTTCTTGAACCAAAGATTCATTCTACCTACTTCATGTTGGTAGTATTTGCTCGTCCCTTTAGAATATTGGTAACCTTGTGATAGTCTTCAAGGTCCATGGTATATCATTCTTCCAATCACATGAACCATCCTTGGCAGAAGTTCTCCCGAACCAAAATATCACCATAAGAGTACTCTTGAGGAGTTCTTGATTCTATATTGTGACTCTGCCAGTCCTACCTTTCTGCATGGGTTATCCGGAAGAAATATGTTGGACTAGTTCGACATATTAATCTAAGCATCCACAACTCAGAAAGTTATATGTTCCTTTGAGTTGTCCCTTTTTAGTTGTATTCTGACCTTCGTCTATCAATTGATAGTCAGGAGTAGTTGTGCATTCGTGTTCATCGATGCCTTTTACCCCTGTGGTCTATCAATCCATTCTATTTTAGAATGACTAGGAGAAACAAACTCCAGTACCTCATCCATATCCAGGATTGGGTCAAAGAAGTTGTACTTCGTAGATGAAGAATGTTAATCCAGCTTCTAATCTGTTCTATCCTGAAGCATTAACATCCTTATGTCAACAATGTCATGGGAATTGCATCACCTCCTATGAACTCTTGATACAGTGATACTTCTCGCCATCATCGTTCATTCTTCGGTCTCCGTGTTATTGTAACCAGAATGCCGACAGGTGAATCGTGGTGTGTGAAATCAATACTCCTAGCAACTCCGTTGCATGGTGGTTAAATGGACAATAACCTCATCCTTAGCGAGTTGATTATTGAATCATCACCCTAAGGTTGATCGTGCTACCTAGTCCACTTCCATGGTGCACTTCTTGATTGATGAGTTAGGATTTTGTTAAGTTCTCGCTCATTTGATCATATCGTCTTGCCCTGAAAAGCAAGATTGTTCTCGAGCTTAGTAACATATCGGTGGTTCGTGATTTTCCGGTTATCTTCCTGGAAGTATCACCAGGTTGTTCCCTGACCGCTATGTTGAGTTCGTGTTCAAGTTGGTTTCATATAAACCACCCCTTCTCCAAGAATCTATGTTGGATACCCTGAACTAGTTGATTAAGCTAAACAACAACTCGGAGAGTTGGAAGATAAAAGCTTGCCTGACTTAGTTCCTTCCAAGGGATATCTTTTGTGAGTGTGTTGAAGAAAGATGATATCTTGATCAGTCGATCCTCGTGATCAATTGTTGGACCTATTGTCTTGCCAAAACTTTGGTTTGAGTGTGGGCTATCCTCAAATCAAATCAGAACCAACAACGTTCTTAATGTTGTCTTACTCGTGGGTGCCCCCGAGCATACCTCATTATATCTCTTGGTCTGACCAGTGCTACCACCTTGTTCATATAAATTGTGGAATTCCATCTTCATGGATATCTCGATGACCCGTTGTTGATCCCATCAACATCGTTTATCTTGATCACGATTCATGTCGAACATTTAAGTTAGTATTGGAAACTTATAAGCATTATCTTCATGTCCCATTCATGAAGCATATGTGCGAATGAAAGAAGTGACTTCCTCTAATTCATGAGCATTTGATGCAAGTTGCCACCATGAATTTGAGAAAGCTTGTTTTTACCTCCTCTGGAATCATCCCAATTCAGTCATGCATACGTGCGAAGTATTCTATGGTCTGATAGACTGACCATCTTCATTCCATATGTATCCCTAGCATACCAAGCCACTGATAGATTTGTTCAAGGAGAAGAAGTTCCTTCTTAAGAATCATGACTTATGTTAGGACTTTGCTATCCTTGATGATGGTTCCCCACGTGAACTCGGTAGTGTTTTATTGTAAGACTACTACGTGGCCATGCTTGTCTTGGACAACGTGTTCACATGTATGTAGCAGAACCAGCTCATGTTTTGGAGCTTGCTACCGTAGATCACTCCCCGAGAATCTCGCAACGCCATCTTGTCGATTTGTGTTGTAAACTTTCATTTTTCTTTCTAGACTCGATGAGTCTAGAATGACACCAAGCAGAACTGGATCTCAGGCAGATATGATGTTTGGAGCATTTCCCAAGAACTATAATATTGGCTCTCGATAACCGGTAAAGTGGATGTCGTGGCCAACACACCCAGCCGTAAGACCTATTGTTGTAGAATCTTGATTGAAGAAGTTGGCCACCTCCCCATAAGGATTTTGTAGGATTTACTCCCTAGTTGTTCCCTATGGATTTTTGGTGCTCCTGAAGTCCGACCTTTTACTTGACGTTCTAGGTACCAAACCATTCTAATAAATGGGTTGCGCTAGCACATCAAGGAGAACATTAGAAGCGGAGTGCTAAATGTCTCTCGGTCGATCATCCAAATTTTGCCCCTTGACTCCACTAAGGTGAAATCTGAGAAAGTGTTATCTTCCTTTGCATCTGCATCGTCCATCGCTATTCATCATGGTTGTATGTTGTGTTGTCAGCACCATTGGCACGGATAATGGTAAAACCTTGATGATGATGGAAATGCTCAAGTTCTTGAGAGCATGCACAAGCACAAGGTGTTATCCTCGACACTAACCGGGATTGCTCCGGGTGTTCTTGGTTAAGTTATAACCTCTTAAAGAGTAGATTTACTCTCTACTGTTGGGATTCACCCCAGTTACCAGAATCATTCCCAGCATTTGCATCTTGTTCCCAGCTTGCACCGCCAATGTGCCAATTTTCCATGGGTTACCGTTCTCAGCCACTGCTGTTCAGGATTATTTTCAGTAGTGGACTTGCCATGGGTCCCATCATTTCCGATGATAAGCAAAATCATCCCTTGTGTTGTCTTCAACAAGGTAGTCCATGATACAGGGTGGCACCCTAATCAGCAGATCTTTCACGAAATGGAGTGGATCCCACGATGAACACGAAGAACACAAGAGGAAACACGAGGGGAAACACGAGAGAATCACTCAAACCAACAAGAACAAGTCACACATATGCTAGATCCTCGAAACACAAAGAGATACAAGATCCATGATCAACAAGGGACGATACAAAGGGTAACCGGTTCTTCTCCGTGAGGAGGTCTTGATATCCCTGGGGATCTTCTCCGATGAAGGAGGTCCTGAATCCGTAGTGGATCTTCTCCGTAGAGGGGCCGCAGTCACTCACAAGGAGATGAACCACTAGATGAGCAAAGCTCTAGGTATCAAATGAGCTATCACTAAGCTAACCCTAACTAGGAGGAGGTGGAGGAGTATATATAGTCTAGGTCCACGAAGGGGTAAGTGGGAGAGGGATACATGGGCCTCAGGCCCGATACACTGTGCGCAGACAGGGCCGGATGTCCGGGCGGGGGCCGGATGTCCGGGCCTTCCCGAGACGCCGGATGTCCGGGCCGAGGGGGCGGATGTCCGGGCTGGAGGGGTTGGTCCACGGGTGTCTTCTGGATAGTGGCGCCGGATTTCCGGTCAGGGCCCGGATGTCCGGGGCCTGTAGGTGCTGGCCCTTCTACCTTCTCTTCCACGCGCACTTGGCCTTGGTCCTTGGGTTCTCCATGGTCTCCTTGGGTGTTCCTGAACATGCATAGCACATATATTTGAGGTAGTAGGCATGTCTCACATGTAGAAAGTGGAGGTTCAGAGAGGAGCGAGTGAACCTTGTGTCCAATTGTGTGTAGTTGAGGCCTCGTCGAGTGAACATGGGGATGATCATGGGATACTCCGTATCATCTCCCCTCCCTTGGGAAAGATCCGACCTCGGATCAAAAACCTCATCACCATGGAAACGGTAGTCGTAAACGGATTTGTAGTTGGACGAAGTTGAGGGCATGTTGCAATCCAAGTACTCCAAGGTGTCTCCGGTATGTGGTACATGCAAAATGAGCAAACACAAAGGACACTTGGAAATACAATGGTTAGCACACACAAAGTGTCCATCATGTAAGAATGAGTCTGTGTGACGATGTACATGAAGCTTAACAAGATGATATAGTATGATATGTAAAGCATTCATGTGATCAAATGCATTTGTGGTGCACACAAAGGTGTTGTGAATGTGATCAATGCAACCATTGTGCAAAATGATGTCATAGTGTGATGGTTTATCAAGAGCATGAACATGGCAATGGATGCTCAATATGTGTATGTTGTCATGCAATTGATGGAGGACAATATGATCATGATGTATGAATATGCCATCAAGAAAGATCACAACAAATTTGCTAAGGAAATGCACAAGCTCATATATCATGGATGACATGGGGATACAAAATGCAACAAGGCAATCATAATGTGAGTCAATCCATGGGCAAGATGCAAATTTGTTATGGGAATGATATGTCCATGGAGCATGGCAGGTGAGCACACAATCAACAAATATGAAGTTTTTGGTGCAATGTGTCAAAGGGGTTTTGACATACCAATGCTCGATGTCGTGGCATGAGTGAAGGTACGAAGGTGCATCCAATAAGTCTGAGCGCTCCTCATCTTGAAGGTCCATCTCCAATGTAGGTCCTCTCTCCAATAGATCTATCATGTAGACAAGAAGAAGAAGACAACAATGAAAGAATGACCCATCCAATATGCGTATGTGAGGATGGCTCAAAAGGAATGAGTTCACCTTTAGGAGATTCTCGCGAATGTTGGTGTTGCACATCATGTATGCCTTCGCATGACCAAGTTGTTGCATGATGACACCGCCTTGTGAATCCTTCAAAATTAAAGAACATGACAAACACTCGGAAAAACAAATGAGGTTAGCGTGAATGCAAAACCTAGCATTCGTGCGAGAAAATACCCAACAAGTGCTTGCATCATTCTTATCATAAGAAAGTACAAGGGTGTGGTGCATGGTATGTAGGCATAAGATGCGAGAACAACCAAGTGCAATAGGCTCAATCAAGCAAGTATGCATCACAAGAAGGGTGTCAAAGTCTCCAATATCAACAAGCATCGCACGGTTGCACTCACTATAAGTGAATATGAGAGAAGCAACTATCGGAGGCAAGTGACAATGATCAATATATATCATGGGAGTGGCATGAACATATATGTCATCAACCCAAGAAAGCAAGTAAGAGAGGAACATGGGTGATGCAACATAGCAAACAAGCATAGTGATCAAGTCAAGCAAGCTAGTAGTGCAAAGATGCAACATACTAGAAGTAATCATGGCAATCATGGCATGTGTGCAAATAGTGAGAATACATGATGCACATGGCATAGCACAAGCATGAAAGCAAGATATGAGCAAAATAGCATCAATGTGTTGATGA
Source organism: Secale cereale (assembly GCA_902687465.1). Classification (NCBI taxonomy): domain Eukaryota; kingdom Viridiplantae; phylum Streptophyta; class Magnoliopsida; order Poales; family Poaceae; genus Secale; species Secale cereale. The sequence goes on along the minus strand of LR738713.1, from coordinate 310,028,477 downwards.
GAGGCCATATGGAAATAGCAATGGGATATCATGACTCTCTCAACACAAGAATCAACAATAGCATGGGGCACTAAGAAATCATGGCAATAGCTACTAGTGTCTCCACCAAGCATGCAAATACACATAGGAGTATCATAATGGTTTATCATTTGTAATTGCAAGCAAGGGTCACAATTGCATGGCAAAATCATAGCAAGAGGCATAACATGCAAAGTGAACACGATAGTATGGGCATAATGTGACAAGTGACAAATAGCCCATAGTCGTGTGAGAGCCAAGTAAAAGACATGCGCGTAGTGTTTGCGCGAAGAGAATGGTGGTAAGGAGATTCCACGGAATCCCAAATCGTCGTTGCTCTCAAGAGCTCTTTTCGTCAACTCATGGGATTGTGAGGTTGACGAGTTTGCAAAAGTACCTACACAAGACAAAGGCAAAGGAAAAATTGTATGTGCGTGGTATATGTACACATCATCCATCATGATGCGCACGTGTAAGTGTTGGTTAGCACATAATATCCAATGCTCAAATAAATGAGATGCGTGGTATAGAAACATGTCATCCATCATGAGAGGTTTGTTGTTATGTATGGCATAATGGAGACTCAAGTTGTGTGATGCATCACGAGAAATATCATTGTGATTCATGGAATGCATATGGTGCACACAATCATGGTAATCATGCAAGGTATGGAATGCATCAAAATCTCCTAGTATGTATGAGTAAACTATGGGGGTCTCCTCATGAGCATCAATGGAAACATCACATGGAGAATATTGACAACATCCAAAGCAAAGCATATTTGGAACAATGTGTTCATGGCATGGCATAGTAGATGAATTGCGCAAATTATGTAAAGGGAGCATGGCAATATCATCGCATGAAAAACAAAAGCCAATGACCATCATCTTGTCATCTATGCCACAAGTGCAAATAGGATTTACTTTAATGGGGCATGCATAGTTACTATGTTGAGATTGAAATGAAACAATATGAGAAATCTCACTCATATCATATGACAAGTTCAAAGGATTATCAAACATGATGTGACCAAAAGAATTTTCACATGATATCCTATGGAGCATAGCATCACAACTAGGCAACTCAACATGCTCATCATCATATTCATCATAAATAGGTAAGTCAAGACATGATGAAGTCGCACTAGCATGAAGCATGGTCATAGGTGAATCAACATCATGCAAGCAATCATTGGTGATATAGTCCACAAGTGGGACGAAAGAAGCACCATCACCTATGTTACCTTTGGAGTTCCGCTCATGTGTTGTAGGTGAGGTTGCAACTTGATGGTACCATGTGGGGGGTGCATATTCTTCCACCATGGCCATCGCTTTGTCCATTGGAGGGACGGACTCATCGAGGGTAGTAGTGTCGTCATGTGGGAGACCTAGCACCAAAGAAAACACACTCGGAGTAGAGGTTAAGTCGTTAGAAATCATAGTGGCCTCACATGCCCTCTCAACTACCTCACTCACTAGGTGTTGTGGCTCACTCACTCCCTCTTGGATGCTCTCACTCGTATGGTTGGTGGAGTCACTCAAATGGCTCTCAACCTCACATAGGAGAAATGGCATGCTCTCATGTGTGGGGCTAGTGGTGGTCCCACTCATCCTCTCATAGGAAATGCACTCAATGTCACATATGGTGGAGTCACTCATGTCACTCAAGTGGTGGTGGCACTCCTCACATGGGAATTGGGGCATCTCGTCATAAGTGGATGTCGAAGAGGTGTAGGTGCAAAAGTCTCCATGCTCAACTTCCTCATCTGTAATGCCTCCAAAGATGAATGCCGTAGTGTGTGGCAAGCCATCACGCTCCTCCGAGGTCAAAGAGAAGGTCTCATGCTTGCTCGCGTAGCTTGACCCGGAGTAGTAGTCCAATATGGGCGCCGTCTTCATGGTGTCGAAGAGGTTCATGCTCGTCGCCTTGGTCAAAGGGGATGGCCCATGCTCGACCGTCTTGTCGCCGTCGCTCGTAGATGATCGCCTTGATGATGAAGACGTCGATGTAGGCGAACTCATGGGAAGTAGGCGAAGATGCCGTACGTCCGAAGGCGAAGATGCCTTGATAGCACTTGGCGAAGATGCCGAAGTGGTGGTTGTAGCCGTAGCTCCTTCTTGGGTGTGCTTGTCTCGCGGTCTTCTTATGTGCTCTTGAAGCTTTGGCTTGGCGTGATGTAGAGCTTCTTCGGACTTGTAGGTATGCGCTTGTCGAGCATCTTCATGATGATGATGTCGTTGTCGTGCTTGAGCTCTTGGTAGATGTCGTTCGTCGTCGTCGTGCACATGATGCTTGGAGGTGACTTGCCCTTCGTGACGATGTCGATGGTCGCCATGGCGGTGTGGACGTGGAAGACTTGCACTTGCATCATGTTTGCGCTCCGAAGACTTGTGACTTGAACGTCGCCGCCGAGAGGATGACGAAGGGGAAGAAGACTTGTAATCGACCACCAAGTGTCGGAGCTCCGCCATTTGTTTGTTGAAGGAGTCACACATGTCGTCGAAGGAAGCCATTGTCCTTGTCTGGAAGTGTCGTTGTTCGATGGCGATGTTGCCCAAGCACTCTTGCATTTCTCGTTGTAGTTCGATGGTTTTCGCGTGGATGTCCTTGTTCGCGCCGTCGATGTCGAAGACCGGAGATGAAATGCCTTGCCTATCCATCACAAGACGCTAGCAAGTATGAGTGGGAGAAAGAGAAGAACTAGACCAAATGTACCTTGACCGATGTTGAAGATGGATCAATGATCACTCAAATGTGGAACAAGGAAATAGCACAATTGGTACCAATTCTTGTCGGTTTCTCACACCTACACAAGTAAAGCTTATGGTGGAGCTCGGTGAGGATAGTGGCACAAAAATTTGAAGCGAAATGTTAGCAAGACTCAATAATGTTGAAAAAGATTCACAAATTCGCAAGTGAAACAAGTAGACCAATAGCAATATGTGGCACACGGAAACACACACACGGATAGATAGATGGGGTCATGCAACCAAGGAATGAGCACAAAATGTGGAGTCCACGGAAAACGCTCGTGTTGCACAACTCAAGAGAGACGCTAGCACGATTGCTCTATAGGCGGATACGACACTTGTGCACAACCTATAAGATGCAAATGTATGCAACGACTTCTATCCCAAGTATGCTATATGTATGGTATTCCGGTGGTATGATCCAAAATGATCGAGTATGACAATCTTAATGTAGTATGATGCTATGGTTCTTGCTTAAAAGCTCTTTGCTTATCTTTTCCTTTGTGCTTAAAAGCTTGTTTGGCTCTTTCTCTTTTGAGCTCTTTTCTCATGCAAAACTTCACGAACCAAGATAGCAATTGAGTATATGCGATGACAACCTTGTGTCACAAGAGATGATACCAAGATATGCACCACGGTGATATGGTATGTATGCTATGGGAAGTATGATCACTAATGTGCACAAGTCACGTTGCCGGCAATACTCGAATGGCTAGTCTCGATGGGTAAGTGACGCAAAAATGGGCTAGGGGTTAACAATGCAATTGCAAGGGAATATACAATGATGTCGTCGAAGTTACCGTCCGTGTCGATGATGAGAGGTGGTGCTCTTGATGTAGACCCGTTCCTAATTAGCCGAAACACCTTAGGAAACGGAAAAACCACAACTCAAAATCTCAAGGACAAATGTCAAATGGTGGTAGCGGCAATGCCGTGGTGGTTGCGGAAGTGGAAAGATGGGCTATACACGATGTCGGAGTTGAAGTCACGGTCCCTAAGTAGCCAAAACACCTTAGGAGACTCAAGCCACAACTCAAACAAGCTCGAACAAAATTTTGTTAAGTTGGGTTGGCTATGTATAGTGTGCAATGCTATGCGGAAGTGGTGGTGGTGGTTGATGAAGAAGCAATGGTCCCTAAGTAGCCTAAACACCTTAGGATACTCAAATCACTACTCAAGCAACCACAAATGCTATGGGAACAAAATTTGTTAGGTTGCGGAAGTCGGTGGTGGTTATGTGGATGATATGGTGGAAGCCCTAGGCAAAGATGCCAAAATCCACAAAATATGATGGAGTCAAATGATTATGGTGGTATTTTTGTGTTATGGGGGATGTCAAGAGCTTCAAAACGAGCTCAAGAACGTCGAAATCGGAGTTCGGATGAATTAGTTATGGACAAAACGGTGAAACGGAAAAGTCTGAGTTCCCAGTGGTCGGACATCCGGGGCCGGGTCCGGATTTCCGGGGCCTGATGTCCAGAACCGCACGGGATTTTGCCCTCCAGGAGCCGGATGTCCGGCCCGATGGCCCGGATGTCCGGCCAGTGGCCCGGATGTCCGGCCCGAAGATTCCAGATCTGAATCGGGACGAACTTTTCGAATTGGGGGCGGAAATTGATGATTTTGGGGGCAAAATTTGACGGATTTTGTGGAGGAAAGATGGGGAAACTTGGGGAAATGCTAGATCCACTTGAAACCAAGCAAATCCATGGATCGAAATCAACAAAATCTCATCAAACCAACAGATCACAAAAAAATTTGGGGCTATTTTTGGTGGGGAATTTTCGAAATTGGGGAAGAACATAACAAAACAAGGCTAGAAAACGGTGGGGAGGCTCCAAATTCGTGAGAAACCGTGGCTCATGATACCATATGATACAGGGTGGCACCCTAATCAGCAGATCTTTCACGAAATGGAGTGGATCCCACGATGAACACGAAGAACACGAGAGGAAACACGAGGGGAAACACGAGAGAATCACTCAAACCAACAAGAACAAGTCACACATATGCTAGATCCTCGAAACACAAAGAGATACAAGATCCATGATCAACAAGGGACGATACAAAGGGTAACCGGTTCTTCTCCGTGAGGAGGTCTTGATATCCCTGGGGATCTTCTCCGATGAAGGAGGTCCTGAATCCGTAGTGGATCTTCTCCGTAGAGGGGCCGCAGTCACTCACAAGGAGATGAACCACTAGATGAGCAAAGCTCTAGGTATCAAATGAGCTATCACTAAGCTAACCCTAACTAGGAGGAGGTGGAGGAGTATATATAGTCTAGGTCCACGAAGGGGTAAGTGGGAGAGGGATACATGGGCCTCAGGCCCGATACACTGTGCGCAGACAGGGGCCGGATGTCCGGGCGGGGGCCGGATGTCCGGGCCTTCCCGAGACGCCGGATGTCTGGGCCGAGGGGCCGGATGTCCGGGCTGGAGGGGTTGGTCCACGGGTGTCTTCTGGACAGTGGCGCCGGATTTCCGGTCAGGGCCCGGATGTCCGGGGCGCCGGATGTCCGGGCCTGGGGGCCGGATGTCCGGGGCCTGTAGGTGCTGGCCCTTCTTCCTTCTCTTCCACGCGCACTTGGCCTTGGTCCTTGGGTTCTCCATGGTCTCCTTGGGTGTTCCTGAACATGCATAGCACATATATTTGAGGTAGTAGGCATGTCTCACATGTAGAAAGTGGAGGTTCAGAGAGGAGCGAGTGAACCTTGTGTCCAATTGTGTGTAGTTGAGGCCTCGTCGAGTGAACATGGGGATGATCATGGGATACTCCGTATCAGTCCACATCATCCATTCTGGCCGAGAATGTCAGTCTTTCGAATTCCGTGAAACGATCGGATGTGATTTGCCTCCGGCTGGTATAGAGAGTTTCAATGATCTCTATATCTAAAGTAATTCTTTTTGCCACTTAAGGGAATAATTCTACGAGTCATCTTCTCTAAGGAGTCCCATCTGGTGACATCGATCACCATCTCCTTAGGTGTGGAATTATTGCCACTAAGTGAACCTTCATCATTTGTTTCACTCCATCCCTTTGGATGTGTGTCCCGTGTCTCAGCTCAAGAGATGTTTCAACGTCTCACTCCATGAGTTGGTCTTGAGTTGCTCAATATTTCTGGAGATCAATTTTGTGGAGTTTCTTTCATCGTCACTGTCTTGGAAAAGATCTCGAAAGCAAGGATGCCAGGATAACATGATGCAAGCAATCAACATTCATATGAAGGGCACTTGGATCATGAAGATTGTGTTAGTTAGTGTCCCCTCTGATTTCTTACCCTACGCTTGAATCTCGGGACGAGATTCTTGTTTAGTGGGGGTGAGTTGTTACATCCCCAGCTTCACCTTGCAATAGGATAGCACTTGTCTGTTGCATCATGTTCAAGTTTTCTAAAAGTTGAATTGAGGTTTGTTGAAACCCTCAAAAAGCAGTTAAAAAAATAGTCAACATTAAAATCTTCTCAAAGAACCCCAAGAAAATGTTTCTGCTAAACCTTGGAAAATATTGGCAAGAATAAAATTCAAACCAATATTTTTGGAGGCTTTAAAATATTTATTTTGGGCCTTTGAATCAACTCAATAACTTATTTGAGTTGAATTTATTTCTGTTATATAAGAAATAAAGTTCAAATATTTCTGTAAGTTGCATGTGACCTTGGACTAGCTCCCTGAGCTCACATACAAATTTACAGAAAGTTTTAAAATGGTTTGGTTTGTAAATCAAATCAAAACAAAGAAAGAAAAATAGAAAAACAAGAAATAACAGAGAGAGAGAGAGAGCTTACCCGGGACTGGGCCTGCAGCAGTGGCCCAAGAGCCAGCCCAACCCACCACCGCAGCCTCCTTCTGTCGCCTTCCACCTCGCGCCAGTAGGCAGCGCGCGTGGCCACCGCGCGCTGGCACGCGCCCGTCCACCTCCAGCCTGCCTGCCTGCATCCCCGACGCCCTGGACGCCTCCATGCGTCGCCACGCACACCCCTGGCTCCCTCTGGACTCCTCCCACTCCCTTCCCCTTCCCCTGTCTCTCTCCCTCGTTCTCCTCCGGACGCACCCGAGAATGACGACGAGCACCACCGCAGAGACCGACCTCCCCATGCCCAGCTAGCTAGCGCATGAGCTCCGCCTCGTCGCGGCGCACCTCTACGCCGAACCACAAGACCCCAGATGCCCTGAAGCCTCGTCCTCGAGCTCGTCTTCTCCGCACGGCCGCCGGACGCCATCGATGAATTCGCCGCTTCTAGGTCGACCCGAGCCCACTGAGCTGCGTTCCGACCTCCTAGTGAGCCTCGCCGTCTTTCCCCTCTCTCCCCGTGCTTTCTTTTGCACGCTAGCCGCTGCCCCGCGACCACCCGTAGCCGTCGTCCGCCATGACCGGCGACCTCCGTGCTCCCAAGCCCCTCCGCTCCAACCAGTTGCTCCGGCGTGCTCCTGGAGCTTCTAGGAGTCCTCCCCGCCGCTCATCTCGCTCGAAAGCCAAGCGCAGCGCCCCGCCGGTGCTAACCCGGGCTCTGGCCGCCGCCTGGCTCGACGCCGGTGACGATTCCGGCCACCCCAACTACTCCGACCTGTCCCGTTGGATGCGCGAGTTCACCAGCTCTCCGTAGAAGCCCTCCGCCGCTAATTTGGTCACCGGAACGGTGTTTCCGAGCCGTGCCGCCGTCCTGGCTCTCGCCGGCGGCGAGTCGCCGGTGGGGTTGACCCCTTTGACCACGCCAGGACCCCCCCCATGTGTCAATGACATGTGGGGCTATCCTTTGACTAGTATCAGTTTAGGTTTTTAGTTAAGTTTTAATTGTTGTCATTAGCTTAAGTAGACATTGACAGGTGGGCCTAGTGCCCTGCTAATTTCATATTAGTGCTAATTTGCAATTAGTTAACCCTTTGACTCACTGACATGTGGGCCCCGCCCGGCTAACTAAACTAGGTTAGTACTAAATAAGTTAGTTTAGTTAGTTGTGTCATTGACCAGTGGGCCCCACTGGTCAGGATTGACCTGGACCAGCCCCTGTTTACTGCTGACATCACTATGACATCATGCTGACGCAGAAGTGTTTCTGGAATTTATAATAAATCTTAAATGATTTATTTATTTCAGAAAATAACCAAAACTTCTAAAAATCACAGAAAATAATCTATAACTCCAATGAAAATAATTTATATATGAAAAATGATCAGAAAAATTCAAGGAATCTGTTTATGGCATTTTCATGCATGTTAGAACAAGTTAAACCTGCTGATCAGGTCAAATCAATTAAATGGCATTTGAATAATCACATATGGAGTTTGAATTTGAACCTTTGGTTCAAATCAACTTCATTTAAATCACTGCTAGTTGCATTACCTCAATCAAAAGCATATTGCCATGTCATGATCATGCATCATATTGTCGCATTGCATTGATTGTGTTCTTTCTCTGTTGCCGGTGTTTGTTCCCTCTCAGTAGACGATGTTCCGACGATGTGATCGATGACACTGATGAAGACACAGTGCTATCTTCAGAAGTGCCAGGCAAGCAAAACCCCATTGAGCATTCCGATACACTCCCACTCTATTTCTCCTGCTCTCTTTTACTGCATTAGGACAACAACGCTTCAACTGTTACCTGCTACGGTAGTTGAACCCCTTTCCACTGCATGACCTGTCATTTCCACAGTAAATAGTTCAAACCGACTAGCATGGGTAGGAGTTGTTTGAGCCATGTTGTGCCTACTCATTCATGATTTCTGGTTATGCCTGCTATTGCTTAGAGTTGTGTCAGGTCTGATTCATCGGGGATGAATTGGAATGTGGTTAACATGTCCTGCTGTTGAAAGCTAAGTGTGTGAACACGATTTGGTAAAGGTAGCGATGAGAGGCCATGTAGGAGTACATGGTGGGTTCTCTCATTGAAACCGTCCTCAGGAACTGAGTTCTGTGTTTGTGATCCATGAAACAGCTACTACCGTGCATTGGGCCCTGAAATATGACCCCGCTCGACTTCTTAACCGCCCTAGTCCTCTGTCCAGGAGTTGCAAGTAGTTTCTGGTGTTTGTAGTATGCTGGAGGCCGTGGGCAGCGCTGACCGGAGGGGTGGGCTATGATGCGGTAGGCACATGGCCGGGTATGCCGGGCGCCCGTTTGGTGTCGTGGAATCCTGTACACATCGTTCGGGGCCGTATGTGGAAACCTCGGCCGGACTCCCTGCGGATGGAACCTGAATAGGCAACAAACCTGGACTAGAGACTTGAGTGTTTAGGTAGGTTGTGGTCTACACCCACGTCGGCTTTCACTTGAAGTCTGCCGAGCACATGTCATGTGCAGACGCTAAGTGGTGGAAACATGTATGAAGAAGTGCACACCTGCAGGGTTAACATCATCTATTCGAATAGCCGTGTCGGCGGAAATGGACTTCTGGGTTACCCTTACAGTTCATAGACAAGTGGAAATGGATACTCTAAAACACGCAAGATAAGCATGAGTGCTATGGATGGCCTTCTCGTAGGGAGACGGGAGCGGTCCATAGTGGCGTATTGATTGGTGAATATGTGGACTCGTGTGCGCCACCTCAAAAGAGTTACTTGCAGTCGTAGTTCAGGATAGCCACCGAGTCAAAGCTGGCTTGCTGCAGTCAAACTCCACCACCCCTTTGTTGATACTGATGCATATGTAGCTAGTTCTGATGTAAGTCTTGCTGAGTACCTTTGTACTCACGTTTGCTTAATTTATGTTTTTGTAGAGAGACTCCAGTCTCACTAGTGGTTCCGCGTGGACTTCGACGTTTAGCTTGTTACCTCAGCTACGATCTTGTACCCTTGGGAGGGTCTTGTAGATAGTCAGGCTTCTCAGCCTTATTCATTTGTAGTTGTCTGTACTCAGACATGTTATGCTTCCGTTGCCTGTATGCTCTGTATGATGGGTCATATGACCTCTGTTTGTAATAAATGTTATGATGGCTCTTTTGGGCCTTTATCTATATGAGTTGTTGAGTTATGTTGTGATGCCATGTTGTATAGCACATACTTGCATGTTATGCGTACGTGTAATGTGTATTGCTACGTGTGGGATCCGACACCTAGTTGTTTACTCTTGGTAGCCTATTTTACAGGGAAATGTTTCCTAGTGCTTCCACCGAGCCTTGGTAGCTTGCTACTGCTCCAGAACACTTAGGCTGACCGGCATGTGTCCTTCTTCGTTCCTGTGGCTGTCCCTTAGGGGAAATGTCACCCGTTGTTCCTTTAAGTCCTTGTAGCTTGCTACGACTTGGGTTCATACGTTGATGACCGACACGTTCGTTGCTGGGTCATGTATGCATGTCTCCATAATTTAGCGCCACTTTTGGTTTATAACTAGTCATGTCGACCCAGGTTCTCTGTCATATGGATGCTAGTGACACTATCATATACGTGTGCCAAAATGTGCAAACGGTCCCGGGTCAGGTAAGGTGGCACCCGGGGGGATACCGTGCGTGAGGCCGCAAAGTGATATGATGTGTTACAGGCTAGACCTGTGTGACTTAGGACCGGGGTCCTGACACATTATCTGTGCAAATAGGTTTATTCAGCTGCATTTTGGTGGAACTACACAAATGTACGGATGGGACTGACATATATGCAGAGTGTGAGATGCAAAGTAAAAGTTACCTACACCAACCATGCTCCATGTAAGCGTTGGCGCTATCTATGGACGGATCTTTCTCGGCAGCAAATCCTCTAATCCAATACTAGTAGCTTCTATTGGCACTTTTCTAGGGAGTACTCTTTTCTGGCAGAAGCACCAATCAATTTATGTTTATTTGTACACGGTGTTTGTTTTTGGTATAGAGCTATTTTAGGGTGATTGGCGTAGTACTCGGAGACTAATTGTAAGCATGAGCAGATGGAAGATTAGGTTAGTCACTACTACGCATCGGTGGTAAACAAACGGTTTTAAACCCCTTTCGGCGATGACATTTGGAACCGTTGCCTAGTGAGTGTGGGCGATATGGGGGTCCTTCCCACACGACCCAGAAACCGTCGGGGATATGCCCTCCTGGTAGACACGCTCGGGAAAATGAGGTCGTGTGCGATCGGCGAGCGCTCAAATACGGAAATACGTACAATAGAGCTAAAAAATACAATTATACATGTGAAATTGTTTCCAGTCATCAGTACATCCCACACAATCAGTCCCCGCTAAACTATTCACATGCAACATATAGAACCTTTCGAAATTAGCATCATAGACGGTATATAGACAGTTGCATCTCATCTGGAAAACTGCTGAAGCGGAAGGCGAATATTGAGCCTTCATTCATATGGAAGGTCTTTGCAACTTTAGGCCAGTGCCTATGGATGATTGACGGTCCGTCCTTCGTCCTCTTCAGGAACACTTCAATATTGAACCGTGGGTGTTGTATGAAAACCTTCCTCACCTCCTGACCATAGAGGTGGCTTGAGAGGTAATCATCAGTGAACTGCTTTGGAAAGGCCTGAAAACAAGGATGTGCATAAATATCTTCTCTATATTGGAAATGGGGCAAAGGAATAAAAAAGGCAAGGTATAATAGTTAGTACCATCTTGTAGTTAACTGATGTCTTGTTCATTGTGCAGACAAAGATCTTGTTGTTTTTTGTCGCTAATTTCTTAATCCTAACAATCTTTCTGAATTTCTTGATTTGATTGATATTCATGGACAACTCATTTCCCCATACACAAAAAGGGTCAAACAGTGGGTCAAAACCTCTGACAGCAGGACCTACATGTGCAAGACCAATTTTTTTTAAAACCTAAATATTAGAATGGTTCCCGCAATTGCACAATAATTTCCTATCAGACAACGGATCATGAACGTGCTAACCTCGATTGTAAACTTCAGTGCTTCCCATTGTTTCCTTCAACACATATAAGGTAGTTAGTCATCAGGTTAAGTAAGGGTTCACATGCTATCAGTAAAATATGTAGATGGAAAATAAG
>LR738713.1:310003913-310016769 GCA_902687465.1 Secale cereale | reverse complement strand
ATGTCTTGTTCATTGTGCAGACAAAGATCTTGTTGTTTTTTGTCGCTAATTTCTTAATCCTAACAATCTTTCTGAATTTCTTGATTTGATTGATATTCATGGACAACTCATTTCCCCATACACAAAAAGGGTCAAACAGTGGGTCAAAACCTCTGACAGCAGGACCTACATGTGCAAGACCAATTTTTTTTTAAACCTAAATATTAGAATGGTTCCCGCAATTGCACAATAATTTCCTATCAGACAACGGATCATGAACGTGCTAACCTCGATTGTAAACTTCAGTGCTTCCCATTGTTTCCTTCAACACATATAAGGTAGTTAGTCATCAGGTTAAGTAAGGGTTCACATGCTATCAGTAAAATATGTAGATGGAAAATAAGCACATTGCAGGTTCATTAGATTAATTCAAGCCACATGGAAAACCAATTTATCCAAACCAAGCAAGATTAAGAACTAGGAAATATAGCACTCGTATATGTTTCTCATGTATTAAGTGCAGCCAAATTCGTTTTATTCCTCACATGCAAAATAATACAAAATTCTACCAACGATAATTGGACATCGCATTGCTGAATTGAACCAAGCAGTTTACTAAACACCACAACAAATGAACCAAACATTAACTGAGCACCACATTGCATAATATAACCTACTCCTAATAGAAGATCAGATAGTTAACAAAACCAAGCATGCGTAACAACTTGGAAATATAGCAATTGTATTTGTTTCTCATGTATTTACTACAACCAAATTCAATATATTCCTCACATGGTATACAATAATAGAATGCACCCACAACTATTGAACATCGCATTGCAGAATTGAACCAAATAGCTAACCAAACCAAGCATGCTTAACAACTTGGAAATTCACACAATTGTATTTGTTTCTCATGTATTTAGTACAGCCAAATTCAATTTACTTCTCACATGGTATAAAATAACCGAATGCACCCACAACTACTGAACATCTCATTGCAGAATTGAACCAAACAATTAACTAAACACCACAACAAAATTGAACCACATGTTAATCGAGCACCACATTGCACAATGTATAACCAAACCAAGCATGCTTGACAACTTGATTTATTTCTCACATGGAAGACAATACAAAATTGCAGCCTGGAGAATTGAACATCACATTTGCAGAATTGAACCAAACAGTTAACTGAGGACGACAACTAATTAACCAAACAGTTAATAAGTGAGCACCACACCGCACGGCATATAGAACATATACACTAGAGCAACAGATTGCATGGTAAACTTATATAGGACAATTCACTAGAATTTGTTAAGGAAAGGCAGGAGCAGCACACGCAACGGGTAAACCGAGCGTGCTTAACCGATATAGCTAGCAAATGGCAAGGTGCTCCTCCAAGATCTGGGGGTCGGCACAAATGGCAGCCATCGTGACCTCATCAGCGCGTGCGGCCGCGATTTGCTTCTCCGCTGCCAAATGCTCCTTGAGATCTTGGCTATACTGCGTGCACCATGGCTTAGGCGGCGCTTATTTGGTGGAGGGGTCGGCGATTTGGGTGGAAAGTGTCGCGCTCGTGCTGGCGGTCGGGGCATGTGGGATGTGGAAGGAGGAGGAGGATGGGGGTCGGGTGTGGATTACCAACCTAGATAGACAAGGCCGGGCAGCGTGAAGGAGGGTCGCCAGCGAGGAGGCGGCGCTGCAAGCAAGGAGTGAAGGTTTCAAATTGGAAAGGAAGGCAGAAACAGGGGAAATGTTGCTTTTGGTAAGGGGGAGGGGGCGGGAGGTAGATATTTCCGTGGGAGCCGAAAATTTGGAATCACTTCAGCGAAAAACTAGCGCGCAAGGTGTCATCAGACACGGTCCCTTATTCAGAACTATGTATGATATGTGAACATCACAAATGATTCAGATAGCTTAACCCGTGTGTGATGAGTTTGAACGTCAAAAATTTTGGTTTGAATTTCCATGGTTACAGTGGTCATCCACGTCATTGCATAATTTGGGTACACAAAGGAGGCTACATCACGCCCACACTTCTTAATCGAGCAAGTTCAGCAAATAAACAGAGCTAGCTGACCTAAACATTACTCTAACAAATTAAAGACCAGCGCTCTTAAATAAACAAAACAAAGAGTACTACTACGGCTGGTGCTCGTCGATCTCCGCCGCCGCCTCCATGTCCAGCTCGCGCCCGACGGTCTCCTGGGGAAGGGGCGCCATGCCATCCATCGCACCATACTCGACAAGCATCTCGCCATCTGCCTCCGCCATCTCTTTGGAAAAGGCCGCCATGAGCTGGGCGTGGGCGCCTGCGATCTGGGCTTGGACAAGCTCCGCGGTCGCAAGGTATGCGGCGGAGGAATGGACGGCTGCTCGAACGCTCTCGGCGATTGCCAACTCTTTGGCCGTGGGTTGCCAACCGTTGTCGGAGAAGCTTCACTCGATTAGTGCGGTGACCACCATGACCTGGGCGTGGGCGCCCTCGACATGGTCGTGGGCGGCTTCCATCAGGGCTAAGGCCGCCTCTGCGGAATGGACAATTGCCGTGCCGCTCTCGCCAGTTGCTATCCCCGTGGCAGATGTTGCTGCTGCCGCCTGAGAAGCAACATCGACCGTTTGGGCTGCCTCGGCCGCCCGGTCATAGATTGTGTCAGGGGAAACTGTCCACCACGAACACCTATGGGACCGGAGCCCCTTGTACGTTGCGGTAAGGGAGCGGAGGGAGCACAAAGAGCAGATCGAGGAGAGCATGCGGGCAGTTTACCCAGGTTCGGGCCGCGCGGACGCGTAAAACCCTACTCCTGCTTGATTTGTATTGAGTTTGTGAGTCCGGGAGCTTGAAGAACGAGCTGCACCGAGCAAGTGAGCTATCTAGGTTCCGAACCTCTTCTACGTTGTGCATGGGCCTCCTTTTATAGCTCAAGGGGTTACCGACAGGTGCCAACGTAGAAGAGGGGCAAAAATGTAACTTTGGTGGTAGTTGTAACAGTGCGGGAACAGTGCATGAACAGTGCGTGAACAGTGGTCTTCACCTAACTTGACAGTGGGGGACAAGAGCATTTAATGCCCGTCGCAGTCGACCCCCCAAAAGCGGCCGCCCTTGCGTCTCCGTTCGCCACGGCGATAGCCTCGTCACCGTGGAGTGCCACCGTGTCCCCCAGGCTACACAGCCATCCGCCACGCGTCCCTGGAAGGGCCCCAGGGCGACGCGTGGGCCGATGAGCTGGAGCGCGGGCACACAGCGCAGGCCTTCCCCGGCAAGCACCCTGCCGGGGTCTTGATCTTGCCGGGCCCTGGAGCTTGTCGCTCCTTGGGCCCTTGCCGGGGCGCATGATGCACCAAGGCATGTCTTCTAAGATGCAGTCTTCTGGTTCTCCTGGCAAGCTCCTCTTGCCAGGGTCTTGTGCTAATGTGATAGTCTTGAGCCTGGGGCGGCCTTTCCGGCAAGTGGAACTTGCCGGAGTCTTGATCTTTTGTCTTGTATACTTTGTTTTTGAATGGCTTAATAAGGACCGGAAAGGTTTCTGGCAAGCGCGTGGTGAGCCCTGCCGCGGGAAGCTGCTACTGCCCGTGCACAAGTTGGGGTACTAAGGTACCCCTATCTTAGTACACCGACAGGAGCCCCCGGGCCTGGGCCACACACGGTGCCGAGCGCTGTTGGGCCAGGCCCAAAACAGTGCACGGGCACGCGCGGCCCACGGCAAGCCGTAATTCCCCTTCCGCATCCGCCGCGTCCCTCCCTAACGGCACGCGTCGATTGCGGCGTCGTGGGAGAGATCGTGGCCACGTTCTTTAATGGGAAATGCGGAGCGTCCCCCACGCCCTCCTTAAAAGCAGAGGGGACAGGGGCAGTTTCCCTCCTCCGCCTTCACTTCGTCTTCAACCTCCAGAAATCCCCCGCTGCGCTTTGCCTCCACACCTCCTCTGCCCTCTTCCGCACCTGCGGCGCCGTCGAATTCCTCGCCCCTTCCCCCGCCGCCTCCGCCATGGCTCCGAAGGCCGAGAAGGCGAAAGCGGAGAAGGCCAAGAGGGAGAAATCCGAGCAGGCGGCGAAGCTCGCCGCCCTGCGGAAGAGGAATGTAGTCTTCGCGCCGAGGCTCAGCGCGAGGGAACTCTGGAACAAGTATTACCTCTTCTGGGCCAAGGAGACCAAGGCTCATCCCCGGACCAGAGTCTACCCCGCCGTCGCCAAAGATCTGCTTCCCGGCGGGTACTTCTTCTTTGCTGTCTTCTTTCACTGCGGCTTGTGCCCTCCGTTCTCGGAGTTTTTCTGCGACATCATGAACACGTACGGCCTCCACCTCCTAGACTTCACCCCCAACGCCATCCTTACAATGGCGGTTTTCGCACATATGTGCGAAAACTACATAGGGATCTATCCAAACGTAGCGCTCTTTCGCCACTTTTTTATGCCTAGAGTAGAGGCCGGCGCTCCCCTCTCCGGGGGTATTTCTTGCATCTTCCGCTTGAACAAGAAGGAGTCATATCTGAAAGGAGAGCTCCGCGGCAAGTGGGAAGAGTGGCGCGCAGATTGGTGCTGGATAGTGGAGGACCAACCGGAGCCTTTCACTGCGCCGCGCACAACAGCCATAGTGCGCGGCAGGGACTGGAGCGAGTTGGCCCCGGATGATGTCAAGCTCAACGTCGCCCTTGTCAGGATACTTCGTCTCCGGGTAGCTAAGTTGACCATCGGAGAGGTAGGGGCAGATTTCCTCCGCCGCCGCATTGCCCCTTTACAAGAGAGGAAAAGGCCAGCATGGGAGTTCGGCAATGCGGCGGACATTATGAGGTTGCGCCCGGGTTTGAACTTCAACTTCACGGCTCTGGAGCTGAAGGGGATGGTCCGGGAGCTTTTTAAGCACGACCCGGCCCATCCGGAGTGGTTTAGATCTCCCCGGGGAGTGGTGCCGCTGTGCAACAGCACCGCCCGGGATGCCTTGCGCGCAATGATGCCCGCGTGTGACTCCCACGGCGTCGACCCCACATGGATAGTGCCCACGCCGGATGCAATTATGAGTTTCTTTGATAATTTGGTCGAGCGGCCGAGGAACGCCGAGGAGAACAAGGGTCTCACTCGGGCCACCACAGAGCGGGACCTGGCTTATATTGCTTCCCTGATGGAAGAGGCCGCCGCAGCTGCAGCGGCAGGAGATTTTGGGTTCACCGTCGACGAGGCGGATGCTGCGGACGAGGTGTGTCAAGCTGAGGAAGCTGAGATCCGCAGACTGCTCAAGCTTCCGCCCGACGAGCTTGCCGGAGTCCCTTCCCTGAGGCACGCCGGGATTCCCGGGGTTGTGAGCGAAGCCGCGGCAAGCGAGGTTGCCGGAGGGAGCAGAGGCGCCGGGGAGGATGCTGGATCTAGCGGGCCCGCTGGGGAGGAGGAGGAAGACACCGAGGCCGATGAGGACTCCGGTGGGTCTTTGGGACTTGATGACGACGCCTCATCGTCCTCGGAGAACTCCCCGCCTCGGGCGAGTCCCCAGCGAACACCGCTGAAACGTCTCCGCAAGGCGGCTACAGCGACAAGGACGCAGGCGCCCCGACAACAGCCTGCTCGCCGGGCGACGCGCGCCACCAGAGCGAGTCAAGTCGCGACGGAGGCGCCCCGCGCAGCAGCTGCGGCGGAGGCGCCCCGCGCACCAGCGCCAAGCGGAGGGGGATCTTCTCAGAGCGGAGCGGCCGCTCCGCCCGCTCCTCGGGCCTCGGCGTCGGCGGAGGCTGGGTCCTCGTAGCCCCCAGCCCCGGGGACCGCCAAGCGCCCGAGGGAGCCTTCTCCTCCTGCTCCCCGCGCCGGAGCAACTCAGGTGGAGTTTGATTTCTCCGCCCTTAGCGACGACGACGAGGAAGAGGAGTAAGCATCTGTAACTTATAGCTTCTTCAATTCTGACTTGATCTTTCTTCGTGATTCTGATCTTGTTCTTGTTTTGATTTTAGGCCCCTGGCCCAGCGGATGGCGAAGCGGGCCAAGATCCCTGTGGTCGAGGTCGACGACGACTCGCCCGTCGCGGCGACAGTGGACGCGCCGGCGACGGACTTGTCGGACCCAACCGCTGCTCCGAGGAGCAGCCCCCAGCGCAGCCCCCAGCGTAAGTCTGGGTTTTAGATTTTTTTGTTCTTCGGGCGCGCTTGAGGTTTTAACTTGTACTGATATCTTGCTACTTCATTTGTCTTGTGCAGAAATAGAGCCGCAGCCGCAGGAGCAGCCGGAGGTTACTCCCGAGGAGCTGCCGGTCCAACCCTCCCCGCCAAGGGCGAACTCCCCGGCGAGGGAGGACGTTCCGCCAAGGACGGGCTCCCCACCAAGGGCGGGCAGCCCGACAAGGGTGGCCACCCCGCCAAGGGAGGGCACGGGTGGCCCTCCGCCAGCAGGGGCCACCGCTCCACCGCCAAGGGAGGACTCCTCGGCGAGGGAGCCTATCGTCGACGAAGTCCGCGAAGGTAAGTCTTGCAGCTTCTTCTTCTTGGACTTGTCTTTTTGGATATTTGCTTGATCTTCTCTTTTCTTCTTTTTCTTCTAGATCCCCCTCCCCCGGAGCGGATGGAGACTGAGGTCGTCGTCGAAGAGGAGGGCGCGCAAGGCGACGCCGGCAATGCCACTATCGTCGAAGACATGGCAGGAGCCGACGAGCCTGCCGCTGGGGAGACTGCCCCGACTGCAGACGCCGCGGCTGGGGAGGGGGACGGCGGCCACACTGCCGGCCCGGAGGCGGCAGGAGCGTCAAGCGCTGCACCGGCCGCCGACCCCTCCGCCGGCAAGGAGCAGTCGGGCATATATCTTGAGGCCCCCAATGGCGTCTTCATTCAAGTGCCATGGGGGTCTTCGTCGCGAGCCCCCGTGGAGGGAGAGACCTTTGATGGAGAGGTCCTCGCCTCCGCGGGGTTGAAGATCGTTGAAGCGCCTGGCGGGAGCGATGAGCCCGAAGAGGAGAAACTTCTCCGCCAGCTCCTGGCCCTTTACCGGGCCAGGCAGGCGAAACTGGAGTCGCGAGAAGCCCTCACCGCCAAGGCCGGAGCGGACTTGGAGAAACGCGCTGCAGAGCTTCGCGCCGCCAACCAGGCAGCTCTCCGCGACTTGGCGGAGGAGCGCGAGAGGCTTGCCGGAGAGCAGCAGGAGTTCCTCCTGGAGAAGGCAGAGGCCGAGGAGCAGCAGCGACTAGCTGGTGTAGAGCTGTCCCGACGAGAAGGAGCGCTCAACCAGCGGAAGGTTGAGCTCGACGCCCATGACGACGAGCTCACCGCCCGGGAGCAGGCTCTTGGCGGGGCCCTGAAGGAGGCAAAGGAAGCCGCTGTCGCCGCGGAAACCGCCAAGAAGGACCTCGAAGCCAAGGTGACGCAGCTGGAGGAGTACCTGAAGGCGAGCACGGAAAGGGTCACCGCGCTCAACATAGAGCGCGAGAAAGATGCCCATACCAACTCGGACCTCCAGGTACGCCTCTCCAAGCAGGGCGACGAGCTCAAAGCCGCCAAGGACTCGATTACTGATCTGGAGTTGAAGGTTTCCACTTTGAGGGATTCACTTGACGCCGCTCGGGACCGCGAGACCAAGCTGAAGGAGGAGGTCCGCAAGGAACGGGAGCTGGTGGAGAGCGCCGCCACCTCCACGAACATCTTCAAACAGGCGGTGGAGCAATGGACGGAGGAGCTGGTCACTTCCGCCGCCAACATCGACAAAGAGCTAATGGCGCTGAGGGTTGAACACTTGGTGTACTCTCCGGACCCGAACCTCCCCCACAACGCCAAGCTCAGTCTCTTCTTCAGTGAACATGCAACTATATGTGTGTCGTAAAATAACTGGAATAATTCAGGGTTCGTTTGGACTACATTAAACTAGTTTTCTAGCCATTTCAGGTGCACAATTCAAAATTAAACTACATGCACATGCTCCGGTGCACCAACATGGGTTGTAAAATCATATATGTGTCCATGGGTTTATGCTTATGTCCCATGCAAGAAATGGGGATGAAATTTGAACACCACGGCACCGTGGCTCTCCGGCAAACTTCGAGGTACTTGCTTTTGTAATTCTAGTAAATCCAAAATTCGTCTGAAATTCATGAAACTTGGCATGCTATCATGGAGCGGCATCAACATGCCGTGATTTTGTCCCATTCGGGGCAGGTTTGGGTATAAGCTTCTCATAAACCAGAGCTTCTCACAACAAGTGTGATGGTTTCAATACAGAATGTTTCACCTTTCTAGACGAAACTATATCCGTTGCCTCTTCTCGATTTCAATTTTTTCCTAGTGTCAACATAGAGCAACAGGAGTGTTGTGTCAATTTTTGGGATTTTCAGGGTTCGTTTGGACAATTTTATGCATTAATTGAGTTTTCCATGCATGTATGTGCATAATTCAAATTTGAACTACAAGCACATGCTCTAATGCATATAAATTGGTTGAAAATTTAAATCTGTGTCCTTGGTTGCATGCTTAGGTCCCATGCAAGCCCTACCACCGTTACTCGGCCGCAAACATTGAGATACATGGTTTTTAAATTCTTGTAAATCCAAAGCTCGTCTAAAATTCATGAAACTTGGCATGCTATCATGGAGCGGCATCAACATGCTGTGGTAAATTTATTGTCCCATTTGGGGCAGGTTTGGGGATATGCTTCTCATAAGCTAGAACTTCTCACAACAAGTGTGATGGCTTCGGTAGGGAACGTTTCACCTTTTTGGACGAAACGATATCCGTTGCCTCTTCTCGATTTCAATTTTTTTTCCTAGTGTCAACAAAGAACAACATGAGTGTTGTGTCAAATTTTGGGCTTTTCAGGGTTCGTTTGGACAATATTATGCATTAATTGAGTTTTCAATGCATTTATGTGCATAATTCAAATTTGAACTACATGCACATGTTCTAATGCATATAAATTGGTTGAAAATTCAAATTTGTGTTCTTGGTTGCATGCTTAGGTCCCATGCAAGAAATGGGAATGAATTTCAAACACCAGGGCACCTTTGATTGCCGGCAAAACGTTGAGATACTTTATTTTTTAAATTCTAGTAAATCCAAAACTCCTCTGAAATTCATGAAACTTGGCATGCTATCATGGAGCGGCATCAACATGTCCTGGTAATTTTTTTCCATTTGGGGCAAGTTTGGGTATATGCTTCTCACAAACCGGAGCTTCTCACAACAAACATGATGGTTTCGGTAGGAAACGTCACACCTTTGGGGACGAAACGATATCCATTGCCTCTTATTGCTTTCAAAACAATTCTCATGTCAACATAGAACAACAGGGGTGTTGTGTCATTTTTGTGATTTTTTTGGGTTCGTTCGGACATTTTTATGCATTAACTGAGTTTTCAATGAATTTCTATGCATAATCATATTTGAACTACATGCACAAGCTCTAATGCATATAAATTGGTTGGAAATTCAAATATGTGTTCTTGGTTGCATGCTTAGGTCCCATGCAAGAAATGGGAATGAATTTCAAACACCAGGGCACCGTTCATTGCCGGCAAAATGTTGAGATACTTTATTTTTAAATTCTAGTAAATCCAAAACTCGTCTGAAATTCATGAAACTTGGCATGCTATCATGGAGCGGCATCAACATGTCGTGGTAAATTTTTTGTTCCATTTGAGGCAGATTTGGGTATATGCTTCTCACAAACCGGAGCTTCTCACAACGAGCATGATGGTTTCGGTAGGGAACGTCCCACCTTTGGGGATGAAACGATATCCATTGCCTCTTATTGCTTTCAAAAAATTCTCGTGTCAACATAGAACAACGTGAGTGTTGTGTCAATTTTTGTGATTTTTCGGGGTTCGTTTGGACATTTTTATGCATTAGCTGAGTTTTCAATGCATTTATGTGCATAATTCAAATTTGAACTACATGCACAAGCTCTGATGCATATAAATTGGTTCAAAATTCAAATCTATGTTCTTGGTTGATGCTTAGGTCCCATGCATGAAATGGGAATGAATTTCAAACACCAGGGCAACGTTCATTGCCGGCGAAATGTTGAGATACTATATTTTTGAATAATAGTAAATCCAAAACTCATCTGAAATTCATGAAACTTGGCTTGCTATCATGGAGCGGCATCAACATGACGTGGTAAATTTTTTGTCCCATTTGGGGCAGGTTTGGGTCTATGCTTCTCACCAACGAGAACTTCTCACAACAAGCATGATGGTTTTGGTAGGGAACGTCCCACCTTTGGGGACGATACGATAGCCATTGCCTCTTATTGCTTTCAAAATTTTTCTCGTGTTAACATAGAACAACAGGAGTGTTGTGTCATTTTTTTGTGATTTTTCGGGGTTCGTTTGGACATTTTTATGCATTAACTGAGTTTTTAATGCATTTACGTGCATAATTCAAATTTGAACTACATGCTAATGCTCAAGTGCATATAAATTGGTTGAAAAATCAAATCTGTGTCCTTGGGTGCATGCTTAGGTCCCATGCAAGAAATAGGAATGAATTTCAAACACTAGGGCACCGTTGATTGCCGGCAAAACGGTGATGTACTTTATTTTTAAATTCTAGTAAATTCAAAACTTGTATGAAATTCATGAAACTTGGCATGTTATCATAAAGCGGCATCAACATGCCGTGGTAAACTTTTTGTCCCATTTGGGGCAGGTTTGGGTATGTGCTTCTCACAAACCAGAGCTTCTCACAACAAGCATGATGGTTTCAGTAGGGAATGTCCCACCTTTGGGGACAAAACGGTATCCATTGCCTCTTATTGCTTTCAAAAATTTCTTGTGTCAACATAGAACAACAGGAGTGTTGTGTCAATTTTTGTGATTTTTCGGGGTTCGTTTGGACATTTTTATGCATTATTGAGTTTTCAATGCATTTATGTGCATAATTCAAATTTGAACTACATGCACATGCTCCAGTGCATATAAATTGGTTGATAAATTGAATTTGTGTCCTTGGGTGCATGCTTAGGTCCCATGCAAGAAATGGGAATGAATTTCAAACACCAGTGCACCGTTGATTGCCGGCAAAACATTGAGGTACTTTATTTTTAATTCTAGTATAAATCCAAAACTCGTCTGAAATGTGCCGAGCAGGATTTTTGCGGCTCTTAATCGCAAACGTTTTAGATAGAACACCGTATGCAAGCTGATAGCAGTATTTGTGCATCTTTTCTACGCAAATGGTTCTTTTAGATGACCGTTGTGCAACCACTAACAAACAATTTGCTAAGATTTGCATCTGTCATATTGGGTATGTTGCCATTTGTCAAACTAGAAAGATTGACATTTGTTGACTAGTAACATTGCCATTTGTCAACCTGGTAACACTGTGATTTGTCCTAAAAATCACTAGCAGTATCTAATTTTTGCAACTAAAATTCAGTAAATAAGCATAGGTTTCATTCATAGATAAAGCAGTCATTCTTAATTTATACAAACAGTTCAACTCGACAGCTGAACCGACCAAACTTTTCGCCAAATGTTGCCAACTACGTACTGAAATAGCTAGTTCAACTATATATACTAGCTAATTTTAAGTACGTTGTACAATTCCACCACATCTATAGTCAGATGAGCTGAACAAAATTGCCCCTAAATACAACTACTACTACGGAGGGGATTGGTTCTACTTCCGGCTACCTCTCCTATGTCGAGCGTGCTCAGTAAGAGGCAGAGGAGGAGGAGCCTAACGACGAGATGGACAATTGCAATATGGTGTCTGTCGCTGCTACCGCTTCAGCGACGCTCACCTCGAACGCCCTCTGCCGCTCTAGATGACCCCTCTCGAAGCGGTGGTTATCCTTGTAGATCTCCTGATTCCTCGCCTCTGAGGCAGCGTGTGCCGCGGCCACGGCGGTGGTAAGGCTCTTTGCATACTCGACGAGGCTCTCCTCCTCCTCCCGCAGGAACTCGGTGTAGCGCGCAATGTCGCTGATGCACGTGCGGGCATCCACCTCCGCCTCCTGCATTCGGGCAGCGGTGGCGGAGCGGGTGATGACCCTGGCGGTCGACAGTGGGCTGGAGGCCATTGGAGCCGACGATGGGGTGGCGGCCATGACCACCACCTCCCGCCTTCGGGCCGCGGTGGCGGAGCAGGTGATGGCCACGGTGGCCGGCAGTGGGGTGGCGGCCACGACGGCCACCTCCCGCCTTCGGGCCACGGCGACAGAGAAGGAGATGGCCCTGGCTTTCGACGGTTGTGTGGCGGCAACGGCAGCCGGCAATAGCTACCGACGGGCAGCAGCGGCGGAGCGTGTGGTGGGTGTTCCACGCACACCCGACAGGGACGCCACGCGCACTACACTATGCCGGGGACTGCGCCACCGTCGCGGTGTAGCCTCCCTGCTGGAGGTGTCCTTTGATGACGGCGGAGTGGCTGAGCGACAACGACGGACCGATGCCATTTGCGATTGTGGGAGAAGCACACGAGATAAGCTACAGGGAGTGAGGGGAAAATGCAACGCAGGACTTGCCGGCCGTGAATGTCTATATAGCAGGCCGGTAAGCATTGGGATTTTGGGGGATTTCACCAAGTCGGGCGGGAAGCTTGCATGGGAACCTGCGAGGTTGCGCGGGAACGGGCTCACAGACAATTCATTGGCGCCACCGTTTGGCCAAAAGAACGCCCCCGCGCGCTGTGCAAGCTTGCGCTGTAAGCCATCTACGGCAACGGGGTGACAATACGTGTGAGAGGAGAACGAAAGGCCATGTAAACATGCGGTTAATAAAAAATGTTTGCTATTTAATTACCTACTATACCCCCGTCCTGTTTTATAAGTATAATTTAACTAATAAAATACGAATGCATGTCGCCAAAGATTATATAATTGGATTCGTATTTGAACATAGTTTCCAATTATATAATTTTTATTGCATGCATTAACATTTTGTTGGTTAAATTTGAGGGTAAAGTATGG
>LR738713.1:309989410-310003173 GCA_902687465.1 Secale cereale | reverse complement strand
ATCTGGTTGCATCAACCGAGAAGAAACGAGAAAGGGGGAAAAGGGGGAACAAAGCAACCGTGAGTAATCATCCAAAGTACTCGCAAGCAAAGATCTACACTACATATGCAATGGTATCTGTGTAAAGGGTTAATATCTATGGACTGAACTGCAGCATGCCAGAATAAGAGGGGAATAGCTAATCCAATCGAAGACAACGCTTCTGGCAGCCTCCATCTTGCAGCAGTAGAAGAGAGTAGATGGAATAGTAACAACTATCAAAGCTTCTGGCCGCCTTCGTCTTGAGTAGCTGAAGAGTTCACCAAGTAACAATGTATAGCATAATCCTACCTGGCGATCCTCCCGCACATCACCCTGTGAGAGAGCAACCACCGAATTATATCTGGAACTCATCTAGGTGTGTTTTATTAAGTATCCAGTTCTAGTTGTCATGAGGTCAGAGTACAACTCCAGGTCGTCCTTTTACCGAGGGACACGGCTATTCGAATAGATTAACTTCCCTGCAGGGGTGCACCACATAACCCAGCACACTCGATCCCATTTGGCCGGACACACTTTCCAGGGTCATGCCCGGCCTCGAAAGATCAACACGTCACAGACCTACCTAAGCACAACAGAGACGTCAGCACGCCGGTCTAAACCCTAAGCGCACGGGGGTCTGGGCCCATCGCCCAATGCACACCTGCACGTTGCGAGGGCGGCCGGTGAGCAGACCTATCAACTTCCGTTACTAAGGAAGTTACGCTACGTGGTCCAACCCGGCGCGCATCGCTCAGTCGCTGACGTCAAGAAGGCTTCGGCTGATACCACGACGTCGAGTGCCCATAACTATTCCCACGTAGCTGGTTAGTGCGTATAGGCCAATGGCCAGACTCAGATCAAATACCAAGATCTCATTAAATGTGTTATTATGAAATAACCACGGACAACGACCAAGGCCAGGCCCACCCGTCTCCTAGGTGGTCGCAACCCGCCCTGTTGCTCCGCCACAAAGTAACCATCAGGGGGCTGCCGGGAACCTAGGCCCACCACTAGCTGTGTGGAACCACCTGCCCCTTCAGCCCCCATCTCCGAATCATCATCATGTGTATGTAAAGTATGTATATAGTATATACCCGTGATCACCACCCGAGTGATCACGGCCCGATAGTATAGCATGGCAGACGGACAAGAATGTAGGGCCACTGATGGAATACTAGCATCCTATACTAAGCATTAGGATAGTAGGTAAGGCATCAACAGTGGTAGCAACAATGACATGCTATGCAATAGAATAGGAGCTATCGAAACATCAACAGTAGCAATTCTAATGCAAGAATAAGAGAGAAGAGAATGGGCGATATCTGGTGATCATGGGGGGTCTTTCCTGGTAGCTCTGCAGACGAAAGGAATCTTCGGAAGTGTAGTCGTAGTCGAACACCGAAGCATCAATGTTCTCCGGTCTAGCGCGGTATCGGAGTCTACCGAAAAGAAGCAACGAAGCGGAAAAAAAAATAACAGAGCAAACAATAGCATCACAAAATGTAACAAGGCAAAACGCGGTGCTAGGGGTGACCTAACGCAGTACTGGGTGCTACTGGCGAAGGGGGAAAACATCCGGGAAAGTATTCCTGGTGTTTGACGTTTTCGGACAAACGGACCGGAGGGGGAAAGTTGCATGTTCGCTAGGTTAGGGACGTGCGGTGGACGAACGGACTGCGTATTCAAATTCGTCTCGTCATTTTGAGCAACTTTCATATATAAATTATTTTCATCCGAGTTATGGGTTATTTTATATTAATTTTCAAAGTTTTATTCATTTTCTTAATTTAATTTTAGTTATTAAATTCGAATTAAAACAAAAAATACTTTTATACACAGCAGCAGCTAGCCACTGTGTATGACATGTGGGTCCAGTGGGGTTGAGTCAGCCTAGTCAAGTGTTGACCAATTGACTGGTCAACGAAGTCAAAGGGACCCGGGGGTCCTACCTGTCACTGACTCGGAGTGACCAGTGAGCAAAGTTGACTAGTCAACTGGGTCCAGCGGGACCCGGTAGTCAGTGACTGTTTATAATTACAGGTTTTAAATAATTTAATTAAACAAATTAGTATGTGGGCCGGGTTGTCAGTGACTAATAGAGTTAACAGTGAACTAAATTGATTTTAGTTAAGTTAACTAATAGGTGGGGCCAACTGTTACGGGCATGTTTTAAGTGAATGGTTATTTGGGCGTTGGGGGGCACATGTCATAGACTGCTTACTTAATAGGTTTATTAAACGGTGGGAATTAGCAGGGGTGTCCCACTGGTCAATGTCACAGGGGTTGATTAGCATGGTAATTAAGCGCTAATCGCAATTCCACGTCAGCAGTGTAACGGCGATGAGGCAGAGCGCACCGGCGACGACTGTGCGCTCGCCTCCGGCGAACATTCTAGCGATGCTCGACATGGATCGGACGAGGGCCTCGCCACGCACCCACAGGAACTACTAGCATCTGCTGGGACGGTCGGAATCGACCACCACGTCGGCGTCGAGCTGCAGCAGAGGCACCGTTTCGTCGGCAGGGCGTCTATGGCGCACGGGGAAGAGAGGGGAAAAGGCCGTGGAAGGCCGGAGGCTCACAACGGAAGCGTCAGGGTGCTCGATGGAGCCGGAGGAGGTCGGAGTCGAGCGGCTCGACGGCGCGGTCCGCGGCGACGCCCGACGGCGTCGGATGAGGGGGCGTTGGTCAATGAGGGGGAGGAAGGCGAGGGAGGTCGGATCCGTGCTGGGGCCTCAGGCACGGGCGGCAGTTCCTCAGGCGCGGGCGCGGTCGGCGGCCGTGTACGGCGAGGCGCCGGTGGGGGAGGGCTCTGGCGCGGGAGTGGAGAGGGAGGTGGGTGCAGGGGAGGGTGAGGCATGCCTGGGGAAGGGGCAAGGCATGGCCGGCGGGAGGAAGCGCCCTCGCGCGTCCCTGGCGGCGCGAGGTGGGTGGGGGATCGAGGGGATCGGGCAGAGGGTGTGGGGCGAGGGGTGCGAGGAACTAGGGTTCGGTGGTGGGGGGGTATGCATAGGCGCGGCTGGGCTAGCCTAGCGGCCTGCTGGGCCGAGGCCCAATTGAGGGAGGTCTTTATTTTGTTCTGTTTGTGTCGGAGATATTGACCATGGGAACCCTCGGCGCCTACCCTTGGTATTTTAAGACAAATGACAGCCGCCTGGTCCGCTGCGGCCGTCTGCTCATCGAGCCGCCTCCTAGGGTAGCCTGCCCTAGGAGCCGGCTGCCAGCAGGCGGCAGGGACCCAGCAGGCGGCGACACCAACACCACCAGCCAGCAGACGGCCCCGCGCTCCTTCCCCAGGAAGCACGCTGGGGGGACCCCTGCGTGGCGGAGACGTGGCTAAAGGAGAACATGTCCTTAGAAGATCTATAAGGGCGTGGCTACAGTGACCGTGTACCTTATGAATATCTCCTAAGCGGCGGGTCACTGTAGCCACGCAGCTCGTGACCAAGAATCGGCCAGAGGAGGCTACGATCCCACTACCCGCGAATGGCGGGGCCAGCAGGCGGCTGGCCCCATCGGTCAGCGGGTAGCTCATGAACAAGCCGCCCTGGCAGACGGCTAGGGGAGACGGCCGCTGGTAACAGATGGCAAACCTCACCCTAGAAGTCCGAGCCTCATCAAGATGACAGGACACGGCGAGGCGGCAACGTACGGCGGGAGGCGATGGTACTGTAGCCACTTCCTTCTCGTCAAGGCTGTCATCAGCAGAGGCACCTCCACAGTGAAAGACAATCATGAGGGGCCCGCAGGCGGTGGGTCCCAGCAGACAGGCGGTAAAGCCGGCGCCAGAAGACACTGACGGCTGGGAGCCACACCGACGAGATTACAATTGTACCCCTGGGGTGTAGGCCTATATAAACCTCCCAGGGTCCTCCATGAGGAGGGGTTAGAAGAATACGAGGACAAACCCTAGATAGAGAGATAGGAGGTGGGCTAGCCTTGTTCATCTTCTTCCTTTGAACTACACAGCTCAAGGAGCAATCTTGTAGCTACCTTAGTGCTATCAGTCATGACGCGGAGCCCCCGCAGAGCAGGACTAGGGGTGTTATCTCCTCGGAGAGCCCCGAACCTGGGTAAGATCCGTAGGCGTCCTAAGTTCCGCTTTATCCCACTTCCCGAGCCCGGCGACATTCTTTTGACCCCATGCATGATAAGCCATCCGTTGGCATATGTCGTCCCAAAACCCCGACATTTGGCGCCCACCATGGGGCTAGGTGCACCGTCGTCCGGAGACATGTTCTGGACGGGAACCTTGTTCCTTCCTGGCGAGAGTAGCCAGCCCGGCACGCCCGCTGTTGTGGAGACCGGGATGCTTCGTGGCGCTGAGGCTGCATGCGCCGTGAGCGGGCTCGCCGATCTGCTCGGTGCCGTCCGCATCCACGACGAACCCTCTCGGGCAGCCAAGCCAGTGGCGCCGGAGAGCTTCCTCGTCGAGCTCCTCGACAAGCTCCACATCATCGACGAGCGTGCCTCTGACGTGGAGTCAGTAGGCTCTTCTGACCCACCGGTAGACATGATCGTCGACCTCTACGCAGGGCCGGTCGACTCCTTCCCCGACCACGTGGAGATCATCAATGACCCTCTTCCCGTTCTTCCAATCTGCGGCACCATCAGCACCGTCACGGAGGTGCTCGTCACCGACCACGGCGAACCATCTTGTAGGACGGGCCCAGACCCGCTCGAGGCCACTCTGCAGCACCTCGCCGCCCCTGCCGCGGCGGGGGCAGACGGCGCGGCGTTGGAGGCGCTCCGCATTTCGCTCCTCGATAGCGCCAACAAATTGGCTGCCTCCCGCCGCCTCACTGAAGCTTACGGCCCCGAAATGGACCGCGCCGTTTGTGGCACGCCGGCTGCTGGCGAGCCTAGCCGAGTTGGCGTTGTCCGCTATCGCGGTGGGCTACTAGCAGACATGCTGGGGGCCCCGCGGCCTGTGTACCTCACTCCGTCGGAGAACCTAAGGGCTGCCCAGGCAGCAGTCGATGAGATGGGCCACGTGGAGGGAGAAGAGCTTCGTTGCATGACCCAGCGTGCCCGCCAGCTCCTCGACGCTGCTGCCACGCAGCAGGAGGCCCGTCGCCGGGCATCGAAGGCAGGCGCGCACGCAGACAACCGCCCTTTTCGGCGGGAGCAAGGAGCCACATCTCGCTCTCCAACAGTCGGCGCCACTAACCGGCGAGACTCAGAGCCCGCTGCCAGCCGCAGCCGGCAGACTCGTGTCACCATCGAGCGCGACGAAGACGGCCGCCCAAGGACCGTAGAACGACGAGGGGAGCATCCGCCTCCTCCCAGGCGGGAGAGGCGCGTGTCTCCTCCGCCTGTTGATCACCCCTCGCTGGCAGGCCGCTTGGGCCGCCACGAGGGGGTTGGGGAGAACGACGCCCGCCACCGCCTGGACCGTCTGGCTCGTTCCCAGGCGGTTGAAGAAGAAGATGACCTCGGCCCGGCCTGCTTCGGCCCACGCATCCGCAACGAGCCTTTTCCCAAGGGCTTCTCCCTCCCCAGAGACACCCCAAGTACAATGGAATAGTGAAACCAGAGGACTGGCTGGTGGATTGCTCCACGGCCGTCAGCATAGCCACCGGCAACAGACGTGTCACGGTGAAGTACGTGCCCCTCATGCTCCAGGGCACGGCTCGGACGTGGCTGAACAGCCTTAAGCCCAATAGCATCAACGGCTGGCTGGACTTCACCGAAGCCTTCATCGCAACTTCACCAGCACCTACAAGCGTCCTCCCAAGCCGCGTCAGCTCTCCCTGTGTGTCCAAGGCCCAGATGAGTCGGCCCGTGATTACCTGACGCGCTGGGCAGAGCTGCGAAACTCTTGTGAAGGAGTAAACGAGGTACAAGCCATCGAGTATTTCACGGCCGGGTGTAGAGAAGGCACCTTACTCAAGCACCGGCTCCTGTGCGACGAGCCGGCCATGTTGGATGAACTGCTGAGCATAGCAGACAAGTACGCCACCGCTGACCCCTCCATGAAGACCGAGCTGCAAGTGGATGCTTCTGGCAAGATGACCCCTCCAACTTCCAAGACGCCGACAGGAGAGTCCAGCCGGCGCCAGCAGACAAGCGACCAAAAGCGCAAGACCCACGCGCCGGCTGCCAATAGCCGGCTGGTGGCTGCGGTCGACGGACAGTAGCCAGAAGCCCAAGCAGGACCCAAGCGCCAGAAGGGCGGCAAACCGGTGTGGCAACCGGCCTTCTCCTTTGAACAAGCTCTGGACGCCCCCTGCAAGTTTCATAGTGGCGCGAAGCCTTCCAACCACATGACGCGAAAGTGTCATTGGCTCACAAGAATTGCGAGGGGAGAGGCTCTGCCACCGCCGCCTGCTAGACAGTCGGCCCCGCCTCCTAATCCGCCGGCTGCCCGCCCTGGCGGCCAGGTCCAGGATAAGTTCCCAGAAGAAAACGGAGCCTATGTTGTCTACACCAGCCAGACGGACGATAGGCACAGCCGGCGCCAGCAGCGCAGAGAAGTCAACACTATTGCCGTCAAGAGCCCAGAATTCATGCATTGGTTTGAAAGGCCTATCAACTGGAGCCGAGAGGATCACCCGGCTGTCATGCCAGCGCCGGGGGCCTATGCCTTGGTCCTGGACGCCACTCTCTCCACTGACAGGCGGGCCTGTCGTTTCTCCCGGGCGTTGGTAGACGGCGGCAGCAGCATCAACATCATGTACCGGGACACCATGGAGAAGTTGGGCATCAAAGAGAAGAAGCTTCAGCCTACCAGGACCGTGTTCCATGGCATTGAGCCAGGCCTCTGTTGCTCACCAATCGGCAAGGCCAGGGTCGATCTCCTGTTTGGTGACAAGATGCACTACCGAAGGGAGCCGGTCTGGTTTGAAGTGGTGAACCTGGAAAGTCCCTATCACGTGATCTTGGGCTAGCCGGCTCTTGCGAAGTTCATGGCGGTCCCCCACTATGCCAACCTCAAGATGAAGATGCCTGGCCCCAAAGGAATAATCACCATAGCCGGGGACTACGAGAAGTCCATTGCATGCGCAACAGCCAGCAGTCGCCTGGCAGAGACCCTTGTCGTGGCTGAGGAAAGGAGCCGTCTGGAGCAGCTGGTGGCATTGGCTAGCGAGCAGCCGGCCATACCAGCCGATCCCAGGGAGGCGGAGCCGCAAGGCTTGTTCCAGCCAGCCAAGGACACAAAGAAGATCGCCTTGGACCCATCTCACCTGGAGCGATTTGCTGTCATAGGGTCAAGCCTAGACAGCAAATAGGACAACGAGCTCGTCGATTTCCTCCGTGAGAATCGTGACATCTTTGCATGGTCCCCCAAGGACATGCCTGGTGTCCCGACGGATTTCGCCGAGCACAAGCTACACGTGAGAGAAGATGCAAAGCCTGTCAGACAGCTGCTGCGCCGCCTATCAAAAGAGAAGAGAAGAGTCGTTGGGGAAGAAGTCGCCCGCCTGCTAGCAGCCGCCTTCATCATGGAAGTCTTTTATCCCGAGTGGCTAGCGAATCCAGTCCTGGTGCTGAAGAAGAACAACAAATGGCGCATGTGCATTGATTACACCAGCCTAAGCAAAGCTTGCCCTAAAGACCCGTTTGCTCTGCCGCAATAGATCAAGTGATCGACTCCACAGCCGGATACGAGCTACTGTCTTTCCTTGATGCTTATTTGGGGTACCACCAAATCAAACTTGATCCAGCTGACCGCCTGAAGACTGCCTTCCTCATGCCATTTGGGGCCTTCTGCTACCTGACCATGGCGTTCGTCTTAAGAAACGCTGGCGCCACCTTTCAGCATTGCATGCCGAAGTGTCTCCTCAAGCAGCTTGGCAGGAACGCCCACGTTTACGTGGACGATATTGTGGTGAAGACGGAGAAGAGAGGAACCCTTTTGGAGGATCTCCAGGAAACATTTCAGAACCTACGCCGCTTTCGGATTAAGCTAAACCCGGAGAAATGCGTCTTTGGGGTACCGGCCGGCCAGCTCCTTGGCTTCCTGGTATGCGGCATTGAGTGCAACCCCGCAAAGATCAAGGCCATTGAGAGGATGGAATGAACGACCCGTGTGCAGGATGTCCATAGGTCCACGGGGTGCCTGGCATCTCTCAGTCATTTCATCAGCCGGCTGGGAGAAAAGGCACTCCCCCTGTACCAACTGATGAAGAAGACCACGTGCTTCGAGTGGAACGACCAGGCAGACGAAGCTTTCCAGCAGCTCAAGTGACTGTTGTCCACCCCGCCTGTCCTGGCGGTGCCAGCAGACAAGGAACCCATGTTCCTTTACATAGCCGCCACCAGCCGGGTGGTCAGCACTGTCATTGTGGTCGAGCGCCTAGAGGACGGCAGAGCCTTGCCCGTCCAGAGGCCCGTCTACTACTTGAGCGAAAGTGCTGTCAGCATCCAAGCAGAACTACTCTCATTACCACAAGATGTGCTACGGCGTGTATTTCACCGCCAAAAAGCTCAAGCAGTACTTCCAAGAGCATTCTGTCACGGTCGTCTGCACGGCCCCGCTTGCTGAAATCATGGGGAACAGAGATGCCTCGGGAAGAGTGGCCAAGTGGGCCATTGAGCTGGCCCCCTTTACCATCTTCTACCAGCCGCGCACCACCATCAAGTCGCAAGCGTTGGCCGACTTCCTGGTCGATTGGGCCGAAACCCAGTACCTGCCTCCTATGCCAGACTCAACCCATTGCCGGATGCACTTTGACGGATCAAAGATGCACACCGGCCTGGGAGCCGGCATCGTCCTCACCTCCCCCAAAGGCGAAAAGCTCAAGTATACCCTGCAGATTCACTTTGCCCCCTGCAACAACGTGGCCGAATACGAGGAACTTATCCACGGGCTCCGGATGGCCAAGGAGATTGGCATCCGCCGAGTGCTGTGCTACGGTGACTTAGACTTGGTTGTCCAGCAGTCATCTGGTGACTGGGATGCCAAGGACGCAAAAACATGGCAAGCCATCGCTTCCTTGTCCAGCAGATCAGTGGATACTTTGATGGCTGCGATTCCCTCCACGTACCGCGAGCTGATAACATGCAAGCGGACACCTTGGCATGAATCGGCTCCACCCGCCAAGCGATACCAGCCGGCGTATCTCTCCAATGCCTGCGCAAGCCGTCAATCAAGCCTTCAGAAGAGTCGGAGTCAATCTTCATACCAGCCGACCCCGGGGCAGGCAGCCTCGCGGTTTCGGCTGCTGGCCCAGAGACTGCCCCAGCAGGCGGCCACGACACTCCAACTCCAATAGACGGACCACCTATAGCTGCGCCAGCTCCTGGCCCGGGGACTGCTCCAATACGCGGCAAGGAGGCGCCGGCTCCAGCTGACGGCTCGGGGGCTTCGGATACACAGCAGGCGGCTCAGCCCAGCCCTCCACCTCCCAGCCCAACCACCCTGGTCTCTCTGGCCGAAACAACTGGAGTCTCAGCGTCGTCTTGGGCACAGCCAATCCTCACATTCCTGCTCAGAGGAGAGCTGCCAGCAGAAGAAACTTCGGCACGACAAGTTCAACGCCGTGCCTCAGCGTACACCATAGTCAACAAAGAGCTTGTCAGAAGAAGTGCAACGGGCGTCTTCCAGCGCTGTGTAGAAGCAACAAAAGGGCTGGCTATCCTGAAGGACATTCACCAAGGGGAATGCGGCCACCACGCGGCCTCAAGGTCTCTCGTAGCCAAAGCTTTCCGCCACGATTTCTTTTGACCGACTGCTTTGGACGATACCAAAGATTTGGTGAGAAAGTGCAATGGCTGCCAGCACTTCAGTTCCAAGCAAAACTTGCCGGCTTCTGCACTCAAGACTATTCCGATCACTTGGCCATTTGCCGTCTGGGGTCTGGATATGGTAGGACCTTTCAAGCCTGCCATAGGAGGCCTGACACACTTGCTCGTGGCAATAGATAAATTCACCAAGTCGATCGAAGCCAAGCCAATCAAGAAACTCAATGGCCCAACTGCTGTGACATTCATTGCAGACATCACAGTCCGGTATGGTATACCACACATCATCATCACCGACAACGGCACAAATTTTGCTAAAGGCACACTTGCCCGTTTTTGTGCAACACAGGGCATCCGACTGGACCTAGCGTCCGTTGCCCACGCACAGTCTAACGGCCAAGTCGAGTGTGCCAATGGCCTCATCCTGTCCGGCATCAAGCCCCGGCTGGTCGAACCTTTGGAGTGGTCGGCCGGCTACTGGATTTAAGAATTGCTGGGTGTCCTATGGAGCCTCAGAACCACTCCGAACAAATCCACCGGCTTCACTCCTTTCTTCCTCGTCTATGGGGCCGAGGCCATCATCCCAACGGACGTTGAGTTTGACTCGCCTCGCGTCACCATGTATACGGAAGCTGAAGCGAAAGAAGCACGCGAAGAAGGCGTGGATCTGCTGGAGGAGGCCCGGCTGGTAGCACTCAGCCGCTCCACCATCTACTAGCAGGGTCTCCGCCGCTATCACAGCCGACGAGTCAAGCCACGCTCATTCCGCGAGGAAGACCTTGTGCTCCGGCTGATCCAGCGAACAACCGGCCAGCACAAGCTCTCGGCTCCTTGGGAAGGACCGTTCATCGTCAGCAAGGTACTAGGCAACAATGCCTACTACCTCATTGATGCCCAGAAGCCAAGAGCGCGCAAGAGAGATGACTCAGGCAAGGAGTCGGAGCTCCCATGGAACGCAAATCTTCTCCGTCGCTTTTGTAGCTGAAAGACAGTATGTGTCGTGCTATCTAAAGTTATTTTGAGAATCAATGGGACCCCCGAGGAGTTCTCGGGGAATGCCCAACCCTTTATATATATGATAAGAATTATGCCTGCGAATGATTGTTGTTCACTCCTTTGTCCGGCACCGGAACCTAGCAGACGGCCCGGGGACTGGCCGCCTAGCCCTATGTCTACGGAGTTCTCCTTAAAAAGTCAGACAAGTAATGTGATGGCATCCAAGCCCTCTCCAGCATCAAGTTACAGACTTGTAGAACGCGGCTGTCCGACTGGCAGGAGCCAAAGGCAAGAAATGGTGCCCACATGAAAAATGGCTAAGGAAAAAAGACATAGGGCCAGCCGCCCCCTCACGCGAACCGCCGGCTATCAAGCAGCCGGCCAGCCGGTCCTAGGCTTGGCCAGACCGCCTTCCAGAATGCAAGATACTTGCCCACCCCGAAAACAGCCAAGTCCCTGACCCAGCCATAGAACCACTGAGTGGTTGTCTGGCTGGCAGGGCAGCAGTTCAAGGAGACAGCAAGAAGAAAATCGCCAGAAGGAAACTAGGGCAAGGCTAATCCTAGGACTCGGCACAATTGCGTAAAAACGATGCAACATTAAAAAGAATATTTACATCCAAAAGGCCTCAAAGGTCGCCTTGCAGTAATAACTTACTAATACACCCAACGGGTGGAATTGTTCGGATTAACCCTACAAGTCTTATAGAGAAGCAGAGGATACAAAACAAAAAACCTTAAGGTGCAGTAGGCTGGGCAGGCGGCACGACGGAGCCGGCTTCCGGGGAGGCCGCCTGGTGGGTCTCGGTCTGGCCGTCTCCTGCGGCAGGTGGGGCCATCACGCCTGGTCCGCTTGTTGAGGGTTGGTCAGGCTGACGACGGGCCGCTGGGTCCGCCTCCTGGGAACTGGTGTCCTCGTCGCTGCCTTCCTCCTCTTCGTCACCTTCGTTGGAGGCGATCTCTTTGTCCGGCTCCTCCGACGCCGCCAAGTCCAGCCCGAAGTTGCCAGGCGGCACTACATGGCCCCTGTCATCCAACTCCAGGATGAAGATGGAGGTGTCGGCATATTCGGCGAGGGCGGCAGCACGTTGGACGAGCTCCCTCTGCTCCACGGCCAGCCCAGGCTGGGCCTCCGCACGGAAAGTTTCCAGCTGTTCAAGGCTCAGGCCAGGATACCAGCTCTTGGTGAACTCTAGGGCGGTTCGCGTGCCAGCCCTTGCTGCGGAGCCCTTCCAGGCCTCGAAGCGCTGGCCGGCCGCCTCCAGCTAGGCGGCCGTCCGGCTGGGAGTGCGGAGTTTTGGCACACATGGCCAGAGAGCGGCCAGGACCTGGGCTCCAGCACGCTGCAGACGGCGAAGAAGACGGCGTACTGGCAGAAGACGCACCCGAATGGCAAGAAGCTCCTCGGCCGGGGTCCTGGGCGCGTTGGGTGCGATCGCCCGGCCCGCCTGGCGCCTTGCAGCACGCTCGGCTTCGATGGCCTGGGTGGCGGCCACATAATAGCCCGGGAGTAACTCTGCCAAAACTAGAAGAAGGATCAGAAGAAAAGAAAGACGGCTGTCGCAAACGGCGAATACAAGATAAAAGGTTAGACGTCTCACCGTCGACCATGTCTCCAATGGCTACATAGATGTCTTGGAGAGCCGCCTGCTTCTCGGCCCAATTCAAGCGCTCAGTCTCGAATTCGGCCCGCAAAAGTGACTCAGCATCAAACATCTTGCCAAGCTCGGCCTTGTGAGCCGCCGCCTGGTCCGCCAGCTCCTTGGCCAAGCGGTTGCGGTCCTGAGCGGCGAGACCACGCTCCCGCTCCTTAGCGGCCAGCTCCATCTGGGCCTCGCCCAGCTGGTTGCGGAGGTCGGCTGTCACCACTGGCAAGGGAGTAAGAAAAGAACGAGTATCAGCAGCAAGAAAGATAATCTTGGAGTTCCAAGCCGCCTGCTCAACAGCCGGCTCAGAACTCGGGGACTACACCCAGCGGGTGCGCTGACGCGCCCCCGCAAGGAGAAAAGGAGGCACTCACCTCGGCTGTCTGCCAAGGCAGCCTGCAGCTGCGCCAGCTCCTGGCGATGAGCGTTGTAGGAGGCCACGCGGAGGTTGTGGTACTCCTGCAACAAGAAGCAATATCAGCTCATGACGTACACTTTGGAGTTCCAAGCCGCCTGCTCAGCAGCCGGCTCGGAACTCGGGGACTACACCTAGTGGGTGCGCTAACGCGCCCCCACATAAGAAATTGAAGGAATAAAAACAGAAGAAAACGAAGCACACATACCCGAACGGAGGACCGCGTGGCGACGAACTCCTGCATCACCGTCTGCACGACGTTGCCCAAGGAGTTGATGTGGTCCAGGACGTCCCG
Source organism: Secale cereale (assembly GCA_902687465.1). NCBI lineage: Eukaryota > Viridiplantae > Streptophyta > Magnoliopsida > Poales > Poaceae > Secale > Secale cereale. Next base: position 309,990,114 of record LR738713.1, on the reverse strand, counting down.
CGATGCGACGATCCACGCGCCGCCTCCTCTGGATCTCCAACTTGAGGGCGCCGCGCTGGTCGCCTCGTTCTCCGGCACGGACGAGCTGGCCCCGCCGACCTCCACCTGCCGGGGCATAGAGACCGCCCTCGCAAGGCGCCGGCGGGCTGGGCCTCGGGGGGGCGGTTGCGGGCCAGTCACCAGCACGCCCCCAACCGGCGGCACCTCCATCCCTGCTGGCCGACTGTCCTGCTCCCCAGCAGGCGGCGCGGGGGTGGTGGCGGCGTCTCCAGAATGACGCCGTCCTCCCCCCTATTGCCTGGCGACGGCTGCTCGTCAGCAGCCGGCGCCTGGGCCGATGGCTCCAGAGACCCCGACTCCGGGCGGACAGCGTGGCCCGCTGGCTGCCGAGGGCCCTTCCCCCGCTCTCGGACTCGGGTGGCGTCTGCCTCAGCCTTCTTGGCAGCTTCGGCCTCAAACTGGGCGGCGGCATCAGCCGCCGCTCGCTCACGCTCCGCGGCCTCGCGCTCCGCGCGCGCCTCGCGGGCATTCCTCTCTGTCGCCTCCCGGAGCGCGGCGGCTGGATCCACGCGAGGGGGCGCAGGAGGGCATCTGAGCCTCCCACTACGGAGCCCGTTGGCACCCGCGAGAGGGAAAGCGGTGCGCTGCGCGGATATTCCCAGGGAACGAAGGGTCAGCCAAGAAGGGATCAGCTGTGAAAAATG
>LR738713.1:309931943-309985312 GCA_902687465.1 Secale cereale | reverse complement strand
GCTCGTAGCGAAATCCTAACGAGTCTTCTCGGTCTTGGCTGCCCTTTCAAAGAGGTTGATACCTTTCGTTGATGTCGTCATTTCTCTGCTTCAAGTCATCGTGATCAAGTCGTCATCCTTTCTTCGAGATCTCCATCGTCCTACATACGCGACAAGGGGGAAAACTTTGGAGGAACGTATCTCCAAGGAGTATGTGCATCTGACGACGAATTCGGAAGGTGATACACGAAGTACCCTACGAGTAGCATTTGACTGAATGCATTGAGAACAATAAGCGATGGTACCAAAGTTTCAAACGGGTAGGCAGTCATTCGATGCCTAGACAGAAGCTAGAATGGGGGCTTGAACAACAAGAATCACACGGTGTTTGATTCCATGATGAATAATGGTATAGAATTTAGCTCGTGAATCATATTCGAACCCAGGTGCAAAGGATACATTGGAATCCGAGTTGTAAAGAAGAGTCAGGTTTCGATCTAGTGGACCTATGGGTTATGGGCCCACCATGTGGGTTGAAAATAGGAATGGTGGTGACATCTTGCATAGCCGCGACAGGGAGGCATGTCAGTGGATAGATTGTTAGCTATGTCGGCAACAGAGTTGATACCAAGGACGAGGAACGCAGAGGACCATTTTCCCGCTCATTGAAACGAGGCGGACCAATAGGCAGAACCGGAATGTTATCAACAATAGAATCAAGGTCTTACTGAGAGAGTTTTACAATGAGGTGTTTACATAAGCAGAGAATTATTACTGCTTAGATCGCATAGATCAAGAAGGTTCAACAGAACAATGGAAAGGAAAGCTGTGATTACACACAATTATTAGGAGTATATCCTTCCCCTGGACAAGCAGAACAAGGCATACAGGGTAAGAGAGCATGTACCCAACCATTTAGATAAAGAGGCAAGGATTAATCAAGATGTTACCCATACAACGGTGTTTGGATAACTGACCAAGAAACATTTAGCCTTGGGCTCAAATGCTCTTGTTGACAATCGGAGTACCACAGACATGCTTTAAGATAGCATTGGCATGGTCTAGAAGCAAAGGTCGGACTTGGATACACAAAGGATTCATAAGGAACAACTTATAGAATAATTCTTACAATTTCCTCCTGGAAGAATGATTATCCTTGCAAAAGAGATTATAATGTTAGGTCCTCCAGCCAGGGGTGCTAGGCATGACATCATATTATCGAGTCATCAAAGGACCAATATTATAACTCCTGTAAAGTTCTCCTAGCCATCATATCTAACCGGGATTCAGATCCGATTGGTGTCATGATACCTCAGACTCGGGATGTTCGAGAAGAAATGGTGCAACATTAATTGACGAAATGACATTGCAAGTTTCTCGGGAAATGAACTATGGGAGCAGATTCCCGAAACAATAATACATCATTAAACCAAGGAGAGGATGAGGAGGTGGCTGATGGGCTCAGCGACAATTCATCGAGAATTCCAAACTGATGGACTTCCACAATAATGTGAACAAGAAGATGACACTTGTCAATTCAAACGATATAATGTTGTATGCTCGAGGAAAACATACATCATTAATCATTAGTTGAAAGGTGTACCTGAAATATGACCTTAGGCAGCAAGATCAATGTTAGAGTGACGATTCAATAACCAACAGTCTAAGAACGAACTGCCGATCGTTAACTTCAAAGCAATAGGGTTGCTAGAAGTTCAGAACTCAAGCAGCATCGTTAGCATACTGGTATCCCGGTCAAAAACAACACGGGGACCAAGGAAGAATGGTGAAGGTGAGAAGTATTATCATACCGAGAATTTCTAAGAGGTGGAGCAATCCACATAACATTCTTGACATAAAAGACAGCAATACTTCAAGGCAGAACACAACACTAGCTGGAGAGCAAGTTCTTTTCATAATGTGGACAAGTTCATGATGAAAGGAAGTCAAGGGTGTTGTCGATGATAATAAAAATCATCGAGGGCAAGGAGGGTATTTCTCATCATGAACACAGTTGACATCTCGGAAGAAGTCAAAGTGTTGAAGGTGATCTGACACATTTGTCGGGAGGTTTCGAGAGGATGCAATCAAACAACAATGGCAACAAGCAAGGGAATGACGAAGTGGCAAGTTATAGGATCAGTATATAAGATGCAAGCTCGGAACCAAAGTTGCCTTTCAAGACAAGCAACATGATGTTGAAAGCTCGACGTAAGTTGTGCTCACTCATTGAGAATTCGTGCACCAGAGAAGGACGATGTAGCACAGTCAAAGATAGTAAGACCATGATGTAGTCGATAGTCTAGGAATAACCAGAGTGAGTTCATAATTTCCTTGTAAAATACTAGGGTTATTTGATTTGTAATGCAGAATAATTTCACTAGACGACGTCCTCGGTTGACAACAACCTAGAACCCGTAGAGTGATTACGACAAGGAAAGACATTACTTCAACAAAGTTAGTAAGATGTGGTGCAATGGCAAGACATCTTCGAGATACCAGGGGGTAATACTCGAAGGTAGAACATGATAGAAGTAGAACCAATCATTTCCCGATGATAGTAGATACTCCAACCTTGCCAAAAATAAACTAGGCCTTGGAAGGAATTCCCATCAGATATATTAGATCAGGACAGCATGGTCAGAACCATAACTATAAGGAATCAATTGAAGAATACCGAAAGAATCATACAGCTGGATTTTTGCAAGAAGCTTCCGAGACGGTCTACATCATTTTCATGGGCATGAACACAAGTTCAAGGTCGACTCCCACTTCTTTAATGCATATCATTTCATTCTCCTCTCGCTTTGATATAACTGTAGTGTGGAATTTTATCTGGTAGAACACCGGAAGAGTATGACTTGTGAAAACTTTTGGGTTCTCACGGATTAGGGGAAGGCATAGGTTCAACCCATCGAGCATCTTAGTAACATATACCATAAGTTTCAAAAGCAAATACTCAAGCTTGAAAGCAGAGCTAGGTTGGCCAAGCATGGTATACAATTTACCAAAGGTATTATGTATCAAGGGAAGAACTCACAAGGTGATTGAATATGAAGGACACTTTCAGATAACAATCCAACAAGGGATCGGGCAATCCACAACGGAGCCGATGCGAGTATCGGTACTCACTCAGAGGAAGAAAGAATGCAGGGGCATAATATTCAAGAATCCCTGATTAGTCTGATGCTTGAATAGAAAGAAATTTATGGTTTCCAACACAAAGGATCAGAAGCAGACGCACTGATCAAGGATGGATAAGTTGAAAACACTTAGTTGGACAATAAATAGAGGTTTGAACTGCTGAGAACCAACTCATGTCCGGAATGACGTCTGAGCCGGAAAGATAATTTTAAAAAGGATAACCTGGTGACTGCGTGCATACGCACACATTGAATCAATAGGCTCAAAATGGCTAAGACAATGGATGTTAACGAAGACTACTAGTCATATGGAATTAACCATAATGCAAGAAGGCAAGAATTTCAAGAGTAAAAGGCTGCAGAGGATTTTCGAAAGATCTAAAGTATTCCAAAGTTTGTGAGACACATGAACAATTGAGAAGAACGGATCCTTGATAAATGTGACGAACTACTACGGCTGGTGCTCGTCGATCTCCGCCGCCGCCTCCATGTCTAGCTCGCGCCCGACGGTTTCCTAGGGAAGGGGCTCCATGGCATCCATCGCACCATACTCAACAAGCATCTCGCCATCTGCCTCCGCCATCTCTTTGGAAAAGGCTGCCACGAGCTGGGCGTGGGCGGCTGCGATCTAGGCTTGGACAAGCTCCGCGGTCGCAAGGTATGCGGCGGAGGAATGGACGGCTGCTCGAACGCTCTCGGCGATTGCCAACTCTTCGGCCGTGGGTTGCCAACCGTTGTCGGAGAAGCTTCGTTCGATTTATGCGGTGACCGCCACGACCAGGGCGTGGGCGGCCTCGACATGGTCGTGGGTAGCCTCCATCAGGGCTAAGGCCGCCGCTGTGGAATGGACAATTGCCGTGCCACTCTCGCCAGTTGCTATCCCTGAGGCAGATGTTGCTGCTGCCGCCTGAGAAGCAACATCGGCCATTTGGGCTGCCTCGGCCGACCGGTCGCAGATTGCGGCCGCACTCATGCACCTTGTTAGCATGCAAGGCGGCTGCGACCGCGCTCTCGCTGGAGTGGGCCACCGAAGTTGCCCTCACGACGCGGGTCCACGTGCCCATCTTTCACCGGCGATGATTGAACAGTGAAATGATATTTGGGGAGCGAGCTAGTGTGCTTGAGACGCCGGCTATGGACTGTAGCTGACGCACCTTCTCGCGTAAGCCATAGGCGTACTATACACCAATGGTGCTCCGGATATTTTGTGCTGCATCTCACACGGTTGGTGATAATAAACTGTGTGCGATCTACGTGATTTTTCATCTTGATTTGAATTACATAATGGGGTCACAGCAAAAATGGACATTGTTTGAATTGCTAAACCTTTTATCTGCAGTGAACATGCAACTATATGTGTTTCGTAAAAGAACTGGAATTATTCAGGGTTCGTTTGGACATTTTATACATTAAACTAGTTTTCTAGCCATTTCATGTGCACAATTCAAAATTAAACTACATGCACATGCTCCGGTGCACCAACATGGGTTGTAAAATCATATATGTGTCCATGGGTTATGCTTATGTCCCATGCAAGAAATGGGGATGAAATTTGAACACCACGACACCGTGGCTTTCCGGCAAACTTCGAGGTACTTGCTTTTGTAATTCTAGTAAATCCAAAATTCATTTGAAATTCATGAAACTTGGCATGCTATCATGGAGCGGCATCAACATGCCGTGATTTTGTCCCATTCGGGGCAGGTTTGGGTATAAGCTTCTCATAAACCAGAGCTTCTCACAACAAGTGTGATGGTTTCAACACGGAATGTTTCACCTTTCTAGACGAAACTATATCCGTTGCCTCTTCTCGATTTCAATTTTTTTTCTAGTGTCAACATTGAGCAACAAGAGTGTTGTGTCAATTTTTGGGATTTTCAGGGTTCGTTTGGACAATTTTATGCATTAATTGAGTTTTCCATGCATGTATGTGCATAATTCAAATTTGAACTACATGCACATGCTCTAATGCATATAAATTGGTTGAAAATTCAAATATGTGTCCTTGGTTGCATGCTTAGGTCCCATGCAAGCCCTACCACCGTCACTCGGCCGCAAACATTGAGATACATGGTTTTTAAATTCTAGTAAATCCAAAGCTCGTCTAAAATTCATGAAACTTGGCATGCTGTCATGGAGCGGCGTCAACATGTTGTGGTAAATTTTTTTGTCCCATTTGGGGCAGGTTTGGGGATATGCTTCTCATAAGCTAGAGCTTCTCACAACAAGTGTGATGGCTTCGGTAGGGAACATTTCACCTTTTTGGACGAAACGATATCCGTTGCCTCTTCTCGATTTCAAATTTTTTTCCTAGTGTCAACATAGAACAACATGAGTGTTGTGTCAAATTTTGGGCTTTTCAGGGTTCGTTTGGACAATATTATGCATTAATTCAGTTTTCAATGCATTTATGTGCATAATTCAAATTTGAAGTACATGCACATGCGCTAATGCATATAAATTGGTTGAAAATTCAAATCTGTGTTCTTGGTTGCATGCTTAGGTCCCATGCAAGAAATGGGAATGAATTTCAAACACCAGGGCACCTTTGATTGCTGGCAAAACGTTGAGATACTTTATTTTTAAATTCTAGTAAATCCAAAACTCCTCTGAAATTCATGAAACTTGGCATGCTATCATGGAGCGGCATCAACATGTCCTGGTAATTTTTTTTTTCCATTTGGGGCAGGTTTGGGTATATGCTTCTCACAAACCGGAGCTTCTCACAATAAGCATGATGGTTTCGGTAGGCAACGTCACACCTTTAGGGACGAAACAATATCCATTGCCTCTTATTGCTTTCAAAAAAATTCTCATGTCAACATAGAACAACACGAGTGTTGTGTCATTTTTGTGATTTTTTGGGGTTCGTTTGGACATTTTTATGCATTACTGAGTTTTCAATGCATTCCTATGCATAATAAAATTTGAACTACATGGACAACCTCTAATGCATATAAATTGGTTGAAAATTCAAATATGTGTTCTTGGTTGCATGCTTAGGTCCCATGCAAGAAATGGGAATGCATTTCAAACACCAGGGCACCGTTCATTGCCGGCAAAATGTTGAGATACTTTATTTTTAAATTCTAGTAAATCCAAAACTCGTCTGAAATTCATGAAACTTGGCATGCTATCATGGAGCGGCATCAACATGTCATGGTAAATTTTTTGTTCCATTTGGGGCAGGTATGGGTATATGCTTCTCACAAACCGGAGCTTCTCACAACAAGCATGATGGTTTCGGTAGGCAACGTCCCACCTTTGGGGATGAAACGATATCCATTGCCTCTTATTGCTTTCAAAAAATTCTCGTGTCAACATAGAACAACGTGAGTGTTGTGTCAATTTTTGTGATTTTTTGGGGTTCGTTTGGACATTTTTATGCATTAGTTGAGTTTTCAATGCATTTATGTGCATAATTCAAATTTGAACTACATGCACAAGCTCTGATGCATATAAATTGGTTCAAAATTCGAGTCTATGTTATTGGTTGATGCTTAGGTCACATGCAAGAAATGGGAATGAATTTCAAACACCAGGGCACCGTTCATTGCCGGCGAAACGTTGAGATACTTTATTTTTAAATTCTAGTAAATCCAAAACTCATCTGAAATTCATGAAACTTGGCTTGCTATCATGGAGCGGCATCAACATGACATGGTAATTTTTTTTGTCCCATTTGGGGCAGGTTTGGGTATATGCTTCTCACCAACCAGAGCTTCTCACAACAAGCATGATGGTTTCGGTAGGGAACGTCCTACCTTTGGGGACGAAACGATAGCCATTGCCTCTTATTGCTTTCAAAAAATTTCTCGTGTAAACATAGAACAACAGGAGTGTTGTGTCAATTTTTTGTTATTTTTCGGGGTTCGTTTGGACAATTTTATGCATTAACTGAGTTTTTAATGCATTTACGTGCATAATTCAAATTTGAACTACATGCAAATGCTCAAGTGCATATAAATTGGTTGTAAAATCAAATCTGTGTCCTTGGGTGCATGCTTAGGTCCCATGCAAGAAATGGGAATGAATTTCAAACACCAGGGCACTGTTCATTGCCGGCAAAACAGTGATGTACTTTATTTTTAAATTCTAGTAAATTCAAAACTCGTCTGAAATTCATGAAACTTGGCATGATATCATAAAGCGGCATCAACATGCCGTGGTAAACTTCTTGTCCCATTTGGGGCAGGTTTGGGTATGTGCTTCTCAAAAACCAGAGCTTCTCACAACAAGCATGATGGTTTCAGTAGGGAACGTCCCATCTTTGGGGACAAACTGATATCCATTGCCTCTTATTGCTTTCAAAAATTTCTTGTGTCAACATAGAACAGCATGAGTGTTGTGTCAATTTTTGTGATTTTTCAGGGTTCCTTCGGACATTTTTATGCATTATTGTGTTTTCAATGCATTTATGTGCATAATTCAAATTTGAACTACATGCACATGCTCTAGTGCATATAAATTGGTTGATAAATCGAATTTGTATCCTTGGGTGCATGCTTAGGTCCCATGCAAGAAATGAGAATGAATTTCAAACACTAGTGCACCGTTGATTGCCAGCAAAACGTTGAGGTACTTTATTTTTAAATTCTATTATAAATCGAAAACTCGTCTGAAATGTGCCGAGCAGGATTTTTGCGGCTCTTAATCGCAAACATTTTAGATAGAACACCGTATGCAAACTGATAGCAGGATTTGTGCATCTCTTCTACGCAAACGGTTCTTTTGGATGACCGTTGTGTAACCACTAACAAACAGTTTGCTAAGATTTGCATTTGTCATATTGGGTATGTTGCCATTTGTGAAACTGGAAAGATTGACATTTGTTGATCTAGTAACATTGCCATTTGTCAACCTTGTAACAGTGTGATTTGTCCTAAAAATCACTAGCGGTATCTAATTTTTGCAACTAAAATTCAGTAATTAAGCATAGATTTCATTCATAGATTAAGCAGTCGTTCTTAATTTATACAAACAGTTCAACCCGACAGCTGAACCGACCAAACTTTTCGCCAATTGTTGCCAACTACGTACTGATATAGCTAGTTCAACTATATATACTAGCTAATTTTAAGTACGTTGTATAGTTCCACCAGATCTATAGTCAGATGAGCTGAACAAAATTGCCCCTAAATACTACTACTACTACTACGGAGGGGATTGGTTCTACTTCCGGCTACCTCTCCTCTGTCGAACGTGCTTAGTTAGAGGCAGAGGAGGAGGAGCCTAACAACGAGCTGGACAACTACAATATGGTGTCTGCCGCTGCTACAACTTCAGCGACGCTCACCTCGAATGCCCTCTGCCGCTCCAGATGACCCCTCTCAAAGCGGTGGTTATCCTCGTAGATCTCCTGATTCCTCGCCTCTGAGGCAGCGTGTGCCATGGCCACGGCGGTGGTAAGGCTCTTTGCATAATCGACGAGGCGCTCCTCCTCCTCCCGCAGGAACTCGGTGTAGTGCGTAATGTCGCTGATGCACGTGCGGGCATCCACCTCCGCCTCCTGCATTCGGGCGGCGGTGGCGGAGCGGGTGATGACCCTGGGGGTCGACAGTGGGCTAGAGGCCATGGGAGCCGACGATGGGGTGGCGGCCACGACCACCACCTCCCGCCTTTGGGCCGCGGTGGCGGAGCAGGTGATGGCCACGGTGGCCGGCAGTGGGGTGGCAGCCACGACGGCCACCTCCTGCCTTCGGGCCACGGCGACAGAGCAGGAGATGGCCCTGTGTCACATCCCTAGCTAGCAGTTGCATTAGGACCTAACTAGAGTGTGCACCATGTTTACTTTCAAAGAAACTTGAAATGGGATTAACAGAAACCCCAGCACCCCTCCCCTAACAACTAGGGTTTGCTAAAAAAAATTCCAATGTACCCAAAATGCCCTTCAAAATGTTCATCATTTCTGCCTTGGTCTTAAATCTCTGCCAAAAATGGTGCACAATTTTCTAGGACAATCTAGGGCTTTGGATTAAATCATATGGTATTTGAATTTGGGCATTTAAATGCTATAAAATATTTTAAATGCTCAAATAATCATGAACTATAATGTTTCCTACTGTTCATATTATATACAGTAGATATGACAAGTGTCATGAGTTATAAAAATGTTTAGGCATTTTTATTAATTGAACAGAGCTGCAAAAGAAATAAAACAGAAAGAAAATAGGAAAAGAAAAATAGGAAGAACACTTACCTGAGCCCACTTACCTGCTGGCCCAGCCGGCCCAGCCCACCAGGGGCATCCCTGTCTTCTTCGTCGCGCCAGCGCACGAAGCAGCTCGGTGGCGAGCGCCGCCGATGCGCCGGCCACCTCCTGCCTGCCTGGCTGGCCCCTCGGCCCTCTGGACGGACTAGAACGTCGCCACGAAGCCCCCTCGACCGTTTCCCCCTCTTCCCCGTGTCTCTCCCCTCCTCTCTTCCCTCCGCCGAGCTCCCCCGAGCGAGCTCGTCGCCGACGACCGCTGACACCGCGCTCTACGCCACCCCCTCGCCTCCCCGAAGCACCACTAGCTCCGCCGCATCGCCCCGAAGCTCCCCACCGACGCACACGACGCCAGGAGCTCCGCAACGTCCTCCTCGCCGTCGTCTTCAACCTCCGGCACCGGAGATCGCCACCGCCCGTACGCCGTCGCCCGACCGTCCCCGAGCTCACTTCGACGCCCTCTGCGACCGCTGTGAGCTCACGCTTCGAACCCCCCTCTCCACGGGCTCGTTTAGGCCTTGTAGCCGCCGCCCCCTTTGCTGACCGACGATCACCGCCGCCGGCCAACTCACCGTCGTGGCCATAGGCACCGTACCTCGTGGCTGAGCACGCCGTTAGCTTCAATAGGTCACCAGCAAGCTAAAGCAAGCTTTAGCTCCTCCTACCGTGCACTACAACCCCATCCCGACCAACTCCGTGCGAGTACCGCCGCGGACGAGCTCGTCGCCGTCGACTCCTGCGACCTCTCGTCCAACCAGTGGCACCGTTGGATGCGGTGCATCACCAGGAGCACACCGAGCCCATCCGCGCGGCAAATGGATGCCGGAATAGGGATTCCGACGAGTCACCGCCGTGCGAAATGGTCGCCGCCGGCCAAACTCCGGCGGGCTGACATGGCCTGTTGATTAGAAGCTAACAGTAATTAGATTAATCACCACAGTCACTGACAGTGGGCCCCCGCTGTTAGTCAAACACAGTCAACCCTGGTTATGACCGGAATTAGCTCCTGAGACACTGACATTAGGGACCCACCAGTCAGGTTTGACTTGGACTGGCCCTGTTGACTGGCTGACGTCAGCATGATGTCATGCTGACGCAGTAAAGGTTTTTCTGGGATTTTTAGATTTAAAATAATTCAGTAAATTCCAGAAAATACCCAAAACTTCTAAAATTCATATAAAATCAACCATAGCTCAGATGAAAAAGATTTATATATGAAAAATGATCAGAAAAATCCAATCTTTCCAATGGCACAAGTTTCATGCATGTTTGAACAAGTTAACTTGCTGTATACATCAAAAACATGATTATGCACTTATTTAAATAATAGTTTGAACTTCAATTTGAATCCTTGATTCAAATAGGTTCAAACCCTTCTGATTTTAGTTGCATTAGCCAACACACATGCATCTTGCCATGTCATGAGCATGCATCATATTGTTGCATTTGTTTGTTAATGATTGTATCGCCGGTATTCCCTGTGTTAGGTCCTGCTCCCGAGGATACTGCTGTGTATCCAGTTGAAGAGCAGTACACGACAACTACCTTGTCAGGCAAGCAATCATTGATCATTCCGATACAACCCAATCTTCTCGCTCCTGCTCTCTTTTACTGCATTAAGGCAACAGCGCGTGAACTGCTACTTGCTGCGGTAGTTGAACCCTATTCCCTTGCATGACCTGTCATTGCCACAGTAAATAGTTGAAACCCACTAGCATGTGTAGGAGTTGATTGAGCCATATGATGTGTGATCCACCATGCTATTTGTTTATGTTGCCTGCTATGCTTAGAGTTGTGTCTGGTCTGGTTCATCTGGGTGATGGATCAGAGTGAAACAATCTTTAGATAAAGAGAAGGAAGTTTGGAATACGCTTGGTAAAGGTATCGATGAAAGGCCATGTAGGAGTACGTGGTGGGTTGTTTCATTGGAACCGTACATAGGACCTGAGATCTGTATGTGTGGTTCAAGTTGCAGTTACTACCATGCATTGGGCCCAAAACCAATGGACCCTCTCGACTTATTAATTACCCTCGATCTCTGTCCAGGAGTTGCAACTAGTTTCTGGTGTTTATAGCTTACTGGAGGTCGTGCACAACGCTGACCCTCGGGGTGGGTTGTGATGTGACAGGTACGTGGCACGGTGTACCGATTGCCCGTTTGGTGACCCGGGAACCCTGTACACATCGTTTGGGGCCGTGAGCGACACCCCGGCCGGATCTCCCCACGGATGGAACCCAAATAGGCGATAAACCTGGACGAGAGACTTGAGTAGTTAGTCAGTACGTGGCCGACACCCTCGCTGGGCTTCCGCTTGAAGGTTGCCGAGTACACGCCGAGTAAACGGCGATAAGTGGTGGAAGCGTGTGTGAAGAGGTACACCACTGCAGGGTTATCAAACTATTCAAATAGCCGTTGTTCGCGGTACGAACTACTTGGTTACTCTTACAGTTCATAGACAAGTTGATGGATACTACTAAAAGCCTCAAGATAAGCGTGAGTGCCGTGGATGGCCCTTCCGTAGGATGACGGAAGAGGATCCTCGGTAGTGTATTGATGTGGTGAGTAGTGGACTCGTGTTCGTAATAACATCTTGCAATCCGTTGAGAGTTGTAGTATAGGTTAGCCAAGGTCAAAGCTGGCATTCTGCTATAAACTCCACTACCCCCTTTCGATAATGTTGCATGTATGATAGGTTCTGTGGTAAGACTTGCTGAGTACCTTTGTACTCATGTTTGCTTAATAACTGTTGCAGAGGAGAACCCTGCCCCTGCTGATGGGTTCTACATAGACGTTGACGTCGACGAGTAGCTTGACACCCAGACGGTGATCTGGAGCTTGTGAAGGGCCTTGTAGATAGTCAGGCTACACCAAGCCTGTTTTATTTTCTAAGTTGTCTGTACTCAGACATGTAGCTTCCGCTTGTGCTTGTATGACTGTATGACTTGAGTGATGGGTCATGTGACCCCTACCTGTATGGATATGTTATGTATGGCTCTTGGAGCCTTTTAAATAAAGTACTTTGAGTCATAGAGTTCTGTTGTGATGCAATGTTGTATTTGCACATATTGAGCATATTGCGTGTATGATTGAAATGCTTGGTATGTGTGGGATCCGACACCTAGTTGTTTTCCTTTGGTAGCCTATCTTACAGGGAAATGCCTCCTAGTGATTCCAATGAGCCTTGGTAGCTTGCTACTGCTCGGAACACGTAGGCTGGCCGGCATGTGTCCTTCTTCGTTCCTGTGTCTGTCCCTTAGGGGAAATGTCACGCGTTGTTCCTTTAAGTCCATGTAGCTTGCTACGACTTGGGTTCATACGTTGATGACCGACACGTTCGTTGCTAGGTCATGGATGCCTGTCTCTGTAATTTAGTGCCACTTTTGGTTTATAACTAGCCATGTCGGCCCGGATTCTCTGTCATATGGATGCTAGCGACACTGTCATATACGTGTGCCAAAATGCGCAAACGGTCCCGGGCCAGGTAAGGTGGCACCCGTGGGGTTACCGTGCGTGAGGCCGCCAAGTGATATGACGTGTTACAGCTAGATCGGTGTGACTTAGGATCAGGGTCCTGACAGTGTTGGCATCAGAGCTGGACTGCCTATAGGTTTCTCAAGCCAAACTGGTCGATGTTGAGTCTAGAAAAATTCTTAGTTATATGTAGGGGAATTGATTGTGGAAGGGAACGTAAGGCTCTTTTTACTCCTTTACCTTATGCCCTTCTGATCTGAGTCAGTCTATTCTTTCTACGGGGATTTAGGACTAGGCCTCTTATCCTTACTAGGTTCACGTGTTACTAATCTGTAGACTCTTAGGATTGTTGGTTTCAAGCCTCAGTTCAGTTTCTATCCTTTTGAGTATGATGATTGTTGAACTCGGAACCTTGATATGGAATTGTTGAGTGGCTATGCCATCATTTGTATGATGTCTCAAATCTTTGTTTGAGCATTTACAGTTGTTATGCTGCCCGATTTCTTCCAAAAACACTAATGCCTTTGCATTATTTCGTGTTTCAGATGTCTGGCCGCATCCCTCACCAAGTGGTTCGTTTGACTCGGTGCATTAATGTGCCCGATCACACGGCCATGCTAGTCCGTGTGATGACTGAGACCGGTTATCGCTGGTATCCTGAATACACCGTGGAGAAACAGTATCGGGATTTTAATCAAAGTCAGTATTTCTGCATAGTCCGGATATACCCCTCATATCCCGGAGCTAATGATCCCATCCATTGGTCTTATGGTCTCGGGATTACCATCGAGATGGCAGTACAGGATGCCGCTTATTCGATGATGACCATTCTCCGTGCTAGGCATGCCCTGTTGCTGAACACTGAGTTCTGTTACATGCCAGCCTCACTTCCCGGAGAGGAAGGCTACTACACTGGTCTGTATACTGATGCTGCTCATGAAGAGCCACTGCTTCAGACTACTGTTCAGATGTTGGAGGATAGGGACCATGAGGTCCGTGCCCTCCGAATGGAGCTGTATAACACTCGAGCCGCTCACTGGACTACTTTGACACGGCTTGCACCTGCTGTGCACGCCGGATATCTGGACATGCGGGATTTGTATCCTGTGCGGACTCGTCTGCCTGATCGCATGGATTGGCGTGACGTTGGGGGTATTACACCTCCACGTGGTCGTCGGTTACCACCAGCATCGGGACCGAGACCACACCCATGCCCCTATGGTCCACAGCCATCGAGTGCTCGCGAGTTCCAAGATCCGTCTGTACCACTTCCAGGCTACGGTGGTAATCTCTACGAGGATTACTACGCGAATATCTGAGCTAGTCCGTGGTAGTAGTAGCATTGTAGTAGTTGTATTTCCACAGTCCTGCGCGTCTTGTGGAATATGACTTAGTGTGTACTGAGTTCCGGAGGTGTAGTTAAATAATGTATAGGAGCTTGGAATGCCTCTGATGGGATGTATCGTCTTTCACCGTAGTTGTACTTTAGCCTTGGCTTGTACTAAACTTTGTATGGTGTGCATGACCACTGGTGTATATATAGCAGTTCCTATATTACCATGTCGTACGGATGAACATCTCTGCATTCTGTGTCATCCATTACATTCTGCACTTCTATGTCAAATTTTTGCCATCCTTGTCTAAACCGTTGTTTTGTTTTCCTAGGATGGTCAACACTCGCAACACTCCTGCTGCTCAAGAGCAGGGTGAGGCTAGTGGGGCTAGAGATGGAAATCTTCCCCAGCCACCCTCTTTGGCGGAAGTTATGCTTGAAGCAGAACGGAACAAGAGAGAGACCAACCGTCTGCTGGAACGCATAGAGCAGAACACTGGGTTCCGCCAGAGGAATGACGTGGTGTCAATCCACGATTTTATCAAGATGTGTCCACCAAAGTTCCATCACTCCACTGAACCTCTGGATGCTGATGACTGGCTACGTAGTATCACCCACAAGCTACACTCCGCCCGTGTGGAAGAAGCTGACAAGGTTATCTACGCCGCCTACCATCTTGAGGGCCCTGCCAGTCTTTGGTGGGAAAACTTTGAAGCTATGTGTCCTGCTGGCCAAGTCACTACCTGGGTTGAGTTCAGTGAGGCATTCCGTGAACACCATATTCCGGAAGGTCTCATGGATCGCAAGCGGGAGGAATTCTGCAATTTCACCCAGGGCCGTTTAACTGTGGACGGCTATAGTCGTGAGTTTGGTAATCTGGCACGCTATGCACCTGAGGAAGTATCCACCGATGCCAAGAAGCAGGCGAGGTTCCGCAAGGGACTCAGCCCTGAACTTCGTCGAGATCTACGTCTGCACGAGTGCACCTCTTTCCAGAAGTTGGTTAACAAGGCTATCAGTGCTGAGATAGGCCAGACCGACTTCGAGGCCACCCGCAAGCATACTCGAGACTTTGGTTCCTCATCCGGCTCTGGCTCTCACAAGCGCCGTGTGTGGGTTCCTAACACTGCTCTGCCACCAAAGTACACACCGAGGCCATCCTATGAGGCGCCTCGCCCAACTCAACAGTTTGCATCTGCTAAGACCTATGGAGGTCCACCATCCAACTTTGCTCCACGCACCACCACTGTGACATGTTTCAAGTGTGGAGAACCGGGACACTACATGCATGATTGTCCCCAGAATCAGCCAGGAAAACCCGTTGGCCGTGGTAAGCCAACCGGCAAGGTGAACTATGTCAAGCCAATCCCCACTGCACGTGGTCATGTCAACTATGTTTCTGCCGAAGAAGCTTATGAGGATCCTAACGTCGTCCTTGGTACGCTTCTCGTAAACTGCCATCCGGCATCTGTTCTTTTCGATACTGGAGCATCCCATTCGTTCATATCTGAGAGCTATGCTCGATTGCACAACATGACTTTTTGTGACAAGCCTACTTCCATGGTTATTCAAACTCCTGGTTCAAAGTGGCAAACCTCTAGGGTAAGCCATGGAAATGAAATCCTTGTCGATAGACTTGTTTTCCTTGCTTCTTTAATCGCTCTCAAGTCCTCGGACATAAACATCATCTTGGGTATGGATTGGATGACAACTCATTATGCCAAGATTGATTGCTTTACTAGGACCGTTCAACTTACACATCCATCCGGCAAGATAGTCAATGTCTTGGCCCGAATGGCTGAACGTCAGCTCTTTTCTCTTAATGCCAGTCCTCTACCAGAACTCGAAGATATCCCGGTAGTCCGTGACTTCCCGGATGTTTTTCCAGAAGAACTGCCAGGAGTTCCACCTGACAGAGATGTCGAGTTCGTGATAAATCTTATCCCTGGAACTGTCCCAATCTCTAGGAGACCCTATAAGATGGCACCACTAGAATTAGCTGAGCTAAAGAAACAACTCGATGAGTCCTTGCAAAAGGGTTTCATCCGTCCTAGTTCTTCCCCTTGGGCTTGCCCCGTCCTCTTCGTCAAGAAGAAGGATTGAACGGAGCGGATGGTTGTAGATTACCGACCTATCAATCTGGTCACCATAAAGAATAAGTATCCGCTCCCCAGGATCAACGACCTGTATGATCAGCTCGCTGGATCCTCAGTCTTCTCTAAGATGGATTTGAGGTTGGGCTACCATCAAATCAAAATCAAGAACGGGGACATTCCTAAAACGGCTTTCGTTACTCGTTATGGCCAATATGAGTACACCATCATGTCCTTCGGATTAACCAATGCCCCAGCTACCTTTTCTCGGTTAATGAATTCTATATTCATGGAGTATTTGGATAAATTCGTCGTGGTATACCTCGATGATATACTCATTTTCTCCAAGAACAAGGAAGATCATGCCGAGCATTTAAGGTTGGTATTGACGAAACTTCGAGAGCACCGCCTTTATGACAAATTCTCTAAATGTGAATTTTGGTTGCCAGAAGTAACCTATCTAGGTCATGTGATCTCTGGCAAGGGTATTGCTGTCAATCCCGAGCGAGTTCAAGCCGTACTTGATTGGACTCCTCCTGAATCGGTCAAGCAAGTTAGGAGTTTTCTTGGCTTAGCAAGCTATTGCCGACGTTTCGTCGAGAACTTCTCCAAAGTTGCTAAACCTCTAACCGAACTCCTCAAGAAAGATAAAAAGTTTGAGTGGACCCCACAGTGCGAGTCCAGTTTTCAGGAACTGAAAAGACGCCTGACATCTGCACCTGTACTGGTACCACCAGACTTTTCCAAGGATTTTATAATCTATTGCGACGCCTCGCGACAAGGACTAGGTTGCATTCTCATGCAAGATCGTCAAGTGATTGCATACGCATCCCGACAGTTGCGTCGACATGAGGATAACTATCCTACTCATGATCTAGAGCTTGCAGCTGTAGTCCATGCACTCAAAACATGGCGACATTACCTTCTTGGTAATCGCTGTGAAATCTTCACTGATCACCAAAGTTTGAAGTATATCTTCACCCAACCGGATTTGAATCTCAGGCAAAGACGTTGGGTTGAGTTGCTCACCGACTACGACTTAGGAATCACTTACACTCCTGGAAAGGCCAATGTCATGGCTGATGCACTAAGTCGTAAGTCATATTGTAACAATTTAATGTTACAACAAAGTCAACCACTTCTCCACGAGGAATTTCGCAAGCTTAACCTTCACATTGTTCCTCGAAGATTTCTTTCCACCTTGGTGGCGAAACCTACCCTTTTGGATCAGGTCATCAAAGCACAGAAGGTTGATCCCGGAAAGGAGTTGCATGATGTTTCTCAATTGATGATCAAGGAGTCGTATTCTTTAGCAACCGTTTGGTGGTTCCTAAAGTACGAAACCTAAGACGTTTGATCCTCAAGGAGGCTCATGAATCTCCTCTTACGATTCATCCCGGTAGTACCAAAATGTATCATGACCTACGTCAAAGATTCTGGTGGACTAGGATGAAGAGAGAAATCGCTCAATTCATTGCTAACTGCGACGTTTGTCGTCGAGTCAAAGCAGAGCATCAACGGCCTGCTGGCACCCTTCAACCTTTAGCTATTCCTGAATGGAAATGGGACAAAGTCGGTATGGACTTCATTACCGGGTTTCCCAGGTCCAGGAAAGGGAATAATGCTATCTTCATCGTTATCGACCGCCTCTCTAAAGTAGCTCATTTCCTGCCTGTTCGAGAGAGCATTACCGCTAGCCAGCTAGCAGACTTATATATCTCTCGAATAGTATCACTTCATGGTGTACCGTTGGAGATTAACTCGGACCGTGGAAGTCTTTTTACTTCACGATTTTGGGAAAGTTTCCAGAATGCTATGGGAACTCATCTCTCTTTCAGTACTGCCTTCCATCCGCAATCAAGTGGTCAAGTGGAACGAGTCAATCAAATTCTGGAAGACATGCTTCGAGCCTCTGTCATTTCTTTCGGTATGGAATGGGAAAAATGTCTTCCATTTGCCGAATTTGCTTATAACAATAGTTATCAAGCCAGCTTGGGCAAAGCTCCCTTTGAAGTTCTATATGGACGAAGGTGTCGAACACCTCTTAACTGGTCAGAGACCGGGGAAAGACAATTCTTTGGCCCGGATATGATCCAGGAAGCAGAGGAGCAAGTTCGCATCGTTCGTGAGAGATTGAAAATAGCCCAGTCTCGCCAAAAGAGCCAATATGATAGTCATCATAAGGCTGTGACTTTTGAAGTCGGCGATAAGGCTTACCTTCGGGTTACTCCTCTTAAGGGAACCCATCGCTTCGGTATCAAAGGCAAATTGGCCCCTCGTTATATCGGTCCTTTTCGCATTCTTGCCAAATGAGGAGAAGTTGCCTACCAATTGGAACTACCTCCGCACCTCTCCAGAGTTCATGATGTTTTCCACGTTTCTCAACTCAGGCGTTGCTTCTCGGATCCTATCCGCGGAGTGGACCACGAAATGCTTGATCTCCAAGACAATCTCACATATCGAGAATACCCCGTTCGTATTCTTGATCAAACCGAGCGCACCACTCGACGCCACAATATCAAGTTTCTCAAGGTTCAATGGTCACATCATTCCGAGAGTGAAGCTACTTGGGAAAGGGAGGATCGCCTTCGACTTGAGTACCCCACCCTCTTTCCGGAGGAACCCGAATCTCGGGACGCGATTCTTTTAAGTGGGGGTGAGTTGTCACATCCCTAGCTAGCACTTGCATTAGGACCTAACTAGAGTGTGCATCATGTTTACTTTCAAAGAAACTTGAAATGGGATTAACAGAAACCCCAGCACCCCTCCCCTAACAACTAGGGTTTGCTAAAATATTTTCCAATGTACCCAAAATGCCCTTCAAAATGTTCATCATTTCTGCCTTGGTCTTAAATCTCTGCCAAAAATGGTGCACAATTTTCTAGGACAATCTAGGGCTTTGGATTAAATCATATGGTATTTGAATTTGGGCATTTAAATGCTATAAAATATTTTAAATGCTCAAATAATCATGAACTATAATGTTTCCTACTGTTCATATTATATACAGTAGATATGACAAGTGTCATGAGTTATAAAAATGTTTAGGCATTTTTATTAATTGAACAAAGCTGCAAAAGAAATAAAACAGAAAGAAAATAGGAAAAGAAAAATAGGAAGAACACTTACCTGAGCCCACTTACCTGCTGGCCCAGCCGGCCCAGCCCACCAGGGGCATCCCCGTCTTCTTCGTCGCGCCAGCGCACGAAGCAGCTCGGTGGCGAGCGCCGCCGATGCGCCGGCCACCTCCTGCCTGCCTGGCTGGCCCCTCGGCCCTCTGGACGGACTAGAACGTCGCCACGAAGCCCCCTCGACCGTTTCCCCCTCTTCCCCGTGTCTCTCCCCTCCTCTCTTCCCTCCGCCGAGCTCCCCCGAGCGAGCTCGTCGCCGACGACCGCTGACACCGCGCTCTACACCACCCCCTCGCCTCCCCGAAGCACCACTAGCTCCGCCGCATCGCCCCGAAGCTCCCCACCGACGCACACGACGCCAGGAGCTCCGCAACGTCCTCCTCGCCGTCGTCTTCAACCTCCGGCACCGGAGATCGCCACCGCCCGTACGCCGTCGTCCGACCGTCCCCGAGCTCACTTCGACGCCCTCTGCGACCACTGTGAGCTCACGCTTCGAACCCCCCTCTCCACGGGCTCGTTTAGGCCTTGTAGCCGCCGCCCCGTTTGCTGACCGACGATCACCGCCGCCGGCCAACTCACCGCCGTGGCCATAGGCACCGTACCTCGTGGCTGAGCACGCCGTTAGCTTCAGTAGGTCACCAGCAAGCTAAAGCAAGCTTTAGCTCCTCCTACCGTGCACTACAACCCCATCCCGACCAACTCCGTGCGAGTACCGCCGCGGACGAGCTCGTCGCCGTCGACTCCGGCGACCTCTCGTCCAACCAGTGGCACCGTTGGATGCGGTGCATCACCAGGAGCACACCGAGCCCATCCGCGCGGCAAATGGATGCCGGAATAGGGATTCCGACGAGTCACCGCCGTGTGAAATGGTCGCCGCCGGCCAAACTCCGGCGGGCTGACATGGCCTGTTGATTAGAAGCTAACAGTAATTAGATTAATCACCACAGTCACTGACAGTGGGCCCCCGCTGTTAGTCAAACCCAGTCAACCCTGGTTATGACCGGAATTAGCTCCTGAGACACTGACATTAGGGACCCACCAGTCAGGTTTGACTTGGACTGGCCCTGTTGACTGGCTGACGTCAGCATGATGTCATGCTGACGCAGTAAAGGTTTTTCTGGGATTTTTAGATTTAAAATAATTCAGGAAATTCCAGAAAATACCCAAAACTTCTAAAATTCATATAAAATCAACCATAGCTCAGATGAAAAAGATTTATATATGAAAAATGATCAGAAAAATCCAATCTTTCCAATGGCACTAGTTTCATGCATGTTTGAACAAGTTAACTTGCTGTATACATCAAAAACATGATTATGCACTTATTTAAATAATAGTTTGAACTTCAATTTGAATCCTTGATTCAAATAGGTTCAAACCCTTCTGATTTTAGTTGCATTAGCCAACACACATGCATCTTGCCATGTCACGAGCATGCATCATATTGTTGCATTTGTTTGTTAATGATTGTATCGCCGGTATTCCCTGTGTTAGGTCCTGCTCCCGAGGATACTGCTGCGTATCTAGTTGAAGAGCAGTACCCGACAACTACCTTGTCAGGCAAGCAATCATTGATCATTCCGATACAACCCAATCTTCTCGCTCCTGCTCTCTTTTACTGCATTAAGGCAACAACGCGTGAACTGCTACTTGCTGCGGTAGTTGAACCCTATTCCCTTGCATGACCTGTCATTGCCACAGTAAATAGTTGAAACCCACTAGCATGTGTAGGAGTTGATTGAGCCATGTGATGTGTGATCCACCATGCTATTTGTTTATGTTGCCTGCTATGCTTAGAGTTGTGTCTGGTCTGGTTCATCTGGGTGATGGATCAGAGTGAAACAATCTTTAGATAAAGAGAAGGAAGTGTGGAATACGCTTGGTAAAGGTATCGATGAAAGGCCATGTAGGAGTACGTGGTGGGTTGTTTCATTGGAACCGTACATAGGACCTGAGATCTGTATGTGTGGTTCAAGTTGCAGTTACTACCATGCATTGGGCCCAAAACCAATGGACCCTCTCGACTTATTAATTACCCTCGATCTCTGTCCAGGAGTTGCAACTAGTTTCTGGTGTTTATAGCTTACTGGAGGTCGTGCACAACGCTGACCCTCGGGGTGGGTTGTGATGCGACAGGTACGTGGCACGGTGTACCGATTGCCCGTTTGGTGACTCGGGAACCCTGTACACATCGTTTGGGGCCGTGAGCGACACCCCGGCCGGATCTCCCCACGGATGGAACCCAAATAGGCGATAAACCTGGACGAGAGACTTGAGTAGTTAGTCAGGTCGTGGCCAACACCCTCGCTGGGCTTCCGCTTGAAGGTTGTCGAGTACACGCCGAGTAAACGGCGATAAGTGGTGGAAGCGTGTGTGAAGAGGTACACCCCTGCAGGGTTATCAAACTATTCGAATAGCCGTTGTTCGCGGTACGAACTACTTGGTTACTCTTACAGTTCATAGACAAGTTGATGGATACTACTAAAAGCCTCAAGATAAGCGTGAGTGCCGTGGATGGCCCTTCCGTAGGATGACGGAAGAGGATCCTCGGTAGTGTATTGATGTGGTGAGTAGTGGACTCGTGTTCGTAATAACATCTTGCAATCCGTTGAGAGTTGTAGTATAGGTTAGCCAAGGTCAAAGCTGGCATTCTGCTATAAACTCCACTACCCCCTTTTGATAATGTTGCATGTATGATAGGTTCTGTGGTAAGACTTGCTGAGTACCTTTGTACTCATGTTTGCTTAATAACTGTTGCAGAGGAGAACCCTGCCCCTGCTGATGGGTTCTACATAGACGTTGACGTCGACGAGTAGCTTGACACCCAGACGGTGATCTGGAGCTTGTGAAGGGCCTTGTAGATAGTCAGGCTACACCAAGCCTGTTTTATTTTCTAAGTTGTCTGTACTCAGACATGTAGCTTCCGCTTGTGCTTGTATGACTGTATGACTTGAGTGATGGGTCATGTGACCCCTACCTGTATGGATGTGTTATGTATGGCTCTTGGAGCCTTTTAAATAAAGTACTTTGAGTCATAGAGTTCTGTTGTGATGCAATGTTGTATTTGCACATATTGAGCATATTGCGTGTATGATTGAAATGCTTGGTATGTGTGGGATCCGACACCTAGTTGTTTTCCTTTGGTAGCCTATCTTACAGGGAAATGCCTCCTAGTGATTCCAATGAGCCTTGGTAGCTTGCTACTGCTCGGAACACGTAGGCTGGCCGGCATGTGTCCTTCTTCGTTCCTGTGTATGTCCCTTAGGGGAAATGTCACGCGTTGTTCCTTTAAGTCCATGTAGCTTGCTACGACTTGGGTTCATACGTTGATGACCGACACGTTCGTTGCTGGGTCATGGATGCCTGTCTCTGTAATTTAGTGCCACTTTTGGTTTATAACTAGCCATGTCGGCCCGGATTCTCTGTCATATGGATGCTAGCGACACTGTCATATACGTGTGCCAAAATGCGCAAACGGTCCCGGGCCAGGTAAGGTGGCACCCGTGGGGTTACCGTGCGTGAGGCCGCAAAGTGATATGACGTGTTACAGCTAGATCGGTGTGACTTAGGATCGGGGTCCTGACACCCTGGCTTTCGATGGTGGTGTGGCGGCAACGGCAGCCGGCAACAGCTGCCGACGGGCAGCGGCGGCGGAGCGTGTGGTGGGTGTTCCGTGCACACCCGACAGGGACGCCACGCGCACTACACTATGCCGGGGACTGCGCCACCGCCGCAGTGTAGCCTCCCTGCTGGAGGTGTCCTCTGATGACAGCGGAGTGGCTGAGCGACAACGACGGACCGATGCCATTTGCGATTGTGGGAGAAGCACACGACATAAGCTACAGGGAGTGAGGGGAAAATGCAACGCAAGACTCGCCGGCCATGAATGTCTATATAGCAGGCCGATAAGCATTGGGATTTTGGGGGATTTCACCAAGTCGTGCGGGAAGCTTGCGTGGGAACCTGTGAGGTTGCGCGGGAACGGGCTCACAAACGATTCATTGGCGCGACCGTTTGGCCAAAAGAACGCCCCCACGCGCTGCACAAGCTTGCGCTGTATGCCGTCTGCGGCAACGGGGTGACAAGACGTGCGAGAGGAGAATGAAAGGCCACGTAAACATGCGGTTAATAAAAAAACGTTTGCTATTTAATTATCTACTATACCCCCCGTCCTGGTTTATAAGTATAATTTTACTAATAAAATACGAATGCATGTCGCCAAAGATTATATAATTGGATTCGTATTTGAACATAGTTTCCAATTATATAATTTTTATAGCATGCATTAACATTTTGTTGGTTAAATTTGAGGGTAAAGTATGGCATAGAATATAAAGGGGACTATAGACTAGACAGAGGTAGTAGCACATGGCCTCTTTCTACGCAGCGACACAATTGTCATTCGGCTTGTAGGCGACCATTTCCTGCGTGTTCAACTGCTCTATGTGTGTGGTTGCTTGCTGTTTAGGCGGCCGCAGCGTTCTCTGCTCGTGTCCCGCTGCCCTGCTCAGCTCTCGCATCCCTCCGGGTGCTCTGCCCTCGTCCCTCCACGCGCGTTGCCAGTGTTTGGGACCGGCACACGATCACGCGCGTTCGTGTGCATGCGGTTGCGCCGCGCGCGCTGCGACAATGCAGTTACCTGCTGCAAAAACTGGCATGTGGACGCGCAGAGAATCCAGGCTGCCCAGCCCCCATTTATTCATGCGGCCATTTACCTTCATCTCTCGCGTCACGCGACACAATAATCACACTCACGAGGACACATACAGAGAGGACATCTAGCGGTTCCAATGGCGATCCCCGTGGCTCCAATGGCGCTCCCAGCGGCCGACGACGACAACGGCGGGCACTTCACCACTCATCACCTAGTGGACACCCATGTGAGGGGAAAGGCCCTCTCGGTGGTGTACACGAACTATCAGGTCTCGGTGGAGAGCTCCACCCAAACTATGGAACAGTTCCTTGCCGAGGACAAGTACCAAATGGTCGGCTTCGACCTCGAGTACACCATCGGTCGTGCCGGGCACAATCAGAAGGTTGCCGTCGCCCAGTTGTGCGTGCAACATGACGTCCTCGTCTACCACTACCACCTTGCCACAGGGCCTTGCGAGCGTTTCTCCGGGTTTATCAATAGCTCCGACTACAGTTTTGCTATGGTAGACACCACCAACGATCTAAAAGCGCTCAAGGTTTCAGAATTGAAATGCTCGAATCTTGTCAACATCCAGCACCACTACAAGGTTTGGGGCAACGACAAAAACAAACTGAACTCCTTGGTTGACCTCGCCTCGGCCATCATCGACCCCTACTACATGAAGATGAAGAATGAGAGCAACAAGGACAAGAATGCCTGGCAGAGTGTGTGGCATGAGAGACTGGATGAAGAACATGTCAAGTACGCGGCCAAGGACGCGTACACAAGCTACGAGATGTACTGGCAGATTGTTGACATGAGGAAGTGTCTTCTTCCAAGCCCAGACGAGGGATCGAGCCATAGAGCAGTCGCGGGAGCGTCACAAGAAGTCGATGACTAGACGATCGTTTCTCCTACTTTAGAATGCATGCAATTGTTCTAATGCACATGCTCGAATGATCTGTATAGTCACTCATGTAATTGGATGTTTATTTCAGTTATATATATATATATATATATATATATATATATATATATATATATATATATATATATATATATATATATATATATATATATATATATATATACATGTTATTATTCTGCAGAGAGAGTAAATCACACGGCTTATTAGCAGCAATCGTCTCTGTTATTATTGGTCTTCGCACACATTTCTGACTACGGACCTGTTTGTCGCGTATCACACACATCTTATTCAGTTGAACCATTTCCATTGTTTTGCCTAATCACACACAGTTCATCCTAGTGAATCGTATGTTGTATGTCGCACACACCTTCCTTTGGCTGCCCATTTCTTTTGTTCCTCCTCGTCGCAAACGGTTATTTGAACTGAACCGTGTGCCCTTCATCGCACACGCAACTAAAATCTGAATCGTGTTTGATGCATCTGTCATCGCAAATGTTTTGCACCTTTTTTTAGGGTTCTTTTACACCACTGTTTGCCATAATGGCATCGCACACAGTTTCATCGGAGGGTCTCTGATCGTAGTGTCGCGGTTGGACCATCCTGCAGTAGTGAGTGTGAAGCTTACCTTAAACCCTACCACCGTCATTGAAACGAGGCGAGCGGCGAGGGAATCGTGGAGAACGGCAGGAACGCAACATCGCGCCATCCGACCTCCTCTTGCTGTGGGAGAATGAATACTCCTATGGTTCACCGCACCCTCACGAATGGCACACCGTACTCAATCGATTTGTTATCCTCTTGATGATCGACCTTCGACCTATACGCCCACCACCTCCGTCTGACTTTCTCATCGGGCTAATCTGTCTACTCCATCGCCCAGAGGAGATACTCGATGAAATCGAAGGACTGCAGCATGACTGCCGCCGGGGAGTACATCGCTCCCATCATCGTGATGAACTCGATTGAATATAAACTTTCTCAAATAGCTCCTTAATCTGCTTCTTAATTTCCTCCATATCATTTGCGGGCATCCGGTACGTTCTCTTGGATATTGGTCTGGTGCGTGGTAACAATTCGATCAAAAACTCTATGTCTCCGTCTGGTGGCATGCCTGGTAATTCTTCTGAAAACACATTGGGTAATCCTTAACAACTGGTACTTCCTCCTGAACAACTCCCGAGAGGGCATTTACTTGAGTCCTCCTTGGCGTATGCTAATGCTTGCTAGAAATATGTCAGTATTTCTCCAAAGAGGAAGGGATGATGCAGCACAACAACGGTAGGTATTTCCCTCAGTGATGAGACCAAGGTTATCGAACCAGTAGGAGAACCAAGCAACACAACATAAACGGCTCATGCACACAAATAACAAATACTCACAACCCGACGTGTAAAAGGGGTTATCAATCCCTTTCAGGTAACGACGCCTAGAGATAGGCAAATGGACGTGAGAGAATTATAAATATTGATAGATCGAATGCCAAATAAGATAAACTGCAGCAAGGTATTTTTGTATTTTTGGTTTAATATATCTGAAAATAAAAGCAAAGGAAAATAGATCGCAAAGGCAAATATGATAAAGAAGAGACCCGGGGGCCGTAGGTTTCACTAGTGGCTTCTCTCGAGAAAATAGCAAATGGTGGGTGAACAAATTACTGCTGGGCAATTGATATAACTTCAAATAATCATGATGATATCCATGCAATGATCATTATATATGCATCACGTCCAAGATTAGTAGACCGACTCCTGCCTTCATCTACTACTATTACTCCACACATCAACCGCTATCCAGCATCCATCTAGTGTATTAATTTCAAGGAAAAATGGAGTAATGCAATAAGAATGATGACATGATGTAGACAAGATCTATTTATGTAGAAATAGACCCCGTCGTTCTATCCTTAGTAGCAATGATACATACATGCCGGTTCCCCTTCTATCACTGGGTTCGAGCACCGTAAGATCGAACTCACTACAAAGCAGCTCTTCTCATTGCAAGATAAATAAATCAAGTTGGCCAAACAAAACCCAAATATTAGATAAGAAATACGAGGCTATAAGCAATCATGCATATAAGAGATCAAAGAAGACTCAAATAACTTTTATGGATATAAACAGATAGATCTGATCATAAACCCAAAGTTCATCAGATCCCAACAAACACACCGCAAAAAGAGTTGCATCAGATGGATCTCCAAGAGACCATTGTATTGATAATCAAAAGAGAGATTGGAAGCCATCTAGCTACTAACTACGGACCCGTAGGTCTATAAAGAACTACTCACGCATCATCGGAGGGTCACCAATGGAAGTGGTGAACCCCTCTGTGATGGTGTCTAGATTGGATCTGGTGATTCTGGGATCTGCGGTGACTGGAATTGATTTTCATCGACTCCCCTAGGGTTTCTAGAATATTTGGGTATTTATAGAGCAAAGAGGCGGTCTAGGGGGCACCCGAGGTGGGCACAACCCACCAGGGCGTGCCTGGGCCTCCTGGCACGCCCTGGTGGGTTGTGCTCCCCTCGGAGCACCCCCAGGCGCTTCTCTTGCATACTGGATATCGTTTGGTCCAAAAAAATATCCAAAAATGTTTCGCAGTGTTTGGACTCCGTTTGGTATTGATTTCATGCGATGTAAAAATCATGCAGGAAACAGCAACTTGCACTTGGCACTATGTCAATAGGTTAGTACCAAAAAATGATATAAAATGACTATAAAATGATTATAAAACATCCAAGAATGATAATATAACAGCATGGAACAATCAAACATTATAGATACGTTGGAGACGTATCAGCATCCCCAAGCTTAATTACTACTCGTCCTCAAGTAGGTAAATGATAAAAATAGAATTTTTGATGTGGAATGTTGCCTAACCAGTCATATCATATTCTTTTCTTTATAGCATGGACATTTGGACTTTTATATGGTTCAAAGCAATATTCTAGTTTTGACATGAGATTTAAATACTCAAGCATATCAATAAGCAACCGTGTCTTTCAAAATATCAATGCTAAACAAAGTTATCCCTAGCCCAACATGCTCAACCATTGATCCATTCATGAAACACACTCACATATTAACTACACCCAATACTCAAGTACGATCATAGTGCCTCCTAGTTGGTGCTTTATAAGAGAAGATGGAGACTCAAATTCAAAAATAAAAATTGCATAAAGTAAAAGAAAAACCCTTCCCAGAGGGAAGTAGGGATTTGTAGAGGTGCCAAAGCTCAAAGCTTAAATTGAGAGATAAAATTATTTTGGGTGGCATACTTTTCCCACCAACAAAACCGACTAAGAGTTCCCAACACTTTCCATGCTAGATACATCATAGGCGGTTCACAAACATAAAATAAAGTTTATTCCTTTTTCCACCAAACTTTCACAAGCCATGGCTAACCGTATCCACGGGTGCCTTCCATACCAACACTTTCCAAGGAATTTATTATTTAACAACATAAAGTAAATTCTTTTTTTTATTTCGGGACTAGGCATCCCTAATACCTTTACCTTAGTCTCGTGCAATGACAAGTGAATAAATACTCATCGTGAGAATAACACATCTATCATGGAAAATATTGGCCACCCCTCACCACCTCGCGAGAGGTACGAGCACACAAAAGAGAAATTTATTTTGAAAATTAGAGATGGCACATACAAATTTGCTTAAAATGGCAAAATAATACCGCATATAGGTAGGTATAGTGGACTCATGTCGCAAAACTCGTTTAAAGGATTTTGGATGCACAAGTACTGATCGTACTTAGTGCAAAATGAAGGCTAGCAAAAGATTGAGAAGCGACCAACCAAGAAACAAATAATCTTATAAGCAAGCATTAAGCATAATTGAAACCGAATAATGCACCACAACTAGGATGTAATTTCATTGCATGACTATTGACTTTCATTCTTGCATAGGGTATCGCAAACCATAACGCCAATATTCTTACTAAAGCACAATTACTCATCAACACGACTCACATATCACATCATCATATCTCGAAACTATTACAAGAAATCAAGTTTATTTTGTCCAAAGATCTTCATGATTTTTTATTATATCCTTCTTGGATATCTATCACTTTGGGACTAATTTTCATGTGTTTCTTTTGATAAGCTCAAACAAATATAAGTGAAGATCATGAGCATAATTTTTTTCTTTCTCTCAAAATAATTTAAGTGAAGCAAGAGAGAATTTCTTGAAAATTTTACGAACTCTCAAATAAATCTAAGTGAAGCAAGAGATTATTTCTTAAAAAATATTAAAGCACACCGTGCTCAAAAAGATATAAGTGAAGTACTAGAGCAAATCCATAGCTCATAAAAATTTAAGTGAAGCAAAGAGAGCTATTCTAACAAGTCATGGCAATATTATGGCTCTCTCAACTAGGTGTGTCCAGCAAGGATTCAAGACTTAAAAATCAAAACAAAACAAGCAAATACTCATAACATACAAGACGCGCCAAGCAAAACACATAGTATGTGACGATTAAAAATATAGCTTCGAGTAAAATACCGATGGTCGTTAGAAGAAAGAGTGCATGCCACTCGGGGCATACCCAAGCTTAGTTGCTTGCTTCTCTTTGGATTATACCTTGGGATGCCATGGGCATCCCCAAGCTTAGGATCTTCTTACTCCTTATTCCTTCATCCATCGTAACATCACCCAAAACTTGAAAACTTCAATCACACAAAACTCAACAAAAACCTTCGTGAGATCCATTAGTATAAGAAAATAAATCACTACTATAAGTACTGTACGAAACCAATTCATATTTTATTCTTGCATTATATCTAATGTATTGCAACTTTTCTATGGCAAAAACTCATCAAAAAAACCATGGAATCATCAAAATAAGCACACAACGCGAAGAAAACAGAATCTGTCAAAAACAGAACAGTCTGTAGCAATCTGGATATTTCGAATACTTCTATAACTCTAATTTTTTTGAAAAAATAGGACCACATGAACAATTTCTATATTAATCTTCTGAAAAGAGAATCAACTCAAAAACACTCTTATGTTAAAAATGAGAATTTGTTTTCCTGAGCGCAAAAGTTTCTGTTTTCCCAGCAAGATCAAATCAACTATCACCCAACATGATCCTAAAGGCTTTGCTTGACACAAACATTTATTCAAACCACAAAAACACATCCAAACAGAGGTATTAATGGGTTTACACACAAGAACAGAAAATAAAAAGAAAAAATGTATTTTATTCATTGGGTTGCCTCCCAACAAGCTCTTTCTTTATAGCCATTAAGATAGGCTTGAGATTTCAATTGTGCTCACATGAAAGATAAGATTTTAAGCACAATGAGAGCATCATGTAGCATGTGAAAACACATCTAAGTATAACGTACTTCCTATGCATAGGCATTTTATAAGCAAACAATTATCGAGGCAAGCAAGAACTAGCATATGCAAGGAAGAGCAAAGAAACAAAAGCAATCTCAACATAACGAGAGGTAATTCAGTAACATGAAAATTCTAGAACTATATTTTCCTCTCTCATAATAATTACATGTAGGATCATACTCAAATTCAACAATATAGCTATCACATAAAATTTTCTATTCATGATCCACATGCACAAAAGTCTTATAATCTTCCAAAATAGTGGGATTATCATCAAATAAAGTCATGACCTCTCCAAACCCAGTTTTAATGTCATTGCAATCATAATTATCAATAACATATTCATCATGAGACATAAATAAATTTTCAAGATCATAGGAAGAATCACCCTAATCATGATCATTGCAATAAGTTGAGGACATATCAAATTTAGCATCCCCAAACTTGGGATTTTGCATATGATTAGCATAATTGTCACTAGGAGAATTTATCATAACATTATTGCGATCATGCTTTTCATTCAAAAAGCTATCGTGAATCACTTCATAAATTTCTTCTTTTAGCACTTCATCACAATTTTCAGAATCATGAATCTTAAGCAAAACTTCATAAAGATAATCTAGTGCATTCAACTCACTAGCAATTGGCTCAACATAATTGGATCTTTTAAAAAGATTAGGAAGTGGATGAGGATCCATAAATGCTTTCCTTCTGATTTTAATAAAACACCCAATTATACCAAACAACCAAGCAAAGTAACCAAGTAAGACATAAGGGCAAACGAAAATAGATCTGACGAGAAAATGACGAATGAAAAAGAGAGGGCAAATAAAATGGCAATTTTTTGTGAAGTGGGGGAGATGAAAATGAGAGGCAAATGGCAAATAATGTAAATTGCGGGGAGATGAGATTTGTGATTAGGGACCTGGTATATGTTGAAGATCCTCCCCGGCAACGGCGCCAGAAATTCCTTTCGATGCTTGCTAGAACTACGCCGGTGTTTCCCCAAAGAGGAAGGGATGATGAGGAGGCGCTCGCCGCAGCTGGCTTTGAGGTCGTCGACGAGCCGGGCACCGGCGGAGGTTCTCAAGAGGAGTAGCTTCTTCGGGCCATGAGCGCCTGCTTCCAGAAGCTCCAGGTGCTTTACCGTGCCCGCCAGGATAAGGCAAAGTCCAGGTCGGCAGTGGTGGACAAGGCGGAGGAGGGACTTCCAAGCACATGTCGCCTAGACAAAAGCCTGGTTTGATGAGTCCCAGAACGAGTTGAGGGTTTCCCAGGAGAAGTTGGATGAGCGCACCAGAGACCTCATGCTAGCGCTGTCTGATTTTGAGAAAGCCCGGGAGGAGGCCAAGAAGCGAGCCGCCAATGATGAGGCCGCCCACAACCAGCGCCAAGCCCAACTTAACTCGCAGGAGGAAGATCTCATCGCCCGTGAGCAGGCACTCGCCGCCACCCTCCGCGGCAAGGATGAAGAGATCGACAGGCTTGTTGTGCGGCGGACCCAGGGGTTGGAACAGAGGCAACTTGATGCTCGCAATGCTCAGGCTCGGGTCCATGCCGGCAAGGTGACGGAGCTGGAGGTGGAGCAGGACGGCTTGAACAAGCGGGTCCTAGAGCTGACCACAGAGAGGGACACGATCCATGCCACTCTGATGGAGGCGCAGTGTGAAGTCCTCGGCAAGGCCGAACAGCTCTCCATGGCCCAGGATCCATCAAGGACCTGAAGCTGGAGTTGGAGGGCCATAAGGGGATGCTCACAGAGGCCAATGCTCGGGCGGAGGCTCTAAACAAGGGCCTGGAGGAGGAGGAACGGTTGCGGAAGGACGACGCCACTGGTTACGCAGAGTACGCAAAGGGCGTGGACCTCTAGATCAGCCGCCTTGTCGCCATCGCGGAGAAACTCACAGCGCAGCTGGCCACCATGGGCATGCTAAGCTTCAGGTTCTCCCGGGAGGTGAACCTCTCCATCCACGCCAGCTTGACCGTTTTCTTCGAACGCATTCTTGAGGCCCTGGGAAAGCTCCACTCCGACTGGGCGGCTTGTCTAGCTGATGAGTCCTGGAAGCTTTGCCGGGGTGCCCTGACCAAGGTCCTCACCAAGATGGCCTACTGGAATCCCGACCTTGACTTCGACATTGCGCTGGATAGCTTGCCGGATGATGTAGATTTCACGGTGCTCAGGGAGCGTATCAATCCCATCATCAATCGCGTCGGCCGAATTGAGAGGGTAGAGGGCCAGCGTCGGGACTAGGCACCCCGTTTCTTGCTGCTGCTGCAGGTTTAGAACCGAGACAGTTTTTATCTTTAGTCATAACCGCAGCAACAATTTATGTAACTTAACTCTGCAATATTTCGTAATGATGCATGTCATCTTCCTGTTTGATATTTCTCCGTATGTCTACCCTATATTTAATTTGGAGGGCTTGCCGGCGCATAACCCAGGCCACGACATTTTGAGGACGGATCCTAATTAGCCTGCTAGGTATGCTTGCTGCTGGGCAAACCACCTCACCGCTCTCAGCGCAGCCATTTGAGTTGTCGAGCGGACTCGAAAGAGGACAAAGGCGTTGCCAGTAACGAAAAGGCTCCCTTGCCGTACTCCACGCGGCCACTCAAACAATTGAGCGGACTCGAAACAGAGCGAGGGCCTTGCCAATAGTGTAAGGGCCCCATTGCATACAGGTTTATCATACAGAGGGCAAAATATCCAAGGAAAATAACCTTTATGTGAAAAGGGAATTACTCAAAGACTTGCGTGACTTATCTCTTTTATTCATCATTGCTTGGACGTCGACCGAATTTGCTGATGACGCCCCGTACTTGGTCATTTTCTTCTCGGGAAATTACGGCCACGAAGAACACTAACTGCTAGACTAGATATTCACAACCGCGCCCCTGCCTGGCGCACCAAAGATGTCGGCGCAAAACGACACCTATGGGATCACTAGAATCCCCTCTACGGTTGGCGAGCGCGGAGTTGTGCAAAGAACAGGTCTAAGAGTCAGCACAGCGATCGTTTACCCAGGTTCGGGCCGCGAGGATGCGTAATACCCTAGTCCAGTAGTCCAGCTTTGGTGTATATTTGTGTGTTCTTGAGTCCTTCAGCTAGCTATGGTGTCTATCCAGCTTTTCAGGATCCGAATCCTTCTCCAGTACGCCCTAAGCCCCCTTTTATAGTCTGAAGGGGCTGCCACAGTGGCACACAGGAAGTGGAAAGGTGTACAGTGTATAGGCTTATCCCATGCCATTACGGGACAAGGCGCATTCAATGCGCTGCTAAGGTGTCTATTTCCTTTATCGGGGACGGGAAAGAAGCCCTTCCCGTCTGTGGCTGCTATGTATGGTCGCGACACGCATCCAGGCCAGCGAGGCAGGCAGCTAAGGTGGCATCGCGGTAGGGTCTTCATGAAGATCTACATGCCACCACGTAGGTGCTTGGCTAGCTGGCCCAGGAACCACGTATCGCGACGTGGGTACCTGCCTGGGGCAGCGGGTCCGCCGCCGAGCTGGGGCGGCGACAGGGTGGCAAGAGCTTGCCACTGGCTTGTTACCATTCCCGGCAAGGGTCTTCTGGGGCCTCCGTGAGTGCCCTGCAGCAAGAGGCTTGTCGGGGCTTCGGGGTGTCTTCGGCAAGGAGCCTTGCCGGGGCCTAGTGGGCGTCCTCGGCAAGGAACCTCGTGATCGCCATGTCTTCTGGTTCTCATCTTGGGAGTCATGGATCTTTGTCTTCACAAAGATCTGCATGCCATCACGTGGGCGCTTCCTGAGCTTTGGCTCTAATGTTGTTGGTATCATTGGAGCCCATAGGCTTCAAGGGTGGCCGCGACGGAGGCATCTGAGTGGATTGCCCTGGCAAGAGCCCTTGTTGGGTGGCGTGCAGGCTGCCCCAGCAAGAGTTCTTGCCAGGGGAGCCTGTCCCTTTGCTTGGTATTCTCGTGCTGTCTGTCTTGACGTCATCTTGATTGTCTTAGTAACTCTGCGTTCCTCGCTTCCTCCTTCTGTCCTGTTATGTTTATCCTCAGGCGTGGCTCTGACTGCCTGTGCACAAGTAAAGGGGTAAAAAAGAGCGCCCCTACTTTTGTACACCGACAGGAGCCCCCGGGCCAGGGCCACTCATAAGCGCAACGCGTTTGTTGGTTTAGGCCCAGAACGGTGCGCGAGCAGTGAGGCTGGATTCCCTTTTTACCGCAGTAACTCCTCCGATGATTGCGCTTCCCCACGATCTGCGCTAACGTGGGGGTCATGCGTGGGGTGGTTTACTGCGTGCTGGTGTCTTGTCGCAGTAAATGGTGGTGGAGGGCGGCCCACGCCTTCCCCATAAAAGGGGAAAACCGCAGGCGCGTCTCCCATTTACCCTCTGCGCCCCTAATCTCGCGCTCACCGTTCTTCTCCTTCTGCCCTAAGCCAGAGCCTTCGCCTCCACCCGCCGCCGCCGCGCTCCCTTGTGTCTCTGACCCCTTTCTTCCCCTTGTGGCTACAATGGCGCCCAAGTCGAGCAGGGGGAAGGCAGTGGCCGAGGTCGCAGGGGAGAAATAGCTCCCGGAGAGTGAGCTAGCGGCGCTGCGGATGAAGCACGCCTATTTCCCTCCGACGGTCGACGCGGTCCAGCTCAGGGACTAATTCAAGCCCTTGCGGGGGTGTGAGACGACGGGGCATCCAGCCACGCACGTCATCCCTTCCCAATGCGCAGAGGCCGGCCCAAATCAGTATCCTTTCTTTGTCGATTACTTCTAGTACGGCCTCTACCCCCCTTTCTCCAATTTCTTCAACGACATCATACACACCTACGGCTTCCATCTCCTCGATTTCACGCCGAACGTCGTGGCGTGCATGGCTTTTTTCACCCATCTCTGCGAGGGTTTCGTTGGGGTGGTTCCAAGCATGGCGCTCATCCACCATTACTTCTTCCCTCGTATCCAAGGGGGGGAAGCCATCTCCGGCTGTGTCACCTGGATTTCACGGACCCAGGAAAAGGGTACGTACCCGGATGGTGCGCAGAGGGAGAAGTGGGACGAGTGGAGGAGCCGGTGGTTGTGGATAGAGGAAGAAGACCCACCGGAGATCTGTCGAGTCCGTCGGAGCCCATCGATTCGCAGGGGAGACTGGGGGCTTGTCGACGTAAATGACAAAAAGCTCTCGATTGCCACCACCAGGATTCATCGTCGTGTCCAGGCCGGGCTCACCCTCGAGATGATCGGGGCTGATTTCATCCGCCGCCGGATCGCCCCACTACACAACAAGCGGAGGCCGGCTTGGCTTTTCGAGAACGCGGTCGACATCATGAGGCTTCGCCCCGGCCTGAAACACAACTTCACGGTGATGCAGCACGGCCACATCTGCCAGAAGCTCTTCCAGCTTGATGTGAACCATGAAGGCAGGGCCGAGAGGACCGGCAAGGCTGCCAAGGCCGGCAAGGCCATCAAGAGGCCCCTCTTTCGGTTGCCGGCAGGAGTGGTCCCGCTAAGGAATAAATCCCGCTAGTCCGACATCATTGCCATGATGCCGGACTTCAATGCGCACGGCCTTGACCCATCTTGGGTCGAGCCGCCGGCGGATCAGGTGCAAGAGTTCTTCGACACTCTGTCAGAGAAACGCATCAATGACGAGCCGGTGCTCGTACACAACACCACCTAGGCCAAGCTCGACTACATTGATGCCAGGGTGGCGGAGGCGGCCCTTGCCCTAGAGGCCGGCAGCGCTGGCCATGTGGAGGATGAGGCCACTATGGCTGTCGAAGAGGAGGAGTTTGCTGGGTGGATGAAGACTGCCAGGGAGGCCCGCCGACGCCCCCCTTGTCGAAGACGTGGTCGAGGAGTCCACCGATGAGGAGGCCGAGGCTGCTGACCCTCCTGTCGTGACAAGGCAGCGGGTCCTGCGGCGGGCTGGTTATGGCGAGCCGGTCCGGTCTGGCAGCATCGTGCGGCGACAACCGCCCACTGAGCCGCGGTGGTAACAGCCCCCGGAGCAGTTTCGGTGGGAGACGATGTCGATGGTGTCCGCGGCGCGGAGAAAAACGGGGATGACCGTAGTGGCGAAGAGGTCGGCGTCTGCCTCCTCTTCGTCCAGGCGTGGCCGGACCCCATCTCCTTCTCCCCCTCCCGCAGGTGCTGCCATGGACGTCGACTTCGATCTTAGGTCCCTTAGCCCAAGGAGGAAGAGGAGGATACCAGAGGACGAGGAGGAAATAGAAGACGAGTAGGCATCTCGCCCGTCGTGTTATCTCCTGGTTTCACCACTTTATTATCTCTCCCTGATCCAATGTCGTCTCTGCAGGGATATGGAGACGCTAGCCCAGAGGGCGGCGAAGAGGGCCAGGGCGTCGTCCGTCGATAAGCCCCTGGAGGGAACTTTAGGCACGCTGCTGGTGGTGGAGAGCAGCCCGGACAACAGCCCCCGGCGTAAGTTTACCACTCATCATCATTTTTTTATGGGCGGACACGGGTGTGTGAATTCTCGATGCTGACCTTGTCGGCTTTATAGGTGGGGACCGGCAGCAGGAGGGCTCATAGGGGGCCACCCCCAACATGTCGCCCCCTTCAACCACACCGCCCCGGGGGGCGTCCCCGGCAAGGGCACCGACCGCCAAGCCCACGCCCATGGAGGAGGAGGAGAGGGACTTGAACGCCGACGGCTCCTCCCCGGCAAAGGTTGTTGGTGAGGAGAGCGCCGCTCCTTCCCATCTTGGTATGGATGATTTGCTTTTGTTCTTCAAGTTGAGCCTTTGACCTTGGGCATCGTATCACTTTTTCTTTTGGCTTTTAGACCCACCCTTGATGGACCGGGCGGACGACGAGCCCAGTGTCGAGGAGGTCATCACGGACGCTGAGGCTGAGGCTGGCAAGGCTGCTGGCGAGGAGACCTCCCAGGCCACGACAGAGGAGGCAGCCCAAGGGTCTGCAGGAGGGACCGGTGATGCGAGTGCTGAGGGGGCTGGCGATGGGCCTGCCGGAGGAACCGGCGAGGCCGCTACCGGGGAGGACGACAAGGCCGCTGCCGAGGAGGCCGGCAAGGCTACTGCCGAGGACCCGCCTTCCTCCTCCGCCGCCTCTGGCTCGGGCCGCTACCTGAAGGTGAGCGATGACTTGTTCGTCCACCTCCCCTGGATGGCAAGTAGCATGGCACCAACCAAGGGGAGGTGTTTGATGATGAGGCGCTCGCCGCCGCTGGCTTTGAGGTCGTCGACGAGCCGGGCACCGGCGGCGGTTCTCAAGAGGAGCAGCTTCATTGGGCCATGAGCGCCAGCTTCTAGAAGCTCCAGGGTCTTTAACGTGCCCTCCTGGATAAGGCAAAGTCCAGGTCGGCAGTGGTGCACAAGGCGGAGGAGGACTTCCAGGCGCAGGTCGCCCAGACAAAAGCCTGGTTTGACGAGTCCCGGAATGAGCTGAGGCTTTCCCAGGAGAAGCTAGATGAGCGCGCCAGAGACCTCATGCTGGCGCAGTCTGATTTTGAGAAAGCCTAGGAGGAGGCCAAGGAGCGAGCCGCCAATGATGAGGCCGCCCACAACCAGCGCCAAGCCCAACTGAACTCGCATGAGGAAGATCTCGCCGCCCGTGAGCAGGCACTCGCCGCCACCCTCCGCGGGAAGGATGAAGAGATCGGCAGGCTTGTTTTGCGGCGGACCCAGGGGCTAGAACAGAGGCACCTTGATGCTCTCATGGCTCAGGCTCGGGTCCACGCCGGCAAGGTGACGGAGCTAGAGGTGGAGCGGGATGGCTTGAACAAGCGGGTCCTGGAGCTGACCATAGAGAGGGACACGATCCATGACACTCTGATGGAGGCGCAGTCTGAAGTCCTCGGCAAGGCCGAACAGCTCTCCATGACCTAGGATTCCATCAAGGATCTGAAGCTGGAGTTGGAGGGCCTCAAGGGGACGCTCATAGAGGCCAATGCTCGGGCGGACGCTCTAAACAAGGGCCTGGAGGAGGAGAAACAGCTGCGGAAGGACGACGCCGCTGGCTACGCAGAGTACACAAAGGGCGTGGACCTCTGGATCAACCGCCTTCTCCCCGTCGCGGAGAAACTCACAGCGCAGCTGGCCACCCTGGGCATGCCAAGCTTCAGGTTCTCCCAGGAGGTGAACCTCTCCATCCACGCCAGCTTGACCATGT
This sequence comes from Secale cereale, assembly GCA_902687465.1. Lineage (NCBI taxonomy): Eukaryota > Viridiplantae > Streptophyta > Magnoliopsida > Poales > Poaceae > Secale > Secale cereale. Next base: position 309,946,921 of record LR738713.1, on the reverse strand, counting down.
TCTTCGAACGTGTTCTTGAGACCATGGGAAAGCTCCACTCTGACCGGACGGCTTTTCTAGCCTATGAGTCCTGGAAGCTTTGCCGGGGTGCCCTGACAAAGGTCCTCACCAAGATGGCCTACTAGAACCCCGACCTCGACTTCGACGCCGCGCTAGATAGCTTCCCGGATGATGTATATCTCACGGCGCTCAGGGAGCGTATCAAGCCCATCATCGATCGTGTCGGTGGAATTCAGAGGGTAGAGGGCCAGCGTCGGGACTAGGAACCCCGTTTCTTGCTGCCGCTGCAGGTTCAGAACCGAGACAGTTTTTATCTTTAGTCAGAACCGCAGCAACAATTTATGTAACATAACTCTGCAATATTTCGTAGCGATGCATGTCATCTTCCTGTTTGATCTTTCTCCATATGTCTACCCTATGTTTAATTGGGAGGGCTTGCCGGCGCGTAACCCAGGCCACGACATTTTGAGGACGGATCCTCACTAGCCTGCTGGGTATGCTTGCTGCAGGGCAAACCACCTCACCGCTCTCAGCGCAGCCATTTGAGCTGTCAAGCGAACTCGAAACAGGACAAAGGCGTTGCCAGTAACGGAAAGGCTTCCTTGTCGTTCTCGACGCGGCCACTCAAACTGTTGAGCAGACTAGAAACAGAGCGAGGGCCTTGCCAATAGTGGAAGGGCCCCATTGCATACCGGTTCATCATATAGAGGGCAAGATCTCCAAGGAAAATAACCTTTATGTGAAAATGGAATTACTCAAAGACTTGCGTGACTTATCTCTTTTATTCGTCATTGCGTGGAAGTCCACCGAATTTGCTGATGACGCCCCGCACTTGGTCATTTTCTTCTTGGGAAATTACGGCCATGAAGAACTGCCACACTAACTGCCAGACTAGATTTTCACAACCGTGCCCCCTGCCTGGCGCGCCAAAGATGTCGGTGCGAAACGACACCTATGGGATCACTGGAATCCCTTCTACGGTTGGTGGGCGCGGAGTTGTGCAAAGAACATGTCTAATAGTTAGCACATCGATCGTTTACCCAGGTTCGGGCCGCGAGGATGTGTAATACCCTAGTCCTGCTTTGGTGTATATTTGAGTGTTCTTGAGTCATTCAGCTAGCTATGGTGTCTATCCAGCTTTCCAAGATCCGAATCCTTCTCCAGTACGCCCCGGGTCTCCTTTTATAGTCTGAAGTGGCTGCCATAGTGGCACATAGGAGGTGGAAAGGTGTACAGTATATAGGCTTATCCTATGCCATTACGGGACAAGGCGCATTCAATGCGCTGCTTAGGTGTCTATTTCCTTTATCGGGGACGGGAAAGAAGCCCGTCCCGTCCGTGGCTGCTCTGTTTGGTCGTGACACGCGTCCACGCCAGCAAGGCAGGCAGCTGAGGTGGCGTCGCGGTAGGGTCTTCACGAAGATTTGCATGCCACCACGTAGGTGCTTGGCTAGCTGGCCCAGGAACCACGTACCGCCATGTGGGTACCTGCCTGGGCCAGCGGGTCGGCCACCGAGCTGGGGCGGCGACGGGGCGGCAAGAGATTGCCGTTGGCTTGTTACCGTTCCCGACAAGGGTCTTGCCGGGGCGTCCGTGAGTGCCCTGTGGCAAGAGGCTGGTCGGGGCTACGGGGTGTCTTCGGCAAGGAGCCTTGCCGGGGCCTCGCGGGCGTCCTCGGCAAGGAACCTCGCGATCGCCATGTCTTCTGGTTCTCATCTTGGGAGTCATAGATATTTGTCTTCACAAAGATCTGCATACCATCACGTGGGCGCTTCCCGAGCTTTGGCTCTAACATTGTTGGTATCTTTAGAGCCCATAGGCTACAAGGATGGCCGCGACGGAGGCGTCCGAGTGGATCACCCCGGCAAGAGCCCTTTCTGTGTGGCGCCCAGGCCGCCCTGGCAAGAGTTCTTGCCGGGGGAACATGTCCCTTTGCTTGGTCTACTCGTGCTGTATGTCTTGGTGTCGTCTTGATTTTATTGGTAACTCTGTGTTCCTCGCTTCCTCCTGCTGCCCTGTTATGTTTGTCCTCGGGCGTGGCTCTGACTGCCCGTGCACAAGTAAAGGGTTAAAAAAGAGCGCCCCTACTTTTGTACACTGACTGCCTATTTCAGGGTTTTGCAGAAAAGGAATATCAAACGGAGTCCAAATGGAATGAAGCCTTCGAGAGAGTTATTTTTGGAACAGTATCTTCATGGAAGACTTGGAGTACACGCGAGGGAACGAAGGAAGCGGCCATGAGGGTCCAGGGCGCGCCCCCTCTCCCTGGGCACACCCCCCACCCTCGTGGGCCCCCTCTGGCTCCCTCGATGCCCTCCTTCCTACTATATATATACATGTACCCTGAAAACATCGAGGCAACAGAGAAAACTCTAATTCCACCTCCGCAACCTTCTATTCCCGTGAGATCCCATCTTGGGGCCTGTTCTGGAGCTCCGCCGGAGGGGGGATCTACCACGGACTGCTTCTACATCAACACCATAGCCTCACCCATGAGTTGTGAGTAATTTACCACAGACCTTCAGGTTCATAGTTATTAGCTAGATGGCTTCTTCTCTCCTTTTGGATCTCAATACCAAGTTCTCCTTGGTCTTCGAGGAGATCTATTCGATGTATTATTTTTGCGGTGTGTTTGTCGAGATCCAATGAATTGTGGGTTTATGATCAAGATTATCTACGAGAAATATTTGGTTCTTTTCTGAAATCTTTTATGTATGACAATAATATCCTTGCAAGTCTCTTCGAATTATTGGCTTGGTTTGGCCTACTAGATCTATAGTTCTTGCAATGGGAGAAGTGCTTGGCTTTGGGTTTAATCTTGTCGTGTCCTTTCCCAGTGACAGCAGGGGCAGCAGGGCACGTATTGTATTGTTGCCATCGAGGATAAAAATATGGGGTTTATATCATATTTCTTGAGTTTATCCCTCTACATCATGCCATCTTGCTTAAAGCATTACTCTGTTCTTATGAACTTAATACTCTAGATGCATGCTGGATAGCGGTTGATGTGTGGAGTAATAGTAGTAGATGCAGAATCGTTTCGGTCTACTTGTCACGGACGTGATGCCTATATATAATGATCATGCCTAGATATTCTCATAACTATGCACTTTTCTATCAGTTGCTCGATAGTAGTTTGTTCACCCACCGTAGAATTCTGCTATCATGAGAGAAGCCACTAGTGAAACCTATGGCCCCCGGGTATATTGTCAATATATTAATCTCCAATCTACTTTATTTTGCTTTATTTACTATTTGTTATTATATCCAAAAATACCAAAAATATCATACTATCCTATCTATCAGATCTCACTTTCGTAAGTGACCATAAAGGGATTGACAACCCCTTATCGTGTTGGCTGCGAAGTTCTTATTTGTTTGTGCAGGTGCGAGGGACTCGCGCGTGATCTCCCACTGGATTGATACATTGGTTCTCAAAAACTAAGGGAAATACTTACGCTACTGTGCTGCATCACCCTTTCCTCTTCGAGGGAATACAACGCAAGATCGAGAAGTAGCAAGAAGAATTTCTGGCGCCGTTGCCGGGGGGGCTTACGAATAATTCATATACCATGTACCTATCACAAACCCTTATCATTCGCATTACATTTTTGCCTATCATTTTCCTCTCCCCCACTTCACCCTTGCCATTTTATTCACCCTTCTTTTCCCATGTGTTTACCGTTCGCTTTACCTTGCAGTCATGGCTAGCACACCTATCATTGTCAATACTCCCGCGAGTGAGGTTCTTAATTTTAAACAAAGGGCGGAGGAAAATCTAAAAGATGCCTGGTTTAGAATTTGCAATGCTCAAAATAAATCTTCTAGGAAGCTTTCCACTTCCGTGCTTCTTTGCAATTTCTATGTTGGCATAACTCCGTGGAATAGATATATTCTTGATACCATTCCCGGAGGGAATTTCTTGGGTAACCATACTTTTGATTCTTATAATGCTATGACTGAATTATTTGGCTCACCACCTCTTTTGGTTAACGGAATTGTTTTCACTCTGGAACATGTTATGCAAAGGCTTGAAATTATTGAAAACAAAGTTGCTACTGCAGAGTTGGTGAGTTTGGATAGGAAGATGCACAACCAAATTACCCAATATGGATCGAAGGTAGGAGTTATTCTGAGTTTTTTTAAAGAAAAGGAACCCATAGTTAAAGAGAAAATAGATCAAGATTCCACTAGAATCGATAAACTTGAGGATATTATTACTTATGTAGGGTCTGCTCTTTCTGCTATGAAAACTACTTCGAATCCTTCTACCACTAAATTGGCCAAGTTTATGTATGTTCCTAAAAATAAGGGTGAATCATCTAGTAAGGAAATTGCGGATCTCAAATCTATAAGTATTCATCCCAACTTTCTCACTTCCGCAAGAGAACCTTTTGATACAAATGAATTTCTTGATTTCTTGCCAAGAAATTTGATTACCAATAGGCATAAAGAAGTTCCTAAGAATTATAAGTGCTTAATTGAAGAATTGCCTACCAAAGATGGCAATACCTAGATCTATCCTTGTATCGTGCCTAGCTAGGGGCGTTAAACGATAGCGCTTGTTGGGAGGCAACCCAATTTTATTTTCTTTTTTTTTGCTTTTGTTTAGGAATAAATATTGCATCTAGCTTCTGTTTAGATGTGGTTTTGTGTTTTAATTATTGTTTGTGCCAAGTAGAACCTTTGGTAAGACTTGTGTGAAGTTTATATGATCATGCTGTAAAAAACAGAAACTTTAGCGCTCACGAGATTAGCCACCAGATATTACTGGAGAGTGCTATTTAGTTGATTCTTTTTGCAGATGGTTAATAGACAAATTCCTCACGTTTATCAATTTATTTCAATTTTTTTGGAGTTACAGAAGCATTCGAAAGTTACAGATTACTACAGACTGTTGTGTTTTTGACAGATTCTGTTTTTCGTGTGTTGTTTGCTTATTTTGATGAATCTGTGAGTAGTATTGGAGGATATGAATCATAGAGAAGTTGGAATACAGTAGGTTTAAAACTAATATAGACAAAGAAGGAGTTCATTACAGTACCTTTAAGTGGTGGTTTGTTTTCTTATACTAACGGAGCTCACATGATTTTTGGCTAAGTTTTGTGTTGTGAAGTTTCCAAGTTTTGAGTATGGCTTTGATGGACTATGGAACAAAGAGTGGCAAGAGCCTAAGCTTGGGGATGCCCAAGGCACCCCAAGGTAAAATTCAAGGACAACCAAAAGCCTAAGCTTGGGGATGCCCCGGGAAGGCATCCCCTCTTTCGTCTTCATCTATCGGTAACTATACTCGGGACTATATTTTTATTCACCACATGATATGTGTTTTGCTTGGAGCGTCATGTATGATTTGAGTCTTTGTTTTTTAGTTTTCCACAATCATCCCTGATTTACACACCTTTTGAGAGAGATAAATAGGCTTTAAATTTTGTTAGAACACTCTATGTGCTTCACTTATATCTTTTGAGCTAGATAGTTTTGCTCTAGTGCTTCACTTATATCTTTTAGAGCACGGTGGTGATTTTATTTTGTAGAAATTGTTGATCTCTCATGCTTCCCTGATATCCTTTTGAGATTCTTTTAAAACAGCATGGTAATGTGCTTCAGTTATAAAACTAGTCCTAATATGATAGGCATCCAAGATGAGTATAGTAAAAACTTTCACATAAAGTGCATTGAATATGATGAGAAGTTTGATACTTGATGATTGTTTTGCGATATGAGGATGGTGATATTAGAGTCTTGCTAGTAGAGTAGTTGTGAATTTGAGAAATACTTGTGTTAAGGTTTGCAACTCCCGTAGCATGCACGTATGGTAACCGTTGTGTGACAAATTTAAAGCATGAGGTATTTCATTGAGTGTCATCCTTTGTGTGGAGGTCGGGGGCGCGCGATGGTTAACTCCTACCAACCTCCCCCCTAGGAGCATGCGTGTAGTACTTTGTTTTGATGACTTGTAGATATTTGCAATAAGTATGTGAGTTCTTTATGACTAATGTTGAGTCCATGGATTATACGCACTCTCACCCTTCCACCATTGCTAGCCTCTGTTGTACCGCGCGACTTTCGCCAGTACCATACACCTACCATATACCTTCCTCAAAACAGCCACCATACCTACCTATCATGGCATTTCCATAGCCATTCCAAGATATATTTCCATGCAACTTTCCACCATTCCGTTTGTTATGACACACTTCATCATTGTCATATTGCCATGCATGATCATTTAGTTGACATCGTATTTGTGGCTAGGCCACCATGCATAATTTTTCATACATGTCACTCTTGATTCATTGCACATCCCGGTACACCACCGGAGGCATTCATATAGAGTCATACTTTGTTCTAGTATCGAGTTGTAATATCGAGTTCTAAATCAATATAAGTGTGATGATCATCATTATTAGAGCATTGTCCCAAAGAAAAAAAAAGAAAAAAGGGAAAGGCCAAAAAAAAAAGAAATGCCCAAAAAAAGAAGAAAATAGAAAAAAAAGAACAGGGACAATGCTACTATCTTTTTCCACACTTGTGCTTCATAGTAGCACCATGATCTTCATGATAGAGAGTCTCTTGTTTAGTCACTTTCATATACTAGTGGAAATTTTTAATATAGAACTTGGCTTGTATATTCCGACGATGGGCTTCCTCAAATGCCCTAGGTCTTCGTGAGCAAGCATGTTGGATGCACACCCACTTAGTTTCTTTTGTTGAGCTTTCATACATATTTAGCTCTAGTGCATCCGTTGCATGGCAATCCCTACTCACTCACATTGATATCTATTGATGGGCATCTCCATAGCCCATTGATATGCCTAGTTGATGTGAGACCATCTTCCTCCTTTTTGTCTTCTCCACAACCACCACTCTATTCCACATAGTGCTATGTCCATGGTTCACGCTCATGTATTGCGTGAAAGTTGAAAGAGTTTGAAAAAATTAAAGTATGAAACAAGTGCTTGGCTGAAATCGAGGTTGTGCATGATTGGAATATTTTGTGTGACGAAGATGGAGCATATCATAACTATATGATATTGTAGGGATGAACTTTCTTTGGCCATGTTATTTTGAGAAGACATGATTGCTTTGTTAGTATGCTTGAAGTATTATTATTCTTATGTCAATATGAACTTTTATCTTGAATCTTTCAGATCTGAACATTCATGCCACAACAAAGAGAATTACGTTAGTTAGCATTCCACATCAAAAATTCTGTTTTTATCATTTACCTACTCGAGGATGAGCTGGAATTAAGCTTGGGGATGCTTGATACGTCTCCAACGTATCTATAATTTTTGATTGTTCCATGCTATTATATATTCTGTTTTGGATGTTTAATGGGCTTTATTATACACTTTTATATTATTTTTGGGACTAACCTACTAACCCAAGGCCCAGTGCAGATTGCTATTTTTTTTGCCTATTTCAAGGTTTTGCAGAAAATAAATATCAAACGGAGTCCAAACGGAATGAAACCTTCGGGAGAGTTATTTTTGGAACAATATCTTTACGGAAGACTTAAAGTACACACGAGGGAATGAAGGAGGTGGACATGAGGGTCCAGGGCACGCCCCCTCTCCCTGAGTGCGCCCCGCACCCTCGTGGGCCTCCTCTGGCTCCCCTGATGCCCTCCTTCCTCCTATATATATCCATGTACCCTGAAAACATCGAGGCAACAGAGAAAACCCTAATTCCACTGCCGCAACCTTATGTTCCCGTGAGATCCCATCTTGGGGCCTGTTCTGGAGCTCCTCCATAGGGGGGGTCTACCATGGAGTGGTTCTACATCAACACCATAGCCTCACCCATGAGTTATGTGTAGTTTACCACAGACCTTCGGGTCCATAGTTATTAGCTAGATGGCTTCTTCTCTCTTTTTGGATCTCAATACTAAGTTCTCCTCAGTCTTCGAGGAGATCTATGCGATGTAATCTTTTTGCGGTGTGTTTGTCGAGATCCAATGAATTATGGGTTTATGGTCAAGATTATCTACGAGAAATATTTGGTTCTTTTCTGAAATCTTTTATGTATGATTCCCTTGCAAGTCTCTTCGAATTATTGGTTTGGTTTGGCCTACTAGATCTATAGTTCTTGCATTGGGAGATGTGCTTGGCTTTGGGTTCAATCGTGCGGTGTCCTTTCCCAGTAACAGCAGGGGCAGCAAGGCACGTATTGTATTGTTGCCATCGAGGATAAAAAGATGGGGTTTATATCATATTGCTTGAGTTTATCCCTCTACATCATGTCATCTTGCTTAAAGCATTACTCTGTTCTTATGAACTTAATACTCTAGATGCATGCTGGATAGCGCTTGATGTGTGGAGTAATAGTAGTAGACGGGAATCGTTTCGGTCTACTTGTCATGGACGTGATGCCTATATATAATGATCATGCCTAGATATTCACATAACTATGCGCTTTTCTATCAATTGCTCGACAGTAATTTGTTCACCCACCATAGAATTCTGCTATCATGAGAGAAGCCACTAGTGAAACCTATGGCCCCCGGGTCTATTCTCAACATATTAATCTCCAATCTACTTTACTTTGCTTTATTTACTTTTTGTTCTTATATCCAAAAATACCAAAAATATCATACTATCCTATCTACCAGATCTCACTTTCGTAAGTGACCGTAAAGGGATTGACAACCTCTTATCGCGTTGGTTGCGAAGTTCTTATTTGTTTGTGCAGGTGCGAGGGACTCGCGCGTGGTCTCCTACTGGATTGATACCTTGGTTCTCAAAAACTGAGGGAAATACTTACGCTACTGTGCTGCATCACCCTTTCCTCTTCGAGGGAATACAACACAAGCTCTAGAAGTAGCAAGTAATGCAATAAGAACGATGACATGATGTAGACAAGATCTATTCATGTAGAAATAGACCCCATCGTTTTATCCTTAGTAGCAACGGTACATACGTGCCGGTTCCCCTTCTGTCCCAGGGATCAAGCATCGTAAGATCAAACCCACTACAAAGCACCTCTTCCCATTGCAAGATAAATAGATCAAGTTGGCCAAACAAAACCCAAATATCGGAGAGGAACTACGAGGCTATAAGCAATAAGGCATATAAGAGATCAAAGAAGACTCAAATAACTTACATGGATATAAAAACATAGATCTGATCATAAACTCAAAGTTCATCGGATCCCAACAAACACACAACACAAAAAGAGTTACATCATATGGATCTCCAAGAGACCATTGTATTGATAATCAAAAGAGAGAGAGGAAGCCATCTAGCTACTAACTACGGGCTCGTAGGTCTACAAAGAACTACTCATGCAACATCGGAGAGGCACCAATGGAACTCGTGAAGCCCTCCGTGATGGTGTCTAGATTGGATCTGGTGGTTCTGGACTCTGAGGCGGCTGGAATTGATTTTCGTCGACTCCCCTAGGGTTTCTGGAATATTTGGGTATTTATAGAGCAAAGAGGCGGTCCAGAGGCACCCGAGCTGGGCACAACCCACCAGGGCGCGCCTGGGCCTCCTGGCATGCCCTGGTGGGTTGTGCTCCCCTCGGAGCACCCCCATGCGCTTCTCCGGCCCACTGGATGTCTTCTAGTCCAAAAAATTCCAGAAAAAGTTTCGCTACGTTTGGACTCCATTTGGTATTGATTTCCTGCAATGTAAAAAAACATGCAGAAAATAGCAACTGGCACTTGGCACTATGTCAATAGGTTTGTACCAAAAAATGATATAAAATGATTATAAACCATCCAAGAATGATAATATAACAACATGGAACAATAAAAAATTATAGATATGTTGGAGACGTATCATATGCCTCGACACATACTTGACCCGTTTCCCCACTAGGGTGGTGAGGAGAATCGATTTACTCGCAAAATCAATGTTCCGCTCGTACTTGGATAGCCAATCCATACCTAGGATCACGTCCAATCCCTGGGATTCCAGGATAATGAGGTCTGTGTGGAAAAGATGTCTCCCTATGGACAATGGCAACCGAAAACATCCTCGACTAGCCATATACTCTGCTCATGGGGAACTCACTAACATAGGTGACTTAAGGGCTACGGTTGGCAACTTATACTTGTCCAAAAATCCCCTTGATATGTATGAATGTGATGCACTAGTGTCAAAAAGAACAAGAGTTGTAAATGCATTAACGAAAAACTTACCAACCACTGCATCGGGCTGCTCGTCAATTTCCTCCACATTGACATGATTCACCTGACCCTGGTGAAAGGGCTGGGCTTCTTTCCCGAGCTTCCACTTCCATTCCCATTCTTTGCCTCGGGACACTCGATGGCGTAGTATCCGGTCTTCCCGCACTTGAAACAGGTAATGTGACTCAGATCTTTCTTTGTGGGGGTTGCTGGGTTGGAACGATTCTGATTGTTGTTTTCTCCATTCCCATTGCCATTCTTATGTCCTCTATGGTTATGTGCATTTCGTCCATGATGAGAATGGCCTCCATGGTTATGTCCTCCATGGGTGTGATGGGTGTGTCCTCCCGAGTACGGGGTGTAGCGGGGCTTCTCTGAGCTCCCGGGTTGTAATTCCCATGTCCATACTTCCGCTTGCGGCTCTCTATCTGCTGCTGCTTGCCTTCAATCATGATGGCCTTATTTACCAGCTCCTGGTAGTTGTTGAAGGTTGCCACCATCAGCTACATACTGAGTTCATCATTGAGCCCTTCAAGAAATTTCTCCTGCTTTGCGGCATCTGTGGCCATATCATCTGGGGCATAGCAAGCTAACTGCCTGAAATCATCCACATACTACCCCATGGTACAATTTCCCTGGCATAAGTTGTGGAAATCATGCTTCTTTAGACCATGGCTCCAGCTGAAATATGTGCGATGCAGAAGGCCTACTTAAACTGATCACAAGTAACTATGGCAAGGGAATAGGTGGCGGTGTAATTCTCCCACCAAGCGGCTGCGGGTCCCTCAAGCGGATGTGCGGCGAATCGCACCCTCTCCGCGTCCAAGTATCCAGCAGTTACTAGCTCCATTTCGATCTTGCGGAGCCAATCATCAGCAACAATCGGCTCGGTGCTACTAGAGAACACCGGCGGATTCAACCTTACGAAACGGGTCAGGTTGTCAAATGGGGGCGGGTTGTTGTTGTTGTTGTTGTTGCCTTGGTTCTGTGCAAGCATCTGCATCAAGGTATTCTGCTGCTGGACCAACTGGGTGAGGTCCAGCGGGAAAGTGAATCCAGGGCCACGTCTCGGAGGCATCTGATGGGCTTAGAGTGGCGAGAAAATCAAGAATAGAATAATGTCAAATGAGAAATTCCACTACCCATATTCATGTGAGGCAAATAAACTCAAATCACACCATTCAATTTCAAACAAGGTTCACACAATTGATCTAAGCAAACCACTACAAAATATCACGAACAGTTTCTAACTACTTGGAAGAACTCTAATATTTAATATGGTGGTCGGCTAGAAGTTTTGATCGGTTGAAGACTCCATCGAGTCATCATCATCATCATCATCATCATCATCATCATCATCATCATCAGCAGCAGCAGCAGAATCTTCATAATCATCATCTTGGCTAATGAAGTTCTCGTTAGAGTTGTCCTCCTGAATGTTCTCTCCCTGGTCCTCTTTCTTCTCGGATACTCCTAGCTTCTTCTTCAGGTCTTCATACTTCTCCAGTAGCACATCAATTTCCTCTCCATATCCATCGCGGGTTGCCTTGATTTCATCCTCCAGTTCGATATTCCGAATCATCAGCTTCATGGTTTTCTTCATGCTAACGCACACGTGATTTTCATATCGGCGAATGTGTTGGTCCATATCATGTATGTATGATGCGATAGACTCATCCTTCCTAGGGTGGACCATTTCCCGTTGGTCATCCCAGCATCCGCATATCCTGTAGACGGTTGATAACCCACAATGTATGTAGGGGATCGCAACAGTTTTCGAGGGTAAAGTATTAAACCCAAATTTGTTGATTCGGCGCAAGGGGAGCCAAAGAATACTCTTAAGTATTAGCAGCTGAGTTGTCAATTCAACCACACCTGGAAACTTACTATCAGCAGCAAGGTAGTTTAGTAGCAAAGTAATATGATAGTGGCGGTAGCAGCAACGGAAAAGTAAATACGCAACTAGCAATATAGGTAAAGCTCGTAGGCATTGGATCGGTGATGGGAAATTACGTCGGATGCAATTCATCATGTAGAAGTTATAACCTAGGGTGACACATAACTAGCTCCAGTTCATCAATGCAATGTAGGCATGTATTCCGAATATAGTCATACGTGCTTATGGAAAAGAACTTGCATGACATCTTTTGTCCTACCCTCCCGTGGCAGCGGGGTCCTATTGGAAACTAAGGGATATTAAGGCCTCCTTTTAATAGAGTATCGGACCAAAGCATTAACACATAGTGAATACATGAACTCCTCAAACTATGGTCATCACCGGGAGTGGTCCCGATTATTGTCACTTCGGGGTTGCCGGATCATAACACATAGTAGATGACTATAGACTTGCAAGATAGGATCAAGAACACACATATATTCATGAAAACATAATAGGTTCAGATCTAAAATCATGGCACTCGGGCCCTAGTGACAAGCATTAAGCATAGCAAAGTCATAGCAACATCAATCTCAGAACATAGTGGATACTAGGGATCAAACCCTAACAAAACTAACTCGATTACATGATAGATCCCGTCCAACCCATCACCGTCCAGCAAGCCTACGATGGAATTACTCACACACGGCGGTGAGCATCATGGAATTGGTGATGGAGGAAGGTTGATGATGACGATGGCGATGATCTCCACTCTCCGGCCCCGAACGGACTCCAGATCAGCCCTCCCGAGAGATATTAGGGCTTGGAGGCGGCTCGTCTCGTGAAACGCGATAATTCTTTTTCTCTGATTTTTTTTCTCCCCGAAACGGAAGATATAGAACCTGCGGGTACGTTGGTGGAGCATCGGGGGGCCCTCGAGGCAGGGGGGCGCGCCCCCCACCCTCGAGGACAGGTCGTGGGCCCCCCGGTGTGGATCTTCTTGTAGGTATTTTTTATATTTACTAAAATAATTCTCCGTTGATTTTCAGGCGATTCCGAGAACTTTTTATTTCTGCACAAAAACAACACCATGACAGTTCTGCTGAAAACAGCGTCAGTCCGGGTTAGTTCCATTCAAATCATGCAAGTTAGAGTCCAAAAAAGGGCAAAAGGGTTTGGAAAAGTAGATACGTTGGAGACGTATCAACTCCCCAAGCGTAAACATTTGCTTATCCTCAAGCAATTCAGTTGATAAACTGAAAGTGATAAAGAAAAACTTTGACAAACTCTGTTTGCTCTTGTTGTTGTAAATATGTAAGCTACCATTCAGGTTTTCAACAAGATCATGAACTAACCACATTCACAATAACTTTCAGGTCTCAAGACTACTCACATCAATGGCATAATCAACTAGCGAGCAATAATAATAAACCTCAGATGACAACACTTCTCAAAACAATCATGATATGATATAACATAATGGTATCTCGCTAGCCCTTTCTGAGACCGCAAAACATAAATGCAGAGCACCTTTAAAGATCAAGGACTGACTAGATATTGTAATTCATGGTAAAAGAGATCCAGTCATAATCATACTCAATGCAAATTAATAGTAATACATGCAACAGCAGAGGTGCTCTCATACTGGTGCGTTTTGATAAGAGGATGCTAACTCTGCATAAAAGTAAATAGATAGGCCCTTCACAGAGGGAAGCAGGGATTTGTAGAGGTGCCAGAGCTCGATTTTTAAATAGAAATTGAATAACATTTTGAGCGGTATACTTTCATTGTCAACATAACAACCAAGAATCTCGATATCTCCCATGCTACGCACATTATAGGCGGTTCCCAAACAGAATGGTAAAGTTTATACTCCCCCAACCACCAACAAGCACACTCCACGGCCAGCCGAATCCACGGGTTACCGTCCAAACAAGCAACAGCCCTGGGGGAGTTTTGTTTAATTATTATGATTTTGAGCATGGGACTGGGCATCCCGATTACCATCCATTTTCTCATGAATGATGAGCGGAGTCCACTCATCGTGAGAATAACCCACCTAGCATGGAAGATATAGACAGCCCTAGTTGATACATGAGCTATTCGAGCATACAAAACAGAATTTCATTTGAAGGTTTGGAGTTTGGCACATACAAATTTACTTGGAACGGCAGGTAGATACCGCATATAGGAAGGTATGGTGGACTCATGTGGAATAACTTTTTGGGTTTATGGAAGTGGATGCACAAGCAGTATTCTCGCTTAGTACAAATGAAGGCTAGAAAGAGACTGGGAAGCGACCAGCTAGAGAGCAACAACGGTCATGAACATGCATTAAAATTAATCAACAATAAATGCAAGCATGAGTAGGATATAAATCACCATGAACATAAATATCATGAAGGCTATGTTGCTTTGTTTCAACTACATGCGTGAACATGTGCCAAGTCAAGTCACTTAAGTCGTTCAAAAGAGGATACCACCCATCATACCACATCACAACCATTTTAATATCATGTTGGCACGCAAGATAGACCATTATAAACTCTCAGCTAATTAAGCATGGCATAAGCAGCTATGATCTCTAATTGTCATTGCAAACATGTTTAATTCATAACAAGCCGAATCAGGAACGATGAGCAATCATATTTACAAAAACAAGAGAGGTCGAGTTCGTACCAGCTTTTCTCATCTCAATTAGTTCATCATATATCATCCTTATTGCCTTTCACTCGCGCGACCGAACGGTGTGGAAAATAATAATAGTGCACGTGCATTGGACTAAGCTGGAATCTGTAGGCATTTAATACAAGAGAGAAGACAAGGTAATATGGCTCAAGATTAAATTAACAACAAAGCATATGAGAGCCACTAAGCATTTTCATCATGGTCTTCTACTCTTAACCCCTAAGGAAAAGAAAAGAAACTATTTACACGGGAAAGCTCCCAACAAGCAAAAGAAGAACA
>LR738713.1:309907449-309925651 GCA_902687465.1 Secale cereale | reverse complement strand
TGAGCTCACCCAGTTGATCCAGCAGCAGAACACCCTGATGCAACTTCTTGTCCAGAACACTCAGAACAACCAGAACAACAACAAGAACCCTCCACCACCACCACCTGTGGACAACCTGACACGTTTCTTAAGGTTGCAACCACCTGTGTTTGCTAGCAGCATCGAACCAATTGTGGCTGATGACTGGCTACGCAAGATTGGAAGGGATTTGACCACCGCCAATTGCTCGAATGCTGAGAAGGTGCGATTTGCCGCACACCAGTTGTCTGGACCAGCCACAGCATGGTGGGAGAACTACACAACCACTTACCCCGTAGCCAATGTGACTTGGGATCAGTTTCAGCAAGCTTTTCATACCGCCCATGTCTCAACTGGAGCCATGAGTATGAAGAAGCAGGAGTTTCGCAATCTGCGCCAAGGAAATCGTACTGTGGCTCAGTACGTGGATGAGTTTAGTAACCTATCTCGTTATGACCCAGATGATGTGCCCACAGATGCCAAGAAGCAGGAGAGATTCATGGAAGGGCTGAATGATGAGATTAGTGTACAGTTGATGGTGGCTACTTTCAATAATTACCAGGAGTTGGTTGACCGCGCCCTAATGATTGAAAGGAAGCATCAACAGATTGAGAATCACAAGAGGAAGTATGGGCAAGGAAAGTATAATTCTGGAGCTCAGCAGAAGCCCCGTTTTACTCCTAAAGCGGCAGGACAGTTTCATCATACCCATGGAGGAGGTAGCTCGCACAATCACAATGGCACCAAGAATGGCAATGGAAATGGGAATGGAGCCAATGGAAACCAGAACCGCCCTACACCGTCCACACCCACCAAGAGGGATTTTAGCCATGTCACTTGTTACAAGTGCGGGAAGAATGGACATTATGCCAATGAATGCCCAGAAGTTATGAATGGGAACGGCAATGGAAGCGTCGGAAGAAGCCCAACTCGTTCAAGAAAGGACAAGTGAACCACGTGACTATGGAGGAGGTAGAGGAGCAACCAGATGCAGTTATAGGTAAGTTCTTAGTTAAGTCCTTTACTGCACTCGTTCTTTTCGATACTGGTGCATCACATTCATACATTTCAAGGGGATTCATGGATAAGTATAAGCTGCCGACCCAAGCCCTTAGATCACCCTTGTTAGTAACCTCACCAGGAGTGGAGTATATGCCTAAGTCATGGTGTGATCAGTTGCCCCTAAGGATTGGTAATTACATTTTCCCTTCGGACCTAATAGTATTGGAATCTCAAGGACTGGATGTGATATTAGGCATGGATTGGTTATCTAAGTATGAAGGGAATATTGAATGTGCCAGTAAGACCATTTTGCTTACTATGCCGGAAGGAAGAAGGATCAAGTATGTATCCCGGCATGAGTCAAAGAGGAGTAGGTTAAATTCCTTGTCAGGAGTTGTTCAGGAGGAAGTGCCAGTAGTGAAGGATTATCTGGATGTGTTTCCAGAGGAGTTACCTAGCATGCCACCGGATAGAGATATAGAGTTTTTTATTGAACTTTTGCCACGCACTGGGCCAATTTCTAAGAGACCCTATAGGATACCCGCAAAGTATTTGGAGGAAATTAAGAAGAAGATTAAGGAGTTACTGGATAAAGGATTCATACGCCCAAGTTCTTCGCCTTGGGGTTTGCCAGTACTTCTAGTGGAGAAGAAGGATGGATCGTTAAGAATGGTTGTTGATTATCGAGGATTGAATGAAGTAACGATCAAGAACAAGTACCCATTACCGATGATCAATGATCTGTTCGATAGATTGCAAGGAGCTAAGGTATTTTTCCAAGATCGATCTGCGATCAGGGTACCATCAATTGAAGATCCGAGAGCAAGATATACCTAAGACGGCCTTTACCACTAGGTATGGGTTGTATGAGTATATAGTTATGTCGTTTGGTCTGACAAACGCACCAGCATACTTTATGAACCTGATGAACAAAGTGTTTATGGAGTATTTGGATAAGTTCGTCGTAGTGTTCATAGATGATATATTGATCTTCTCGAAGGATGAAGAGGAGCATGCAGAGCATTTGCGTTTGGTATTGGAGAAGCTCAGAGAACATCAGTTATATGCTAAGTTTAGCAAATGTGAGTTTTGGTTGAAGGAAGTCGGATTCCTCGGACATGTTATATCCGGAGAAGGAATAGCAGTAGATCCCGCTAAGGTGGACACTGTGACCAATTGGGAAGCACCGACGACAGTTGGAGAGACCCGGAGTTTTCTTGGACTCGCGGGATACTACCGGAGATTTATCGAGGATTGCAAAACCAATGACGGAGTTGTTGAAGAAGGATACCAAGTTCAGTTGGACCGAAGAATGTGAGGCCAATTTCCAGGAATTGAAGAAAAGGTTGGTCTCATCCCCTGTGTTGATTCTGCCAGACCAACATAAGGATTATGAGGTGTACTGCGACGCTTCACGTTGAGGACTTGGAGCAGTTCTTATGCAGGAAGGAAGAGTTGTTTCGTATGCTTCACGACAACTGAAACCTCATGAGATGAACTATGCCACCCACGATTTGGAGTTAGCAGCCGTAGTGCATGCATTGAAGATGTGGAGACATTTTTCTTATTGGAAACCATTGTGAGGTATATACGGATCACAAGAGTTTGAAGTATATATTCACTCAGAAGGAGCTGAATCTTAGGCAAAGGAGGTGGCTGGAACTCATTAAGGATTATGACATGAGATTGCATTATCATCCCGGAAAGGCTAACGTAGTAGCCGATGCGCTAAGCCGTAAGAGCCATGTCAATACCCTAATGATGGAGGAATTTCCAAAGGAGTTAGCCGAGGACCTACGAGAACTACATTTGGAGATAGTTCCGAGAGGCTATGTAACAACATTAGAAATCCAGTCTACCCTGATGGATAAAATCAGAGAAGCTCAGAAAGCTGACAAGGAGGTTGTCTCTATAAAGGAGAGGATGAGCGAAGGAAAAGCTAAAGGTTTTCGTGAGGATGAACACGACACCCTATGGTTTGAGGATCGAATCTATGTGCCCAAAGACCCGGAGATCAGGAAGTTGATTTTACAGGAGGCCCATGATTCACCATACTCGATTCACCCAGGAAATACTAAGATGTATTTGGATTTGAAGGATATTTTCTGGTGGACCGGTATGAAGAAGGATATTGCGGAGTATGTAGCAGTTTGTGATGTGTGTCAGAGAGTAAAGGCAGAACATCAGAAGCCAGCAGGATTATTACAACCTATGCCAATACCCGAATGGAAGTGGGAGAAGCTTGGCATGGATTTTATCATCGGATTGCCCAGGACCAAAGCAGGGTATGATTCAATCTGGGTAGTAGTAGACCGATTGACGAAGGTAGCACACTCTATTCCTGTGAAAACCACATATACCAGTGCAAAGTTGGCCAAGATATACATGACCAGAATAGTATGTCTGCATGGAGTTCCGAGGAGCATCGTATCAGATAGAGGAACCCAATTTACATCAAGTTCTGGAATCAGTTACATGAAACTTTGGGTACCAGGCTAGAGTTTAGCACAGCGTTTCATCCACAGACAGATGGACAGACTGAAAGAGTCAATCAGATTTTGGAGGATATGCTGAGAGCCTGTGCATTAGATTATGGATCTAGTTGGGATGACAACTTTCCCTACGCGGAGTTCTCATACAACAACAGTTACCAGGCCAGTTTGAAGATGGCACCGTTTGAGGCATTGTATGGAAGGAGATGCCGAACACCGTTGTCATGGGACGAAGTTGGAGACCGACAGTTGTTTGGACCATACTTAATCAAAGAGTCTGAGGAGAAGGTAAAGTTGATCCGAGATAGACTGAAGGTAGCTCAGTCCAGGAAGAAGAGTTATGCAGACTCGAAGCGCAAGGAGATAACCTATGAGATCGGAGACAGAGCATACTTGAGAGTATCGCCTCTGTGAGGAGTTAAATGTTTCGCAATTAAAGGGAAGTTAGCCCCGAGATTTGTGGGACCTTACCGTGTTTTGGAACGCATGGGAGAGGTTGCCTACAAGTTGGAATTGCCCGAAGGATTGTCAGGAGTGCACGACGTGTTTCACGTTTCTCAGCTTAAGAAGTGCCACGCGGAGATGGCCGATATACCGCTTAGAGACACCGTACCCCTGGAAGCCATTCAGCTGGACAGTGATCTGACCTACGAGGAGAAGCCTGTTAAGATTCTCGAATTTTCGAGCAGAGTTACTCACAGTAAGGTTATCAAGTTTTGGAAAGTTCAGTGGAGTCACCACACCGAGGAAGAAGCCACCTGGGAGCGAGAAGATGATCTACGCAAGGACCACCCATACTTGTTCTCTAGCAAAGTCGAATCTCGAGGACGAGATTCATTCTAAGGGGGGTAGGTTTGTAATATCCCAAATTTTCAATTTGGAATGTTATACATAGATCATATTTGCATTTCATGTTTTTGCATTTTTGTTCGTGGAGTTCCTCGAAAATTCTAAGCAACTCAAGGACCTACGGAGAGAGTTGGGGATTTTATCGTTTCGTATTTGAGTTCGCTCGAATACCGGTACGAGGACAGTGTGATTCTAATAATTTTTCTCTCCTAAAAATATTTCTAAATACCAAAAATGAGCGGAGATAATATGACTTCTCCAAAATAACACAAATATAGGAGGAAAAATGTTAAAAATCACTTTTGGTATTTTTCTGGATTTATTTGCGGATTTATTTGCATAGGAAAAATACGCGTTTTTCAAAATTGCTTTTAGGTCCGGGAAAAATGTTCACTTTGTCCTAAATATTATTAGAGGATGGTGAAAATTTATTTCGGGAATTTTGGAGTCCGTTTGGTATTTATTTCGTTAGTTTTTCTGCGCCGGGACTCTTTTAGAAGAAAAAAAAAAGAAACCGACTTAGACTCGTGAAGGACCGGGACTCTGGGCTTTATAAAGCGCCAGAGCCGGCCCGATATGCCTCAGCCCGCCAGCGCCGAACCCTCGCGCCTGAAGCCCGCCGCCGCCGCCGCCTCGCTCGCCCACCGTCGCCGCCACCACCCGCCGCCGCCGCCGCGCCGCCACCCGTCGCCACCCGCCGCACCGCCTCGCCGCCGCACCGCCACCCGCCGCCGCTGCATCGCACCGCCCCGCCGCCGCCCGCGTGCCGCGCCGCCGCCGCAGGAGCACCGCCGCCTCGCCCCGCCGGACCGCCGGAATCCCGCCGGAGTTTGAGCTCGAGGTAGTTCTCGGTTTTTCCCGTTTAACCGATCGGTTTTGTTTTAGGATAACCTAGATCTGTTTTTTTATTTAGAATAGATCGGTTCGGTTTTTTCGCCGGTTTAGTTATTTAGCGGACGTTCGTCCGTATGTTCGTTTTAACGAACGGTTTTCGTTAGTTAGCCGCATACAGCGAACGTTCGTTCGTTAGCCTGTTCGTCGTTTTTCTTTTTCGGGGTATTTATCCGCGGTTATTCCGATCACGATTTCTGCCCTGATCTTGTTTCGCGTTTTTTTTTCGCTCGAGAGTCAGAATCAGGTGATTCAAAATCCCAGATATTCGTCTCGATGCCCTCTTTACGTTTAATCAACTAGAACAAAGTTTTGGCTACTGTAAAATTTGACTTTAGGCTAACTAGTAAACCGGAGCTCGTTTCTTTTGCAGTTTGAGTTTCGTTGCTTCTTTCGAGTTGATTCTTTTTGCAAACCAGAGTTTTTAAGTTGAACTTTCTGGTTAGATCTATTATTTGAGTTTTACCCGTGCATTAGTTAAGTACTTATTGTATGCTTGTTTGATTGCGATAGAGTACCCGGAGTGCGCCGCTTGCTACTTTGAGTCTCTAGGTTTTGCGGATCATCAGCAAGGCAAGTAACACTTTGATCATACTTTCCAATTACCCAGTTTTCATTGCATTAGTTCAACCCTCACACATTGCATGAGTAGGATTAATTAACTTGTGGGACTGGGAAGTGGATTGAGGTAGTACCTATTACCTGCATTACATTCAAACCTTTGGGAGTTACTTCTACGTTTGCTGTTAGGACATGCTATGCTCGTAGACGTGGATTGGGTGAGTGAAATACATGACAGATGTGAGTTTATTAATTAATGGTTCAACTTAAGGTGGCAACATTAATACACATCTGGGTGGATTGAGGCACTTGGGTATTCCAGCGATTGCCTGTTTTTTTTATGGACCGCCACCCAGGCTCAAAGGGATCATGAGATTATTCATACTACAAACTTCCGTGTGCAGCCACAATGCTATTATGGGCTCTAGCATAGTATGAGTAGGTTGTGTGAACTCTTAGAGTGGTGGACTAGCAGATGTAGGGGATGTAGGTTGGTACGGTCCGCCCGATCGTAAGGTGCTAGCGCTTCTGAAAGACTATGTCTCGGTCATCCGTTTCTCAAACACCATGCAGTGCGAGAAACCAAACAGAGGCGATCGAGTCTTGTGGGAAAAGTGCACAAACCTCTGCAGAGTGTACAAACTGATCATGATTAGCCGTGTCCCCGGTTATGGACATCTTGAGTATCTAGTACTTGGATTTTCATGTGCATCTCATCATGTTACTCTAATTTAATATTGTTGGGTTTAATGATTACTTTAATTGGGGTTGAGAGGATGTATATCTTCTCAACGATGTTTCAACTACCATGATAGTTAATTAAAAATCTATTCCTTTGAAGTAGGGAAAAATTGGCTTTACGCAAAAACTTAACCATAGATCTTCCCACCAGCCATATTGCATATAGTATAGCTTTACTTTCATTGCATCTCTTGTGTTACCTTGCCAGCATATTCCATGTGCTGACCCGTTTTTGGGCTGCAACGTTTCATGTTGCAAACTTTTCAGACGACGAGTAAGATGCCCTTTTAGGTCATGGTTCTATACTCAGTGATGCCGCTGGAGTTGATGGACTCACTTATCTTCCAAGCCTTCCGCTGTTATCGTATTAGATGGCCTTCAGCCATATTATGTGTAATAAAGTCATCGTTGGACTATCGATGTAATAAGTGTGTGATTGCTACTCTGTTATAAATCCTTCAAGTACTGTGCGTGTCAGCATTACTGATCCAGGGATGACACTGATGCACAGAGATCAGACTGTTTGAGGTCTGGTCGCTACACACAACCAGGATCAACGGAATTAAACCAAGTCTTAGCATCACCCTTTAACGAGAATGGAAATAACTTAAGGATATAGTACTAGAGAATCTTTTCATCATTGGTAAACAGGGTGGCTATATCATTCAACTTGGTAAGATGTGCCACAACAGTTTCAGACTCATAGCCATGGAAAGGATCAGATTCAACCAAAGTAATTAACTGAGGATCAAAAGAGAATTCATAATCCTTATCAGTGACACATATAGGTGAAGTAGCGAAAGCAGGGTCATGTTTCATTCTAGCATTCAATGACTTTTCTTTCAACTTAGCTAATAACTTCTTAAGATCATATCTATCATTGCAAGCAAGAATGTCTCTAGCAGTTTCTTCGGCCATAACATAACCCTCAGGCATAACAGGCAATTCATATCTATTAGGAGTAGTTTCATCATCACTTTCATAAATATCATCAACATTTGCACTCTCCCTAACCTTAGTAATTTGTTCATCTAGAAATTCACCTAGTGGCACACTATCAGGCATAGAGGTAGTTTCATCATACATAGCAAAAGTAGCATCATCAAGAACATACGACATATCAGATTCAATAGCAGGAGTAGGTGTCGTAAGTTTACTCATAACAGAAGGAGAATCAAGTGCAGAGCTAGATGGCAGTTCCTTACCTCCCCTCGTAGTTGAGTGTAAGATCTTGGTTTTTGAGTCCTTCAAATTCTTCATAGTGATAAGCAGATATAAATCCCAAGTGACTTAAAGAATAGAGCTATGCTCCCCGGCAACAGCGCCAGAAAATAGTCTTGATAACCCACAAGTGTAGGGGATCGCAACTGTTTTCGAGGGTAAAGTATTAAACCCAAATTTGTTGATTCGACACAAGGGGAGCCAAAGAATACTCTTAAGTTTTAGCAGCTGAGTTGTCAATCAACCACACCTGGAAACTTAGTATTTGCAGCAAGGTAGTTTAGTAGCAAAGTAATAGGATAGTGGCGGTAGCAGCAATAAAAGTAAAGATAGTGTTTTTGTAGTTTTTGTGATAGTAGCAACGGAAAAGTAAATAAGCAACTAGCAATATAGGTAAAGCTCATAGGCATTGGATTGGTGATGGGAAATTACGTCGGATGCAATTCATCATGTAGAATTTATAACCTAGGGTGACACAGAACTAGCTCCAGTTCATCAATGCAATGTAGGCATGTATTCCGAATATAGTCATACGTGCTTATGGAAAAGAACTTGCATGACATCTTTTGTCCTACGCTTCCATGGCAGCGGGGTCCTATTGGAAACTAAGGGATATTAAGGCCTCCTTTTAATAGAGTACCGGACCAAAGCATTAACACATAGTGAATACATGAACTCCTCAAACTATGGTCATCACCGGGGCTGGTGCCGATTATTGTCACTTCGGGGTTGTCGGATCATAACACATAGTAGGTGACTATAGACTTGCAAGATAGGATCAAGAACACACATATGTTCATGAAAACATAATAGGCTCAGATATGAAATCATGGCACTTGGGCCCTAGTGACAAGCTTTAAGCATAGCAAAGTCATAGCAACATCAATCTCAGAACATAGTGGATACTAGGGATCAAACCCTAACAAAACTAACTCGATTACATGATAGATCCCATCCAACACATCACCGTCCGGCAAGCCTACGATGGAATTACTCACACGGGGCGGTGAGCATCATGGAATTGGTGATGGACGAAGGTTGATGATGACGATGGTGACGATCTCCACTCTCCGGAGCCCCGAACGGACTCCAAATTATCCCTCCCGAGAGATATTAGGGCTTTGCGGCGGCTCCGTCTCGTGAAACGCGATAATTCTATTTCTCTAAATTTTTTTCTCCCCGAAACGGAAGATATAGGACCTGGGGGTATGTCGGTGGACCATCGGGGGGCCCTTGAGGCAGGGGGGCGCGCCCCCACCCTTGAGGACAGGCCGTGGGCCCCCCGGTGTGGATCTTCTTGCAGGTATTGTTTATATTTTCGGAAATAATTCTTCATTGATTTTCAGGTGATTCCAGAACTTTTTATTTCTGCACAAAAACAACACCCTGTTAGTTCTGCTGAAAACAGCGTCAGTCCGGGTTAGTTCCATTCAAATCATGCAAGTTAGAGTCCAAAACAAGGGCAAAAGGGTTTGGAAAAGTATATACGTTGGAAACGTATCAACGGAGATCTTTTGTGTACACCTCACAAATGCGTCCAAAGGTGATGTGTGCGGCCATACTCGTTCCTAAGCTCCAAGTTGATGCATCCAAGGTAAACTCGATAGGCTCGGTGGTTGATGCAAAGTTCCTTCCAAGGATGCAAACTTTGATCTTCCAGCGCTCCTCCTCTGGTAAGGTTGAAGTGAAGGTTCCGGTGAAGCTGGGCGGGCTGATGTTCGGATACTTCACGACTTCCTTCAGGTGTCTTCCGAAGGGCGCGTTATCATCAGGTTGAGCAAACTTGTTCCAAGGGTTCAACATCTATATTGTGGATATAGAGAAGGATTAGAAATGAATAGAGAAGAGTATCCTATGGCTTTTCCATTCCCAATGGTCGCGTCCTACAGTCAGTGTGTGCTGTGATACCATCTTGTAGCGTCCTGATACCAATGGATCGAAGTCTCTGTGCTTAAGTGTCATCCCTGGATCGGTATGCTCACACACAGAGTACTCGAGGATTTATAAAAGAGTTCAATCACACACTTATTACATCGAGGTCCTCATAAATAATATTATTACAAAAATATGGTTGAAGGCCAACTAGATAAAATACTGCAGAAGCTTCAAAGATAAATGAGTCCATCCAACTCCATGGCAAAACTGAGTGCAGAACAACGACCTATCGCAGCATAATCTTCGTCAGAAAACTCTGCAACATGAGAGGTTGCAGCCGTGTAGGTCAGCACATGGATTATGCTGGCATATCACACTGTGGCATAATGATGAACAATATCTATCACTCTATGCATATTTGGCTGCTGGAGGCTCTAAGTTTAATTTTGCATAAAGCTATTTTTTTTCTACAACAAAGGAAATGATTTTTATTTACTACTAGATTCAAAATACCAATTTTGAGAAGGTTCCTCCAACTCAATCCCAAAAAACCCCAAGTTAATAATAACCCAACAATTTCAATAAATAGAGTGATGAGATCAACAAATAATTCACTTCTAGATACTCAAGTTGTCCATAACTGGGGACACGGCTAATCATGATTAGTTTGTACACTCTGCAGAGGTTTGCGCACTTTTCCCCACAAGACTCGACCTCCTCCATGATCGGAAGATCGAGTCATAGACTTTCTGAAGTATTACCTCTAAACTCTGGGTAGACCGGTACACCAACTTTCCCCTACATCAGCTAGTCAACCACTGAAAGAGGTCATACAACTTACTCAACTATGCCAGAGCCCATAATGGCTTGTGGCTACACACGGAAGTTTCTAGGCATAAAAAATCATATGACCCCTTTGAGCATGAGTGGCATTCCGTAGGGTGATCACATGGGTCCTCTGGGATCCCCTAAGACAACACTGGATTCGCCAGGTGCCCCAACCATTCCACGAAGATGTGTGTTAATGTTGCCACCTTAAACTTCCCCTTAGTTATTATTTCTCTCACAACTTGCATGAATCTCACATACCAATCGCCGTCTACAAGCATGGCTAAGCAATACATAAGCATAAAGAATATTCCCGGGGTGATCAAAGTCATAGGTTCCTACAGCATAAACTACATAGCATAACCACATGTTCCCAATCCTACTCATACAATCTTTGAGGGTGAAACTAATGCAGAGTAAAAACTGGGAATTAAAAACTGTGATCAAAATGTAACTT
Source organism: Secale cereale (assembly GCA_902687465.1). Classification (NCBI taxonomy): domain Eukaryota; kingdom Viridiplantae; phylum Streptophyta; class Magnoliopsida; order Poales; family Poaceae; genus Secale; species Secale cereale. The sequence goes on along the minus strand of LR738713.1, from coordinate 309,914,716 downwards.
GCCTTGCTTATGATCGTTAAACTCTAGGGATTGGTAGTAGCAAACTTTGCACTCCGAATGATCTATCGTAAGCAACCAATAACATACATAAGCAAACAAGCAAAAGAATCAAAAAGAAATAGAAGAAAACTCTTATGAAAACTCCAAAAACAACCAAATAACTCTTCTGTATACAACACAATTTTTAACAGTAGCAAAATTGTGTTATTTAGATCTTAACAAAAAGTGCAACTCAAGAGCTTTGGTTTGCAAAAATAATCACCTAAATCAGAGTCACGAAACTCAAGTTATGGCCTGAAGAAGTTCAAAGTCAAATCTATTTGAAACCAAATTTTAAATATTTCAAAAATATTTTTAGTTTGGTTCTCTGGATAGACGAGATCATGATGAGAATTTTGGCGTTGGTTTCGTTGAATTTGGACAAACGGTTCAAAAGTTGTGATGTTTTAAAAAATCAGGGATTAAACTGAAAAAGAAAATAACTACAACTAGGTCCCTGGCTGAAAACCGTTCGCTGCAGATCTAAAACAGCGACCGTTCATTATATAGAGAATATCGATTTGAAAATAAAAAAACATGATATAATACTAGCCGTCGATCTAGATCGAACGGTGGAGGCGGCGATGGCGACGTCGACTTACCGTGGCGGCGGGGGTGAAGAAGACGACGACGGCGGCTCGGGCTCGTTCGGGGCGGTGGCTCCGGTGGTCGGCGGAGTGGTCGGGGAGGTGCAGCGCGTTGAGACAAAGACGATGGCGGCGTCGATGGTGGTCGAGGGCGGCGGCTGCTCGAGCGGGCGGCGGTGGCGGATCTCGTTGGCGGCGGTGGCTCAAGTGAGTGCGGCGACGGCTTAAGGGGTGTGGGTTGGGTAAAAAGAGCCGATGGTCTCGGCTTATAAAGGAGGGGGCGAGGGCGAAGCATGGGCAAGGGGCAAAGGCAAGGAGGGGACGTGTCCGGCTCGGGCAAGGCGGTGGCCGGCGAGGTGTGCGGCGAGCGGACTCCGGCTATGGGTCGGAGACAAAGCTAACAGGTGGGGCCCACCTGTCGGCGAGGGGAGAGAGGGAGCGGGCGAGGTGGTTCGGGCGCAGGGCTGGGCTGGGCTGGCTCGGTCTGCTTGCCTCTTTTTTAAAATGTTTTTCTGTTTTTCTTTTACAGAGACGATAAATCATCAATAAATAAATAAATTTAGAGCTAAATAGAGCAGAAAAATTCACAATATTCCCTCCTAATTAAATGCGTCTAGGTGAACATTTTTTGGGGCCTAAATGCAAATTTTAAAAACAAACATTTTCTATGCTAATAAATTTTTGCATAAAAATACTTTAGCAAATAAAATCAAATAAATATATTTTGGTTCCAAATTCAATTTCTAATATTTCTTCTCTGTTTTTGAAGAACTCCTTTATATCACCTCTTTATTTTATTTATTTTGAAATAATGCAATTGATATTTGGTGGCACTAAATTTGATGCAAAACCCAACTTTGAAAAGTTCAAAAGTGGTCTTCAGGGAAACTTCCAACTCTCTCATTTGGTCCTTGAGTTGCTCAAAGCCCCTTGGATCTAGTTCAAATAAAAAATCAAAGAGGAAAAATGCATGAATCATGGATGCATATGAATGATCTAAGTAGAAACATCCAAATTGAAAATTGGGATGTTACATCATATTTCCTTAATCATGATAAAGGTATATTATTCATGCTAGAATTGTATTGATCGGAAACCTAAATACATGTGTGAATACATAATCAAATATCGTATCCCTAGTAAGCCTCTACTAGATTAGCTTGTTAATAGAAGATGGTTAAGGATTATAGTCAAAAAAGATGGTTAAGGTTTCCTAACCATGGACATGAGTTGTCATTTGATAATGAGATCACATCATTATTAAGATGATGTGATGGACAAGACCCATCCGTTAGCTTATTATTTGATCGTACAGTTTATTGCTACTGCTTTCATGTATGTCAAATACATATTCCTTTGACTATGAGATCATGCTACTTCCGGACACCGAAGGAATACCTTGTGTGCTATCAAACGTCACAACATAACAGGGTGATTATAAAGATGCTCTACAGGTATCTCCTAAGGTGTTTTGTTGGGTTGACATGATCTGGGATTAGGATTTGTCACTCCGAGTATCAGAGATGTATCTCTGGGCCCTCTCTGTAATGCACATCATAATAAGCCTTGCAAGCAAATGACTAATGAGTTAGTCACGGGATGATGTATTACGGAACGAGTAAAGAGACTTGTCGGTAATGAGATTGAACTAGGTATAGAGATACCGACGATCGAATCTCGGGCAAGTAACATACCAACGGACAAAGGGAATTGTGTATCTTTTCATAACGGTTCGACCGATAAAGATCTTCCTAGAATATGTAGGAGCCAATATGGGCATCCAAGTTCCGCTATTGGTTATTGACCAAAGAGGTGCCTCGTTCATGTATACATAGTTCTCGAACCCGTAGGGTCCGCACGCTTAACATTCATTGACGATATAGTATTATATGAGTTATGTGATTTGGTGACCGAATTTTGTTCGAAGTCCCGAATGAGATCACGGATATGACGAGGAGTCTTGAAATGGCTGATAGGTAAAGATTGATATATAGGATGGTGGTATTCAGGCACTGAAAGTGTTCCGGAAGACATCGGGTACTCATCGGGTCACCGGAAGGAGCCTTGGGCACCCCCGACAAAAGATATGGGCCTTATGGGCCAAGAGGGGAAGCACACTAGCTACATGGGGCAGGTGCGCCGCCCATATGGGCCAGCCTAAGGAGGAGAAGGAAAGGGGAGAAGGAAAAGGAAGTTGAGGAATAGAATTCACACTTCCTTCCCTCAACCCCCTCTTTCCTTCCCTATCAAATAAATATGGCAGGGAGGCGCAGGGCAAGGCAAGTCACTAAGGGGCCAGCGGCCAGCCCTAGGGCGCGCCCTGGCCTCTCCCCTCCTCCTCCCACCTATATATATGAGGGAGTGGGGCGCCTAGAACACAGAACATCAATTGTTAGCCGTGTGCGGCGGCCCCCTCCACAGTTTACAACCCCAGTCATATTTTCGTAGTGCTTAGGCGGAGCCCTACAGAGATCACTTGACCATCACCGTCACCATGTTGTCGTGCTGACGAAACTCATCTACTACCTCGAAGTCTTACTGGATCAAGAAGGTGAGGGACGTCACCAAGTTGAACATGTGTAGAATGCGGAGGTGACGTGCATTCGGTACTTGATCGTTTGAAGCGCGAAGAAGTCTGACTATATCAACCGCGTTGTGAAATGCTTCTGCTTATGGTCTATGAGGGTACGTAGACACACTCCCCCCTCGTTGCTATGCATCTCCGTGGATATATCATTGCATGTGCGTAGATTTTTGTTTGTTTTCCATGCATCCTTTCCCAACACTTTGCCCATGTATTTACATTTCGCACATCATTAGCCCTTCATCCCTTGGACCTATATATACTCCTCCACCTCCTCCATTTAGGGATAGCAAAGAATAGATCTAGGCATTAGAGCTTAGCTCATGTATCCCCCTTGTGGGATTTCTCTTCAGAGAGAGAAGACTCCAGTGGAGAATATCCTTAGGGATTCAAGGCCCCCTTGTGGGAAGGATCTATCTAGATCATCAAGACCTCATCTCCTTCATAGGATTTGGGATGAACTGTAGCATGTATCTTGTTTCCCTTTGATTGTTCTTGTACCTTATGAATCTCATGTGTTTGTTGGTCTATTGGATGTGTGATTGGACTTGTTCTTGAGTGTTTCCTCGTGTTTCCCCTCGTGTTCTTCGTGTTCTCTGTGGGAATCCACTCCAATCATGAAAGATGGGCCGATTAGAGTTCCACCCTGTTACGTCTCCAACGTATGTATAATTTATGAAGTATTCATGATGTTATAAAATCATTCTTCAATGTTTTACAATCATTTGATAGCAACTTTATATCATTTTTTGGGACTAACCTATTGACCCAGTGCCCAGTGCCAGTTGCTATTTTTTGCTTGTTTTTTACATCACTGGAACTCAATATCAAACGGAGTCCAAACACCGTGAAACTTCTTGTGGATTTTATATGGACCAGAAGACATCCAGTGGGCCAGAGAAGCACCTGGGGGTGCCCCCAGGGGGGCACAACCCACAAGGGCGCGCCTAGGGGCCTAGGCGCACCCAGGTGGGTTGTTCCCACCTCGGTGCCCTCCCGCACTGCCTCTTCGCTCTACAAATGCCCAAATATTCCAAAAACCCTAGGAGAGTCGATGAAATTTTGTTCAAGCCGCCGCAGGCTTCTGTATCCACGAGATCCAATCTAGAGCCATTTTCCGACACTCCATCGCAGGGGGAAATCATCACGGGTGGCCATCTTCATCATCCCGGCGGCCACCATGATGAGGAGGGAGTAGTCCACCCTCGAGGCTGAGGTTTTGTACCAGTAGCTATGTGTTTAATCTCTCTCTCTCCCTCTTGTGTTCTTGAGATGTAAAATCTTGATGTATCACGGTCTTTGTTAATATAGTCGAATCATATGGTGTTTTCCCCTCTCTATCTTGATGTGATGAATTGAGTTTTCCCTTTGAGAATTCTTTGGATTGAATACTTTTATGGATTTGAGAACACTTGATGTATGTCTTGCTATGAATACCCATGGTGACAATGGGGTATCATATTGATTCACTTGATGTGCATTTTGGCACTCAACTCGCGGATTCCTGAGGTGACATTGGGGTAATCTATGCATAGGGGTTGATGCACGTTCTTGTCTTTGTTTCTCCGGTAGAAATCTTGGGGCACTTTTTGATGTTCTTTGTGTTAAATTGAGTATTATCAATCTGAATTTGTTTTGGTGTTATTTTAGTACGAACTCTTGATAGATCGATCAGAAAGAATAACTTGTGTTATTTTTGTTGGGAATGTAGTATTTCAGATTTTTCATACGCACACGCAAGATCATGGAGATGCATAGCAACGAGAGGGGAGAGTGTCGTCCACATAACCTCGTACACCATAAGCCGAAGCATTATGACAACACGGTTGATGCAGTCGTACGTCTTCACGATCGAACGATCCTAGTATCGAACGTACGGCACCTCCGCGATCTGCACACGTTCAGCTCGGTGACGTCCCACGAACTCACGATCGAGTAGAGCTTTGAGGGAGAGTTCCGTCAGCACGACGACGTGATGACAGTGATGATGAAGTTACCGAGGCAGGGCTTTGCCTAAGCACCGCTACGATATGACCGAGGTGGATTATGGTGGAGGGGGCACTGCACACGGCTAAGAGATCAATGATCAACTTGTGTGTTCTAGGGTGCCCCCTGCCCCCGTATATAAAGGAGCAAAGGGAGGAGGCCGGCCGGCCCTATAGGGCACACCAAGGAGTAGGTTTCCTACTCCTAGTAGGAGTAGGAATCCCTCTTTCTTATTCCTACTAGGAGTACAAAAGGAAGAAGGAACGGAGAAGGAAAGAGAGGGAGAGGGAGAGGGAAAGAGGGGCCGCGCCCACCTCCCATAGTACAATTCGGACTCCCTATGGGAGGGGGTGCGCCACCTCCTGGGCTGCTACCCTCTCTCTTTCCCAAAGCCCACCAATGCCCAATAGTTCCCTCGGGGTTTCCGATAACCCCCCGGCACTCCGATAAAAATCCCTCGGAACTCATCCGGTGTCTGAATATAGTCATCCAATATATCAATCTTTATGTCTCGGACATTCCGAGACTCCTCGTCATGTCCGTGATCTCATCCGGGACTCCAAACTACCTTCGGTACATCAAAACTCATAAACTCATAATACCGATCGTCACCGAACGTTAAGCATGCGGACCCTACGGGTTCGAGAACTATGTAGACATGACCGAGGCTCATCTCCGGTCAATAACCAATAGCAGAACCTGGATGCTCATACTGGTTCCTACATATTCTACGAAGATCTTTATCGGTCAAACCGCATAAACAACATACGTTGTTCCCTTTGTCATTGGTATGTTACTTGCCCGAGATTCGATCGTCGTCATCATCATACCTAGTTCAATCTCGTTACCGGTAATATCTTTACTCGTTCCATAATGCATCATCTCGTGACTAACGCATTAGTCATGTTCTTGCAAGGCTTATTGTGATGTGCATTACCGAGAGTGCCCAGAGATACCTCTCCGACACTCGGAGTGACAAATCACATTCTTGATCTATGCCAACACCACAAACACCTTCGGAGACACCTGTAGAGCATCTTTATAATCACCCAGTTATGTTGTGATGTTTGATAGCACATAAGGTTTTCCTCCGGTATTCAGGAGTGGCATAATCTCATAGTCATAGGAACATGTATAAGTCATGAAAAAAGCAATAGCAGTAAAACTAAACAATCAAGTGCTAAGGTAACGGAATTGGTCAAGTCAATCACATCATTCACCAATGATGTGATATCGTTAATCAAATGACAACTCATGTATATGGCTAGGAAACTTATTCATCTTTGATTTAATGACCTAGTCAAGTAGAGGCATACTGGTGACACTTTATTTGTCTATGTATTCACACATGTACTATGTTTCCGGTTAATACTATTCTAGCATGAATAATAAACATTTACATGATATAAGGAAATATAAATAACAACTTTATTATTGCCTCTAGGGCATATTTTCTTCAGTCTCCCACTTGCACTAGAGTCAATAATCTATATTACACAGTAATGATTCTAACACCCATGGACTCTTGGTGCTGATCATGTTCTGGTCGTGAGAGAGGCTTAGTCAACGGGTCTACAACATTCAGATCCGTATGTATCTTGCAAATCTCTATGTCTCCCTCCTTGACTTAATCACGGATGGAATTGAAGCGTCTCTTGATGTGCTTGGTTTTCTTGTGAAATCTGGATTCCTTTGCCAAGGCAATTGCACCAGTATTGTCACAAAAGATGACACCTAGATCGGATATGAACTCCTTCATCCAGACTCCTTCATTTGTTGCTTCCGAAGCAGCTATGTATTCTGCTTCACATGTAGATCCCGCCATGACGTGTCGGTGTACAAAAAGAGGGGTGCATTTTCGTACCCCTATGACTGTACATGGGCAGTCTGAGCCACGGCGCCATCGCACCAAGCATGGCAAGGGAGGCAAGCCGGGGCAAGACTGAAGCTTGATGAAGACTGGAGCGACACCAAGAACAAGACCACGAAGAGCAAGGGGGCGAAGCGGTTACCCCCGGCAAGATCCTTGCCGGGGCCGGCTCTGGCAGCCCCGGCAAAACCCTTGCCGCGG
>LR738713.1:309866747-309900688 GCA_902687465.1 Secale cereale | reverse complement strand
CCCGCCTATGGAGCGAATCAACCTTGAGTCCACCACCCCCATGGGGGGAGGATTCGGGAGATATCCCCGTGGTGGCATGCAGATCTTTGTGAAGACCTTCAAGATCAGATGCAAGGTAAGAAGACGACGACCCTTGGCGGGATCCTAGCCAAGGAGGTCCATAAGGCCCCCGGCAAGCACCTTGCCGGGGATGACAGCAGGCGCCGCGGCAAGACCCTTGCCGGGGCCCCGGCAAGGCCCTTGCCTAGGACATCCACGGGGCTACCATCAGGCCCGCACCAACTGGGTTTCCATTGAGCCACGTAGCTGCCGACCCAACCAGCTAGACAGGCTCCTTCATGGCAACCCACAGATGTTCATGGAGACCCGCCATTGCGCCACCTCAGCTGCCTGTCTGCCTACATGGCACCTCAGGCACCGCTTACCAGGGCGCGTGTCAACACGAAGAGGAGCGGCGACGGACAAGACGGGCGTCTCCCCTCGCCACCGATAAAGCAAGGACACCTAACAAGGGCGCATTAAATGCAACTTGTCCTGTAATGCGAGGGATAACCTCGCATCACTGTACCCTTTCCACCTCCTGTGTGCCACTGTGGCAATCCCTTTTCCCTATAAAAGGAGGCCCGAGGCGACCAGTAGGAGGATTCGGCTTTTTGGAACCCCTCACGACTCTTTTGGAGCTCCTCGTTAGCTGAAGAACACCAACATATAATCCACCAAAGCAGGAATAGGGTTTTACGCATCTTTGCGGCCCGAACCTGGGTAAAGGAACCGTGTCCTGATCGTTAGATCCGCTCTTCTCTCAACCCCGCGCCCCGCAACCGTAGTTGGGATTCTTGTGATCCCATAGGTGTCGATCCAAATACACCGACATGACGCTTTGTTTAGAACTGCACCAACTGACAACTCCATCGTTTAATAACAACACGTATCCAGTTTGTGACTTAGAGTCATCCGGATCAGTGTCAAAGCTTGGATCGACGTAACCATTTACGACGAGCTCTTTGTCACCTCCATAAACAAGAAACATATCCTTAGTCCTTTTCAGGTATTTCAGGATGTTCTTGACCGCTGTCCAGTGATCCACTCCTGGATTACTGTGGTACCTCCCTGCTAAACTAATAGCAAGGCACACATCAGGTTCGGTACACAACATTTCATACATGATAGAGCCTATGGCTGAAGCATAGGGAACACCATTCATTTTCTCTCTATCTTCTTCAGTGGTCGGGCATTGAGTCTTACTCAACTTCACACCTTGTAACACAGGCAAGAATCCTTTCTTCAACTGATCCATTTTGAACTTCTTCAAAACTTTATCAAGGTATGTGCTTTGTGAAAGTCCAATTAAACGTCTTGATCTATCTCTATAGATCTTGATGCCTAATATAGAAGCAGCTTCACCGAGGTCTTTCATTGAAAAATTCTTATTCAAGTAACCTTTTATCAGAAATTCTATATCATTTCCAATCAATAATATGTCATCCACATATAATATCAGAAATGCTACAGAGCTCCCACTCACTTTCTTGCAAATACAGGCTTCCCCAAAAGCCTGTATAAAACCATATGCTTTGATCACCTCATCAAAGTGTATATTCCAACTCCGAGATGCTTGCACCAGTCCATAGATGGATCGCTGGAGCTTGTACACTTTATTGGCACCATTAGGATCGACAAAACCTTCTGGTTGCATCATATACAACTCCTCTTTGAGGTATCCATTTAGGAATGCAGTTTTGACATCCATTTGCCAGATTTCATAATCATGAAATGCGGCAATTGCTAACATGATTCGGATAGACTTAAGCATCGCTACGGGTGAGAAAGTCTCATCGTAGTCAACTCATTGAACTTGTCGAAAACCTTTCGCAACAAGTCGAGCTTTGTAGACAGTAACATTACCATCGACGTCGGTCTTCCTCTTGAACATCCATTTATTTTCAATGGCTTGCCAATCATCGGGCAAGTCAACCAAAGTCCACACTTTGTTCTCATACATGGATCCCATCTCAGATTTCATGGCCTCAAGCCAATTTGCGGAATTTGGGCTCATCATCGCTTCCTCATAGTTCGTAGGTTCATCATGGTCTAGTAACATGAATTCCAGAACTGGGTTGTTGTACCACTCTGGTGCGGAACGTACTCTGGTTGACCTGCGAGGTTCAGTAGTAACTTGATCCGAAGTTTCATGATCATCATCGTTAGCTTCCTCACTAATTGGTGTAGGAATCACTGGAACTAGTTTCTATGATGTACTACTTTCCAATTCGGGAGTAGGTACAATTACCTCATCAAGTTCTACTTTACTCCCACTCACTTCTTTCGATAGAAACTCCTTCTCTAGAAAGGATCTATTCTTAGCAACGAATATCTTGCCTTCGGATCAGTGATAGAAGGTGTACCCAACATTTTCCTTCGGGTATCCTATGAAGACACATTTCTCTGACTTGGGTTCAAGCTTATCAGGTTGAAGCTTTTTCACATAAGCATCGCAACCCCAAACTTTAAGAAATGACAACTTTTGTTTCTTCCCAAACCATAGTTCATAAGGCGTCATCTCAACGGATTTAGATGGTGCCCTATTTAACGTGAATGCAGCTGTCTCTAAAGCATAACCCCAAAACAATAGTGGTAAATCAGTAAGAGACATCATAGATCGCACCATATCTAATAAAGTACGGTTACGACATTCGGACACACCATTACGTTGTTGTGTCCCGGGTGGCGTGAGTTGTGAAACTATTCCACATTGTTTCAAATGAAGACCAAACTCGTAACTCAAACATTCGCCTCCACGATCAGATCGTAGAAACTTTATTTTCTTGTTACGGTGATTCTCTACTTCACTCTGAAATTCTTTGAACTTTTCAAATGTTTCAGACTTGTGTTTCATCAAGTGGATATACCCATATCTGCTCAAATCATCAGTGACGGTCAAAAAATAATGATACCCCTCGCGAGCCTCAACACTTATTGGTCCACATACATCAATATGTATGATTTCCAACAAATCAGTTGCTCGCTCCATTGTTCCGGAGAACCGAGTCTTAGTCATCTTGCCCATGAGGCATGGTTCGCAAGCACCAAGTGATTCATAATCAAGTGATTCCAAAAGTCCATCTGTATGGAGTTTCTTCCTGCGTTTTACACCAATATGACCTAAACGCAAGTGCCACAAATAAGTTGCACTATCATTATTAACCTTGCATCTTTTGGCTTCAATATTATGAATATGTGTATCACTAAGATCGAGATACAACAAGAATAGACCACTCTTCAAGGGTGCATGACCATAAAAGATATCACTCATATAAATAGAACAACCGTTATTCTCTGATTTAAATGAATAACCATCTCGCAACAAACTAGATCCAGATATAATGTTCATGCTCAACGTTGGCACCAAATAACAATTATTTAGGTCTAATACTAATCCTGATGGTAGATGTAGAGGTAGCGTGTGAACGGCGATCACATCGACTTTTGAATGATTTCCCACGCACATCGTTACCTCGTCCTTTGCTTATCTTCGTTAAATCTGTAGCCCCTATTTCGAGTTACAAATATGTAGCGACCCGATCCAAATGGATCGAAGTCTCTGTGCTTAAGTGTCATCCCTGGATCGGTATGCTGACACACACAGTACTCGATGAATTACAACAGAGTTCAATCACACACTTTATTACATCGAGGTCCTCAAAAGAGTATTATTACAATAATATGGCCAAAGGCCATCTGGATAAAATAACTGCGGAAGCATCAAAAGTAAAATGAGTCCATCAACTCCACGGCAAACTGAGTGCAGAACAACGACCTATCGCACCTTTACTCCTCGTCGGAAAACTCCGCAACATGAGACGTTGCAGCCGTGTAGGTCAGCACATGGAATATGCTGGCAATGTCACACCATAGAAATAATAATAAAGAAAAAGACTATCTCTATATGCAAATTTAGCTGGTGGAGGCTCTAAGTTTAATGTTTGCATAAAGCCAATTTTACCCTACAACAAAGGAATACATTTTTATTTACTACTAAGTTAAAAATGCCATTATTGAGAAGGTTCCTCCAACTCAATCCCAAAATTCCCAAGTTATTAGTAACCCAATGATTTCATTAAATAAAGTGATGAGATCAACCAATAATTCACTTCTAGATACTCAAGTTGTCCATAACCGGGGACACGGCTAATCATGATTAGTTTGTACACTCTGCAGAGGTTTGCGCACTTTTCCCCACAAGACTCGACCACCTCCATGATCGGAAGATCGAGACATAGTCTTTCTGAAGTATTTCCTCCAAACCCTGGGTAGACCGGTACACCTACTTTCCCCTACATCAGCTAGTCTACCACGGAAAGAGGTCACACAACTTACTCAACTATGCCAGAGCCCATAATGGCTTGTGGCTGCACACGGAAGTTTCTAGGCATGAAATATCTTATGATCCCTTTGAGCCTGGGTGGCGGACCTAGGGTAATCACACGGGTACTCCGGGATTCCCCTTGGGCAAGCACTGGTTTCTCCAGGTGCCCCAAACAATCCACCCAGATGTGTATTAAAGTTGCCACCTTATGTTGTCCCGAAAATTATTATCTCTCGCAACTTGCATGGATCACACATACCAATCCCCGTCTACGAGCATGGCTAAGCAATATATGACATAACGAATATTCCCGGGGTGATCAAAGGTCATAGGTTCCTACCAAATGAACTACATAGCATAACCACATGTTCCCAATCCTACTAATGCAATATTTGAGGGTGAAACTAATGCATAGTAAAATCTGGGTATTGAAAATTTATGATCAAAGTGTGAACTTGCCTTGCTGACGTTCGTTGAACTCTAAAGATTCGTAGTAACAAGCTTCGCACTCCGGATGATCTAGCGTAAGCAAGCAATAACATACATAAGCATACAAGCAAAGAATAAAAAAGAAAACGAATAAAAGATTTCGAAAAACTCCAAAAACACCAAAATAATGTTTCTGTACAGAACATAATTTTTTACCGCAACAAAAATAAATGGTTTTGATTTTAATAGAAAATACATGTCACAAGCTTCGATTTGCAAAAAGAATCACCCAAAACGGAGTTACGAAACTCAAGTTATGACCTAATGAAGTTTGAATTCAGATCTGTTTGAATTCAAATTTTAAAATTTTCAAAAATATATTTCGTTAGGTTCTCTAGATAGAGGATATTTCTATGAAACCGTAGGAAAAAGAATCAACTAAATCGGATCTATAGACTAAAAGATATACTAGAAACAAGAATTGGTATAGAATCTGAGTTGGAAAATATACTGATAAAAGAGAAAAAAAATTGAACAGGGTGTTCACCGGACTTGTCGCCGGAGATGAGGAAGAAGGTGGCTCCGGTGTGTTTCGGCGAAGGACGCGTACGGGACGGTGTAGAGGACGATGTGGTGAACCACTTGATCAAGGTGTGGTTGTAGATAGCTTCATGTACACACGGTGAGAGGTCGCCGGACTTCACGAACTCCGGCGAGCAATTGGCGAGGTTAAGGAGGGGGAAAAGCTCCAGAAGGAGAGGGCTTCAGACGAGGGGTGAGAGGGGCTCGCGGGGTGCCTTTTATAGGGCTTGGGGAGGTCCAGAGTTGGGTGGGGCGAGATGTGTTAATGGTGGCAGTTTCTCTGCCTCGTAATGACCATTACAGGCGACTCCAAGGCGCACTAGGAAGGGGAAGGGGTAGAGGGAGGCGAGGGGGTTCCATTCAGAGGCGTTTTGGGGCGGGGGAGAGGAAGGAAGGGGTGGGGGCGCTAGGGTGGGGTGCTGCCATGCGTGCGTGCGTACAAGTTTCTGTAACGATGAGAGGAAGAAGAAGAGAGCGCATGGGTATGGGCCTGCTGGGCTGCGTTTTTTTTTACTTTGAATTAGACAGCGAGACAAAAAATATAAAGATAGAAAATAAAAATATTTTAATATAGGACATATATATATAAAAAAACAGAAAAATAAATCCTACATGATGAACTATTTTTCAGAGGCTAAATAAAAACTTTATAAAAAAACATTTTTCTTAAAATCCAAATGAAACTCAAATTTGAATTCAAAACTTTCGGCATTGTTTTCATCTGACTTTTTTTTTGGAGTGTCATGTTCGCTCCTCTCAGAATTATTATTTAGATCTGAAGAAAAATGTTCATATAATAATATGGTCTTATATATGACCTTGTGAACATTTATCCTGCCTATAATGCAAATTAAAAAAAAACATTTTTGTTAAACTAGTAAAACAAATTGCAAATAAAACCCAACAAATATATTTTGGTTCCAAATTCAAATTCCAATATTTTCCTTCTGATTTTGAAGAAGTCATTTTATCTTCTCTCTTTATTTTTGGAATAATGGAAATGATCTTTTTTATGGAACCAAGTTTGATCCAATTTCCAAATTTTGAAATTTCAAAAGTGGGTTTTAGGGAAACTTCCAACTCTCTCTTTTCGTCCTTGAGTTGCTCAAAGTTCCTTGGATCAGAATCAAATAATACAAATGGGGCAAAAATGCATAAATCATGGATGCATATGAATGATCTATTTATAAACATCCAAATTGAAAATTTGGGATGTTACAAACCTACCCCCCTTAAGATGAATCTCGCCCTCGAGATTCGGGTTGGCTAGCAAAAAGGTGTGGGTGATCTTGTCGAAGATCTTCTTCGCGTTCCCAGGTGGCTTCTTCCTCAGTATGATGACTCCACTGAACCTTGCAAAACTTGATGACCTTGCTGCGGGTAACCCTGCTTGCTGTTTCGAGAATCTTGACGGGCTTCTCCTCATAGGACAGATCACTATCCAACTGTATGGCTTCTAGTGGCACTGTATCTCTCAAAGGAATATCAGCCATCTCTGCATGGCACTTCTTCAACTGGGAAACATGAAACACATCATGAACTCCTGACAAGGCTTCGGGTAATTCCAACTTGTAGGCAACTTCACCCATGCGTTCCAATATTCTGTATGGCCCCACAAATCGTGGTGCTAGTTTGCCTTTAACTCCAAACCGTTTAACTCCTCGAAGTGGAGACACACGAAGATATGTTCTATCTCCGACTTCATAAGTTACTTCCTTGCGTTTAGTATCGGCATAACTCTTTTGTCTGGATTGGGCTATCTTAAGTATGTCACGGATCAACTTGACTTTCTCCTCTGAATCTTTAATTAAATCTGGTCCGAATAATTTACGGTCTCCAACTTCATCCCACATTAATGGTGTCCTGCACCTCCTTCCGTACAAAGCTTCGAAAGGGGCCATCTTCAAACTAGCTTGATAGCTGTTGTTATATGAGAATTCTGCGTATGGCAAATTATCATCCCAACTAGATCCATAATCTAGCGCACAAGCTCTCAACATGTCCTCCAAAATCTGATTGACTCTCTCGGTCTGCCCATCTGTCTGCGGATGAAAGGCTGTACTGAACTCTAGCCTGGTACCCAAAGTTTCGTGTAACTGATGCCAAAACTTTGAGGTAAATTGTGTTCCTCTATCTGATACGATGGTCCTCGGAACTCCATGCAGACATACGATCCTGGTCATGTATATCTTGGCCAATTTAGCACTTGTATATGTGGTTTTCACGGGGATGAAGTGAGCTACCTTGGTCAAGCGATCAACTACTACCCAAATAGAATCATAGCCTGATCGGGTCCTGGGTAATCCTGTAATGAAGTCCATGCCAAGCTTGTCCCACTTCCAATCCGGTATCGGCAAAGGCTGAAGTAATCCTGCTGGTTTCTGGTGCTCTGCCTTAACTCTCTGACATACATCGCATACTGCTACATACTCGGCCATATCCTTCTTCATACCTGTCCACCAGAAACTTTCCTTCAAGTCCAAATACATCTTGGTGTTTCCTGGGTGTATCGAATAAGGCGAATCATGAGCCTCCTGAAGAATCAACTTCCTGATCTCTGTGTTATTTGGCACATAAATACGCTGCTCAAACCATAAGGTTCCGTGTTCATCTTCACGAAATCCTGCTGCCTTTCCTTGGTTCATCCTTTCCTTTATTTCTGCAATACCTTTGTCTAACTTCTGGGCTTCTCGAATCTTTCCCAGCAAGGTGGATTGAATTTCCATTGCGGTAACAAAACCTCGTGGTACTATCTCCAATCGGAGATCTCTGAGATCATCAATTAACTCTTGAGGTAATCCTCCTGCTGTGAGGGTATTGACATAACTCTTGCGGCTCAATGCATCTGCCACAACATTTGCCTTTCCCGGCTGATAGTGCAATTTCATGTCATAATCTTTTATGAGCTCCAACCATCTTCTCTGCCTGAGGTTCAACTCCTTTTGCGTGAAGTTGTATTTCAAACTCTTGTGATCCGTGTAAACATCACAGTGATTTCCAATGAGAAAATGCCTCCAGGTCTTGAGCGCATGCACTACGGCTGCTAACTCCAAATCATGTGTGGCATAATTCCGCTCATGGGGTCGAAGTTGACGTGAGGCATATGAAACAACTCTTCCTTCTTGCATAAGAACACCTCCAGGTCCCTGACGAGAAGCGTCGCAATATACCTGAAAATCCTTGCGTATATTCGGAAGAATTAGTACTGGGGCTGTGACCAAACGTTTCTTCAACTCCTGAAAACTGGCCTCACATTCCTCGGTCCAATTAAACTTGGTGTCTTTCTTCAATAACTTTGTCATGGGCTTTGCGATCTTGGAGAAATTCTCAATAAATCTTCGGTAATATCCTGCAAGTCCAAGGAAACTGCGAATCTCTCCGACTGAGGTGGGTGCCTTCCATTCGGTGACGGCTTCAACTTTCGAAGGATCCACTGCTATTCCTTCCCCTGATATAACATGTCCGAGAAATCCAACTTCCTTCAACCAGAATTCACACTTGCTGAACTTTGCATATAACTGATGTTCCCTGAGTTTCTCAAGAACCAAGCGCAAATGTTCCTTGTGTTCTTCTTCATTCTTCGAGTAAATCAATATATCATCAATGAATACCACAACAAACTTATCCAAGAACTCCATGAATACCTTATTCATCATATTCATAAAATAGGCAGGGGCATTAGTCAAACCAAAAGACATGACTGTATACTCATAAAGCCCATATCTCGTGGTAAAGGTTGTCTTGGGTATATCCTGTTCTCGAATCTTCAGCTGGTGATATCCAGATCGAAGATCGATTTGAGAAAACTTTTTCTCCTTGTAGCTGGTCAAACAAATCATTGATCATCGGCAGAGGGTACTTGTTCTTGATCGTCACCTCATTCAACGCACGGTAATCCACAACCATTCTCAAGGATCCATCCTTCTTCTCAACTAGAAGCAATGGGGCTCCCCAAGGTGATGAACTCGGTCGAATATAACCTTTCTCCAATAATTCCTTAATCTGCTTCTTAATTTCCTCCAGGTCATTTGCGGGCATCCGGTATGGTCTCTTGGATATTGGTCCAGTGCCTGGTAACAATTCAATCAAAAACTCTATGTCTCGATCCGGTGGCATGCCTGGTAGTTCCTCCGGAAAAACATCGGGATAATCCTTCACAACTGGTACTTCTTCCTGAACAACTCCTGAAAGAGAATTCACTTGAGTCCTCCTTGGCGTATGCCTCGACACATACTTGATCCGTCTCCCCTCTGGGGTGGTGAGAAGAATCGACTTACTAGCACAATCAATATTCCCTTCATACTTGGATAGCCAATCCATGCCTAGAATTACGTCCAATCCTTGTGATTCGAGGATGATGAGGTCTGTGGGGAAAACGTGTCTCCCTACGGTCAAGGGCAACTGAAAACATCCCCGACTAGCCATGTTCTCTGCTCCCGGGGAACTCACTAACATTGGTGTTTTAAGGGCTACGGTCTGCAACTTAAACTTATCCACAAACCCCCTTGATATGAATGAATGCGACGCACCAGTGTCAAAAAGAACAAGGGCTGTAAATGAATTAATCAAGAACTTACCAACAACGGCGTCAGGCTGGTCATAAACTTCCTCCACATTGACATGGTTCACCTGACCTCTGGTAAAAGGATTTGGCTTCTTTCCAGAGCTTCCATTGCCATTCCCATTCTTCGCCTCGGGACATTCGGTGGCGTAGTGTCCGGTCTTCCCGCACTTGAAACAGGTAATGTGGCTCAGATCCTTCTTTGCCGGTGTAGCGGGGTTGGAGTGATGCTGATTGTTGTTTCCTCCGTTTCCATTGCCATTTCTATGGCCATTATGGTTGTGTCCATTCCCTCCATGATGTGAATGTCCTCCATGGTTATGGTGAGTGTGTCCACCATACTTGCCGGATCCTGATCCATTATTTCCCGAGTACGGGGTATAACGGGGCTTCTGCTGAACTCCAGAGTTGAACTTTCCCTGTCCGTACTTCCTCTTGCGGTTTTCCACCTGCTGCTGCTTGCCTTCCAGAATGAGAGCCTTGTCAACCAACTCTTGATAATTGTTAAAGGTAGCCACAGTCAACTGAAGTCCCAGATCATCATTTAATCCCTCCAGAAATTTCTCCTGCTTAGCGGCATCATCAGCTACGTCTCCGGGAGCATACCTGGATAACTTGCTGAATTCCTCCACATAATCACCAACAGAACGATTACCCTGGCGTAAGTTGCGGAACTCACGCTTCTTCAGACTCATAGCTCCGGCTGAAACATGTGCGGTACGGAACGTCTGCTGGAACTGATCCCAAGTCACATTTGCTATGGGAAATGTGGTGGTGTAATTCTCCCACCACGAAGCTGCCGGTCCATCCAATTGATGTGCGGCAAAGCGCACCTTCTCAGCGTCAGTACATCCTGCGGTGGTCAGCTCCCTTCCGATCTTGCGAAGCCAGTCATCTGCGACGATTGGCTCCGTGCTGCTAGAGAACACGGGTGGGTTCAACCTCAGGAAACGGGTAAGGTTGTCGACCGGGGGTGGCGGCGGTGGGTTGTTGTTGTTGTTCTGGTCCTGATTCTGGATGAGTAGCTGCATGAGGGCATTCTGGTTCTAGATCAACTGGGTAAGTTCCGGCGGAAATTCCGGGTCACGTCTCGGAGGCATCTGTTAGGTTTAGAGTGGATGAGAAATTAGAATAGAATAAGGGCCTAATGAGAGAAATCACTACCCATATGCTTATGATAGCAATTAAACTTCAAATCAAGCAATTCACACAAATCACACCACACAAGCAAAACCTACAGGTAAGGTCATATCCACAAGAGATATGATCTCTTCATACTACCGCAATCATTCGTTGGACTACATTTGGTTGTGGTGGTCTGAACTAAATCTTCTCAAATCAAAGTCAACTCTAGCTTCTTCTTCTTCGTCAATGATGTCTTCATGGGTCTTGGTCTCATCAGCTGATCAACGTTGTCATGGGGTTCAACAACTATCGAATTGAAGTAGAGAAGAGATAGAAATGAATAAAGAAGAGTACAGACCAACGGATATATAAGGAAGTGGTAAAATAGAGTTTTCTTCCTATGGTTTTCCATTTCCTAGTGGTCGCGTCCTACAGTCAGCATGTGCTCTGATACCATCTTGTAGCGACCCGATCCAAATGGATCGAAGTCTCTGTGCTTAAGTGTCATCCCTGGATCGGTATGCTGACACACACAGTACTCGATGAATTATAACAGAGTTCAATCACACACTTTATTACATCGAGGTCCTCAAAAGAGTATTATTACAATAATATGGCCAAAGGCCATCTGGATAAAATAACTGCGGAAGCATCAAAAGTAAAATGAGTCCATCAACTCCACGGCAAACTGAGTGCAGAACAACGACCTATCGCACCTTTACTCCTCGTCGGAAAACTCTGCAACATGAGACGTTGCAGCCGTGTAGGTCAGCACATGGAATATGCTGGCAATGTCACACCATAGAAATAATAATAAAGAAAAAGACTATCTCTATATGCAAATTTAGCTGGTGGAGGCTCTAAGTTTAATGTTTGCATAAAGCCAATTTTACCCTACAACAAAGGAATACATTTTTATTTACTACTAAGTTAAAAATGCCATTATTGAGAAGGTTCCTCCAACTCAATCCCAAAATTCCCAAGTTATTAGTAACCCAATGATTTCATTAAATAAAGTGATGAGATCAACCAATAATTCACTTCTAGATACTCAAGTTGTCCATAACCGGGGACACGGCTAATCATGATTAGTTTGTACACTCTGTAGAGGTTTGCGCACTTTTCCCCACAAGACTCGACCACCTCCATGATCGGAAGATCAAGACATAGTCTTTCTGAAGTATTTCCTCCAAACCCTGGGTAGACCGGTACACCTACTTTCCCCTACATCAGCTAGTCTACCACGGAAAGAGGTCACACAACTTACTCAACTATGCCAGAGCCCATAATGGCTTGTGGCTGCACACGGAAGTTTCTAGGCATGAAATATCTTATGATCCCTTTGAGCCTGGGTGGCGGACCTAGGGTAATCACACGGGTACTCCGGGATTCCCCTTGGGCAAGCACTGGTTTCTCCAGGTGCCCCAAACAATCCACCCAGATGTGTATTAAAGTTGCCACCTTATGTTGTCCCGAAAATTATTATCTCTCGCAACTTGCATGGATCACACATACCAATCCCCGTCTACGAGCATGGCTAAGCAATATATGACATAACGAATATTCCCGGGGTGATCAAAGGTCATAGGTTCCTACCAAATGAACTACATAGCATAACCACATGTTCCCAATCCTACTAATGCAATATTTGAGGGTGAAACTAATGCATAGTAAAAACTGGGTATTGAAAATTTATGATCAAAGTGTGAACTTGCCTTGCTGACGTTCGTTGAACTCTAAAGATTCGTAGTAACAAGCTTCGCACTCCGGATGATCTAGCGTAAGCAAGCAATAACATACATAAGCATACAAGCAAAGAATCAAAAAGAAAACGAATAAAAGATTTCGAAAAACTCCAAAAACACCAAAATAATGTTTCTGTACAGAACATAATTTTTTACCGCAACAAAAATAAATGGTTTTGATTTTAATAGAAAATACATGTCACAAGCTTCGATTTGCAAAAAGAATCACCCAAAACGGAGTTACGAAACTCAAGTTATGACCTAAAGAAGTTTGAATTCAGATCTGTTTGAATTCAAATTTTAAAATTTTCAAAAATATATTTCGTTAGGTTCTCTAGATAGAGGATATTTCTATGAAACCGTAGGAAAAAGAATCAACTAAATCGGATCTATAGACTAAAAGATATACTAGAAACAAGAATTGGTATAGAATCTGAGTTGAAAAATATACTGATAAAAGAGAAAAAAAATTGAACAGGGTGTTCACCGGACTTGTCGCCGGAGACGAGGAAGAAGGTGGCTCCGGTGTGTTTCGGCGAAGGACGCGTACGGGACGGTGTAGAGGACGATGTGGTGAACCACTTGATCAAGGTGTGGTTGTAGATAGCTTCATGTACACACGGTGAGAGGTCGCCGGACTTCACGAACTCCGGCGAGCAATTGGCGAGGTTAAGGAGGGGGAAAAGCTCTAGAAGGAGAGGGCTTCAGACGAGGGGTGAGAGGGGCTCGCGGGGTGCCTTTTATAGGGCTTGGGGAGGTCCAGAGTTGGGTGGGGCGAGATGTGTTAATGGTGGCTGTTTCTCTGCCTCGTAATGACCATTACAGGCGACTCCAAGGCGCACTAGGAAGGGGAAGGGGTAGAGGGAGGCGAGGGGGTTCCATTCAGAGGCGTTTTGGGGCGGGGGAGAGGAAGGAAGGGGTGGGGGCGCTAGGGTGGGGTGCTGCCATGCGTGCGTGTGTACAAGTTTCTGTAACGATGAGAGGAAAAAGAAGAGAGCGCATGGGTATGGGCCTGCTGGGCTGCGTTTTTTTTACTTTGAATTAGACAGCGAGGCAAAAAATATAAAGATAGAAAATAAAAATATTTTAATATAGGACATATATATAAAAAAACAGAAAAATAAATCCTACATGATGAACTATTTTTCAGAGGCTAAATAAAAACTTAAAAAAAAACATTTTTCTTAAAATCCAAATGAAACTCAAATTTGAATTCAAAACTTTCGGCATTGTTTTCATCTGACTTTTTTTTTGGAGTGTCATGTTCGCTCCTCTCAGAATTATTATTTAGATCTGAAAAAATGTTCATATAATAATATGGTCTTATATATGACCTTGTGAACATTTATCCTGCCTATAATGCAAATTAAAAAAAAACATTTTTGTTAAACTAGTAAAACAAATTGCAAATAAAACCCAACAAATATATTTTGGTTCCAAATTCAAATTCCAATATTTTCCTTCTGATTTTGAAGAAGTCATTTTATCTTCTCTCTTTATTTTTGGAATAATGGAAATGATCTTTTTTATGGAACCAAGTTTGATCCAATTTCCAAATTTTGAAATTTCAAAAGTGGGTTTTAGGGAAACTTCCAACTCTCTCTTTTCGTCCTTGAGTTGCTCAAAGTTCCTTGGATCAGAATCAAATAATACAAATGGGGCAAAAATGCATAAATCATGGATGCATATGAATGATCTATTTATAAACATCCAAATTGAAAATTTGGGATGTTACAAAATATTAGCAACCGAACCAGTATCAAATACCCAGGTGCTACTACGAGCATTAGTAAGGTACACATCAATAACATGTATATCAAATATACCTTTGTTCACTTTGCCATGCTTCTTGTCCGCCAAATACTTGGGGCAGTTCCGCATCCAGTGTCCAGTCCCTTTGCAGTAGAAGCACTCACTTTCAGGCTTGGCTCCAGACTTGGGTTTCTTCGCGGGAATAGCAACTGTCTTGATATTCTTCTTGAAGTTCCCCTTCTTTCCCTTGCCCTTTTTCTTGAAACTTTTGGTCTTGTTAACCATCAACACTTGATGCTCCTTTTTGATTTCTACCTCCGTAACTTTGAGCATAGCGAAGAGCTCGGGAATTGTCTTCTGCATCCCTTGCATGTTATAGTTCATCACGAAGCCTTTATAGGTTGGTGGCAGTGATTGAAGAACTCTATCAATAACACTATCTTCGTCAACTTTGCATCCAAGTTGAGTCATATGATTGTAATACCCAGACATTCTGAGCCAGTGTTCACTGATAGAACTATTCTCTTCCATCTTGCAGCTGTAGAACTTATTGGAAATCTCATATTTCTCAATCCGGGCATTTTCTTGAAACATTAACTTCAACTACTATAACATCTCATATGCTCCATGACGTTCAAAACATCGTTGAAGTCCCGGTTCTAAGCCGTAAAGCATGGCACACTAAACTATCGTGTAGTCTTCAAAACGAGCTTGCCAGACGTTCATAACGTCCGGGGTTTCTCCTGCAGCAGGCCTGTCACCAAGTGGTGCTTCCAGGACATAATTTTTCTGTGCAGCAATGAGGATAATCCTCAAGTTACGGACCCAGTCTGTGTAGTTGCTACCATCATCTTTCAACTTAGCTTTCTCTAGGAACGCATTAAAATTCAATGGAACAACAACATGGGCCATCTATCTACAGTAACATAGACATGCAAAAAACTATCAGGTACTAAGTTCATGATAAATTAAAGTTCAATTAATCAAATTACTTAAGAACTCCCACTTAGACAGACCCTCTAATCATCTAAGTGATCACGTGATCCATATCAACTAAACCATATCCGATCATCATGTGAGATGGAGTAGTTTTCAATGGTGAACATCTTATGTTGATCATATCTACTATATGATTCACGCTTGACCTTTCGGTCTCCAGTGTTCTGAGGCCATATCTGCATATGCTAGGCTCGTCAAGTTTAACCCGAGTATTCTGCGTGTGCAAAACTGGCTTGCACCCTTTGTATGTGAACGTAGAGCTTATCACACCCGATCATCACGTGGTGTCTCGGCACGACTAACTTTCGCAACGGTGCATACTCAGGGAGAACACTTATACCTTGAAATTTAGTGAGAGATCATCTTATAATGCTACCGTCGATCTAAGCAAAATAAGATGCATAAAAGATAAACATCACATGCAATCAATATAAGTGATATGATATGGCCATCATCATCTTCTGCCTTTGATCTTCATCTCCAAAGCACCGTCAAGATCACCATCATCACCGACGTGACACCTTGATCTCCATCGTAGCATCGTTGTCATCTTGCTAACTATTGCTTCTACACTACGGGAAACAACTAATTTGCCGTCAGGGGGCATCTTTGCCGTCAGCTTTTCGTCGGGCAGATGGCAAATAAACGGTTTTCATCATCTACACACGGCAAAGAAAAACTAACGGTGAAATATACTTTGCCGTCAGCAAAAAAAATACATACGGCAAAGAACTCACTTTGCCGTCTAAAAAGAGAAACACAGTCCTCAAAGATCTTTGCCGTCTGCGTAATTTATTACATAAGGCAAAGGGCTCACTTTGTCGTCTGCAAGAAGAAACATAGAGGGCAAAGATCTTTGCCGTTTGCGTTTTTTATTACAGACGGCAAAGAGAGCTCTTTGTCGTCTGTAATATAAAACGCAGATGGCAAAGAAGAAGCACACCACGCGGATCGATCCCACGGATCGGTGACATGGCGTGATCTGGTCCACCAAGTGTGCACTCCCATGATGGGCAGCCCAACCCACTGATCTCTCTCCCTTATCCCATGATCTCTCTCTCCCACGTGACTTTGTCTGTCTCACTCATCTCTCTCTCTCTCTCTCTCTCTCTCTCTCTCTCTCTCTCTCTCTCTCTCTTACAGGCAGACTGTAGCGGCAAGATCGAGCAGCGAAGGCGAGGAGAGAAAGAGATGTGGGCGGCACGTCACGGGCCGGCGAGCTCTGGTGCCTCCTCCCTCCGACGCCCCCTCACTCCGGCGAGCAGTGCGATGCGGCCTCCTCCCTCTGACGATTCCTTCCTCCGGCGCCTCCTCACTCTGGCGAGCAGCACGGGTGGCGAGGCTTGGGCCGGTGAGCAGCGCGGCCTCCTCCTTCCGGCGCCTCCTCACTCCGGCCAGCAGTGCGGGCGGCGCGGTGCGGGCCAGTGAGCAGCGCGGGCGGCGCGGCCTCCTCCCTCCGGGGCCTCCTCACTCCGGCAAGCAGCACAGTGTCCTCCATCCGACACCACCTCACTCCGGCTTGGCCTCCTCCTCTTCCTCCGGCATGGCCTCCTCATCTCCCTCCGTCGCGTGAACTCCCTCCAGCAGCGGCCAGCGAGATCCTTTTCTCAGGACGAGGTCGGGCGCGGCCAGCAGCTCTGCTCCGGCAAGGACGACCTTTGCTCCAGCGAGCTCTGGAGGAGATGCTCTGGACATGCGGGGGAAGGCCCAATCAGGGGGCGTCTTGACCGCCTCACTCCATTGGCCATCGCTGGCCGCATCGGCTTCTGCCTGTCGTACTCAGAAGGTGGCCATGCAAGCATCAGGGTGAACTTGGTAGCCCAGTGTAGTCTGTTTTTTTGCCTTCATAGATGATTATCAGACTACTGAATGATTGATTGTCGAACTACTTGTAAAACGCAAAAACGCAAGTGAAGATTTTGCCTACGCCTTGTTATTTTCTGTTTTTATAATGAGCAAAAAGAATCCTACCCCTTCGACCATCTAGTGCCACTGTACCTGGACTATTGTTACCTATTTTTTAAATAATAAGAAATTATTTGTCGTCTCGGATGTATGAGGCTGACGGCAAAGGCATAGTCTAGCTGACGGTAAAGATGGTTTTCTTTGCTGTCTGCTACTACTGGGCTTGATGGCAAAGAGAGAGTTGGCTAACTACAAAGTCTTTGCCATCTTATGAAAAGCTGACGGCAAAGTATTCTTTGCCGACTTATCTTTGCCGTCTGCTTCCTGACGGCAAAATCTTTGCTATCTGGATTTAGGTATTTTCCGTCTGGGATTCACAGACGGCAAATTACCTGTTTCCTGTAGTGCTACGACTATCGCTACCGCTTAGTGATAAAGTAAAGCAATTACATGGCGATTGCATTTCATACAATAAAGCGACAACCATATGGCTCCTGCCAGTTGCCGATAACTCTATTACAAAACATGATCATCTCATACAATAAAATTTTGCATCATGTCTTGACCATATCACATCACAACATGCCCTGCAAAAACAAGTTAGACGTCCTCTACTTTATTGTTGCAAGTTTTACATGGCTGCTACGGGCTGAGCAAGAACCGTTCTTACCTACGCATCAAAACCACAAAGATATTTCGTCAAGTATGTGTTGTTTTAACCTTCACAAGGACAGGGCGTAGCCACACTCGATTCAACTAAAGTAGGAGAAACTGACACCTGCCAGCCACCTGTGTGTGAAGCACGTCGGTAGAACCAGTCTCGCGTAAGCGTACGCGTAATGTCGGTCCGGGCCGCTTCATGCAACAATACCGCTGAATCAAAGTATGACATGCTGGTAAGCAGTATTACTAGTATCGCCCACAACTCACTTGTGTTCTACTCGTGCATATAACATCTACGCATAAACCTGGCTCATGATGCCACTGTTGGGGAACGTAGTATTTCAAAATTTTCCTATTCACATGCAAGATCATGGAGATGCATAGCAACGAGAGGGCAGAGTGGTGTCCACGTACCCTCGTAGACCGTAACCAGAAGTGTTATGACAATGCGGTTAATGTAGTCATACGTCTTCACGATCGAACGATCCTAGTACCGAACGTACGGCACCTCCGCGTTCTGCACACGTTCAGCTCGGTGACATCCCACGAACTCACAATCTAGTAGAGCTTCGAGGGAGAGTTCCGTCAGCATGACGGCGTGATAACGGCGATGATAAAGTTACCGACGCGGGGCTTCGCCTAAGCACCGCTACGATATGACCGAGGTGGATTATGGTGGAGGGGGCACCACACATGGATAAGAGATCAATGATCAACTTGTGTGTTCTAGGGTGCCCCCTGCCCTCATATATAAAGGAGCAAGGGGAGGAGGCCGGCCGGCCCTATAGGGCATGCCAAGGAGTAGGTTTCCTACTCCTAGTAGGAGTAGGAATCCCTCTTTCCTATTCCTACTAGGAGTAGGAAAGGAAGAAGGAAGGGAGCAGGAAATAGAGGGAGAGGGAGAGGGAAAGAGGGGCCGCGCCCCCTCCCCTGGTCCAATTCGGAATCCCCATGGGAGGGGGCGCGCCACCTCCTGGGCTGTTGTCCTCTCTCTTTCCCAAAGCGCACCAATGCCCAATAGTTCCCCCGGGGTTTCCGATAACCCCCGGCACTCCGATAAATATCCGGTGACCCCCGGAACTAATCCAGTGTCTGAATATAGTCGTCCAATATATCCATCTTTATGTATCAGACATGCCGAGACTCCTCATCATGTCTGTGGTCTCATCCGGGACTCCGAACTACCTTCGGTACATCAAAACTCATAAACTCATAATACCGATCGCCACCGAACGTTAAGCGTGCGGACCCTACGGGTTTGAGAACTATGTAGACATGACCGAGACTCATCTCCGGTCAGTAACCAATAGCGGAACCTAGATGCTCATACTGGTTCCTACATATTCTACGAAGATATTTATCGGTCAAACCGCATAACAACATATGTTGTTCCCTTTGTCATCGGCATGTTACTTGCCCGAGATTCGATCGTCGGCATCATCATACCTAGTTCAATATCGTTGCCGGCATATCTCTTTACTCGTTCCGTAATGCATCATCTCGTGACTAACTCATTAGTCATTTGCTTGCAAGGCTTTTAGTGATGTGCATTACCGAGAGGGCCCAGAGATACCTCTCCGACACTCGGAGTGACAAATCCTATTCTCGATCTATGCCCACACCACAGACACCTTCGGAGACACCTGTAGATCATCTTTATAATCACCCAGTTAAGTTGTGACGTTTGATAGCACACAAGGTGTTCCTTCGGTATTCGGGAGTTGCATAATCTCATAGTCATAGGAACATGTATAAGTGATGAAGAAGGCAATAGCAGTAAAACTAAACGATCAAGTGCTATGCCAACGGAATGGGTCAAGTCAATCACATCATTCACCAATGATGTGATCTTGCTAATCAAATGACAAATCATGTCTATGGCTAGGAAACTTAACCATCTTTGATTCAACAAGCTAGTCAAGTAGAGGCATACTAGTGACACTTTGTTTGTCTATGTATTCACACATGTACTATGTTTCCGGTTAATACAATTCTAGCATGAATAATAAACTTTTATCATGATATAAGGAAATATAAATAACAACTTTATTATTGCCTCTAGGGCATATTTCCTTCAATTTTAGTACGAACTCTTGATAGATCGATCGGAAAGAATAACTTTGTGTTATTTTAGTACGAACTCTTGGATTGATCGATAGAAAAGAATAGCTACAAACAATTCCTTCTTATGTTCTCCGCTAGATAAGAACTTTGGAGTGATTCTTCATCGCACGTTGAGGGATGGTTATGTGATACAATTATATTAGCATTGTTGAGAGATTGCACTAGCGATAGTACGGACCCTAGGCCTCATTTTCAAGCATTGCAATACCATTTGTGCTCCGTTTTAACAATTGCTACCTTGCTGTTTTTTATTGTTACTACTACAAAAATCAATATCTACTATCCATATTACACTTGTATCACCATCTCTTCACCGAACTAGTGCACCTATACAATTTACCATTGTATTTGGTGTGTTGGGGACACAAGAGACTCTTTGTTATTTGGTTGTAGGGTTGTTCTAGAGAGACCATCTTCATCCTACACCTCCCACGGATTGATAAACTTTAGGTCATCTACTTGAGGGAAAATTGCTACTGTCCTACAAAACTCTGCGCTTGGAGGCCCAACACGAGTCTATAAGAATAAAATTGCGTAGTAGACATCAAAATCTTTTCTGGCGCCGTTGCCGGGGAGGTGAGTGCTTGAAGGTATATCTTTAGATCTTGCAATCAAATCTTTTAGTTTCTTGTTTTACTAGTAGTTTGGTTTTGTAAAAGTAAACAACAACAAAATGGAATTGAGGTTGCATCATATTATTCATGTTTACAATGTCTTTCGTGAGAATGATGGAAAGGAAAATTTGCTCAATTGCTGGAAGAAGAATGCTATAAACTGTTTGCCATAGAATCCATGAATGATGATCATGATTGCAATGTTGTTAGTATGAATTGTATGAATATCCATGATGCTGATGATATGCAAAACCGTAAGCTTGGGGATGCTATGTTTGATGAAGATGATATTTTTAGTCCCCCAAGATTTGATGTGCAAATTTGTTATAATGGTAGCATGCCTCCTATTTATGATGATTATATTGATGAAAGTGGATTTGTAGAGGTCATGACCTTATTTAATGATGATTCCACTATTTTGGAAGAGGTTCCAATTGACTATGACAACAAAGTTCCTATCTATGATGATTATGGTGATGACGTATATGTTATAGAGAATAATTATAAGCATGAAATTTGTCATCGTGATTTTATTTTTCAATCCCATGATAGTTATTTTGTTGAGTTTGCTCCCACTACTATTCATGTGGAGAGTAGCAAAATTTCTATGCTTATGCATCATGAAAAGAATGCTTTATGTGATGGATATATTGTTGAATTCATTCATGATCCTACTGAAAATTATTATGAGAGAAGTACATATGCTTGTAGGTATTACAATAATATTAAGTTTCCTCTCTTTATGTTGAAAGTTTTGAAGTTTTGCTTATTTTGCCTTCCTATGCTTGTTAATTGTTGCTCCCATGAATTATTTGCTCACACAATCCCTATGCATAGGAAGTGGGTTATACTTAAATGTGCTAGTCATATGTTTCACGATGCTCTCTTCATGTTTCAATTCTTATCTTTTATGTGAGCATCATTGAAATCATCATTGTTTTCTAGTTTCTATGGCTTATATTGATAAATATAAATTGTGGAAATGATATGCTACAGTAGGAATTGTGGGAGAACAATTATGAATCTTGTCTTTGACAGTACCCAAAGTGAATGATTTGTTTTATCGTACTAACCCATCTCACGAAGTTTTGTTAAGTTTTGTGTGATTGAAGTTTTCAAGTTTTGGGTGAGATGTCGATATGCGGAGAATAAGGAGTATCAAGACCCTAATCTTGGGGATGCCCAAGGCACCTCAAGGTAATATTCAAGGAATACCGAAGCAACTAAGCTTGGGGATGCCCCGGAAGGCATCCCCTCTTTGGTCTCCAACATTATCGGTAACCTCACTTGAACCTTTATTTTTATTCGTCACATGATATGAGTTTTGCTTTGAGCATCATTTTTTTCACTAGTATTTTATTGCTGGTATTTAGAATAATGTTTTGTATCTTTTATTTCATTAAAAGTGTTAAGGATAGCCTTTACCATGCTTATTTTGCAAGTCTACCTATTGTTGTTTGAAAACAGAAAGTTTGTCGCTGTTGTAAAAATTCTCGAGAAAAGTCAGAATGTGATAAAAGTTTGAAACTTTTTGCACAGCAAGCTATGACAAATTTTCTACAGTGTGTTAAAGTTTTAGAATTTTTTCAGTCAGGGAAATATGGATCCTCTTGCATTCTTTACAGACTCTCCTATTTAGACAGATTGTTGTTATGTTTGTATTGTTTGCATATGTTTGCCTATTTTATGATTCTATTTAAGGATAGCACTATTAAATATGCAGAGGCATTTATTATGCAATGTTAAATTATAATTTTAGTGATTTGCTACAGTAGAGGATGATACGTTTATTGCATTGATTTATACTAACTTATCTCATGAGTTCTTGTTGAGTTTTGTGAGGATAAAGTTTTTAAGATTTAGGGAAACCGTGATATAAGTGGAATGAAGAAGACACAAGAGCCCAAGCTTGGGGATGCCCAAGGCATCCCAAGTTAATATTTCAAGAAGTCTCAAGCATCTAAGCTTGGGGATGCCCTGGTAGGCATGACACCTTTCTTCATCAACAATTATCGGTTAGTATTGGTTGACCCTAAGTTTTTGCTTCTCCACATGATGTGTGCTATTCTTTAAATGTTATCTGTTTTGTTTTGCTTGTTGTTTTAATAAAATGTTTAGATCTGAAAGTTTTCAAATAAGAGAGAGCCCTCACATAGCTATCCATTTACTTAACTACTCACATTATCTTCCCTTATATCTTTTTGGAGTAGTTTGTCATTTACTCTCGTGCTTCACTTATATCCTATGAGTAAATTGTTGAATAAATTGAATGTAATGAAGCTGAAATTGTATGTTCATATCATGCCGAGTGGTAGCTTCACATTGGGTTTAAAAAGTGAAATCTTTTGAAGCTTTACAATCACAATATTGGTCATGCAAGCTATTCATGAATGATTAGTAGAAAGAAGGGAACTTTCACATGCAAATACACTATCTAGGAAATCATTTGTGATTGTGAGCCCCCATCAAAATATTATATGCCAAAATTATTGATGTTGGACAAGGAAGACAACATAATGATTTCTGTTTCTTGATATTCACATAGAAGTTATATTGTCATAGATACTTCAACGTGTGGTGCTTGCCCCCCATCTTTGCTAGCCAAAAATTCCGCACCAAGTAGAGATACTACTTTTGCATCCAGAACCCCTTAAACCCAAATCTTATTTCCAAGATTCCATGATAACGCAATAGTATAGGGGATCGTTTGTAGCCTTTTTCACTAAGTAAGAGTGTCGAACTCAACGAGGAGCTAAAGGTAGAACAAATATTCCCTCAAGTTCTATCGAAAACCGATACAACTCTACGCACGCTCAACGTTTGCTTTACCGGAAACAAGTATGAAACTATTTTGTAGGTGTGATGCTAGAACTACTTTGCAAGAATAAAACTAGAAGTACTTTGCAAGATAATAAAAGTGGATAGCTTTTGTTAACAAGAAAGTTATTTGTCCCTAGGTAATCGATAACAAATATCTGTAATCATTCTTCCAATTTTATATGAGGGAGAGGCATGAGCTAACATACTTTTTCTACTTGGATCATATGCACTTATGATTGGAACTCTAGCAAGCATCTGCAACTACTAAAGATCATTAAGGTCGTGAAACCCAACCATAGCATTAAGTATCAAGTCCTCTTTACTCCCATACGTCATACCCCACCTACTCTGGTTTAAGTTTCTATCACTCTCGCAACCCACCGTAAGCGAACCATGAACATATTGCAACACCCTACAGCGGGGGCCCTCACATTTGCGTGAGAACAGAGGGCACCGTAGGACAGCCCCATAAATAAAATATGCAATCATACCAACCAAGATCACGATTAACCCACAGGACAAAGCAGATATACTCAAACATCATAGGATAACCATAGATCAATGGGAAATAATATATGGAGTTGAGCACCATGTTTAAGTTGATATTATAGCAAGGGGAAAGAGGTGATACACCGCTGCAATGAGGGGAGGAGAGTTGGTGTGGACGGTAGCAAGATTGTTGATGTAGATCGCCGTCCCGATCGTTGCCCCGGTGGCACTCCGGCGCCACCGGAAGCGAGGGGGGGGGAGATCCTCCCTCCTTCTTCTTCTTCATTGGCCTCCTCCCTAGGTGGGAGAAGGGTTCCCCCTCTGGTCCATGAACTCCATGGCATGGGAGGTGCGAGAGCCACTCCGAGTTTGGATCTGCCTCTCTGTCCTCTTCTGTTTCGCGTCCCCCTAATCTGGCCGAAAACCGTTTCTTATATTCTGGGAGATCCGTAACTCTGATTGCATTGAGATTTTAAGATGGAATTTTTACGGATATAAGCTTCCTTGCGCCCAAAGTAGAGCTCCAACCAACCTTCGAGGAGGGCACAACCCACCACTACGCGCCTGGGGCCTCTGGCGCGCCCTGGTGTCTTGTGGGATGTGTGGGCCTCCGTTTGCAGTGATTCCTACTCCCAAAAATCACATATATTCCAAAATAATTCTCAGTAAAATTTTATTGCATTTGGACTTCGTTTGATATGGATTTCTTGCGATACAAAAAACATGCAGAAAACAGGAACTAGCACTGGGCACTGGGTAAGTAAGTTAGTCCAAATAAATCATATACAAACTTGCCAAAAGTATGTAAAATTGGAATAATATTGGCATGAAAAAAATCAAAAAGTATAGATACGACGGAGACGTATCAGCATCCCCAATCTTAATTCCTGCTCGTCCTCGAGTAGGTAAATGATAAAAAAGATATTTTTGTATGTGGAATGCTACCTAGCGTAAACTTGATCATATATCTAGTCATGGCATGAATATTAAGACATTAGTGATTCAAAGCAATAGTCTATAATTTGACATGAAGACATCAATACTCGAGCATCCCAACAAACAATCATGTCTTTCAGAATATAAAATGCTAAAGAACGTTATCCCTACAAAATCATATAGTCTTGTCATGCTCTGACTTCCCAACTCAAAGTATAAATCATGTACTACCCCGGTGTCAGCCAAGCAATTGGTTCATACTTTTTAACGCGCTTCAGCATTTTCAACTCTCACGCAATACATGAGCGCGAGCCATGGATATAGCAATATAGGTGGAATAGAATGCGGTGGTAGTAGACAAAAGAATGGAAGAAACTCTCACATCAACTAGGCAAACTAATGGACTATGGAGATGTCCATCAATCAATATCAATGCGAGGAGTAGGAATTGCCATGCAACAGATGCAACTAAGAGCTATAAGTGTATGAGAGCTCAACATGAAAACTAGGTGGGTGTGCATCTAATCCTATAATGAAAAATTCCCACTAGTATATGAAAGTGACAACATAGGAGACTCTCCATATGAAAAACATGGTGCCACTTTGAAGCACAAGTGTGGTATTTGCATGCCCCTTTCTCTCCTTTTTCTTTTTTTCTTTTTCTTTTTTCTTTCTATTTTTTTCTCTTTTTTCGGAGTCTCATCCCGACTTGTGGGGGAATCATGGTCTCCTTCATCCTATCATCATGGGGGCAATGCACTAAAAATGAATAATGATGATCATCACACTTATATTTACTTATTACTCAAAAGAAATAAAAATTACAACTCAATACCTAGGACATAGTATGACTCTAAATGAATGCCTCTCACAGTGTACCAGGATGTGCAATGATCTAGCATAACAAAGATATAAAAAAACAGACAAACCATGAAAAAAATCGTGCTAGATGTCTTACGATCATGCAAAGCAATATGAAAAGGAATGCTCAAGTCAACTATATGATGGAAGTGCATGGAAATATATCTCGGAATGGCTATGGAAATGCCATAGTAGGTAGGTATGGTGGCTGTTTCGAGTAAGGTATAATAAAGTTTATGCACCGGCGAAAGTTGTGCGGCACGAGAGAGGCTAGCAATTATGAAAGGGTGAGAGTGTGTATAATCCATGGACCCACATTAGTCATAAAGAACTCATATACTTATTGCAAAAGTTTATTAGCCCTCTTAGCAAAGTAATACTACGCATGCTCCTAGGGGGGAGGTTGGTATGAGTTAACCATCGCGTGCCCCCGACCTTCACACAAAGATAGGACAATCAAGGATAAATTGTGCTCCAACTTCCCGGCATAATGAGAGACTATACATGCATGCTTCGGGAATAACAAACCTTAACACCGATATCTTACTAAACACAATCGTCTAGTAGTACCTCCCACATATTATCATCTCTATATTGCAAAACTATTGCAAGGAATCAAACATATCATATTCAGTTATCCATAAGTTTTATGTAGGATTTTATGACTAACCATGCATTTGACAAATTCCGCTTAACTCTCTAAATAGATATATGTGAAGCATGAGAGTTTAATTCTTTCCATGAAAGATCATGCTCTAACAAATATAAGTGAAGCACGAGAGCATTCTATGAACATCGGTTTTCTATGTGAGGAGAAACAGGCAATCCAAACTTCAAATAATATAAGTGAAGCACATGAAGCATTCTATGAAGCCATACTCAAAAGATATAAGTGAAGTGCAGTGAGCACTCTAAAAATAAACCAAGGACTATCTCATATCAGCATGGTGCATTATTAAAATAAAAATAAAAAGCGCATGATGCTCCAAGAAATTACGCATATCATATGAACGAAACAAATCTGAAAACATACCGGTACTTGTTGAAGAAAGATGGGATGCCTTTCGGGGCATCCCCAAGCTTAGACGCTTTAGTCTCCTTGAATATTTACTTGGGGTGCCTTGGGCATCCCAAGATTGAGCTCTTGCCTCTCCTCCTTCTCCTCACATCGAGACCTCCTCGATCTTCGAACACTTCATCCACACAGTACTTAACCGAACTTCTAGTGGCGGGGTTAGTGCATATGATCAATGAAATCTCATCATGTACTTCTCTAACATTATTGTATAATTATAAACAAACATTACCCACTATATGCTATCACAATTCTACGGCCCCAAGTCAAGGAGGCTTCAACAAGAATTCAAACATAAGCAAATAATGAAGCTATAACAACAATCTATGAAAACCGGACAGTCTGTAAAGATTTAAACATTCACCATACTTCTGTAACTCTAAAAATTCTGAAACCATTAGGAAAAATAAAAAATTTGTATAGCTATACTATGCAAAAGTTTCAGAATCGTTTGACTTTCCAGTAAAAAACGAAAAATCATGCACTACAGCCAAAGTTTCTGTTTTGCACCGCACAAACCAATAAGCAATATAATCATCCTAAAGAGGTAAACTCTTGGCACATTATTTTTATAATACAATGGAATTGTACAAGGGGGTAATTATTTTTTGTTGAAAAGTTTCTGTAATTCAAGATTTTCCAAGTTTCCATGGGCATGAACAAAGTTCAAGGAGCTCCCCCATTTCAACGGTGCTCGTCCTTCTTTCTTTCACTTTACTTTTTGAAAAGTTTTAGGTTCCCCTCTATATTTTTTTTGTTTTTAAACTTTATAAAAGCACTCAACAAAAATAAATGACACTTTTTTAACTTTCGGATGTCTCCCTGGCAGCGCTTTCTTTAAAGCCATTAAGCTAGGCATAAAGTGCTCAAGTAATGAATCCACCCGGATCCCAAGGTATATCAAAGCCAATTTGAACCAACAATGATTTAGCATTTAGTAGTGAGAACAAAGCAACATATATCAAGCAATGACGAAGTCTAACTCTCTTCTTATGCATCGGCATGTCATACAAGAACAATTCATGCACATCAAGCAAAGACCAATGCATAGTATAAGCAGTTTCTTGCAATTTTATCATGTTGGAAACATAGAGAGGCGGAGATGTAGTTCCTCTCTCATAATAATTGCAAGTAGGAGCAGCAAACACATGCATATTATATTCATCAAAAACGTCATGTGCAACAGTAAAAGGCAACCCATCAATATAATCCTTAATAAGTGCAAACTTCTCCGATATAGTGTAGTTTGGAGAATTCAAAAAGATAATAGGACTATCATGTATGGGTGTATTAGCAACAATTTCATTATTAACATAAGGAACTATAGCAAGTTCATCTCCATAAGCATAATTCATATTGGCATCTTGGCCACAAACATAGCAAGCATGAAGTTCATCAAAAAGGGATATTTCAAGTGAATCAATGGGATCATAGCAATTATCATAGCATTCATCCTTCGCTAAGCACGAAGGGAAATTAAATAGTGTATGAGTTGAGGGGGTACTCTCATCAAAAGGTGGGCATGGGTAGCTAATATGTTCTTCCTCCTTTTGTTCTTCGCTCTCCTCCTTGTTCTTTTCATCCAATGAGCTCACAATGTCTTTGATTTCTGGTTCCATAGACTCCTGCAAAATATTAGTCTCTTCTTGGACAGCGGAGACCATCTCAATAAACACATCAATATGGGCATTGTATTTATAATTCAAATAGCAATATTTAAGTATAGCAAGATTTTCAGATCTGTAAACAACATCATCATAATTTTCATACTTTTCAAACAAACTTTTAATTTCACAAGCACCATTAAAAGCGATAAATTCTTCTATTTGTTCCACATCATAATAATCATATACACCTCTAGAATAAGAAGCTAAGGTTTCATTTTCATTGAAGTCACATGAAAAGGGTAGGTGTGGAGCATCAATTCTAGAGCAACAAGTATAATCATATCTCAAGAATAAATTATAAGCATACCAATGCAACATATGAATTTGATCCCATAACAATTTCCCTTTATGATACAAGCGATAATCCCAAAAGTATTCACGTTGATCCAACGTTGCTCCCATTATATGGTTCAATGGGGTTTTCTCAGGATTATCAAAGTAGTGCATAATATCTTTCACATAACGAGCACCGAGGGTTTTAGGAGGTTCCCCATCTCCATGAGCAGCAAGTACCACTAATTTTTTGGTGTTTCGTGTTCCATATCCATAACTAAAGATAGAGAACAACTTAGAACAGAAATTAAAAACTACTTAGTGATAAACCAAACAAACACACAGGAGAATATTCACCCCACGCTATAACTCCCCAGCAATGGTGCCAGAAAAAGGTCTTGATAACCCACAAGTATAGGGGGTCATTTGTAGGCATTTTCGATAAGTAAGAGTGTTGAACCCAACGAGGAGCTAAAGGTAGAACAAATATTCCCTAAAGTTCTATCGACCACTGATACAACTCCATGCAGGCATAACGTTTGCTTTACCGGAAACAAGTATGAAACTATTTTGTAGGTGTGATGCTAGAACTACTTTGCAAGAAAAAACTAGAAGTACTTTGCAAGATTATAAAAGTGGATAGCTTTTGTTAACAAGAATTTTTTTTTGTCCGTAGGTAATCGATAGCAAGTACCGGTAATCATTCTTGCAATTTTATATGAGGGAGAGGCATGATCTAACATACTTTCTCTACTTGGATCATATGCACTTATGATTGGAACTCTAGCAAGCATCCGAAACTACTAAAGATCATTAAGGTCGTGATACCCAACCATAGAATTAAGTATGAAGTCCTCTTTCCTCTCATACGCCATACCCCACCAACTCGGGTTTAAGAATCTGCCACTCTCGCAACCCACCGTAAGCGAACCTTGAACATATTGCAACACCCTACAGTGGGGGCCCCTCTCGTTTGTGCGAGAAAGGAGGGCACCGTAGGATAGCACCATAAATAAAATATACAATCATACCAACCAAGATCATGATTAACCCACAGGACAAAGCGGATTTACTCAAACATCATACGATGACCATAGGTCATTGGGAAATAATATACGGAGTTGAGCACCATGTTTAAGTAGAGATTACAGCGAGGGGAAAGAGGTGATACACCAATACAATGAGGGGTAGATAGTTGGTGTGGATGGTAGCAAGATTGTTGATATAGATCGTTGTCCCGAACGTTTCCCCGGTGGCACTCCGGTGCCACCGAATGCGAGGGGGGAGAGATCCCCCCTCCTTCTTCTTCTTCCTTGGCCTCCTCCATAGGTGCGAGAAGGGTTTAGGGCATGGGAGGGGCGAGAGCCCCTCCGAGATTCGATATGTCTCTCTGTCCTCTTCTGTTTCGCGTCCCCCTGATCTGGCCGAAAACCATTTCTTATATTCCGGGAAATCTGTAACTCCAATTGCGCTGAGATTTTAACATGATTTTTTCTGGATATAAGCTTCCTTGCGGCCGAAGTAGAGCTCCAACCAACGTTCGAGGAGGGCACAACCCACCACCGCGCGCTAGGGGCCTCTGGCGCGCCCTGGTGTCTTGTGGGCTGTGTGGGCCTCCGTTTGCGGTGATTCCAACTCCCAAAAATCACATATATTCCAAAATAATTCTCTGTAAAAATTTATTACATTTGGACTTCGTTTGATATGGATTTTCTGCGATACAAAAAACATGCAGAAAACAGGAACTGGCACTGGGCACTGGGTAAGTAAGTTAGTCCAAACAAATCATATAAAAAGTTGCCAAAAGTATGTAAAAGTTGAATAATATTGGCATGAAACAATAAAAAATTATAGATACGACGGAGACGTATCAGTCCACCATACCTACCTAAGGATTGAGTAAGGTCCTTCAAGTAAGTTGTCATCGGTGCAATAAAGGAAATAAAAAAATTGCTTCTAAAAGTGTTAGATCATTTAGTGTAAGAGAAAATTAAGCAGTGTACGAACTTGTGATGGCAAAGAATAAAAGCGACAAACTGCATAATAAAGGTTGCTATCATAAGGGGCAATATAATGTGATGTTCTTTTGCACTAAGGGTTTGAGCATACAAACAAAAAGCGCATGGCAACCTCTGCTTCCCTCTGCGAAGGGCCTATCTTTTACTTTTCAGTATTTACTTTTATGCAAGAATCAAAGTTTTCTCTCTATTCCTTTTTATTTTTCTATTTTTGGCAAGCATCATGTGGTGAGGAAAGAAGTAGGCACATATATCCAGTTGGATATGGGTAGCATGAGTTATTATTGTTGACATCACCCTTGAGGTGAATACGTTGGGAGGCGAAATTATAAGCCCCTATCATTCGATGTGTCCAGTTGAAGAGTTTTGCTCATGTGTATGCGGTGAGTGTTAGCAATCATAGAGGACTATACGATGGTTGAGTTGGAGCTCTTACTTAGACTCTGTTGAATTAGTTGAGTTGCAATTGCTTAGTGACTGAGAACATAGGTTGTTGAGTTTCAAGAGAATTCATTGTTTGAACCTTAACATGTGAATTGGTTGCTACTTTATCATGAGAAGTCTTATGAGAAATAATTGCTATTATGATGCTAGGAAAAGTGATTGAAATTACTAGTGATCAAACTTGTGCACTTTGATAGCATTCACACCTCATAAATTATTTCTTCTATCATTTACCTACTCGAGGACGAGTAGGAATTAAGCTTGGAGATGATGCTACGTCTCCAACGTATCTATAATTTATGAAGTATTCATGCTGTTATATTATCATTCTTGGATGTTTTACAATCATTTGATAGCAACTTTATATCATTTTTTGGGACTAACCTATTGACTCAGTGCCCAGTGTTAGTTGCTGTTTTTTGTTTGTTTCTTACATCGCAGGAAATCAATATCAAATGGAGTCCAAACACCACGAAACTTTTTGTGCATTTTTTATGGACCAGAAGA
Source organism: Secale cereale (assembly GCA_902687465.1). NCBI lineage: Eukaryota > Viridiplantae > Streptophyta > Magnoliopsida > Poales > Poaceae > Secale > Secale cereale. The sequence continues at coordinate 309,868,733 of LR738713.1, read as the reverse complement.
CATCCAGTGGGCTAGAGAAGCACCTAGGGGTGCCCCGAGGGGGGCACAACCCACAAGGGCATGCCTGGGGGCCCAGGCTTTCCCAGGTGGGTTGTGCCCACCTCGGTGGCCTCCCTCACCGCCTCTTTGCTCTATGAATGACAAAATATTTCAAAACCCTAGAGGAGTCAACGAAATCCTGTTCCAGCTGCCACAGGCTTCTGTATCCACGAGATCCAATCTAGAGCCCATTTACGGCACTCCGCTGGAGGGGGAAATCATCATCGGTAGCCATCTTCATCATCCTGGCAGCCAACATGATGAGGAGGCAGTAGTCCACCCTCGGGGCTGAGGGTTTGTACTAGTAGTTATGTGTTTAATCTCTCTCTCTCTCTCATGTTCTTGAGATGCACAATCTTAATGTATCGTGGGCTTTGTTAATATAGTCGGATCATATGATATTTTCCCCTCTCTATCTTGTTGTGATGAATTGAGTTTTCCCTTTGAGATTTCTTTGGATTGAATACTTTTATGGATTTGAGAACACTTCATGTATGTATTGCTATGAATACTCGTGGTGACAATGGGGTATCATATTGAATCACTTTATGTGCGTTTTGGCACTCTACTCGCGGATTCCCGAGGTGACATTGGGGTAATCTATGCATAGGGGTTGATGCACGTTCTTGTCTTTGTTTTACCGGTAGAAATCTTGGGGAACTCTTTGAGGTTCTTTGTGTTAGATTGAGTATTATGAATCTGAATTTGTTTTGGTGTTATTTTAGTACAAACTCTTGATAGATCGATCAGAAAGAATAACTTGTGTTATTTTAGTACGAACTCTTGATAGATCAATCGGAAAGAATAGTTTGGTGTTATTTTAGTACGAACTCTTGGATAGATCGATCGGAAAGAATAGCTACAAATTATTCCTTCTTATGTTCTCTGCTAGATAGGAACTTTGGAGTGATTCTTCATCGCACGTTGAGGGATGGTTATGCGAAAGTACGGACCCTAGGCCTCATTTTCAAGCATTGCAATACCGTTTGTGCTCTATTTTATCAATTGCTACCTTGCCTTTTTTTTATTGTTACTATTATATAAATCAATATCTACTATCCATATTACACTTGTATCACCATCTCTTCGCCGAACTAGTGCACCTATACAGTTTACCATAGTATTTGATGTGCTGGGGACACAGGAGACTCTTTATTATTTGGTTGCAGGGTTGTTCGAGAGAGACCATCTTCATCCTACACCTCCCACGGATCGATAAACCTTAGTCATCCACTTGAGGGAAAATCGCTGTTGTCCTACAAAACTCTGCGCTTGGAGGCCCAACACGAGTCTACAAGAATAAAGTTGCGTAGTAGACATCACACCCTACATAATCTTGGTATCATGAGCCACGTTGTTGTTGGGAAATGTCGCATGGAAAACATTTTTTCCTACGCACACACAAAATCTATCAAGGATATGCATAGCAACGAGAGGGGAGAGTGTGTATATGTACCCTCGTAGACTGTCAGCGGAAGCGTTTATCAGCGCGGTTGATGTATTCGAACTTCTTCGGGATCCAACCGATCAAGTACCGAACATACGACACCTCCGTGTTCAGCACACATTCAGCTCGGTGACGTCCTCGTCTTCTTGATCCAGCAAGACGAGCGAATTAGTAGAAGAGTTCCGGCAGCATGACGGCATGGTGACGGTGATGATGATGCTATCTCCACAGGGCTTCTCCTAAGCACTACGAAAATATGACCGAGGGACAAAACTGTGGAGAGGGGCACTGCACACATCTAAGACTATGGAGAGGCAGCCCCTAGGGCACCCAAAGTGGCCAACGGCAGCCCTAGGGCGCCTGCCTTGGCCGCGCCCCCTGCCATATTTGTTGGAGGGGGAAAGAAAGTAAGGGGGAGGCTGACTCCCCTCATTTTCCTTCTCTCCCCAAGGGCTGCGGCCCAGGATGGGTGTGCCAGCCCCTTGTGATCTGGTGTGTCC
>LR738713.1:309725537-309866571 GCA_902687465.1 Secale cereale | reverse complement strand
CCCCGCCTTGTTGGCCCATATGGCCCATTAACCTCCGAGGGTGACCGAAACCCCTTCTGGTAACCCGATTTCCACCAGGTACATCCCAAAACTCTTCCGGTGTCCAAATACCATCATCATATACATCATATTTACCTCCAGACCATTCCGGAGCTCCTCGTCATGTCCGTGATATCATCTGGGACTTCGAATAACATTGGGTCACCAAATCATATAACTCATATAACACTATATCGTCAACGGACGTTAAGCGTGCGGACCCTACGAGTTCGAGAACTATGTGGACATGATCGAGACACCTCTCCGGTCAATAACCAATAGCAGAACCTAGACGTCCATATTGGTTCCTACATATTCCTCAAAGATCTTTATCGGTCGAACCGTTATGACAACATACGTAATTCCCTTTGTCCGTCGGTATGTTACTTGCCCGAGATTCAATCTTCGGTATCTTCATACCTAGTTCAATTTCGTTACTGGCAAGTCTCTTTACTCGTTCCATAATACATCATCTTTCAACTAACTACTTTATTTACTTTGCTTGCAAGGCTTCTTATGATGTGTATTACCGAGAGGGCCCAAAGATACCTCTCTGAAACACGGAGTGACAAATCCTAATCTCGATCCATGCCAACTCAGCAGACACCTTCGGAGATACCTATAGAGCATCTTTATGATCACCCAGTTACGTTGTGACGTTTGATAGCACACAATGTATTCCTCTGGTATCCAGGAGTTGCATGATCTCATAGTCGAAGGAATATGTATTTGACATTAAGAAAGCAATAGCAATAAATAGTATGATCAAATGCTAAGCCAACGGATGGTTCTTGTCCATCACATCATTCCCCTAATGATGTGATCCCATTATCAAATGAAAACTCATGTCTATGGTTAGGAAACCTTAACCATCTTTGATCAACGAGCTAGTCTAGTAGAGGCTTACTAGGGACACGATATTCGTTTATGTATTCACACATGTATTTAAGTTTCCGGTCAATACAATTCTAGCATGAATAATAAACATTTATCATGAATAAGGAAATATAAAATAATAATAACTTTATTATTGCCTCTAGGGCATATTTCCATCACTCTGCTACTTGCACAACAGTCAATAATCTAGTTCACGTCGCCATGTGATTAACACCCATAGTTCACATCACCATGTAATAAACACCCCCAAAGAGTTTACTAGAGTCAACAATCTAGTTCACATCGCCATGTGATTAACACACAAAGAGTTTACTAGAAAAAGGTGTAGTTCACATCACCATGTGATTAACACTCATAGAGTTCTAAGGTATGATCATGTTTTGCTTGTCAAAGAGGTTTTAGTCAACAAGTGTGCAATATTCATAACAATGTGTACTTTGCAAATTTCTATGTCTACAATAATCTGCACAGAGCTAGTCTAGCTAATTGTTCCCACATTCAATATGTATCCAGATTGAGACCCAGAGTCGTCTGGATTAGTGACAAAGCTTGCATCGATGTTGCCCTTTACGACAAACTCTTTATTACCTCCATAACCGAGAAATATTTCCTTATTCCTCTATGGATAATTTTTGACTGTTGTCTAGTGATCCACTCCTGGATCACTCTTGTACCCCCTTACCAGACTTATGGCAAGGCCCACATCATGTCTGGTACACAACATAGCATACATGATAAAACCTATGGCTGAGGCATAGGGAATAACTTTCATTTTCTCTCTATCTTCTGCAGTGGTCGGTCTTTGAGTCTGACTAAATTTCACACATTGTAGTACATGCAAGAACCCTTTCTTTGCCTGATCCATTTCGAACTTCTTCAAAACTTTGTCAAGGTATGTGCTTTGTGAAAGTCCTATTAAGCGTCTTGATCTATCTCTATAGATCTTGACACTGGTGCGTGTCGGTCCTAAACAAACGGTTTTTAACCCCTTCCCGCGACGGCATTTGGAACCGTCACCAAGTGAGTGTGGGCGATAGGGGGGTCCTTCCCACACGACCCAAAAACCATCGGGCATAGGGAGCCTTGATGCATATAGTTGTCCCTACATAACCGTTTCCAATATCTCGAATATCCAAAACACTTCATCCTTGCTACTCGTTTGTGCTTGCATTGCCATCGCAGTCGGAGTTTTGTGGTTCTTCTTGAAACCAGGCAGATTCTAGGCACGGGAGCTTTCCAGGCAGATTCTAGGCAGATTCCAGGCACGGGAAATTTATGATGAACAGTTCATGATTATAAACCGTGTACGATAGGTAGACAATCACACACATTTAGTTTTCCCGCACCGTATGTGTCATGGATTTAGCACGGCAGATGTCCGGATTAACGGACTTAGGTGTGAGGCCATCGCTCGGGTTAGCTTGAAGGGGTTAAAGTGGACGAAGGACACAGGGAGTTTTATACTAGTTAGGCCCCTTCGATGAAGGTAAAAGCCTACGCCTAGTTTGGTGTGGTATTGCTTGGGCTTCGATGACCAGGGAGCGAATCCGCTTGCCTGTGTCTCGAGCTATTGTTTCTCGTCCTCGAACCGTCGTTGGGTCGTCCCTTTATATTGGAGGCGACGCCCGGTCCGGTTTACAGAGTCCCGAGGCCGGCTCATAAACGTGCCCGCCTCGGTCTCTACTCTTTCTACCTTACATCCCAAGTTACATGGTACGACGGTTTACAGATCGTGGGCCTTATACATGGGCCCTAAACCTCTACGGGCTATGACCTCTTGTTATATATTCTACTGGGCTTGTAATAATACAACCTTGTCAGTGTAATCCGAACCCTCCTGGCCGGTTTATACCTGCTAGTAATATCCCTGACATTAGGCCCCAGATTGATTTGAACTTGTTCATGTCAGTCTTCCAAGTCTTGTACAAATTTCCTTTCTGCAATTTGTTTGCTTCATAAACCGGCCATGATGTCATCTCCTGAAATCGTGTCAATCCGTCGTGACATCATCTCCGCATTTAATGCCCGCATATGTTTGTTACCTTTCTTTATTGCCGCACCGAAGATCGAGGTGACAGCTCAATCTTTATCCGATTTCTGGCCTCCTCGATTCCCGCACTTACAGTTTTTATCCCTTCATCCTATAAACACCGCTGAGGCCCATCTCTTTTCCCCTTCTGCTTCTTCTTCCTCCGTCTCCAGGCCCGAGCTTCCGCCGCCGTCCGTCGAGCTCGCCGTCGCCAGCAAGTCCGGCCGCTGCATCAACGTGAATGCGACCAGAGAACTCGCCGCCGTCCTCTGTTTCCTCGGGTACGCTATCTTCTCCCCATAGATCTCACTTTTAGGTTTCCTTCTGTAGCTCGCCATGAACCCTCGTTCTTGTGGTTCATCGCTGTAGATTGATCTTAGTTGTAGATATAAAGTCGTTAGGCTTGATCCTCATCCGTGCGCTTCCGCTCCACCATTATACTTTTAGCTTCTCCAGCACTATTAGTTTAGATTGAACCTGTAGAGAACTCCCGCAGCCTTCGCTGAATATAACTTGTATTATTATGTCTTTCCCTTGCATCTTAGATCCATATTTACCTTAGCATCGTGTGAAAACTGTTTCTCATACTTCTAGATCCGTAACTCACTTATATTACCTGTTTAGCCATACCCTGCGCGTCATATGCTTGTCTTGACGGTTTTAGATTTAAACCCGTATTCCAGGATTGACGGTTTAACTTTCTCCATCTATCATCGTGAACCGGTAGCTGTCTCACTCATACCTGCTTCCGGATTAGTAGATACCATTAGCCCCTTGCTTAAACCGCCAATTAAGTCCATAACTTCATAGAATGCACTGGTTTATATCTAGCAGTTGGTAAACCGGGTCTTGCACTGTATTTTCAGCACTCCCTCATCAGAAACAATGGCCAAACAATTTTTTTCTTGCAATTGGGTTCCTTCCCGGATCATGGAAAACGATTTAGTTGAAGCGGCCTCAAGTGGTGTTCTGGGCCCTAAGGAAGTTCTGCACTGGCGGGCCCCTGGAAAGGAGTGCCCTCCTGAGCCTAAGGAGGGAGAAATCATAGTTTTTTATGATCATCTGGCCCGGGGTTTCAGTCCTCCCAGTTCAAAATTCTTCCGGGATGTGTTGGCCGCTTTTCAACTCCACCCACAAGATGTAGGTCCGAATTCTGTATCGAACATCTGTAACTTCCAAGTTTTCTCGGAGGCATACCTTCAAGAAGAACCATCAGTAGACCTGTTCCGAGATTTCTTCCATCTGAACCGGCGGACTGCGTTTACTGATGGACCTCATCAGGAGCTGGGTGGTGTCAGCATCCAGAAAAGAAAGGATGTGAGCTTTCCCCACGCCGCTCTTCACAGCCACCCCGAAGAATGGAACCAGACTTGGTTCTACTGTAAGGATACTTTACCTGAAGGAGAGAATCCGCTGCCGGGTTACCGCGCCTATCGCTTGGCAACAACCCATCCTTTGCCACAGCGTCTAAGCGCCCAAGACCGGGCTCAATTTGCCCCTCAACTTTCCAAGCTCAGGGCTTTCGTGGCGAACGATTTAACCGGCGTTGACTTCGTTCGCTGCTGGCTTTCTCGGAGCATCCTTCCACTAAGCCGGCGCTCAAGTCTGATGTGCAAATATACCGCCAAACCGGAAGATCCTCAACGCCACACCAAAATAGTAATCCCTGACAATGAAGTTACTGAGTCTGCGAAGAAAGTGCTGAACATCCCTCTGGAGGATTGCAGCCGGACCGGTTTAGCTCCATTCCGCTTAACCAACAAAGCGCCATCGGTAAAGCTCTTCCGACCCTTTCTTTTCATCTTAATCCGTTCATATTAGTTGTCTTCAACTTGTTATTAATCCTTTGCACAGGCCAACGATCCTTTCTGGAAGAGGAAATCTCAGGATAAACCGGCCAAGCAATCACGCAAGAAAACCTATGCTGTCAAGAAGAAAAAAGCTGTTGCCGCTTCCGGTTCACACCCTGAAGAGGATGATCCGGATTCTGAGGTATCAATTAACCCTTATGTCTTTTGATCTCCCTTTGTATAAATTTATGTTAATAATGCCTTTTCGCAGGACCTGGCAGAGGGAAGTAAAGCAGAGGGAGTTGAGGTAATTTCTCTTTCTTCTGATTCAGAACCGTTGCGACCCAAGATCCGCCGGGTGACCCGGAAATATCCATTTTCTCACCCTTATGCTCAATTGGATCCCAACTTTCTTTTGAAGAAACAGCAGCATGAAGCTCGCTGTCACATCCCTAGTTTAGCACTTGCATTAGGGCTAGCTAGAGTGTGCATCATGTTTATTTATCATAGAAACTTGAAATGGGAATGACAGAAACCCCAGCACCCCTCTTCTAACATGTGGGGACCCCGACTTAGAAGTCGAGATCACCGAATGCACGTGTACAGTGATCCCAGAGATCAATGCTCACTGAACACACAGAAGCTGAAATAACAAGAGTCTTACATCCATTCAAATAGTCTTACATGAATTATGGCCATTATGGCCAAGTCTCACATAGATAAAGCCTCACGGGCTGAATAGCAAATAACTCAAATAGCGGAAGTCTTCGATAACGGGTAGAACCCATGCCATCTGCCTTAACCCTACAGGCATTCTGACTGGGATAGCGTCCTAGTTCGCATGTTCGTCTCCAAAGAACTCTTCCTCATATTCCTGTTCTTCCGTGCCTGGCCAATTAAATAACCAGTGGCAAGCCAATGAGTACTTTGAATGTACTCGCAAGCAACCCATGATGTGGTTCAAAGTAACAATGCAATTGAATAACAATGATCAATCTAGCAAGGCTAGAACAAACATTCTACTCTCAAGTTTATGCATCAACAACCTCGTGTAACCTCGAAGACAGGTTACCGATATCAACATGAATAAGATTCAACTCATCGAGTCAAGTCACCACCTTGACTTATCACACACATATCATCACCAATGAAGTAAAATTCTGGACATAGTTTAAGTAGCACCACCCAACTGTCCATGACCGTGGACACGGCTATTCGAATAGTTTTACACTCTGCAGAGGTAGCACACTTTACCCACAAGATCCGGGGAACTTCCGTGTCATCCACGACCCGCGGTACCTCAAGTACCCGGGGTAAGCACCCGGTCATTACCTTTCCTTAGACTACACTAACATAGAGTCCACTCGTTGGTACACGGCCCTCGGGTACAAACAATAGATCACGGGACTTGCCCAAATTTCAATGTCTCGCGTACCCGAAGGGACCAACGGTGTGTCCGGTGCCCTGTGAAAACAGTCATGGTCGTCTATCCAAGCACGACCCCGTCCCGGGAAAGACCTCAAGTCTTCCCGTCACTAGTAATGCGGGCACCATGCTAGTATCGACCTAAGTAATCAATAAAGCCCCGTCCCATAAGGGGTAGTGTGGTTGCACATGTTTGGTTGGGACGGTAATCACACATAAATCTAATCCATCATTCCACCATGCACATGATTTACCGGCACATCACTTCTTTCTCAAGTGATGACCTAACACATCATCACCCTCGGGCATTAGGGGCACCCGATGGGTTCATGCAAATGATTTCACTACGAAGGTTCAAACCACACATGCATCATTTAAGCATCATGACCAACTATTTGCATGTCATCTAGCACATAGCAAGATCAACAATAAAGCATGCATCATGTGGTGGTTCATCTAGGTCACCATTGTAACCCTATCATCATGCATCGGAAACAAACGGGTTCCGAGAACAAGTGTATCATGGTCAAGGGGCTGCTTGCCTGGATTGGCTTGGTCTTCAAAGTCTTCAAATCCTTCTCCTTCTCCTTCCACAGCAACTTCGTCGAATACGGGATCTATACGTCGCATAATAACCACAGAAAAATAAGAATATAAACAAAACAGAAAAATCAAAGTGCTCAGAAAAATGTCACCTCATTTTTGTAAAATACTAGAGGGATTTCTAAGATGGGGAAAAATCTTAGTTGGAGTTTTGTACTAACAGAATGGAATCTATTGATTTTTGAACAGGAGTATTACTGTCCAAATTTGAATTTAAATTTGAACAGAACAGAAAAGTTTCATGGATTTGAGTGAAAGTGGTACCATTAAATAGGTTGGAATATTACAAGATTTTAGGAGTTGGAATTATTTAATTTGGACCATTATTCTTTTCTGTAGAAATGTTTAAAACATTTACAGAAAAGAAAAAGGAAAATGCGTCCTGTGCACTGGGCCAGAGAAGGCCACAGTGCACGGCCCAGACGGACCGGCCCAGCCGCACGGGAGCCTGCGCGCGCACGTCAGGTTTTTGAACCTGACGGGCGGGGCCCGTGGGTCAGCGGCAGAGAGGAGGGGGGGAGAGGTGTGGGGATGACAGGCGGGGCCCGCCTGTCATCTCCAACCTTGCGGCCACGGCGACGGCGAGCTCACCGGCGAGGTTTCCGGCCACGGCGACGGCAACGGCGGGTGGGAATGGGTCCAGCGTCTAGTGGCGGTTGCAGTGGTGGTGGTGCGGCACGCCGGGGAGGTCAGGTTCGCCGGCGGTGAGGTGGGACGGCGGAAGCTCGTCGGGAGGTGGTTGCTGTGGTTGTTTCCGACTGCAAACGAAGGGGGAAACAGGGGGGAAATGGTCAGTGAGGCGAGGGGGTTCCGAATCAGGCGAAAGGAGGGGCAGGGAAGGCCCGTACTGCGAGATCGCCGGCGGCCCGACGCGGCGGACCTCCGGTCGATCCCGAGCACTGGGACGACCTGGGGAGGAGTGGGTGGTGCTGGGAGGCTCAGTGGAGTGTAGTGGAGCTGCTGATGCTGCTGGAGAGGCTCGGGAGGGGCTTATATAGCCGCGCCCACGGTCCACCGTGGACCCGTGCGCCGGCGAGGTTGCAGGCGAGGCTAGGAGAGGTTCTGGAGCCTGGGATCAAGCCGGGGAGGACCGTGGACTTGCTCCACGTCTAGCTGAGGGGAAAAGAGGAGCGGGGAACCTTCCAGTTGACGCGCGCGTGCGAGGCAGAGGAGTGGCCGTTGCAGGCGGCCAGCGCGCGTGCGACGTCGGCCACTTGAGGGCGTAGGAGGAGGGCGGACAGCGCCGGGGAGGTTGCGGACGTCGAGAGGCCTCGACTGGCGCGAAGGGGAGGCCCGAGGCTGTCGGGGTCAGCGATTGGCCGGAGCCACCGTGCGGAGGTGCACTGTAGCGTGCTCCAGAGCGTGCGTATTGCTGGCATCATCGCGCTCTCGCCGTCCAGGTCAAAACCAACGTGCCACAGGGTGTCTAGAAGGTTGAGGGAGGAGTAAAGAATTGGCTTGAGGCCTTGGATGCCCTGGAGATGCTGAGAGAGAGGGAGGAGGCTGGTGACTTGGTGAAAACCTGCTGTCCAGCAAGGTAAAACAGGGTTCTTACCCCTCAATCATGGAGCTGGGGTGCTGGGGAAGTTACTGGAGGTAGCTAGTAACTCAATGATCATGTGGTAAAAAGTTGAGGCCATGGAGAAGAGTCAAAGTGATCAGGATAAGGGTTTTAGTAAATCTGCAGAAGGTGTTTGATCAGTGTTTGGTCAAGCAAATGACCTCCACTTGACATGGCACTTAAAAGGGTTGAAAGACATGAGAAAATAGGGTGCTTCACCAAGTTTGGGCCCATTTGAAGAAACTAGCCAATGTAACTTTGGTGAACCCTAGAAATCAACAGAAACAGTTTCATCTTGTTTGAGTCAAGCTAATCATCTCCCCTTGATGCACCACTTGGTGTAGCATCATCTTTTGGGGTATTGATCATGCCCACAATGTTTGAAGCTCCAGATAAAAAGTTGGTAATGTAAAGTTGTTCAAATTTGCATTTGAACAGAAAGGGTTTTGAGGTGATCTGATCAAGTTTCTCTATTCCAAATCTTGTGCCATTTGGTCTAGGTGCCTTATTAGGCCATTCTAGCATGTGCACCAAGTTTGAGAGCAGTTGGACAAGTTTGGCAATGTAAAGTTGCTCAAACTTCAAATATCGACAGAATGGTTATGAAGGGGTTTGAGGATGTTTTCTTGCTTCCCAAGGCATGGGACTTGGCAAGATCATCAGACATGTCATATATGACATGATAGAATTTCCCTGGAATTTTTGGAGAATATATCCTTTGTAAATATTTCAAAAGCTTGAAATATCCAGAAAGGGTATTAGAGGGTTTAGCCCAATATTTTGAACATGACCAAGTGTTGCAACTCTTATATATGGGCAATATATGTCCTCTGAGTCTCTCTGAATTTTGACAAATATTTTTGAAATAGTTAAATAATTTTCCCCTATTAAAGACCATTTCTGGCCTTAAGAAAAAGCTTTTAAATAAAATAGGAAAATAACTTTTAAAATTATACCTTTGTGGTTTCTGGAAGTCCTATGACTACTAGGTCTCTAATAAACCTTTTGAAATAATTTTCTCACCTTAAATCAAGTACTTGCAGTGCAAATCTCAATTCAGGGGTTTTTGGAAAACTAAATTTATAAAAATACTTTTTGGCCAAATTAATTTTGTAGGAAAATACTATACTGTTATATAACACTTGGCAGGATCATTGGGCAGAAGTTGAGTATGGAGATGAATTCTACAAGAGGTCATAGTTGACTTTAATGAGCACAAGAGAAGCACATGAAGAAAACTCAATTCCAGATAAAAGCCAAATGATGCTAAAAAAAATTTGCTGGTCCAAATTTTCATGCTTCAAAGGTACAAATAACATGTTACAAAATGTAGGGTGTGACATAACAACTAGGGTTTGATAAAATATTTTCCAATGTACCCAAAATGCCCTTCAAAAATGTTCATCATTTCTGCCTTGGTCTTAAACCTCTGCCAAAAATGGTGCACAATTTTCTAGGACATCAAAGGCCTTTGGATTAAATCACATGGTATTTGTATTTGGGCATTTAAATACTTTAAAATATTTTAAATGCTCAAATAATCATGAACTATAATGTTCCCTACTGTTCATATTATATATAGTGGGCATGACAAGTTTCATGAGTTATAAAAATGCTCTGGCATTTTTATTAATTAAACAAAGATGCAAAACAAATGAAACAGAAAAGAAAATAGGAAAAAGAAAAAGGGAGAAAGCACTTACCTCGGGCCCAGCCCTGTAGCAGGCCGGCCCAGCCCACAGCCTCTTCTGTCGCCTGCCTCCTCGCGCTAGAAGGACGCGCGCGTGGCCGCCGCGCGCCGGCACGCGTCCGGCCACCTCCACCCTGCCTGCCTGCATCCCGACGGCCTGGACGACTCCCCGCGACGCCACGCAGCTGCCCGAACCCTCTCGCACTCTCCCCCTCGTCCCCGTCGCCTCTCATGGCTCTCTCCTTCTCCATCACTGAGCCGCTCGCCGTTGCCGCACCTAGAGCTACCCCCTCGCCCCGTGAGTGTGTCCAGAAGGAGCGCCGCGTCGTCCTCTTCCTCCTCGCTGAGACACGGATCGCCGGAAGCCCTGCAACGTCCTCACGCCGCCGTCCCCTTCCTCGGATCGCCGGAGCACCTCGCCGCCGTTACGAAGCTACAGCGCGTCCCCGACCCCTCCGTCGAGCTCGTTAGCACCGCAGTGAGCTCCTACGCCGTTCCCCTCCTTCCTTTGCTTCGTTTGCGCCTTGTAGCCGCCGCTCTGTTGATCACCGAAACGCACCGCCGCCGTGCTCGCCGCCGGCGATGCTCCGGTGACCATTTGGTCACTGGCACACGTCCATCACACTCGCCGCAGCACGTAGATGCGCTAGGTACTACGCACGCATCGCCTAGGCCACTGCAGCCGCGTCTCCACACACGGCCGACGCCGGTCGCCGCCGTCGAGCTTGTGGCCGTCGTCTTCGGCCACCCCAGGTCCGGCGACCACCACCATTCGACGCGCAACGACAAGAGCTTCCCGATGCACCCAACCGCAGCTCGAGCCGTGCTCCATAGACGATTTCCGAAGCACGCCGTCGTATTCGGCCTCGCCAGCGTCACGTCGCCGGCGGGTTTGACCCGTTTGACCGGGGGGTCGACTACCCCTGGGTCACTGACGTGTGGGCCACCTTTTACTAATTAGTTAGTTTAATTAAGTTTCTGTTAATTTAATTAGTTAATTAATTTAGTCACTGACCCGTGGGTCCAGGCCCCACTAACAGCTAATTGGTTTTAGTTTAACTCTAATTAACTTTGTTAGTTAGCTGTGACACTGACATGCTGGGCCCACATGTCATGTTTGACTGGACCAGCTCCTGTTGACTGGCTGATGTCAGCATGATATCATGCTGACGCAGTAAAGGTTTTTCTGGGATTTTTAGATTTAAAAATAATTCAGGAAATTCCAGAAAATACCCAAAACTTCTAAAATTCATATAATATCAACCGTAGCTCAGATGGAAATAATTTATATATGAAAAATGATCAGAAAAATCCAATCTTTCCAATGGCACTGGTTTCATGCATGTTTGAGCAAGTTAACCTTGCTGTATACTTTAAAACATGATAATGCACTTATTTAAATAATAGCTAAAGTGCCAATTTGAATCTTTGATTCAAATAGGCTCAAACCCCTCTGGTTTTAGTTGCATTAGCCAACACACATGCATCTTGCCATGTCATGAGCATGCATCATATTGTTGCATTTGTTTGTTAATGATTGTATCGCCGGTATTCTCTGTGTTAGGTCCTGCTCCCGAGGATACTGCTGCGTATCCAGTTGAAGAGCAGTACCCGACAACTTGTCAGGCAAGCAATCATTGATCATTCCGATACAAACCCAATCTTCTCGCTCCTACTCTCTTTTACTGCATTAAGGCAACAGCGTGTGAACTGCTACTTGCTGCGGTAGTTGAACCCTATTCCCTTGCATGACCTGTCATTGCCACAGTAAATAGTTGAAACCCACTAGCATGTGTAGGAGTTGATTAAGCCATGTGATGTGTGATCCACCATGCTATTTGTTTATGTTGCCTGCTATGCTTAGAGTTGTGTCAGGTCTGGTTCATCTGGGTGATGGATCAGAGTGAAATGATCATACCGATAAAGAGAAGGAAGTGTGGAATACGCTTGGTAAAGGTATCGATGAAAGGCCATGTAGGAGTACATGGTGGGTTGTTTCATTGGAATCGTCCTTAGGACCCGAGATCTATATGTGTGGTTCAAGTTACAGCTACTACCACACATTGGGATCCTTAATTGACCCTCTCGGCTTACTAATTACCCTCGATCTCTGTCCAGGAGTTGCAACTAGTTTCTGGTGTTTATAGATTACTGGAGGTCGTGCACAACGCTGACCCTCGGGGTGGGTTGTCATGCGACAGGTACGTGGCACGGTGTACCGGTTGCCCGTTTGGTGACTCGGGAACCCTGTACACATCGTTTGGGGCCGTGAGCGACACCCCGGCCGGATCTCCCCACGGATGGAACCCAAATAGGCGATAAACCTGGACGAGAGACTTGAGTAGTTAGTCAGGTCGTGGCCGACACCCTCGCTGGGCTTCCGCTTGAAGGTTGCCGAGTACACGCCGAGTATACGGTGATAAGTGGTGGAAGCGTGTGTGAAGAGGTACACCCCTGCAGGGTTATCAATCTATTCGAATAGCCGTTGTTCGTGGTACGGACTACTTGGTTACTCTTACAGTTCATAGACAAGTTGATGGATACTACTAAAAGCCTCAAGATAAGTGTGAGTGCCGCGGATGGCCCTTCCGTAGGATGACGGAAGAGGATCCTCGGTAGTGTATTGATGTGGTGAGTAGAGGACTCGTGTTCGTAATAACATCTTGCAATCTGTTGAGAGTTGTAGTATAGGTTAGCCAAGAGTCAAAGCTGGCTTTCTGCTATGAACTCCACTACCCCCTTTGATAATGTTGCATGTATGATAGGTTCTGTGGTAAGACTTGCTGAGTACCTTTGTACTCATGTTTGCTTAATAACTGTTGCAGAGGAGAACCCTGCCCCTGCTGATGGGTTCTACATAGACGTTGACGTCGACGAGTAGCTTGACACCCAGACGGAGATCTGGAGCTTGTGAAGGGCCTTGTAGATAGTCAGGCTACACCAAGCCTGTTTTAATTTCTAAGTTGTCTGTACTCAGACATGTAGCTTCCGCTTGTGCTTGTATGACTGTATGACTTGAGTGTTGGGTCATGTGACCCCTACCTGTATGGATATGTTATGTATGGCTCTTGGAGCCTTTTAAATAAAGTACTTTGAGTCATAGAGTTCTGTTGTGATGCAATGTTGTATTTGCACATATTGAGCATATTGCGTGTATGATTGAAATGCTTGGTATGTGTGGGATCCGACACCTAGTTGTTTTCCTTTGGTAGCCTACCTTACAGGGAAATGCCTCCTAGTGATTCCAATGAGCCTTGGTAGCTTGCTACTGCTCGGAACATGTTGGCTGGCTGGCATGTGTCCTTCTTCGTTTTGGTGTCTGTCCCTTAGGGGAAATGTCACGCGTTGTTCCTTTAAGTCCATGTAGCTTGCTACGACTTGGGTTCATACGTTGCTGACCGACACGTTCGTTGCTGGGTCATGGATGCATGTCTCTGTAATCTAGTGCCACTTTTGGTTTATAACTAGCCATGTCGGCCCGGGTTCTCTGTCATATGGATGCTAGCGACACTGTCATATACGTGTGCCAAAATGCGCAAACGGTCCCGGGCCAGGTAAGGTGGCACCCGTGGGGTTACCGTGCGTGAGGCCGCAAAGTGATATGATGTGTTACAGCTAGATCAGTGTGACTTAGGATCGGGGTCCCGACAGCGTTGGCATCAGAGCTGGACTGCCTGTAGGTTTCTCAAGCCAAACTGGTCGATGTTGAGTCTAGAAAAATTCTTAGTTATATGTAGGGGAATTGATTGTGGAAGGGAACGTAAGGCTCTTTTACTCCTTTACCTTATGCACTTCTGATCTGAGTCAGTCTATTCTTTCTACGGGGATTTAGGACTAGGCCTCTTATCCTTACTAGGTTCACGTGTTACTAATCTGTAGACTCTTAGGATTGTTGGTTTCAAGCCTCAGTTCAGTTCTATCCCTTTTAGTATGATGATTGTTGGACCGGAACCTTGATATGAATTGTTGCGTGGCTATGCTATCATTTGTATGATGTCTCAAATCGTTGTTTGAGCATTTACAGTTGTTATGTTGCCCGATTTCTTCCAGAAACACTAATGCCTTTGCATTATTTCGTGTTCCAGATGTCTGGCCGCATCCCTCACCAAGTGGTTCGTCTGACACGGTGCATTAATGTGCCCGGTCACACGGCCATGCTAGTCCGTGTGCTGACTGAGACCGGTTATCGCTGGTATCCTGAATACACCGTGGAGGAACAGTATCGGGATTTCAATCAGAGTCAGTATTTCTGCACAGTCCGGATATACCCCTCATATCCTGGAGCTAATGACCCCATCCATTGGTCTTATGGACTCGGGATTACCATCGAGATGGCAGTACAGGATGCCGCCTATTCGATGATGACCATTCTCCATGCTAGGCATGCCCTGTTGCTGAACACTGAGTTCTGTTACATGCCAGCCTCACTTCCCGGAGAGGAAGGCTACTACACTGGTCTGTATACTGATGCTGCTCATGAAGAGCCACTGCTTCAGACTACGGTTCAGATGTTGGAGGATAGGGACCGTGAGGTCCGTGCCCTCCGAATGGAGCTATATAACACTCGAGCCGCCCACTGGACTACTTTGACACGGCTTGCACCTGCTGTGCATGCCGGATACCTGGACATGTGGGATTTGTACCCCGTGCGGACTCGTCTGCCTGATCGCATGGATTGGCGTGACGTTGGGGGTATTACACCTCCACGTGGGCGTCGGTTACCACCAGCATCGGGACCGAGACCACATCCATGTCCCTATGGTCCACAGCCTTCGAGTGCTCGCGAGTTTCAAGATCCATCTGTTCCACTTCCAGGCTACGGTGGTAATCTTTATGAGGATTACTATGCGAATGTCTGAGCTAGGCCGTGGTTGTAGTAGTATTGTAGTAGTTGTATTCCCACAGTCCTGCGCGTCTTGTGGAATATGACTTAGTGTGTACTGAGTTCCGGAGGTGTAGTTAAATAATGTATAGGAGCTTGGAATGCCTCTGATGGGATGTATCGTCTTTCACCGCAGTTGTACTTTAGCCTTGGCTTGTACTAAACTTTGTATGGTGTGTATGACCACTGGTGTATATATAGCAGTTCCTATATTACCATGTCGTACGGATGAACATCTCTGCATTCTGTGTCATCCATTACATTCTGCACTTCTATGTCAAATTTTTGCCATCCTTGTCTAAACCGTTGTTTTGTTTTCCTAGGATGGTCAACACTCGCAACACTCCTGCTGCTCAGGAGCAGGGTGAGGCTAGTGGGGCTAGAGATGGGAATCTGCCCCAGCCACCCTCCTTGGCGGAAGTTATGCTCGAGGCAGAACGGAACAAGAGAGAGACCAACCGTCTGCTGGAACGCATAGAGCAGAACACTGGGATCCGTCAGAGGAATGACATGGTGTCAATCAATGACTTTATCAAGATGTGTCCACCGAAGTTCCATCACTCCACTGAACCTCTGGATGCGGATGACTGGCTACGTAGTATTACCCACAAGCTACACTCTGCCCGTGTGGCCGAAGCGAACAAGGTTACCTACGCTGCCTACCATCTGGAGGGCCCTGCCAGTCTTTGTTGGGAAACCTTTGAAGCTATGCGTCCTGCTGGCCAAATCACTACTTGGGTTGAGTTCAGTGAGGCATTCCGTGAACATCACATCCCAGAAGGTCTCATGGATCGCAAGCGGGAGGAATTCTGCAATTTCACCCAGGGCCGGTTAACTGTGGATGGTTATAGTCGCGAGTTTGGCAACTTCGCACGCTATGCACCTGAAGAAGTATCCACCGATGCCAAGAAGCAGGCGAGGTTCTGCAAGGGACTCAGCCCTGAACTCCGCCGAGATCTGCGTCTGCACGAGTGCACTTCCTTCCAGAAGTTGGTAAACAAGGCTATCAGTGCTGAAACAGGCCAGACCGACTTCGAGGCCACACGCAAGCATACCCGAGACCTTGGTTCCTCATCCGGCTCTGGCTCTCACAAGAGCCGTGTGGGGGTTCCTAACACTGCTCTGCCACCCAAGTACACACCGAGGCCATCCTATGAGGCGCCTCGCCCAACTCAACAGTTTGCACCTGCTAAAACCTATGGAGGACCACCTTCCAACTTTGCTCCACGCACTACCACTGTGACATGCTTCAAGTGTGGAGAACCGGGGCACTACATGCGTGAGTGTCCTCAGAACCAACCAGGAAACCCCGTTGGCCGTGGTAAGCCAACCGGCAAGGTGAATTATGTCAAGCCAATCCCCACTGCACGTGGTCATGTCAACTATGTCTCTGCTGAGGAAGCTTATGAGGATCCTAACGTTGTCCTTGGTACGCTTGTCGTTAACTGCCATCCGGCATCTGTTCTTTTCGATACTGGAGCATCCCATTCGTTCATATCTGAGAGCTATGCTCGAATGCACAACATGACTTTTTGTGACATGCCTACTTCCATGGTTATTCAAACTCTTGGTTCAAAATGGCAAACCTCTAGGGTAAGCCATGGAAATGAAATCCTTGTCGATAGACTTGTTTTCCTTGCATCTCTAATCGCTCTCAAGTCCTCGGACATAAACATCATCTTGGGTATGGATTGGATGACGACTCATTACGCCAAGATTGATTGCTATACTAGGACCGTTCAACTTACACATCCATCCGGCAAGATAGTCAATGTCTTGACCCGAATGGCTGAACGTCAGCTCTACTCTCTTAATGCCAGCCCTCTACCTGAACTCGAAGATATCCCGGTAGTCCGTGACTTTCCGGATGTTTTTCCAGAAGAACTGCCAGGAATTCCACCTGACAGAGATGTCGAGTTCGTGATAGATCTTATCCCTGGAACTGTCCCAATCTCTAGGAGACCTTATAAGATGGCACCACTAGAATTAGCTGAGCTAAAGAAACAACTCGATGAGTCCTTGCAAAAAGGTTTCATCCGTCCTAGTTCTTCCCCTTGGGCTTGCCCCGTCCTCTTCGTCAAGAAGAAGGATGGAACGGAGCGGATGGTTGTAGATTACCGACCTTTCAATCTGGTCACCATAAAGAACAAGTATCCGCTTCCCAGGATCAACAACTTGTATGATCAGCTCGCTGGATCTTCAGTCTTCTCTAAGATGGATTTGAGGTTGGGTTACCATCAAATCAAAATCAAGAACGGGGACATTCCTAAAACGGCTTTCGTTACTCGTTATGGCCAATATGAGTACACCGTCATGTCCTTCGGATTAACCAATGCCCCAGCCACCTTTTCTCGGTTAATGAATTCTATATTCATGGAGTACTTGGATAAATTCGTCGTGGTATACCTCGATGATATACTCATCTATTCCAAGAACAAGGAAGATCATGCCGAGCATTTAAGGCTGGTAATGACGAAACTTCGAGAGCACCGCCTTTATGCCAAATTCTCTAAATGTGAATTTTGGTTGCCAGAAGTAACCTATTTAGGTCATGTGATCTCTGGCAAGGGTATTGCTGTCAATCCCGACCGAGTTCAAGCCGTCCTTGATTGGACTCCCCCTGAATCGGTCAAGCAAGTTAGGAGTTTTCTTGGCTTAGCGAGCTATTGCCGACGCTTCGTCGAGAATTTCTTCAAGGTTGCTAAACCTCTAACTGAACTCCTCAAGAAAGATAAAAAGTTTGAGAGGACCCCACAGTGCGAGTCCAGTTTTCAGGAACTGAAAAGACGCCTGACATCTGCACCTGTACTGGTACCACCAGACTTTTCAAAGGATTTTATAATCTATTGCGACGCCTCGCGACAAGGACTAGGTTGCATACTCATGCAAGATCGTCAAGTGATTGCATACGCATCTCGACAGTTGCGTCCACATGAGGATAACTATCCTACCCATGATCTAGAGCTTGCAGCTGTAGTCCATGCACTCAAAACATGGCGACATTACCTTCTTGGTAATCGCTGTGAAATCTTCACTGATCACCAAAGTTTGAAATATATCTTCACCCAACCGGATCTAAATCTCAGGCAAAGACGTTGGGTTGAGTTGCTCACGGATTACGACTTAGGAATTACTTATACTCCTGGAAAGGCCAATGTCATGGCTGATGCACTAAGTCGTAAGTCTTATTGTAACAACTTGATGTTACAACAAGGTCAACCACTTCTCCACGAGGAATTTCGTAAGCTTAACCTTCACATTGTTCCTCGAGGATTCCTTTCCACCTTGGTGGCGAAACCTACCCTTATGGATCAAATCATAGTTGCCCAGCGGTATGATAAAGGCATATCTCGGATCAAGGAGAACATTGCTAGCGGAGTTGCTAGAAGTTTCTCTATGGATGATCGAGGTGTAGTGTACTTCTAGAACCGCTTGGTGGTACCCAAGAAACCACAACTACGACAAATGATTCTTAAGAAGGCTCATGAATCTCCTCTCACGATTCATCCCGGTAGTACCAAAATGTATCAGGACCTACGTCAGAGATTCTGGTGGACTAGGATGAAGAGAGAAATCGCTCAATTCATTGCTAACTGCGACGTTTGTCGTCGAGTCAAAGCAGAGCATCAACGGCCTGCTGGCACCCTTCAACCTTTAGCTATTCCTGAATGGAAATGGGATAAAGTCGGTATGGACTTCATTACCGGGTTTCCCAGGACCAGGAAAGGGAATAATGCAATCTTCGTCGTTATCGACCGCCTCTCTAAAGTAGCTCATTTCCTCCCTGTTCGAGAGAGTATTACCGCTAGCCAGCTAGCAGACTTGTATGTCTCTCGGATAGTATCACTTCATGGTGTGACGTTGGAGATTAACTCAGACCGTGGAAGTCTCTTCACTTCACGATTTTGGGAAAGTTTCCAGAATGCTATGGGAACTCATCTCTCCTTCAGTACCGCCTTCCATCCCCAGTCAAGTGGTCAAGTGGAACGAGTCAATCAAATTCTGGAAGACATGCTTCGACCCTCTGTCATTTCTTTCGGTATGGAATGGGAAAAATGTCTTCCATTTGCCGAATTCGCTTATAACAATAGTTATCAAGCCAACTTGGGCAAAGCTCCCTTCGAAGTTCTATATGGACGAAGGTGTCGAACACCTCTTAACTGGTTAGAGACCGGGGAAAGACAATTCTTTGTCCCGGATATGATCCAGGAAGCAGAAGAGCAAGTTCGCATCGTTCGTGAGAGATTGAAAACAGCCCAGTCTCGCCAGAAGAGCCAATATGATAGTCATCATAAGGCTGTGACTTTTGAAGTCGGCGATAAGGCTTACCTTCGGGTTACTCCTCTTAAGGGAACCCATCGCTTCGGTATCAAAGGCAAATTGGCCCCTCGTTACATCGGTCCTTTTCGCATTCTTGCCAAACGAGGAGAAGTTGCCTACCAATTGGAACTACCTCCGCACCTCTCCAGAGTTCATGATGTCTTCCACGTATCTCAACTCAGGCGTTGCTTCTCGGATCCTATCCGCGGAGTGGACCACGAAATGCTTGATCTCCAGGACAATCTTACATATCAAGAATACCCCGTTCGTATTCTTGATCAAACCGAGCGCACCACTCGACGCCACAATATCAAGTTTCTCAAGGTTCAATGGTCACATCATTCCGAGAGTGAAGCTACTTGGGAAAGGGAGGATCGTCTTCGGCTTGAGTACCCCACCCTCTTTCCGGAGGAACCCGAATCTCGGGACGCGATTCTTTTAAGTGGGGGTGAGTTGTCACATCCCTAGTTTAGCACTTGCATTAGGGCTAGCTAGAGTGTGCATCATGTTTATTTATCATAGAAACTTGAAATGGGAATGACAGAAACCCCAGCACCCCTCTTCTAACAACTAGGGTTTGATAAAATATTTTCCAATGTACCCAAAATGCCCTTCAAAAATGTTCATCATTTCTGCCTTGGTCTTAAACGTCTGCCAAAAATGGTGCACAATTTTCTAGGACATCAAAGGCCTTTGGATTAAATCACATGGTATTTGTATTTGGGCATTTAAATACTTTAAAATATTTTAAATGCTCAAATAATCATGAACTATAATGTTCCCTACTATTCATATTATATACAGTGGGCATGACAAGTTTCATGAGTTATAAAAATGCTCTGGCATTTTTATTAATTAACCAAAGATGCAAAACAAATGAAACAGAAAAGAAAATAGGAAAAAGAAAAAGGGAGAAAGCACTTACCTCGGGCCCAGCCCTGTAGCAGGCCAGCCCAGCCCACAGCCTCTTCTGTCGCCTTCCTCCTCGCGCCAGAAGGACGCGCGCGTGGCCGCCGCGCGCCGGCACGCGTCCGGCCACCTCCACCCTGCCTGCCTGCATCCCGACGGCCTGGACGACTCCCCGCGACGCCACGCAGCTGCCCGAACCCTCTCGCACTCTCCCCCTCATCCCCGTCGCCTCTCCTGGCTCTCTCCTTCTCCATCACCAAGCCGCCCGTCTCCGCCGCTCGCCGTTGCCGCACCTAGAGCTACCCCCTCGCCCCGTGAGTGTGTCCAGAAGGAGCGCCGCGTTGTCCTCTTCCTCCTCGCTGAGCCACGGATCGCCGGAAGCCCTGCAACGTCCTCACGCCGCCGTCCCCTTCCTCGGATCGCCGGAGCACCTCGCCGTCATTACGAAGCTACAGCGCGTCCCCGACCCCTCCGTCGAGCTCGTTAGCACCGCAGTGAGCTCCTACGCCGTTCCCCTCCTTCCTTTTCTTCGTTTGCGCCTTGTAGCCGCCGCTCTGTTGATCACCGAAACGCACCGCCGCCGTGCTCGCCGCCGGCGATGCTCCGGTGACCATTTGGTCACTGGCACACGTCCATCACACTCGTCGTAGCACGTAGATGCGCTAGGTACTACGCACGCATCGCCTAGGCCACTGCAGCCGCATCTCCACACACGGCCGACGCCGGTCGCCGCCGTCGAGCTTGTTGCCGTCGTCTCCGGCCACCCCAGGTCCGGCGACAACCACCATTCAACGCGCAACGACAAGAGCTTCCCAACGCACCCAACCGCAGC
Organism: Secale cereale; assembly: GCA_902687465.1. NCBI lineage: Eukaryota > Viridiplantae > Streptophyta > Magnoliopsida > Poales > Poaceae > Secale > Secale cereale. The sequence goes on along the minus strand of LR738713.1, from coordinate 309,845,594 downwards.
TCGAGCCGTGCTCCATAGACGATTTCCGAAGCACGCCGTCGTATTCGGCCTCGCCGGCGTCACGTCGCTAGCGGGTTTGACCTGTTTGACCGGGGGGTTGACTACCCCTGGGTCACTGACGTGTGGGCCATTTTTTACTAATTAGTTAGTTTAATTAAGTTTCTGTTAATTTAATTAGTTAATTAATTTAGTCACTGACCCGTGGGTCCAGGCCCCACTGACAGCTAATTGGTTTTAGTTTAACTCTAATTAACTTTGTTAGTTAGCTGTGACACTGACATGCTGGGCCCACATGTCATGTTTGACTGGACCAGCTCCTGTTGACTGGCTGACGTCAGCATGATGTCATGCTGACGCAGTAAAAGTTTTTCTGGGATTTTTAGATTTAAAAATAATTCAGGAAATTCTAGAAAATACACGAAACTTCTAAAATTCATAAAACATCAACCATAGCTCAGATGGAAATAATTTATATATGAAAAATGATCAGAAAAATCCAATCTTTCCAATGGCACTAGTTTCATGCATGTTTGAGCAAGTTAACCTTGATGTATACTTTAAAACATGATAATGCACTTATTTAAATAATAGCTAAAGTGCCAATTTGAATCTTTGATTCAAATAGGCTCAAACCCTTCTGATTTTAGTTGCATTAGCCAACACACATGCATCTTGCCATGTCATGAGCATGCATCATATTGTTGCATTTGTTTCTTAATGATTGTATCGCCGGTATTCTCTGTGTTAGGTCCTGCTCCCGAGGATACTGCTGCGTATCCAGTTGAAGAGCAGTACCCGACAACTACTTTGTCAGGCAAGCAATCATTGATCATTCCGATACAAACCCAATCTTCTCGCTCCTGCTCTCTTTTACTGCATTAAGGCAACAACGCGTGAACTGCTACTTGCTGCGGTAGTTGAACCCTATTCCCTTGCATGACGTGTCATTGCCACAGTAAATAGTTGAAACCCACTAGCATGTGTAGGAGTTGATTGAGCCATGTGATGTGTGATCCACCATGCTATTTGTTTATGTTGCCTACTATGCTTAGAGTTGTGTCAGGTCTGGTTAATCTGGGTGATGGATCAGAGTGAAATGATCATAAGAATAAAGAGAAGGAAGTGTGGAATACGCTTGGTAAAGGTATCGATGAAAGGCCATGTAGGAGTACATGGTGGGTTATTTCATTGGAATCGTCCTTAGGACCCGAGATCTGTATGTGTGGTTCAAGTTACAGCTACTACCACACATTGGGATCCTTAATTGGCCCTCTCGGCTTATTAATTACCCTCGATCTCTGTCCAGGAGTTGCAACTAGTTTCTGGTGTTTATAGATTACTGGAGGTCGTGCACAACGCTGACCCTCGGGGTGGGTTGTGATGCGACAGGTACGTGGCACGGTGTACCGGTTGCCCGTTTGGTAACTCGGGAACCCTGTACACATCGTTTGGGGCCGTGAGCGACACCCTGGCCGGATCTCCCCACGGATGGAACCCAAATAGGCGATAAACCTGGACGAGAGACTTGAGTAGTTAGTCAGGTCGTGGCCGACACCCTCGCTGGGCTTCCGCTTGAAGGTTGCCGAGTACACGCCGAGTATACGGCGATAAGTGGTGGAAGCGTGTGTGAAGAGGTACACCCCTGCAGGGTTATCAATCTATTCGAATAGTCGTTGTCCGCGGTACGGACTACTTGGTTACTCTTAAAGTTCATAGACAAGTTGATGGATTCCTCTAAAAGCCTCAAGATAAGTGTGAGTGCCATGGATGGCCCTTCCGTAGGATGACGGAAGAGGATCCTCGGTAGTGTATTGATGTGGTGAGTAGAGGACTCATGTTCGTAATAACATCTTGCAATCTGTTGAGAGTTGTAGTATAGGTTAGCCAAGAGTCAAAGCTGGCTTTCTGCTATGAACTCCACTACCCCCTTTGATAATGTTGCATGTATGATAGGTTCTGTGGTAAGACTTGCTGAGTACCTTTGTACTCATGTTTGCTTAATAACTGTTGCAGAGGAGAACCCTGCCCCTGCTGATGGGTTCTACATAGACGTTGACGTCGACGAGTAGCTTGACACCCAGACGGAGATCTGGAGCTTGTGAAGGGCCTTGTAGATAGTCAGGCTACACCAAGCCTGTTTTAATTTCTAAGTTGTCTGTACTCAGACATGTAGCTTCCGCTTGTGCTTGTATGACTGTATGACTTGAGTGTTGGGTCATGTGACCCCTACCTGTATGGATATGTTATGTATGGCTCTTGGAGCCTTTTAAATAAAGTACTTTGAGTCATAGAGTTCTGTTGTGATGCAATGTTGTATTTGCACATATTGAGCATATTGCGTGTATGATTGAAATGCTTGGTATGTGTGGGATCCGACACCTAGTTGTTTTCCTTTGGTAGCCTACCTTAGAGGGAAATGCCTCCTAGTGATTCCAATGAGCCTTGGTAGCTTGCTACTGCTCGGAACACGTAGGCTGGCCGGCATGTGTCCTTCGTTCCGGTGTATGTCCCTTAGGGGAAATGTCACGCGTTGTTCCTTTATGTCCATGTAGCTTGCTATGACTTGGGTTCATACGTTGCTGACCGACACGTTCGTTGATGGGTCATGGATGCCTGTCTCTGTAATCTAGTGCCACTTTTGGTTTATAACTAGCCATGTCGGCCCAGGTTCTCTGTCATATGGATGCTAGCGACACTGTCATATACGTGTGCCAAAATGCGCAAACGGTCCCGGGCCAGGTAAGGTGGCACCCGTGGGGTTACCGTGCGTGAGGCCGCAAAGTGATATGACGTGTTACAGCTAGATCGGTGTGACTTAGGATCGGGGTCCCGACACTCGCTGGACCATGCGCCATAGCGGCCATGTGGTTGAATCGTCTGGAATACCCCTTACGTCGGCTCGCAGACGCCGCTCCGAGGTTTTGCTCACTCCAACCCTCCTTTATCCAAAAGCAGGCCTTATACATAAACCACTTAAACCGTCTGATCCCAACTACCAGGAGGCTCCTTTGTCCTCTTCCGGCGAGTCGACCGCTACGCAAGTCCCAGTGCTCAAGACCTTCCATGGGTAAGTCCTTCTTTCAAACGTCCGGTTTATCTTCCTGTTTTGACTTTGTGATTCTTACGACTGCTCTGACCCTTTATTAGAATGCCCAAGCCTAGTAAAAAGGCAAAAGCAAATAAACCGACTACTGAGACCACTGTTGCTGAACCGGCCGAGGACCCTGAAGCAGCCATCCCGCTAGAGGACAACGTTGAAATTCAGCTTGATGATCCTGCTCCCATGGACCATGAAGATGTTGCTGCGCCAGGAGGTGATGATATGGAAAACATGACTGAACCGGCAAGCCCTGTCCGGGTTAGTCCTCCTCGGGCTAGCCCGGCTCCTGTTAGCCCGGTGCACACTGCTGATCCTATCCAGCCAACTGCTGCCTCGACAGCAGATGTTGAGATAACCGGGTTAGGCTTCACTACTCCCACCGAGCCTGTTGCCTTGGCCAAGCATACCGCCAAGGAAGAAAAATTTCAACAAGATAAAGGCAAGTGGAGCACAGACTTGTCAAGCTATGCTCAGCTGAGTGCCCAGGAACTTCATTCTGGGTTTTTGAACCGGCTCTTCACCAGCCGCGACTATGAAGCCGGATTAGTTAACATGATGAAAGACAAATATGAGGTGACTTTCTTTCCTTTTGCTTTCTGTTTCTGCTTTGTACTTTGCAATCATACCTTTAGGCCATAGTAGCCCCCAAGTGCCGGTTTAGCTTCATTGTAGGTCAACCGGGACTTTAATTATGTCTGAGAATGAACTTACATTAACCCCCAAGTGCCAAGGGCATAACCTGTTTATGTGCTTGGGACTTGTCTGAAAAAATTTGCTTTCCTTACTTCAATTGTACATTAGCCCCCAATTGTCAAGTGCATAACTTCTTATGTGCTTGAGACTTTGAATAATCTATCCTTCTCACACGTTTGCTTTTCTTGCAGGCTGACTTGAACTGGAGAGCTTCGGAGGCAACTGAGCTCCGGAATAGCTTGTCCTTCCATGAGGCTGCTTCAACCAAAGCTAAGGAAGAACTTGTCCTTGCTTTGACTAACATGGAAAAATTAAAGAAATATTTTGAAGCGGAATGGTCCACATGGGAGGTGCAAAGGGACGCTCTAGAAAAAAGAGCAAAGGATGCCGAAGCCGCTCTCAATCCGGTTACGCAGGAGCTATCCGGGTTGAAACAGCAAATAGAGCTCATGACTCTGCTATCTTCGGTGAGTACCTGACTTTGTATGTTTATATGTTTGCAATCCTTATTCCGCTCCGGCTTAACTCGCCAATTGCATACAGGGAGGCGCATAACTCATCTTGGAGACGATGTCCGGAAGAAGCTCAAGGCTGCGTATTCCCTGGTGGAGTAGCTTTACTCCGGCGCTCAAAGGGCTATCAGTGCCATGTCACATAACAAACCGGCGCCGACCACCATCCAAGCCACCTTGGAAAAGCTTTCTGTCCTACCAGTACGCCTTGTTGAGGTGAAGAAGTCTGCTGCGCGAGCTGGCTCTCTCATGGAGCTGACCTGGGCCAAAGCATGGGTCCCTGATTTTGACCCGGCTGAAGCCATGAACGGCTATCCCAGCAATAAAGAGGACGGGTCAGCCTTCTCTGCTGAAGATCTCCGTGCTTTGACTAAGGACATGCGCCCTCTTGCCAGTAAGCTTGCTGATGAAGCAGATTTGACAAGGTATCATCCGGCTTATGACTTAGAAAATTCACGGGTGGAGCGACCGGTTTACGACACCGAAAATCTGATCCCCCCAGTTCGTAACCACACTTTCGCTCCAGATATTGACCGTTCAGATCTTATCAATGATGAAGTATATTTCCGTGCCCTCTCCAAGATTGACTAGTGCTCTCCTGGTTTCCCGCCATTGCCTGAAGTTGATGAAGATCCGGAACAAGTTGACCCTCAGCCTTCACAGCGTGAAGAGGAGTCGTAAACCGTTCGATTTAACTTGTAGTTGCTGAATACTTTGCGAGAAACTTTTGATCCATGCGGGCCTGCAAGTGCCTTGTAATAGGATAGTTTGAAATACTTCCTTTGTCCCACTATTTATGGCACTATTTGAATTGGCATCTCTCAATTTAATCTTCTGTTTGCAATGCATGATCCGCTTATAATATCTGTGCCTGCATGAACGAAGCTAAAAGATGTCATGGCGGTTTACCACGGGACGGATTATACTGCTATGATATATATATCAAAGGAATAGTTGTTGATCACAAATATATACCATACCTCTGATTAAGTGTGCTTGTCGACCTTAACCCGGTAGGAACAATTGAATGCGCAGGCGCTGATGAGGCTCTTGGCTCTCTTGTTTGGCTTAGCCAGATGGCCGATCCGGGTTGCAATGAACACCGGTTTAACTCTCGCTGGTGTTCATGACCCAGACTTTAACTTTGCAGATATAAGTAGTTGTCCAGTCTCGCATCAATGGACTTGGTTAAAAACCGATGATCATGACGACCAAGATTTATGAAATCATAAAAAATAGAAATAAGGTTTTTTGGGCAAATAAGACCATGTAGTCAAGGCTTTTTACGAGCTGCCAGGCTCTAAATTCCAGGCTTTTTATGAGCTGCCAGGTTACTGTCATTAACCATTTTAGCAAAGCCTGTCAAGATGCTCCGCAATCCTTAACCAAATCATCGATGACAAGCCACCCAATGTTTCAAAGTCTAGTAAAGATTTTGTCTTTAGGCGATCAACTCGATGATCGTCAATTTAACGTGGCCAAGTTCAGGGTCCCGAGGGAGTAACTTGTGGCAGGTTCAACGGGTCATACCAGGTTTACCTGGAGGGCGTGATTTACTTGAGGCAGGCAGGTTAATCCGGGGTTTTAGGTACATGCACCGGGCTTCCAAGCATGGTCACTACAAGGGTATTCAACTCTCTGCGAGCCCCCGATAGTGTGTGAGCCGTTTTTGCTCGTCGGGGCATATGTTTGAGCTGGGTTGGGCACCAACACTCTCTTCTACCCCTCATCATCATGTGGAAATTGCCGAAGCAACCAGAGCAGTGCTCTTATGCTGGGCTTCATACCGCCGCCGGCTCAAGAGGCCATGGGGAACTCCCTTGCCCGCGGAAGCCCCCATGTGATTCTTGTTTGATAAGATGGCTGATTCCTTGATGTATCAAGGGCAGGAGGCCATGGTGTGCTCTCGTAGAAAGACTCCCATGTGATACTCCTTTGAATAACATGGCTGATTCCTTGACTCTGTCAAGGGCGCCGGTTTAAGAGGCCATGGAAGGTTTCTTTCGAAGCCCCCATGTGATACTCTTTTTGCGAAGAAGATGGCTGATTCCCCGGTGTTCCGGGGGCGCCAGTGTATTGTATTAATTATAATATATACATTGTACATAAAGCGGAGCCAATGGCTCAACTGTAGTAAGGTCGAACAAGAGCGATGTTCCACGGCCGCTTCGTCTCCTCCTCCGCCGTACGTGAGTCCTTATGTTCTCGAACATCGACAAGGTAGTATGATCCATTGTGTAGGTTTTTGCTGACCACAAAGGGTCCTTCCCAAGGTGGGGATAGCTTGTGCATATCTGTCTGGTCTTGGATGAGCCGGAGCACCAGATCTCCCTCCTGGAACGTTCTGGTTTTAACCCGGCGGTTGTGGTACCGGCACAAATCTTGTTGATAAATTGCTGATCGTGCTGCTGTCGTATCCCGTTCCTCATCTAGCCGGTCCAAGCTGTCTTGCCTTGCTCGCTCATTATCCGCTTCAACGTAAGTTGTCACCCGTGGTGAATCATGTCGAATATCGCTGGGCAGGACCGCTTCAGCACCATATACCATAAAGAAAGGTGTGTACCCTATTGATCTGTTAGGTGTAGTGTTGATGCTCCATAAGACATAGGGCAACTCCTCTACCCAATAACCCGGTGTTCTTTGCAAAGGAACCATAAGCCGGGGCTTGATGCCTCTCAAGATCTCTTGGTTGGCTCTCTCAGCTTGGCCGTTGGACTGAGGGTGAGCTACTGATGAGACATCAAGGCGAATATGTTCTCTTTGACAGAACTCTTCCATCTCTCCTGTAGATAGGTTGGTGCCATTATCAGTTATAATGCTATGTGGAAAGCCAAACCAGAAAATCACCTTTTTGAGAAACTTAACCGCTGTTGCCGCATCACACTTACTGACAGGCTCTACTTCAACCCACTTTGTAAATTTGTCCACTGCTACCAACAGGTGGGTTTTCTGATCTTGGGATTTTTTAAAGGGTCCAACCATATCAAGCCCCCAAGTCGTAAACGGCCAAGTGATTGGAATCATCCGCAGCTCCTGCGCCGGTACATGAGCACGCCGCGAAAACTTCTGGCAAGCATCACATTTTCTGACCAGGTCCTCTACGTTGGCGTGAGCCATCAGCCAGTAGAACCCATGACGAAAAGCTTTAGCTACCAAGGACTTTGACCCCGCGTGATGACCACAATCCCCTTCATGAATCTCTCGAAGAATATCACAGCCTTCCTCTGACGATACGCACCGCTGAAACGCTCCAGAGACGCTGCGGTGATGAAGTTCTCCATTGACGATAGTCATAGACTTAGACCGTCGGATTATCTGCCGGGCCTCCACTTCGTCCTCTGGCAATTCACGTCGGCTCATATATGCCAGATAAGGGAGTGTCCCATCCGGAATGACGTGAAGCGCTACGACTAACTGTGCTTTCGGATCAGGAATAGCCAGGTCCTCTTCAGAAGGTATCTGTACTGACGGGCTATGCAATTCATCCAAGAAGGTATTAGGTTGAACCGGTTTACGCTGAGAGCCCAGCCGGCTTAACGCATCGGCCGCTTCATTTTTCCGCCGGTCTATGTGGTCCACCTGATATCCCTTGAAGTATCCTACGACTGCATCCACTTCTCGTCGGTAAGCCGCCATGAGCGGATCCTTAGAGTCCCATTTACCAGATACTTGTTGTGCCACCAGATCTGAGTTACCAAAGCACTTGACCCGGCTCAAGTTCATCTCCTTGGCCATCCGTAAACCATGGAGGAGAGCTTCATACTCAGCAGCATTGTTAGTACAAGGGAACATTAAATGGAGGACGTAACAGAATTTATCACCTCGTGGGGAAGTTAACACGACTCCAGCCCCCGAGCCCTCCAATTGCCTTGAACCGTCAAAGTGAATCATCCAATATGTATGATCCGGCTTCTCCTCAGGTGCTTGCAACTCTGTACAATCATTGATGAAATCCACTAGTGCTTGGGATTTTATAGCAGTACGAGGCACATATTTTAACCCGTGTGGGCTAAGCTCAATGGCCCACTTCGCCACTCTGCCAGTGGATTCTCTGTTATGGATTATATCCCCTAACAGAGCTGAGCTGACGACAGTGATTGGGTGGCCTTGGAAGTAGTGCTTTAACTTCCAGCTTGCCATGAACACTCCATATACCAACTTCTGCCAATGTGGATATCTTTGCTTCAACTCAAAGAGGACCTCACTAACGTAGTAAACTGGACGTTGAACCGGATATTCTTTGTCTGCCTCTTTGCGTTCCACCAAAATGGCTACACTGACTACACGGGCATTGGCGGCCACGTACAATAATAGCGGCTCCTTGTCAACCGGGGCAGCAAGGACTGGTGGTTCTGCCAATTGCCGCTTCAAATCCTCGAATGCAGCGTTTGCAGCATCGCTCCAGATAAACCGGTCCGTCTTCTTCATCATTTGATAAAGCGGGATTGCCTTCTCCCCCAGAAGGCTGATGAACCGGCTCAATGCTGCAATACGGCCTGCCACGCGCTGGACGTCATTGACACAAGCAGGTTTGGCCAAGGATGTGATCGCCTTGATCTTCTCCTGATTAGCTTCAATCCCTCTGTTTGACACTAAAAATCCAAGGAGCTTGCCTGCTGGAACACCAAAAACACACTTCTCCGGATTAAGCATCATCTTGTAATCCCGGAGGTTGTCAAAGGTTTCTTTTAAGTCCTTTATCGGTGTCTCCTCCTTCCTGGATTTTACCACAATGTCATCCACATATGCATGGACATTTCTTCCAATCTGCCCTTGTAGGCAGTTCTGCACACAACGCTGATAAGTTGCTTGGGCACTCTTGAGCCCAAAAGGCATGGATACATAGCAGAAGGCTCCAAAGGGAGTTATGAAAGCTGTCTTCTCCTGGTCCTTAACTGCCATCTTGATCTGATGATAACCTGAATATGCATCCAAAAAACTTAGCTGCTCACATCCCGCCGTAGCATCAATAATCTGATCAATACGAGGGAGAGAAAAAGGATCAGTTGGGCAAGCCTTGTTCAAGTCTATGTAATCAACACACATCCTCCAAGTTCCGTTTTTCCTTAGTACCAGCACCGGATTAGCCAACCACTCTGGATGAAATACCTCAACTATGAAACCTGGGGCCAAGAGCCTAGCCACTTCTTCACCTATAGCCTTGCGCCTCTCCTCATTGAAGCGGCGCAAATACTGCTTGACCGGTTTAGACTTCGGATCATTATTAAGACTGTGCTCAGCGTGTTCCCTCGGTATACCTAGCATGTCAGAAGGCTTCCATGCAAAGATATCCCGGTTCTCATGGACGAACTCGATGAGCGCGCTTTCCTATTTTGGGTCTAGGTTAGTGCTGATAGCGAACTGCTTAGACGAATCGCCCGGAACAAAGTCAACCTGCTTGGTCTCCTCTGTTGATTTGAATTTCAATGCCGGATCATGCTCTGTAGTTGGCTTCTTCAACAGGGACATATCTGCCGGATCAATATTGTCCTTGTAGAACTTCAGCTCCTCCGTAGCACACACTGCCTCAGCATATGTTGCGTCTCCTTCCTCGCATTCTAATGCGATCTTGCGGCTCCCGTGAACCGTGATGGTTCCCTTGTGACCCGGCATCTTAAGTTGCAGATAAACATAACATGGTCTGGCCATGAACTTGGCGTAAACCGGCCTCCCAAACAGAGCATGATATGGGCTCCTGATCTTTACAACCTCGAAGGTCACTGTCTCCGATCTAGAGTCATGCTCATCCCCAAAGTTAACTTCCAGATCGATTTTCCCGACTAGGTAAGCCGATTTACCTGGCACCATTCCATGGAATACTGTGTTGGACTGTCGGAGCTTCTTATCTATCAACCCCATACGTCGGAAAGTCTCATAGTATAGGATATTGATGCTGCTGCCTCCATCCATAAGCACTTTTGTGAACTTGTAGCCACCCACCTGTGCTGCTACCACCAAGGCCAGCTGACCCGAATTATCAACCCGTGGTGGGTGATCCTCTCTGCTCCACACAATGGGTTGCTCAGACCAACGTAAAAAACGTGGTATCGCCGGTTCAGCTGCGTGTACTGCTCGCTTCAGAACCTTTTGATCCCGTTTGCACAAACTTGTGGTGAAAACATGATTTTGCCCACTGCTTAGCTCTTTCGGATTATTCTGGTATCCGGATTGCTGTTGCTGCTGACGCTGTTGATTGCCTTTGTTGTTGTATCCGCCCTGACCATGCTGCTGGTTATGTTGATGCTGATTGTTGCCATTGTGGCTATTGTTACCGCCGTGATATCCTGTTCCGGATCCACCACCCTAGTAACCCGGACCCTGAAAACCGAGACCTGATCCGCCGGGGGGCCCGTGGTTATACTTGGCCTGTTTCATGAACTCCTGCATAATAAAGCAGTCCTTTCAGAGATGTGTAGCTGGGTTTTCCTCTGTACCGTGTTTTGGGCAAGGCACGCTCAACTGGCGATCTAGATTGATGGGTGGCCTCCCGTTGCGCGGGGGTGGTCTACCCTTGCGGCACTGCCCGTTGTCTTGAACGTTGGTATTGGCCACAAAGTCCGAGCTGCCGTCCGCTTTATGTTTTCCATTGTAACGTATACCTGCCGGATTGGCCTGCGCCGGTTTACCGTTTTTGCTCGCTTTCCCAGACTTGTCTCCGTCGGTGTCTGGATACTTGGTGTTATTAGAGTCTCCATACTTTACCAAACCGCCCATGAGCGTTCCCATGTCATTGCAATCACGCTTGAGCCGTCCCAGCTTCTGCCTCAAAGGCTCAAACCGGCAATTGCCTTCCAAGGTCACTATAGCCATACTCGGATTGATGCTATTGGAGGAGTGCAAAATTTCAGATACTCGCAACACCCAACTGCTTGTGGTCTCTTGCTCTCCTTGAACGCATGCAGCTAAGTCAACCACGAACATCGGCTGCTTGCATGTGTCTTTGAAATTATTGATAAACCGGCGACGCAACTCGCCCCATGATCTGATGGAGTTGGGTGGTAAGCCCTTTAGCCATGTCCGGGTCGTGCCCTCAAGCATCATTGTGAAGTATTTGGCGCACGCAGCTTTGTCCACATCAAGCATCTCCATAGCCATCTCATAACTTTCAATCCATGCCTCCGGAGCCAGATCCGCCGTGTAGTTGGGTACCTTGCGCGGGCCCTTGAAGTCTTTGGGTAACTTCACGTTCCGTAAAGCGGGGATGAGGCACTGCACCCCTAAGGAACTGGACATGATTCCTGTTTCTGTGGTGGTGGGGTGAACCGGCGTTGCTTGACGGGTATCATCGCAAGCAGTATGTCTAGCCTGGTCCACCGCCTACTGGGCATGTGCTCCTGCTCCCGCCGGATTATCCTGCATCTGTCTGTGCCGTCTCCACGCGCTGCTAGATAAAGCCGGTTCATCCAGGTGCCTCGTGTAACTCCGGCTCGGGCGGGGGGGTTGAATGAATCCTCTTCCGGCTATAAGAATACGCATGCTGCTGTGTTAACGCCATGTCCAGCAACTCCTTAGCCCATCATGCCTCCATTGCTATGGGGGACGTCCCCTCAATGGGAAGAGCGGCCAGTCGTGAAGCGGCGGCGACAATGTTGTCCAACGGGTTAGAATAATGACCGGGAGGGGTGGGTACGTGTGGCGTTGGCACAACCTGGCGGTTCCGCTCTGTGGCTGGTGGCTGAACTGACGCGCCTGTCCCCGGAGCTCCTCCTCGGTTTACCTCTGGGCGATTACTGGCTCCCGCTCCTGGTGTGCCAAAGAGATTCCTTGCCTCATAAACTGGCCATAGACGAGTCTGTTGCCTTCTGTACATTACCTCTTGTGAAGCGTTCTGATCCAGCCTGAGCCGAAAAGCCTGGGAATCTAGCTCTGCCTGCCTTGTAGCCATCCTGGCTTTCTCCGCATCCAGATCCAACTTAGCTTGCTCAATCCTACTCTTCAACTGAGCGATCTCCGCATCATGCTGCGCCTTGTCGGACTGGGCTACTTCTGCTGTTGCGAGCGCCGTCAAGTTACCGACTAAGGTGGTTAGGACGTCAGAGGGCGACGGGGGAAGGTCTCCAACTTTGGCTCCAGCTGACTCTGAGGTTATCGCCCCGGTCGTCGAGGGCTTCTGCATAGGTTGTGATCCGGCCATGAAAACAGCAACCCTGTTCGACGGATCAAAGGGGTCTGGAATACTATTGCCATCGGACGTACCCTCAGACCGGCCGTCCTGCAACAGATACAAAGATTCGGTCTTTCCGGATGAAGATTCATTGTCGGAATAGACAACTGTCTCGCCACCAGAATCCGATACGTCCTCGTCTTGTACTCCATGCACTGCTCCAACGAAAACATGCTTCATGACGGGCTAAATCCGGGCCGATCTCGCACGCTGAGTCGGCTCGACGATGCTGGGGAAGATGTCCGACTTAGGTCCCGGTTCGCCGATCTTGCCGATGAAGACGTGGATGCCGCCGAAGGGGACCCGGTACCCGTATTCGATTGAATCGGCCTCGGGGCCCCAGCTTGCATCGTCGATGTAGATCCGGCCGCGGCGACTCTTGGTCATCAAGGCCCACTGCATAACCCTTGAGCCCTTCAAAGCTTCCCTTCAAGAACTCGAAACCATCGTGCGATAGCCCCATGGTGGGCGCCAACTGTCGTGGATTTAGCACGGCAGATGTCCGGATTAACGGACTTAGGTGTGAGGCCATCGCTCGGGTTAGCTTGAAGGGGTTAAAGCGGACGAAGGACACAGGGAGTTTTATACTAGTTAGGCCCCTTCGATGAAGGTAAAATCCTATGTCTAGTTTGGTGTGGTATTGCTTGGGCTTCGATGACCAGGGAGCGAATCCGCTTGCCTGTGTCTCGAGCTGTTGTTTCTCGTCCTCGAACCGTCGCCGGGTCGTCCCTTTATATTTGAGGCGACGCCCGGTCCGGGTTTACAGAGTCCCGAGGCCGGCTCATAAACGTGTCCTCCTCGGTCTCTACTCTTTCTATCTTACATCCCAAGTTACATGGTATGACGGTTTACAGATCGTTGGCCTTATACATGGGCCCTAAATCTCTACGGGCTATGACCTTTTCTTATATATTCTACTGGGCTTGTAATAATACAACCTTGTCAGTGTAATCCGAACCCTCCTGGACGGTTTATACCTGCTAGTAATATCCCTGACAGTATGTGATAGTGTCTGACATCACACACGCTTTGCGAACAGCAACTGTGTGCATTCTTGCACACGTTTCCTCTGTGTGAACCATCTCGGATTATGGTGTATATCGCAAACGTTTGTGTTTCACCAACCGTGTGTGCCGTAATGACCTGCACAACGAAATTTTGGCCTAATTTAATTGTTGTTATTTAAAATTATACCTAATTTAAACTTGAAAGTAGGCTATAGCTTTATTCATATCCATCAGGTTCAAACAACCAATGCATTATTCAATTCACATGTACATATGTTTAAGAATTACAGAAGCACCAAATAAAGAATGATGTACCAGGGTTCTATACTTGTACTCTTACAGATGGTAAAGAAAGAGGCGCCAGACATTCCAGTTGCTGAACAAGGTGAAGCGGAATGGCCCTATTGTGCTCTCCTGGATGCAGAAGGCATGCAGGACTCTAGTCCAACCGCTTGTGATGGCCGGCCGCCAATCATGTAGTTTGAGAGGTAATCTTGAGTAAACTGCTTCAGGATCCACTGCAAAAGAAAAAAGATTCAGATATTGTCATCTAACACAACTCATTACGGGCAGTGAAAAGAAGGCTACATGGTTCTTACTTACCATCATGCAGTTCACTGTTGTCTTGCATAAAGTGTAAACAAATATTTCGATTGACATCTTTTGACCCATTTTAGTAACAATCTTTATTAGTTTCCTCACTTGATGCTGGTTCATGAATATCTCATTGCCCCATATGCAGAAAGGGTCGAAGTGTGGATCTTTGGCAATGATATATGTACCTAAAAGCACCAAGTTAATATTAGAAGCTAAACAACAATTGAAAAATGATGTAGTACAACACTCCATCCATCCCATTATATAATATTTTATTACATGTATATCTAGACATCATCAGAACATTAAGGTAACACTCTTCCTTGTTGCTATGTAGCCTGGGATTGCATATTTAGTCATTCAGTACAGTGCATGTTGCTAACAACAATTGAAAAACGAAAAGGCATGTTAACTGCAATATCCTTAACAGCAACCAAATATTGTAATTCATAGTGGTATTGTTGAAACTGTTATTGATGAAATTGAACTGCACAGCAAATAGTTGCACATATAGAGCATCACATTGTGAAGAACTAAAATAAACAAGTCATAAGGACATATCTAGGTGATCCTTAAAAAGTTAAAGGACTAAAACCCTTAGTGGATATATATATACTCCAGCAATTTTCGGCCTTTTCTAGTCGATTCCCTAAACTTAAGGTTGTAATGTTCAATTTGCTTAATTTCAAAGCAGGTTCGGCCGAAAGTAGCATGCATTCAAACTTAAACATAGATAGTTTTGCATAACCGAACATAAAACATAAATTAAAGTAAGCTAAACTACTTTCGGTCGAAGTAGAGGTCGAGCCAATCCTTCCTCGTCATGTACGGTGTGCCGGCAGCCAGGTTCGGGCCAGTACTGTCGTCGGGGTCATTGGGGAAGGCACTCCTCCACTCGTCGACGTCGATCTCCTCGTCCTCGGGGCCCACCTCGACGCCCTCCGCGCAGCCGTCCTCGCCGCCTTCGACCTCGTCATCGGAGGAGAGCGTGATAACCTCGCCGCCCTCCGCGCCAACAAAGATCGCCCGCTCCACCTCCACGAGCTCCGGGTGCTGCTGGCGGAGCTCTTGCATATAGGCCTCAGCGGCGGCCTCGGCCTCGAGACGCTCCCATGCCTCGCGATCCTCCCGCGCGATTGCCCAGCTCACCACCCCTGGCTCCAGCAGAATGAGGTGGACCGGGCGTGTGCCAAAGGGGAAATTGATCCTAGCCACCATGTCGTGGTAGCGGACCTGCCAGCGGTCGTACTCCATGGCCGCGAGCTCGGCCGTGTGGAAGCTACCGAGCCACCGGCGGGTGTGGGTCTCTCGATCTGTAATCTCGGCGACCCACGTCCCCCGCCGCCGCTGTCGGACCCTGAGGTAGGACTTCATCGGCTGCCGGGTCCGGGGGAGGATGGGGAAGTCCTCGAACCAGCATAGCGGCGCGGCGACGGGTGGATCGGGGGACCACTGACGGTGGATCGCGCCTGGGGAGGACGACGGGGACACCTTGGCGGCCACCTCGCCCGCGGCGGGTGAAAAGGCCGCGATAAACCTCTTTTTGGCCATTGGCTACTCGAGCTCCCCGGCACATAGGCAGAGGTTGAGGATGGAGGCGCCGACGATGGCGGTGACCTACCAATGGTTTCGAGGGTTGTGTGTGTCTGTGTGAGCGGAGGTTGTGTTTGAGGAAATACTGCGGCAACTGAAAATTTTACTAGGCGGGAGTAACAAGGCGGGGCTGCTGAAAATTTGGATCAAGGGTGAATAGATATTTTAGAGATTGTGAGGGATGCAGAGGCGGGAGTAAAATGCCGGGGCTACTAAAAATTTGAATCAATGGACTGAAGCAGAGCGGGGGTAACAGACATCGCACATGGTCCGCACATACTAATCGTGTGATATCAAACATTGAAACCTTCCAGGCAGTAGATAGTTTCGATATTGCGAGGGATGTAGAGGCGGGAGTTTTGGGGGAGCGAGCTACTGTGCTTGACACGCTGGTTGTGGACTATAGCCGACGCACCTTCTCGCGTAAGCCATAGGCTTACTATACACCGACGGTGCTCCAAGATATTGTGTACTACATCTCACATGGTTGGTGAGAATAAACTATGTGGGATCTACTTGATTTGAATTACAAAATGGGGTCACAGCGGCAATGGGTGGTGTTTGAATTGCTAGACCTTTTATCTGCAGTGAACATGCAACTGTATGTGTGTCGTAAAAGAATTGGAATTATTCAGGGTTCGTTTGGACATTTATACATTAAACTGGTTTTCTAGCCATTTCAGGTGCACAATTCAAAATTAAATTACATGCACATGCTCCGGTGCATAAAATTTGGTTGAAAAAACAAATTTGTGTCCTTTAGTGCATGCTTAGGTCCCATGGAAGAAATGGGGATTAAGTTTTCGGGGTTCCTTTGGCCTTTTTTATACATTAACAGGGTTTCCTAGGCATTTTATGTGCACAATTCAAATTTGAACTACAAAATCATGCTTCAATGCACTAAAGTTGGTTGAAAAATCACATGTGTGTCCTTGGGTGAATTTCTAGGTCCCATGCAATAGATGGGAATGAATTTCAAACACCAGGGCACTGTTGATTGCCGGCAAAATGTTGAGATACCTGGTTTTTAAATTATAGTAAATCCAAAACTCATATGAAATTAATGAAACTTGGCATGCTATCATGGAGCGGCATCAACATGCCGTGGTGAATTTTTTTTCCCATTTGGGGCAGGTTTGGGTATAAGCTTCTCACAAACCAGAACTTCTCACAACAAGCATGATAGTTTCGATAGGGAACACCACCATTGGGGACGAGACGATATTCGTTGCCTCTTATTGCTTTAAAAAAATCTAGTGTTAACAAAGAACAACATGAGTGTTGTGTTCAATCTTGGAATTTTTTGGGGTTCGTTTGGCCTTTTTATACATTAACTGAGTTTTCTAGGCAGTATATGTGCATAATTCAAATTTGAACTACAAGGACATGCTCCATTGCACCAAATTTGATTGAACAGTCACATGTGTGTCCTTGGGTGAATTTCTAGATCCCATGCAAGAGATGGGAATGAAATTAAAACACCATGGCACGGTTGATTGCCGGCAAAACATTGAAATGCCTGGTTTTTAAATTCTGGTAAATCCAAAACTCGTCTGAAATTCATGAAACTTGGCATGCTATCATGGAGCGGCATCAACATGCTGTGGCAAAAAATTTGTCTCATTTGGGGTATGTTCGGGTATAAGCTTCTCACAACAAGCATGACGGTTTCGATAGGGAACGTACCACCTTTGGTGACAGGATGATATCCGTTGCCTCTTATTGCTTTCAAAACATTTATAGTGTCAACATAGAACAACATGAGTGTTGTGTTCAATCTTGGAATTTTTCGGGGTTCGTTCGGCCTTTTTTATACATTAACTGGGTTTTCTAGGCATTTTATGTGCATAATTCAAATTTGAACTACAAGCACATGCTCCAATGCACTAAAGTTGGTTGAAAAATCACATGTGTGTCCTTGGGTGAATTTCAAGGTCCCATGCAAGAGATGGGAATGCAATTCAAACACCGGGGCACTCTTGATTGCCCGCAAGACGTTGAGATGCCTGGTTTTTAAATTCTAGTAAATCCAAAACTTGTATGAAATTCATGAAACTTGGCATGCTATCATCGAGCGGCATCAACATGCCATGGTAAAAAAATTGTCCCATTTGGGGCAGGTTCGGGTATAAGCTTCTCACAAACCAAAGCTTCTCACAACAAGCATGATGGTTTCGCTAGGGAACGTCCCAACTTTGGTGACGAAACGATATCCATTGCCTCTTATTGCTTTCAAAAAAAAATCTAGTGTCAGCGTAGAACAACAGGAGTGTTGTGTCAATTTTTGTGATTTTTCGGGGTTCTTTTGGACATTTTTATGCATTAACTGAGTTTTTCAATGCATTTATGTGCATAATTCAAATTTAAACTACATGCACATGCTTCGTTGCATATAAATAGGTTGAAAAAGGAAATATGTGTCCTTGGGTGCATGGTTAGGTCCCATGCAAGAAATGGGAATGCATTTCAAACACCAGGGCATCGTTGATTGCTGACAAAACATTGAGATGCCTGGTTTTTAAATTCTAGTAAATCCAAAACTCGTATGAAATTCATGAAACTTGGCATGCTATCATGGAGCGGCATCAACATGCCGCGTTAAAAAAATTCATTTGGGGCAGGTTCGGGTATATGCTTCTCACAAACCAGAGCTTCTCACAACAAGCATGATGGTTTTGGTAGGGAACGTGCCACCTTTGGGGACGAAACGATATCCATTGCCTCTTATTGCTTTCATAAAATTTCGCATGTCAACATAGAACAACAGGAGTGTTGTGTCAATTTTTGGGATTTTTCGCGGTTCGTTTGGACATTTTTGTGCATTACCTGAGTTTTCAATGCATTTATGTGCATAATTCAAATTTGAACTACATGCACATGCTCTAGTGCTTATAAATTTGTTGAAAAATCAAATATGTGTCCTTGGGTGCATGCTTCGGTCCCATGCAAGATATGGGAATGAATTTCAAACACCAAGGCACCGTTGATTGCTCGCAAAACATCGAGATGCCTCATTTTTAAAATTCTAGTAAATCCAAAACTCGTGTGAAATTCATGAAACTTGGCATGCTTTCATGGAGCGGCATCAACATGCTGTGGAAAAAATTTGGTCCGTTTGGGGCAGGTTTGGGTATATGCTTCTCACAAACCAGAGCTTCTCACAACAAGCATCATGGTTTCGGTAGGGAACATCCCACCTTTGTGGACGAAATGATATCCACTGCCTCTTATTGCTTCCAAAAAAATTCTTGTGTCAACATAGAACAGCAGGAGTGTTGTGTCAATTTTTTTGATTTTTCGGGGTTCTTTTGGACATTTTTATGCATTAACTGAGTTTTCAATGCATTTATGTGCATAATTCAAATTTAAACTACATGCACATGCACCGGTGCATATAAATTGGTCGAAAATGAAATATGTGTCCTTGGGTGCATGGTTAGGTCCTATGCAAGAAATGGGAATGAATTTCAAACACCAGGGCACCATTGATTGCTGACAAAACATTGAGATGCTTGGTTTTTAAATTCTATTAAATCCAAAACTCATGTGGAATTCATGAAACTTGACATGCTATCATGGAATGGCACCCGACATGGTGTGGTATTTTTCGTGTCGGTTTTGAGAGAAGGCGCACTCGAATAATGACAGCCAACAAAGGCATTTTGAAAAAATAGTTGCCACTTTAATATCTCAAACATTTGTATAATTCAAAACATGTGCGTTCTGTTAGCCATTCACGTGATGCCACGTCTCTTGGTTTTAATGGTTGTAGGAGGTGCCGTGCGGACAGCTGCTTGACCTTGACTGAACAGGAGGCGTGCGAGCGCAGTCCGGTGTGCAGGCTGACCGAGAGGCGTGCAAGTTGTCCTCCAATGCGCAGGCTCACTAGGAAGCGTGTGAGCTGTACGCTGCGCAGGCTCACTGGGAAGCGAGCCCTTTCACTTCCATAGCCACCCGCCTTCCTCTCCATTAATGGCGCCTGAGCCGCTGTTTAATATGGGCGGCCTTTCTATTCGTCTCCCATTCCCCTCCCCCTCGCAGACCTCCACCGCCATGGCGCAGAATGATCATCTGCCACTAGTCTTCAAGTTTGGTGAAGTCGAATCCGAGCCGGAGGATATAGAAAATAAGGAGGAATGGGGCATCATGGACATGGCCCAGAACGAGCTGGCCACGGTGGTTGCTGCCCCCGATCCAATCCCCGCGCCCGCGCCAGCGACCATCCCCGTAGCATTGACGGGCTGGTCATCGAGCACTATCACAGAGCTGGAAGCCGCGGGCGTCAGCGAGGTCTCCGCGGACCCACGCGAGCTCGTGTACATGCCAACGCTCATGCACGTGCCTGTGCCCGTGCGCGCCCCTCCACCCACCGTGGCGCCAGCCCCTGTTCGTTTGACTGCACCCGCCGCGCCCGTGCGTGCCCCTCCATCCATCGTGGTGTCGGTCCCCGTGCGTTTGGCTGCACCCACCGCGCCCGTGCCCGTGCCCGTGCCCCCCCCCCCTCAGCGGCATGGGACGCTGCCGTCGACCGCTACCTCTCAGCGGCGCTAGTTACCGTCCTCCCTCGCCCCGCCCGTCGATCGCGCGACGACATGATGTTTGATTTACAAGTGAAGAACATTTTGTGCTGCCTTGAAGACTTCAACAACGGCTTCCTGGAGGACGACAACGACAACGATGGTGCGGCACGCCGCCTCCGCCGCCGCCGGAAATAGTTTTTTTCGGGGTTAATATTGTATCTCGAATTCTCGATCATATGAATATAAATTCGTAGTGTGACTGAATGAAAGATAAGTTTTAAATGAACTTGCATTTTTCTCCCTTAATGTACAAACTTATCAAACGATTTTCTTTTAAAAACACATCAACAGTTTTTAAATATAAAACACTCATCGCAAACGTTTTAGTTAGAACACTCGTATGCAAACCGACAGCTTCCCGAGGAAGCCAAGGGAAAATGTGCCGAGCAGGATTTATGCATCCCTTCAACGAAAACGGTTGTTTTGCATGACCCGTGTGCAACCACGTACAAACAATTGGGTAAGATTTGCATATCTGTCATTTTTGGTATGTTGCCATTTCTCAAACTGGAAAGATTGACATTTCTTTATCTAGTAACATTGCCATTTGTTAACCTTTTAACACTGCGATTTGTTAAAATATGCAGCTACATACCACTAGCACTATCTAATTTTTTTCAACTAAAATCACTAGCATTGTTCATATGGACATCACTAGCAGGCGTGAGTTTACGGGCGCATATGCAAATGTACATTGATTACATACAACAAGTCATCAACCCACAACGATGACGAGGATACACATTGCATTATAGATCATTTCCAACAAAACATTCTAGTAAAGTTTTTCTCACACAACAAATAACAAAGCGCTGAAATGAACTTCAGCTCAACCACTCGTCGGCGTTGGAAATGCTTGCTTTGAACCAGAAATGATTCTCTGGGAAGGGCCAGATATTGTCAATCTCAAGACCAACGCAGGACTGATCATCGAGGCTGAGGCGGCCTATGTCAGGACCCATATTGGGATGGTAAGGAAGCATAGCAATGTCTGGGGTATAGATACAATTGCTTCTCATAAATGGTAGTAATGTTGTGTCAAGAGCAGTTGGATCTCCTTCCACCATCATTGGATTTTTTTGTCCAAGGAAGAGCGAGTTTCCTCCAAGACTTTCAATACTAAACCAGGGAGAAGGTGTTGGCGCTAGTACACTAGTATTCATCCCAAATACCCTGTAACGGGTGTTGGAATAGGTTCAGAGAGTGCGATCATATGAGACAACACCTGCTTCCTTAGTAACATCAGCAGTGCCCCGTATACGGACAAGAAGAGGTGATCCATCGGAATAAGTTGTCAAGCGCCACTGAGTATATGGGTCCTTCTTGTCCTCATGCTCATGAATAAAATTTTCAAGTATAGGTGGTGGAATGTTCACAGGACCTTGGAAACATAAGAAGGTTAATTAGTAAAGGGAAACTAGCTAACCCACATGCATGTCGATGAAACAATTATAATTACGGTGGAAGACAAACATACCAAAATCATAATGATTCCATGCAAAAATAGTGTCACGAGTGGTGGCAGCAAACACAAGACCCTCATATTGAATTGCATCATAGTACTCATCCGTGTATAGAAACTAATTTTTGAGCAATATCCATCGAGTCAAACCATGAAGGACGGCAACAAGCTTGTTGAAGATAGCGCCAACATAAGCATTCCTATAACCCCAAGAGCGGTTGGGAACTCGACAAATTGCTATCTTCCGTAGACGATAGTCAGCATGATCGTATTTGAACTCACGTAGAATACCGACGTAATCAACCTCTGGGCAGTCGTGTGAGATTTTTCGAAGTGGAACCCGGTGACGAGTGTACACATTCACAAGTTCCCACTCGTAGTTGTACCCAATATAAACAACCCAATCTGCATTTGCGCCTGCCAAGCCTTGCCCTCAAGTGATGGCATCTTAACATCATATGTATCATTATCAAGCGGCATCAACTTACACAAGGCGAGGCTTCCCTCGTCCCCGCGCCAGTCAGCAGGGTCACGGCGAAGAAGATAGGGAAGATCAAACCGCACCTAGACCCTTGGGTTCCTTGTAATGATGTTATTAGTTGAGTCGAGAATGGTCTTTAACAAACCTGCCATGCTAGCCGAGGTGATGACGTTGCACCGATCAATGAGTTCCTCCACCGCGTCATCCTTCAGATCGAGGCAAGAATAATGGTGTCATTTCTGGCTTGCTCCCTCCATGGAGAAGACGATCAAACAATGTCAGAAGGAAGGGTGAAGGCAAATGGAGGAGGAAGGAAGAGCTAGCGTGCGACAGCAGTTCCAAATCAAGAAGGAAAGGAGAAGAGTTGGTGGACGGTTGCCACGGTACACGAAGGGGCGCCTGGGGAGCGAACGGTTGCCACCGAAGTCACACACTGACGACAAGGGACGAGTGAACTGCATGCAATCCCATCACACAACACACACGTCTTGTTAAGTTGAACCGTTTCTGTTCTCTTGTGTCAATGCAAACAGTTCATCCGAGTGAACCGCATGTCGTATATCGCACACACCTTGATCTAGTTGACTATTTCTTTTGTGTTGCCTAATCACAAATAGTCCATCCGAGTGAACCGTATGATGTATATCGCACATGCCTTCATTTGGTTTCCTGTTTCTTTTGTGTTGCTTAATCACAAACAGTTCATCCGAGTGAACCGTATGTTGTGTATCGCACACACCTTTATCTGGCTGCCCGTTTCTTTTGTTCCTCCTCACCGCAAACAGTTAATTGAACTGAACTGTATGCCCTTCATCGCACATGCAACTAAAATCTGAACCGTGTTTGATGCATCCTCCATCGCAAACATTTTCACCTTTTTTGACGGTTTTCATACACCACCGTTTGTGATTATTGCATCGCACATAGTTTCTCAAAGGGTCTCTGATCGTAGTGTCGCGTTAGCAGCATCCTGCAGTAGTGTGAATGTGTGATGCTCAATATATAAGCAGCTTCACCGTGGTCTTTTATTGAAAAATTCTTATTCAAGTATCTTTTTATGCTATCCAGAAATTCTATATCATTTCCAATCAAAAATATGTCATCCACATATAATATCAGAAATGATACAGAGCTCCCACTCACTTTCTTGTAAATACAGGCTTCACTATAAGTCTGTATAAAACCATATGCTTTGATCACCTCATCAAAGCGTATATTCCAGCTCCGAGATGCTTGGACCAGTACATAGATGGATCACTGGAGCTTGCACACTTTGTTAGCACCTTCAGGATCGACAAAACCTTCTAGTTGCATAATATACAACTCTTCTTTCATAAATCCATTAAGGAATGCAGTTTTGACATCCATTTACCAGATTTCAAAATCATAAAATGCGGCAATTGCTAACATGATTCAGACAGACTTAAGCATCGCTACGGGTTAGAAAGTCTCATCGTAGTCAACTCCTTGAACTTGTCGAAAACCTTTTGAGACAAGTCAAGCTTTGTAGACAGTAACATTACCATCAGTGTTAGTCTTCTTCTTCAAGATCCATTTATTCTCTATGGCTTGCCGATCATCGAGCAAGGCCACCAAAGTCCACACTTTGTTCTCATACATGGGTCCTATCTCAGATTTCATGGCCTCGAGCCATTTTTTGAAATCATGTCTCATCATAGCTTCCTCATAGATCGAAGGATCGTCGTTGTCTAACAACATGACTTCCAGGACATGATTACCGTACTACTCTAGCACGGTACGTGTTCTAGCCGACCTTCGAGGTTCCGTACTAACTTGATCCTAAGTTTCATGATCATCATCATTAGCTTCTTCACTAGTTGGTGTATGCACCACGGGAACGGTTTTCTCTCATGAGCTACCTTCCCATTCAAGATAAGGTACAGTTACCTCATCAAGTTCTACTTTCCTCCCACTCACTTCTTTTGATAGAAACTCCTTCTCTATAAAGGACCCATTCTTGGCAAAAAATATCTTGCCTTCGGATCTATGGTAGAAGGTGTACCAAATAGTTTATTTTGGGTATCATATGAAGATGCACATCTCTAATTTGGTTTTTATCTTGTCAGGCTAAAGCCTTTTGACATAAGTGTCGCAACCCCAAACTTTAAGAAGCGACGCTTTGGTTTCTTGCCAAACCATAGTTCATACTGTGTCGTCTCAACGAATTTTGGACGGTGCCCTATTTAACGTGAATACAACTGTATCTAATGCATAACCCCAAAATGATAAAGGCAAATCGGTAAGAGACATCGTAGAACGCGCCATATCCAATAGAGTACGGTTACGACGTACAGACACACCATTACGCTATGGTGTTCCAGGTGGCGTGAGTTATGAAAATATTCCACATTGTTTTAAATGAAGGCCAAACTCGTAACTCAAATATTTGCCTCCGCGATCACATCGTAGAAACTTTATTTTCTTGTTACGATGATTCTCTACTTCACTCTGAAATTCTTTGAACTTTTCAAATGTTTCAGACTTGTGTTTCATCAAGTAGATATATCCATACCTACTTAAATCATCTTTGAAGGTGAGAAAATAAGGATAGCCACCGCGTGCTTCAATACTCACTAGACCGCATACATTGGTATGTTCCAATAAGTCATTAGCTCGATCCGTTGTTCCGGATAACAGAGTTTTAGTCATCTTACCCATGAGGCATGGTTCGCAAGTATCAAATGATTCATAATCAAGTGATTCCAAAAGTCCATCAACATGGAGTTTCTTCATGCGCTTTACACCAATATGACCTAAATGGTAGTGCCACAAGTATGTTGCACTACCATTATCAACTTTTCATCTTTTGGCATCAATATTATGAATATGTGTATCACCACGATCGAGAGTAAACAAGAATAGACCATTTCTCAAGGGTGCATGACCATAAAATATATTACTCATATAAATAGAACAACCATTATTCTCTGACTTAAATAAATAACCGTCTCGCACTAAACAAGATCCAGATATAATGTTCATGCTCAACGTAAGCACCAAATAACAATTATTTAGGTCTAAAACTAATCTCGAAGTTAGATGTAGAGGTAGCACGCCGACGGCGATCACATCAACCTTGGAACCCTTCCCGACGTGCATCGTCACATCGTCCTTAGCCAATCTTAGCTTATTCTGCAGCTCCTGTTTCGAGTTGCAAATATGAGCAACCGAACCAGTATCAAATACCCAGGCGCTGCTACAAGCACTACTAAGGAACACATCAATAACATGTATATCAAATATACCTTTGTTCACTTTGCCATCCTTCTTATCCGCCAAATACTTGCGGTAGTTCCGCTTCCAATGACCACTCCTTTTGCAGTAGAAACACTCAGTTTCAGGCTTAGGTCCAGCTTTGGGTTTCTTCATGGGAGCGGCAACTTGTTTGCCGTTCTTCTTGAAATTCCCTTTCTTTCCTTTGCCTTTTTTATTGAAACTAGTGGTCTTGTTAACCATCAACACTTAATGCTCCTTCTTGATTTGTACCTCCGCTGATTTCAGCATCGCGAAGAGCTCGGGAATTGTTTTCTCCATCTCTTGTATATTATAGTTCATCACAAAGCCTTTGTAGCTTGGTTGCAGTGATTCAAGAACTCTGTCAATAACACTCTCAACTAGAAGATCAATTCCCAGCTGAGTCAAGTGGTTATGATACCCGGACATTTTGAGTATGTGTTCACTGATAGACTATTCTCCTCCATCTTTCAGCTATAGAACTTGTTGGAGACTTCATATCTCTCAACCCGAGCATTAGCTTGAAATATTAACTTCAGCTCCTAGAACATCTCATATGATCCATGACGTTCAAAACATATTTGAAGTCCCGTTTTTAAGTCGTAAAGCATGGCATGCTGAACTATTGAGTAGTCATCAGATCGAGCTTGCCAAACGTTCATAACATCTTCATCAGCTCCTGCAACAGGTTTGTCACCTAGTGGTGCATCAAGGACATAGTTCTTCTGTGCAGCAATGAGGATAATCCTCAAGTTACAGACCCAGTACGTGTAGTTTCTACCATCATCTTTCAACTTAGCTTTCTCTAGGAACACATTAAAATCCAGGGGAATGGTAGCACGGGTCATTGATCTACAATATAGATATGCAAAACTATTAAGACTAAGTTCATGATAAATTAAGTCCAATTAATCAAATTTCTAAGGAACTCCCACTTAAATTAGCATCCCTCAAGTTATCTAAGTGATACATGATCCAAATCAACTAACGCATGTCCAATCATCAGGTGAGATGGGGTAGTCATCAATGGTGAACATCTCTATGTTGATCATATATATCTACTATATGACTCATGTTCGACCTTTCGGTCTCTAGTGTTCCGAGACCATGTCTGTACATGCTAGGCTCGTCAAGTTAACCCAAGTATTCTGCATGAGTAAAATTGTCTTACACCCGTTGTATTTGAACGTAGAGTCTATCACACCCGATGAGGTTCTTCGAAACGACAAACTTTAGCAATGGTGCATACTCGAGGAGAACACTTTTATCTTGAAATTTAGCAAAGGGATCATCTTATAATGCTACCACCATTCTAAGCAAAATAAAATGCATAAAGGATAAACATCACATGCAACCAAAATGTGTGACATGATATGGCCATCATCATCTTGTGCTTTTGATCTCCATCTCCAAAGCATCGTCATGATCTCCATCGTCACCGGATCGACACCTTGATCTCCATCGTTGCGTCGTGGTTGTCTCGCCAACTATTGCTTCTACAACTACTGCTAACTCACAATGATATAGTAAAGCAATTACATGTGGCTTGCTTTTCATACAATAATTAAGAGACAACCATAAGGCTCCTGCCAGTTGTCGATATTACAAAACATGATCATTTCATACAATAGCGTATAACTCATCACGCCTTGACTATATCACATCACAACATGCCCTGCAAAAACAAGTTAGACGTCCTCTACTTTGTTGTTGCAAGTCTTACGTGGCTGCTACGGGCTTCTAGCAAGAACCGTTCTTACCTACGGCACAAAACTGCAACGGTGATTTATCAAGTTTGTTGTTTTAACATTCTTCAAGGACCGGCCATAGTCACATTCGATTCAACTAAAGTAGGAGAAACAGAAACCCGCCAGCCAGCTTTATGCAAAACAAGTTGCATGTGTGTCAGTGGAACCGGTCTCATGTATGTGGACATGTAAGGTTGGTACGGGCCGCTTCATCTTACAATACCGTCGAATCAAAATGAGACGTTGGTGGTAAGCAGTATGACCATCACCGCCCACAACTTTGTGTGTCTACTCGTGCAAATCATCTACGCATAGACCTGGTGTGATAACCTGGCTTAATAGGGATGATAGACTACTCATATCAATAAGGAATTCCTTCTTTTTCGGAGGCCCACTCGGACAGAACTCCAAAGTTAAACGTGCTCAGCATGGAGTAATTTCAGGATGGGTAACCGACTGCGAAGTTACTCCCGGGTGCGCACGAGTGAGGATAAAGTGCATAGAAAAGACTAATATTAATCTGTGGGGCTAGTATAGATCCCGCTAAGAGTAACAACCACCGGCGGGTGTGTCCGGGGCATTACAAGTTGGTATCAGAGCCGACCCTCATGGTTACATGAATGTTTGCGGACAGGTGTGTGGTCATGTTGTTCATAAAGTTTGTGACCCGTCGTGCACACGGCAAGGCACATGTGCCGGACTGGATGCACATACGTATGTGCCAAGAGGAAATGTTCCGGTGGCTAGACAAGGACGTCGGGTCCTTTAAGTGGGTGTGTGTGTGATAACCTGGCTTGATAGGGATGATAGACTACTCATATCAATAAGGAAATCCTTCTTTTTCGGAAGCCCATTTGGATAGAACTCCAAAGTTAAGCGTGCACAACTTGGACTAATTTCAAGATGGGTGACCGACCGGGAAGTTGCTCCCGGGTGCGCACGAGAGAGGACAAAGTCCGCAAGAAAAGACTAGTATTGATCTGTGGAGCCAGTCTAGATCCCCTCAGGAGTAACGACCACCGACGGGTGTGTCTGGGGCGTTACACCTAGCTCATGATGCCACTATTGTGAAACATTGCATGGAAAACAATTATTATTTTCTATGCACACGCAAGATCTATCAAGGAGATCCATAGCAACAAGAGGGGAGAGTGTGTCTATGTACCCTCGTAGATCGTAAGAGGAAGCATTTATCTGCGTGGTTGATGTAGTTGAACTTCTTCACAATCCAACCGATCAAGTACCAAACGTACGGCACCTCCATGTTCAGGTCGGTGACGTCCTCGCCTTCCTGATCCAGCAAGACGGGTGAAGTAGTAGATGAGTTCCGGTAGCACGACGGCGTGGTGACGGTGATGATGATGCTATCTCCGCAGGGCTTCGCCTAAGCACTACAAAAATATGACCGAGGGAAAAAATTGTGGAGAGGCGCGCCGCACATGGCTAAGACAATGTTGTATCTTGTGTGGCACCCCCTCCCTCATATATATATAGGTGGGGGAGGAGAAGCAGCCCTTAGGGAACCCCAAGTGGCAGGTAACAGCCCATGGGCGCCTGCCCGAGCCGCGCCCCCTGCCATATTTGCCGGAGGGGGGAAGGAAAGGGGGGAGTGGAAATAAAGGGGATGCCGACTCCCCTCATTTCCTTATCTCCCCAAGGACTGCCGCCTAGGAGGGGCGTGCCAGCCCCTTGTGGGCTGGTGTGTTCCCCCTTTGGCCCATATGGCCCATTAACCTCCTGGGGTGACCGGAACCCCTTCCGGTGACCTGATTTCTACCCGGTACATCCCGAAACTCTTCCAGTGTCCAAATATCATTGCCTTATATATCAATATTTACATCTAAACCATTCCAGAGCTCCTCGTCATGTCTGTGATCTCATCCGGGACTCCGAATAACATTCGGTCACCAAATCATATAACACTATATTGTCAACGAATGTTAAGCGTGTGGACCCTATGGGTTCGAAAACTATGTAGACATGACTGAGACACCTCTCCGGTCAATAACCAATAGCGGAACCTGGATGCCCATATTGGTTCATATATATTATACGAAGATATTTAGCGATCGAACCGTTATGACAACATACATTATTCCCTTTGTCTGTTGGTATGTTACTTCCCAAGATTCGATCGTCGGTATCTTCATACCTAGTTCAATGTCGTTACCCGTAAGTCTCTTTACTTGTTCTGTAATACATCATCTTGCAACTAACTACTTTAGTCACTTTGCTTGCAAGGCTTCTTATAATGTGTATTATCGAGAGGGCCTAGAGATACCTCTCAGAAACATGGAGTGACAAATCCTAATCTTGATCCATGCCAACTCAACAGACACCTTCGGAGATGCCTGTAGAGCATGTTTATGATCACCCAGTTAAGTTGTGACATTTGATTGCACACAAGGTAGTCCTCGGGTATCCGGGAGTTGCATGATCTCATAGTCGAAGGAATGTGTATTTGAAATTAAGAAAGCAATAACATTAAACTATTCGATCAAATGCTAAGCTAACGGATGAGTATTTTCCATCACACCATTCCCCTAATGATGTGATCCCGTTATCAGATGACAACTCATGTCTATGGTTAGGTAACCTTAACCATCTTTGATCAACGAGCTAGTCTAGTAGAGGCTTACTAGGGACACGGTATTTGTTTATGTATTCACACATGTATCTAAGTATCTGGTCAATACAATTCTAGCATGAATAATAAACCTTTATCATGAATAAGGAAATGTAAAATAATAAACAACTTTATTATTGCCTCTAGGGCATATTTCCATCAGTTGTCACGAATTTGCAGCCCTACCACCATGTTCTAGCCTAATTTTAGTTGTTCTCGTCCAATTTCAAAAATTCCCCACGAAAAGAGCCATACCAATTTTTGTGTGATTTTTTGTTCCTTGTGATTTTTTGTTGATTTTGATCCATAAATCTGGTGTTTAGCAAGTAGATCCACCTCCTATTGTGTCCACATGGCCCAATTTTTCGTCACCCCTTCATATCTGACATTGAAATCGCGAAATTTTCGCCACCCCCGTGTCCACGGCCCCAAACCCCGTGCCCACGGGCCCCAGCAAAGTTCCAGGACACCCCGTGCCCAGGGACCTATACCATGCGCATGGCCCCCCTATAGCCAGCAGCACCGCTTCACCGTTTTGCCCAGAACTTCCACTTTCGAACCTCGATTTGGGTGTTCTTTGGCTCGTTGGAAAGCTAGCGATGTGCCCAAGCTGCTCATCTTGGTTTTACCACAATTTTACACTAGAAAATTTTGTGTATTTTGGCATCTTTGCATAAGCCCTCCGCCATAACTTCCGCACCACCACATAAAATTTTCGCAAACCTAACTCATTTTGGTTCTATTGCATTTGTGGTTGTTTGAGTTGCGATTTGAGTCTCCTAAGATGTTCTAGCTACTTAGGGATGGTTACATATTCATCCACCACCGAACACTTGTATCGTTCCATCGAATACATCCACTACGAGCTTCCGCGTCGACGATGACCATCCATCATTTGAGACCATCTTCAACCGGAAGCAAGCGCGGTTATCCCTAACTTCGTGGAAGGTTAAGTGTGATGAAGGTATCTATTTTGTCATGAACATTTCCTTCCTTGCTGATGTGGACATCAATACCATTGTTACACCCACTGCCCCTGCTATTATACACACTAGACAAATTACTAGAGCTCGCGCACGCCAATTGAATTACCAGGTACTTTCGTTTCTTGGTAATGATTCTAATGTTCATGAGAATATGATGCTGCCTAAATTGGATACATTTGTCTTGCTTACAAATGAAGGGCCTAGCTTGGACAAGAAGGATGAACATTGGAGCAAGATCAAGCATGGAAATGATGGCATGCAAAAGGGGAACAAGAACGGAGTTACAAGTGATGATTTCAGGACTTTGAAGCCACCATAGTGAGTGCATGAAGCCTTGGACGAAATATACAAGATGCCACTTCATAAATTTCGTCCATAGGCTATTATAGGTGATGCGTCACCTTATTATTGGGCCAAGCCCATGTAATTTTGAAATACTAAAGTATAGGGTGTTTTAAGAGTCCGTACATGTGGGAAAAACAAAGTTAGGGTTGGCTTTGAACCCCTTCTCCAAGGGGCCACGAAATCCCCCCCCCGCCCTCTTTCTCCATATATACAGCCCTTAGGGCATTGTTTAGACTTTAGGTTTTGTTTAGATAAAAGTTCGCCATAGCTACAACTTCGCGTACTTTGTTTGTGTTCAACGACCAGAGAAAGACGTCATACAACCCCACTTGATCAATAAAGCTTTTCCTCTTAAATTCGCAATATCCAGATTGCAATCTCAGTTTCTTACTTATTCTTCTTTTGCTTGCAGGAAATAGACCCTCGTGGTCAGGTTGATTGTGCTCTGGCATGGTCAATAACCTCTCAGAGTTGGTTTAGCGATTGCTAAGGCGCGACGTCCTCGCACGTTCGTAGTCGGATCATCAAAGTCGACTTCCTCCAAAATGATAGCCACCATCTCATCGAAAGACGGGATCAGATTTCCAGGTTGCTCCGTGAGATTTTTACCGTTTTTTGTAGATTAGATCGAGTATGTTCTTCCTACCTACAGTTCACGAAAAAGCCAAAAAAATTAGGGTTAGTTCATCCTATCCGAACTAGTCTGAGCCATTGCGTAATCTTTTCTGTGTTTGCTTAGTTGAATTTGCGGTTGCATCGTCGTGTCGAGTTGCTGGTCCTAGTGTCTAGTTCTTTAGAGTTTCGAGTTTTGTTCACAGGTTGTCAAGCCGCCGCCGCATCAAATTCATCTCCGCTGCCATATATCACCACCACTGCCATATCATACGACCGCTGCCATATACCACCACCGATCCGTATCCATATACCACCACCCCTACCATATACCACCACTGCTGCCACATACCACCACTACTGCCATATTCTACCACCATATATCCACCACCAATCCGAGTTCTTTTCGTTTTAGATTTGTTTTCGAGTTCCATTTAGTTTGGTTTCGTGTTTCCTTGCCTGAGTAGGTTTCAAAAAAAAGAGTCGGGAGACCCCCGAGCAGTTTTTAGGCCAAAATTTCGACAGGTGAAAATATTTTCCCTATCCCGTTTTTAGGCTTTTCTGAGTCTTTTGAGACACGTGCCATCATACTATTTTTTTACCGCACTTTTTCGTCGTTGCTGCCCTGATTCCGAAAAAAATATTAGTCAAACAAATTTCATGCCTATCATCTTAGTTTGTCTTGGGAAGAGTTTTAAGGCACTCGCCATTATAGTGAATTTTTGGGGAAAAAAGAGCGCAAAAAAAGAAAAATTTGCGATTTTTTTCCAGAGTGTGCTTTTCCCTTGTTTCCGTGCAGCGTCGTGATTTTGTTAGTGTTCTAGGCTCGCGTCTCTAGTACAGTCTAGCCTAGGACCAGCACAGTACCTTCGTTGAGCGTTTATTCAACTTTGCATCTCTGAATTGAGTATTCCTGACCCTTTTTGCTACCATATTATAAGCCTTCCCAGATCCACATACATCTACGTCGTGCCTTTGACTCTCCCTGGTAATCGCTTTATCCAAGCTTTGAGAGTTTTTACTACCACGGTTGTCGATCACCACCTGCTGATGGGTAAGACCTGGTAAGAATTTGAGATTTTCTTGACGGATTTGTGACGCCCCACCACAACCATTTTCTAGTAGTGTGTAGGATCATATTTTTGTGTGTTTCTATTGCTTCTAACCATGGAAGGATCACAAGTCAACGAGACTGACTGGGAGAACATGCCGAACAAGGAGTTGCATGATGAATTTCAGCAAA
Source organism: Secale cereale (assembly GCA_902687465.1). NCBI lineage: Eukaryota > Viridiplantae > Streptophyta > Magnoliopsida > Poales > Poaceae > Secale > Secale cereale. The sequence continues at coordinate 309,812,590 of LR738713.1, read as the reverse complement.
TGATGGGTCAACAGGTAGAACATGTGATGACCAGTTTTGGCGACGCACTAGCGAGGATGGATAACATTGAGAAGTCAGTTGACACCAAGTTGGATGCCAAATTCGCTGAAGTACTTGTGCGTCTACCTCCACTTGCTGCACCATTGCAACAACAACAACCACCTCCACGTCACGAAACAGCCCTCCGCAAAGCGAGTCGTGCCCCTCTTGAGCCTGGCCAAACTGTTGGTGCTACTGTTGATACTTCTGTGGCTCCTGCTGCTGCTGAGGAGGAGGATGATTACGCGGGAGATTACAAGGATGAGGTTGATCAAAATCAGAACTACGTGCAACCACCAGCACCACAACCACCAGGTCGTCCACATGCAAATAATCACATGGTAGGACTGCACCACACCCTCAGGTACGAGATCATGACCATCTCCCTAAACTAAAATTGAATATTCCACCATTTGAGGGTATATATGTTCCTGATATATATATATTACTTAGGAGTTAGAAACCGAACAACGTTTTACATGTTTAGAATATCCCGAGGAGAGATGTGCTGCTCCTGCTCTTTGTGCTTTCACTAGTTTTGCTTGTGTGTTGTGTTATGAACATCGTAGGTTATATCCGAATAATATTCCAACTACTTGGGCTGCTTTGAAAACTGCTATGCGTACTCGTTGGGTTCCACCATATTATCAACGTGAATTACTACAAAACATGTAATGTTTAAGACAAGGAAAAATTTTGTAGAAGAATATAATCACCAATTATAAACCGGCATGATTAGATGTGGTATTATTGAGGATAATGAAGCTATGCTTGCACGTTTTATAGGTGGCTTAAATAGAGAGATTCACACCATTCTAGAGTACAAGGAGTATAATAATATCACTCGTTTATTCCATCTTGCTTGCAAAGCTGAACGTGAAGTGCAGGACCGATAGGCATTGGCGCGGACTAACTTTTTTGCAGGTCGACCTTCATCATGGACACTGCGTGCATCTTCTACTTCCACACATTCTGCTGCACCGGCACCTCCATGAGTTACCACCTACAGCCGTGATACAAGAAAGCAGGCACAATCACCACTATCTACCAAGATCACACCCACCGGGCCTGCACAGAGATCCTCTTCATCCATGGCATCAACAGGGCAGAAAAGTGATATTATTTGTCGTCGTTGTAAGGGAAGAGGTCATTTTGCGAGGGAATGCAAATCTCAGTGTGTCATGACTGCTACTGAGGATGGTGGGTATGAGTCCGCTAGTGACTATGATGAGGAGACTTTGGCTCTTGTTACACGTGAAGAACACATTGGAGATGATTCTGAACAAGAGACACATTACATGGCTGCTGATGACGCTGATAGGTATGACTGTTTAGTTGCTCAACCTGTTTCGAGTGTGCAGATCACACAAGTTGAGCAAAACCAGAGGCACAATTTGTTCATACAAATGGAGTTGTGAAGGAACGTTCTGTTCGCGTCATTATAGATGGAGGGAGCTGCAACAATTTGGCTAGCATGGAGATGGTGGAGAAGCTGTCTCTCACCACAAGACCACATCCACATCCTGAAGGAAATATGCCCTAGAGGCAATAATAAAGTTGTTATTTATATTTCCTTGTATATCATGATAAATGTCTTTTATTCATGCTAGAATTGTATTAACCGGAAACTTGATACATGTGTGAATACATAGACAAAGCAGAGTGTCCCTAGTATGCCTCTACTAGACTAGCTCGTTAATCAGAGATGGTTATGTTTCCTAACCATAGACATGTGTTGTCATTTGATCAACTGGATCACATCATTAGGAGAATGATGTGATGGACAAGACCCATCCGTTAGCTTAGCACTATGGTCGTTTAGTTTTACTGCTATTGCTTTCTTCATGACTTATAAATGTTCCTATGGTTGTGAGATTATGCAACTCCCGAATACCGGAGGAACACCTTCTGTGCTATCAAACGTCACAACGTAACTGGGTGATTATAAAGATGCTCTACAGGTATCTCCGAAGGTGTTTGTGGTGTTGGCATAGATCGATAATAGGATTTGTCACTCCGAGTGTCCGAGAGGTATCTCTGGGCCCTCTCGGTAATACACATCATAATAAGCCTTGCAAGCAAAAGACTAATGAGTTAGTCATGAGATGATGTATTACGGAAAGAGTAAAGAGACTTGTCGGTAACAAGATTGAACTAGGTATGATGATACCGACGATCGAATCCCGGGCAAGTAACATACTGATGACAAACGGAACAACGTATGTTGTTATGCGGTTTGACCGATAAAGATCTTTGTAGAATATGAAGGAGCCAATATGAACATCCAGGTTCCGCTATTAGTTATTGACCGGAGATGTGTCTCGGTCAGGTCTACATAGTTCTCAAACCCGTAGGGTCAGCACGCTTAAAGTTCAACAATGATCGGTATTATGATTTTATGTGTTTTGATGTACTGAAGGTTGTTCGGAGTCCCGGATGAGATCGTGGACATGACGAGGAGTCTCTAAATGGTTGAGACATAAAGAGTCATATATTGGAAGGTTATGTTTGGACACCGGAAAGGTTTCGGATAGGTTCGGGCATTTTCTGGAGTACCGGGGGGTTACCGGAACCCCCCGAGGGGTTAATGGGCCTTCATGGGACTTAGTGGAAGAGAGGAGGAGGCGGCTAGGTGGAGCCCCCCCCCCCAAGCCCAATTTGAATTGTATGGGGGGTCGGGCCCCCTTTCCTTCTCTCCCTCTTCCTCTTTCCTTCCCCTCCTAGTTGCACTAGGAAAGGGGGGAACCTACTCCTAGTAGGAGTAGGATTCCCCCCTTCGGGTGCACCGTATGAGGCTGGCCGGCCCCTGCTCCACTCCTTTATATACGGGGGAGGGGGCACCCCATAGACACACAAGTTGATTTGTTAGCCGTGTGCAGTGCGCCCCTCCAGAGTTACACACCTCGGTCATATTGTCGTAGTACTTAGGCGAAGCCCTGCGTAGGAAACTTCATCATCATCGTCACCACGCCGTTGTGCTGACGAAACTCTCCCTCGGCCTCAACTGGATCAAGAGTTCGAGGGACTTCACCGAGCTGAACGTTTGCAGATCGCGGAGGTGCCGTGTGTTTGGTACTTGATCCGTTGGATTGCAAAGACGTTCGACTACATCAACCGCGTTACTAAACGCTTCCGCTTTCGGTTTACGAGGGTACGTGGACACACTCTCCCCGCTCGTTGATATGCTTCTCCTAGATAAATCTTGCGTGATCGTAGGAATTATTTTGAAATACTACGTTCCCCAATAGTGGCTTCATGAGCCAGGTCTATGCGTAGATGATATGCACGAGTAGAACACAATGAGTTGTGGGAGATAATAGTCATACTGCTTACCAACATGTCATACTTTGATTCGGCATTATTGTTGGATGAAACAGCCCAGACCGACATTACATGGCCGCGTTCATGAGATTGGTTCTACCGTCGTGCTTCGCACAAAGGTGGCTAGTGGGTGTCTGTTTCTCCAACTTTAGTTGAATCGAGTGTGACTACGCCCGGTCCTTGTGAAGGTTAATACAGAATACTTGACGAAAAATCGTTGTGGTTTTGATGCGTAGGTAAGAACGGTTCATGCTAAGCCTGTAGCAGCCACGTAAAACTTGCAACAACAAAGTAGAGGACGTGTAACTTGTTTTTGCAGGGCATGTTGTGATGTGATATGGTCAAGACGTGATGTGTTATACATTATTGTATGAGATGATCATGTTTTGTAAATTATCGGCAACCAGCAGGAGCCTTATGGTTGTCTCTTTATTGTATGAATTGCGAAAGCCATGTAATTGATTTACTTTATCACTATGAGTTAGCGATAGTAGTAGTAGCAATAGTTGGTGAGACGACCACGACGCTACGATGAATATCATGGTGTCAAGCCGGTGATGATGGAGATCATGACGATGCTTTGGAGATGGAGATCAAAAGCACAAGATAATGATGGCCATATCATGTCACATATTTTGATTGCATGTGATATTTGTCTTATTATGCTTCTTATTTTGCTTAGTACGGCGGTATCATTATAAGATGATCCCTTGCAAAATTTCAAGGTACAAGTGTTATCCCTGAGTATGCATGTTGCGACAGTTCTTCGTGCCGAGACACCACGTGATGATCGGGTGTGATAAGCTCTACGTTCAAATACAACGGGTGTAAGACAGTTTTGCACATGCAGAATACTCGGGTTTAAACTTGACGAGACTAGCATGTACAAACATGGCCTCGGAACACTGGAGACCGAAAGGTCGAGCGTGAATCATATAGTAGATATGATCAACATAAGACGTTCACCATTGAAAACTACTCCATCTCATGTGATGATCGTACATGGTTTAGTTGATTTGGATCACGTGATCATTTAGATGACTAGAGAGATGTCTATCTAAGTGGGAGTTCTTTAGTAATATGATTAATTGAGCTTTAATTTATCATGAACTTAGTCCTGATAGTTTTCGCATATGTATGTTGTTGTAGATCAATGGCCGTGCTACCGTTCCCTTGAATTTTAATGTGTTCCTAGAGAAAGCTAAGTTGAAAGATGATGGTAGCAACTACACGGACTGGGTCCGTAACTTGAGGATTATCCTCATTGCTGCATAGAAGAATTATGTCCTTGAAGCACCGCTAGGTGACAGGCCTGCTGCAGGAGCAACTCCTGACGTTAGGAACATCTGGCAAGCTCGTTCTGATGACTACTCGATAGTTCAATGTGCCATGCTTTATGGCTTAGAATCAGGACTTCAAACACGTTTTGAAAGTCATGGAGCATATGATATGTTCCAAGAGTTGAAGTTAATATTTCAATCAATTGCCTGAATTGAGAGATATGAAGTCTCCAATAAGTTCTATAGCTACAAGATGGAGGAGAACAGATCCATTAGTGAATACTTACTCAGAATGTAACATCCCAAATTTTCAATTTGGAATGTTATACATTAGATCATTATGCATATCATATTTTCTTGCTTTTGGTGATCCGAGAAAATCCTAAGCAACTCAAGGACCCTCGGAGAGAGTTGGGGATTTCTAAATTTTCATATTTGAGGTTTCTCAAATTTTGAAAATAGGATCGTTTGATTTTATTTATTTTTCTTCAAGTATTTCTATCAGAAATATATGAGAGAGGGAGTAAAATGACTCTCCCAAAAATAAAGAAATACGGAAGATTTAATTAATAGATCAAACAATTTTTATTTGGATTTTATTTGAATTAGGAAAAATTGCATGTTTTCAAAAATGCATTTTAGTGCCAAGAAAATGTTCATCTTGTTCTAAATATTTTATTTAGACGGTGAAAATTTGTTTTCGCAATTTCTAGATTTTATTTTATTTTCTAGAGTTATTTTATTGGCATCGGCGTAATTGTTAAAAAAATATAGGGGGACCGACCCGACTGGGCCGAGGCCCAGCCGAACCGGCCCATCGCCCCGTCGCCGCCTTCCCCCGCGTCGCCCGCCGTGGCCGACTCAGACGCCGCCGCCGACCGCCATGGTTTGCCCCTCCCCAAGCTAGCCACCCCCCTCCTATATAAATCTAGCCACCCCCCTCCAACCACAGCCGCCGCCGCACCCCGCCCTCGCCGCCAGCCCGCCGCCGCGCCACACGCCGCCGCCGCACGCCAGCCCCGCCGCCGCGCCAGCACGCCGCCGCCGCTGTCGCCTCTCGCCGCCGCCACCCAGCCGCACCCCGCCGCCGCCGCCGTCGCCGGAAGCCGCCGCCGCCAGTAGTTCCCGACAAGGTAGCCGTCGCCGGTTTCTTTTAGAAAATCGTTGGTTTTTTTCTAGAACCTCTAGTTGTTTTTTTATATGATCGGTTTTCTATTTTTATTTTCTGGTTTAGTTAAGTAGTGAACGTTCACCCGTTCTTTCATTCTAACAAACGAATTCGCCGTTTAGTCTCAGCTGACGAACGTCCGTTCGTTAAGCTGTTTTAGTTTTCTTTTTTGCAGTTATTTTCTGATCGCGATCTCTGATCCGATCTTCGTTTTAGTTTAACTTTTCGCTCGTTTATCGAAATCAGGTGATTCAAGCGCCTGGAGTTTCGTATCGAAATTCTCTTTTCGTTTGACCTAGTCGCCCAAGCATTTGCCTCTGTTAAATTTGGACTTAGATCCAGATTGGTTCGGTAGTTGTTTCTCTTTCACCGTTTGTCTTTCGTTGTTTCTTCTTTTGTCGTTTCTTTTGCAAACCGGAGTTCTTAAGTTGAACTGTCTGGTTAGATCTTTTATTCGAGTTTTACCCGTGCATTAGTTAAGTACTTATTGTGTGCTTGTTTGTTTGCGATAGAGTACCCGGAGTGCGCCGCTTGCTACTTTGAATCTCTAGGTTTTGCGGATCATCAGCAAGGCAATTAACACTTTGATCATACTTTCCAATTACCCAGTTTTCATTGCATTAGTCAACCCTCACACATTGCATGAGTAGGATCAATTAACTTGTGGGACTGTGAAGTAGATTGAGGTAGTACCTATTACCTGCATTACATTCAAACCTTTGGGAGTTACTTCTACGTTTGCTGATAGGACATGCTATGCTCGTAGACGTGGATTGGGTGAGTGAAATCCATGACAGATGTGAGTTTGTTAATTAATGGTTCAACTTAAGGTGGCAACATTAATACACATCTGGGTGGATTGAGGCATCTAGGTATTCCAGGGATTGCCTGTTTTTCTTTTGGACCGCCACCCAGGCTCAAAGGGATCATGAGACTATTCATACTAGAAACTTCCGTGTGCAGCCACAATAAAATTATGGGCTCTAGCATAGTATGAGTAAGTTGTGCGAACATCTACAGTGGTGGACTAGCAGATGTAGGGGATGTAGGTTGGTACGGTTCACCCGGTCGTAGGTGCTAGTGCTTCTGAAAGACTGTGTCTCGGTCATCCGTTTCTCAAACATCATGAAGTGCGAGAAATCAAATGGAGGAGATCGGGTCTTGTGGGGAAAAGTGCACAAACCTCTGCAGAGTGTACAAACTGATCATGATTAGCCGTGTCCCCGGTTACGGACGTCTTGAGTATCTAGTACTTGGATTATCATGTGAATCTCATCATGTTACTTTAATTTAATATTGTTGGGTTTAATGATGAACTTTAATTGGGGTTGAGAGGATGTCTATCTTCTCAACGATGTTTCAACTACCATGATTGTTAATTAAAATTTATTCCTTTGAAGTAGGGAAAAACTGGCTTTACGCAAAACTGTAACCATAGAGCTTTCCACCAGCCATATTGCATATAGTATAGCTTTACTTTCATTGCTCTCTTGTGTTACTTTGCCAGCATATTCCATGTGCTGACCCGTTTTCGGGCTGCAACGTTTCATGTTGCAGACTTTTCAGACGACGAGTAAGATGCCTTTTAGGTCGTGGTTCTATACTCAGTGATGCCGTTGGAGTTGATTGACTCACTTATCTTCCAAGCCTTCCGCTGTTATCGTGTTAGATGACATTCAGCCATTTTTATTGTAATAAGTTCATCGTTGGAACTATCGATGTAATAAGTGTGTGATTGCTACTCTTTTATAAATCCTTCAAGTACTGTGCGTGTCAGCATTACTGATCTAGGGATGACACTGATGCACAGAGATCAGACTGTTTGAGGTCTGGTCGCTACAAGATGGTATCAGAGCCCATGTTGACTGTAGGACGTGACCCTAGAAACTGGCCAGACCATAGGAAAGGATTTCTCTAAAACTATCTTTTTCAAAAGGATTCTTATCTCTCTTCTTTTCTGAGCTTTGTCAAATCTTCCCTTTGACCTTAAATTGTTAGACAATACCCTTTACCATTTGGACCACTTCGGAGTAAAGATGATTTCACCATGCCTTGGAAGTGTTGAAGCTACAACTATGGATACTCCGAAGATTTGAAGAGTTAACAACTTTGAAGATGATGACCGTTAGAAGACCAAACCCCTATTATGTACTTACGTTAGACGTGACGATTGTGAGCCGTCATTTGTTTGATGTTTTCTGACGGCCACAAACTAAAACCGTCTTTTCAAAACTATTGTTTGTATTGAGTGTATTTCTCCTCACCTTCCTAATCTCATCCCAAAACCCTTGGACCCAATAGAGGATGACTGAAGATAGACTTGAAGTCTCTGGACCTATGACCCAACCGGAGGCAGAGTTATGGATACAAAACATGGAGGATCACTTCAGGAAAAATTTGGTTGCAAGGAAGTATGAAGTTCAATACGCTCTTAAGTACGTTACAAATAGTGCTGCAACATGGTGGAAGATGCATCAAGACATACAAGGATGTAATAGAGCAGAAAATTGGGAGGAATTCAAGAAGACTCTGTTGAGATCCCGTCTCATCAGAAGGCATGGTGACAACCCAAAGAAGAAACTTTGTGCCTGTAGGATTTGTGGAGAAATAGGACACACCCAAAAGGAACACAAGGATGAATGCCCTAATTGTGAAGGAAGTCACCTAGCTGAAGAATGCCCAACTAGGCAGATTACTTGTTTCTTGTTTGAAGGGACTACCCACTACCCTGCACAGTGCCACATTTACCCCATGGTGCAACGAACTGTCCAGCAGAAGAAAGAAGCAATGAAAGAAGTCCTCAAGGAAACCTTAAGGGAATCCGCGATGGAGGAAGATGTTGACGACCCTGATGGAGAAGGACTAGACAGATATTACTCACGTGCTTGCTACTCATGTGGAAAAGAAGGACACCTTTCACAGTATTGCACAAAGGAAAGCCATGAGTATCTGGGAGACTTCCCGATAGAAGAAGTGGAGTTTGATCCACAGAAGATAGAAGAATTGATAGGAAGGAAGAAGTCAAGTAAGAGGAAGAGCATGTGTCCCAAGAACAACCCAATTTCTGTGGAAAAGGACCTGAGTCACATCACATGTTATCGGTGCAAAGATTTAGGTCATTATGCTATCAACTGCCCAACCAGGAAGCGGAGAATCCAGTGAACCAGGATAGTCGCCAAGAAGTCCCTAGTTTTGTCTTATGACATTAGTTTACACTACAAGGAAGTAGAACCTTTTACCAAGAGAAGTTTCAGACCGGAGGAAAGATGACCAGAGTAGTTGAGAATCGTAATATTAGGATGAAGCATGTAGCTAAATGGAATACATCTTTATTACAATTTTGAGTTGAGTTATGGAAAGAACATTGTAATAGTTCGTGAAGCAATAGAAGTTGATATATTGAGAGCTAAGAAGGAAATGTTATGAGTTGCTGGATGATTGTGAGTGCCTCTCTTGCTATCTCACCCGGACCAAAACCTAGAACCCATGGACCAGTTGACCCCAAACCTTTCTCGGACAAAGACCTCGTTTTACCCAAGGATGTCTGTATGTTGTCCTAAGAACCCCTTCTGTCTTATGCCTACAGATGACAACACTATACGAGTCTTTTCTCAAGGGCCCGGAAACAATCATGACCCTGACTAGCAACCAGGATTACACAAAGATCCTGAAGGAAATGATGAAGCATATTCACCTGGAAGGAGATGCAGTTTACAAGGGTTATCCCTTCATGGAGAATGGAGTTGAACTTTGGTACGTGGAGGTACACCTCCACTGTGTGAAAGGAGTTTGCCCAAAGACTATGGGTCAATACTTTTTCATCTCTCGAGTACCAGGACCAACATTTTTCGACTCTGTTCGTGAAGCTGCTATGGAGGACATACGTCAAATTGGAGAAATACTCGAAGCAAGACTTCGTTATACCCAGGGATGCCTGAGTATGATGCATGCAGAGATGGTGGAGATGAAGCACACAGCCAATAGTATGTAGCAAAAGATTGATGATCTTAAGAATCACGTTGCACAATTCCAGTGGGATTGAAGCACCCTTAGCTAGGACAACGGAATAAAGATGGAAGGAATGTTGACCATACCCAACTATGTGGATGGCAACATTTGTAGTGAAGCACCTTTGTAATTGGAGTGATGAATAATGGTTCAGGATATAATAAGAGATTTGATATGAGGAGAATATGGATTATGGATGAACCAGTGCATTTTGTTTAGTTGAACCTTACGGAGTGAACCCTGGACCAATAGAAAGGAAAGTGTTGCTCCAAGGAGTAGAGTTTGTACAAATAAATTGGAGTTTATTTTTGATACGAGGCTTACCCCAAGAGTATGAGGAAAGAAGTACAATTGGATTTTTAAGAGAGTGTAAGGCTGGAGTATGGAACTACAGTGACCCCAAGGATTGAGTTATGGATACACAAGTTCTGACGTGGATCCTTTAGCCGAGGACCTAAGGAGGCTACGTAATCATAAGGGAACCACGAGACTTGTTATGAGTAATGTGTTTCTGCTGTAGTAAAGCAGGGCACTTTGCTAGGGATTGTCCTAAGGAGAAGGAGATTTGTGCTAAGAAGTTGAGTTGAAGCATGCAATGGAAATGCAGTAGACTGTAGTGAGTTGAGAATCGGTGAAGTTAGCATCCTGGTATTGATTTTGCATTTTATGAGTTGTTACTCTATAGCGATGAGTGAAGACATGATGCATGGAATAAGATTTTGAAGAAACTAGTGTTATTCATTTTAAGTGTGGTAGAATCCAACACCGTTACCCGAATACACTAGCTAGTGGTTAGATACGTCCGACTTGGAAAGGACTACCCAAGGATGAGTGTGAGTAATTACACTTAGTTTTGTACCCAAGAGAAGTAAGGGATAATTGGATAGATTTAAGAGAGCCAAGGAAGTTGGATGTGGGAAGAATGATCAGTTACAACCCGAGGATGAGACCAAGTATTGCTAGTGATGAGATGAGCCATAACCCACAGGCCCCAGGACCTGTCAAGGAAGCAAGCAAACTCTTGCGAAAGGAAAACCCCTGGAAGAGGTTACGACTTTGCCAACATACGATCTTATAGGTGGTTACGTTAAACCCGATGGTTGTGAAGAAACGTTAGATGTTTTGTTTGGCTTGCAGAATCAATGGATTTCTTCGAACTCAGTTTGTCGACAAGAGAAATTCTGCAATGCTTGTGAGGATGACCGAGTGTTAGAATACGAGATACACTAAACCATATACAAGGTAATGATTTGGGTGCGGGCTGGATTGATCACCATACCGACTTACTCTTATTATTTGCCTTTGTTATACGGGATGGTAAATCTGAGTGACTTACCTATAGTAGAGAGACGACGATGTCAAAACCTTGTTTAATCCTTAGAAAGGTACATAATTTTTTTCCCTTGTACATGGCATGCTGTTGCCAACCGTAGGATATACGGTGAGGATGAAGCCCAGACCCATTTTCTGCAGGGACCCTACCATGTTTTGGAACGCATGGGAGAGGTTGCCTATAAGTTGGAATTGCCCTAAGGATTGTCAGGAGTACACGACGTGTTTCACGTTTCGCAGCTTAAGAAGTGCCATGCGGAGATGGCCGATATACCGCTTAGAGACACAGTACCCCTGGAAGCGATTCAGTTGGACAGTGATCTGACCTACGAGGAGAAGCCTGTTAAGATCCTCGAATTTTCGAGCAGAGTTACCCGCAGCAAGGTTATCAAGTTTTGCAAAGTTCAGTGGAGTCACCACACCGAGGAAGAAGCCACCTGGGAACGAGAAGATGATCTACGCAAGGACCACCCTCACCTATTTTCTAGCCAACCCGAATCTCGAGGGCGAGATTCTTCTTAAGGGGGGTAGGTTTGTAACATCCCAAATTTTCAATTTGGAATGTTATACATTAGATCAATATGCATATCATATTTTCTTGCTTTTGGTGATCCGAGAAAATCTTAAGCAACTCAAGGACCCTCGGAGAGAGTTGGGGATTTCTAAATTTTCATATTTGAGGTTTCTCAAATTTTGAAAATAGGATCGTTTGATTTTATTTATTTTTCTTCAAGTATTTCTATCAGAAATATATGAGAGAGGGAGTAAAATGACTCTCCCAAAAAAAAGAAATACGGAAGATTTAATAAAAAGATCAAACAATTTTTATTTGGAGTTTATTTGGATTTTATTTGAATTAGGAAAAATTGCATGTTTTCAAAAATGTATTTTAGTGCCAAGAAAATGTTCATCATGTTCTAAATATTTTATTTAGACGGTGAAAATTTGTTTTGGCAATTTCTAGATTTTATTTTATTTTCTAGAGTTATTTTATTGGCGCCGGCGTAATTGTTATATATATATAGGGGGACCGACCCGACTGGGCCGAGGCCCAGCCGAACCGGCCCAACGCCCCGTCGCCGCCTTCCCCCGCGTCGCCCGCCGTGGCCGACTCGGACACTGCCGCCGACCGCCATGGTTTGCCCCCTCCCCAAGCTAGCCACCCCCCTCCTATATAAAGCTAGCCACCCCCCCCTCCAACCACAGCCGCCGTCGCACCCCGCCCTCGCCGCCAGCCCGCCGCCGCACGCCAGCCCCGCCGCCGCGCAGCACGCCGCCGCCGCTGTCGTCGCACGCCAGCCTCGCCGCCGCGCCAGCATGCTGCCGCCGCTGTCACCTCTCGCCGCCGCCACCCCGCCGCCGCCCGCCGTCGCCGGAAGGCGCCGCCGCCGGTTTCTTTTAGAAAACCGTTGTTTTTTTTTTCTAGAACCTCTAGTCGTTTTTTTATTAGATTGGTTTTCTGTTTTTATTTTCTGGTTTAGTTAAGTAGTGAACGTTCACCCGTTCATTCGTTCTAACGAATGAATTCGCCGTTTAGTCTCAGCTGACGAACGTCCGTCCGTTAAGCTGTTTTAGTTTTATTTTTCGCAGTTATTTTCTGATCGCGATCTCTGATCCGATCTTCGTTTTAGTTTAACTTTTCGCTCGTTTATCGAAATCAGGTGATTCAAGCGCCTGGAGTTTCGTATCGAAATTCTCTTTCCGTTTAACCTAGTCGCTCAAGCGTTTGCCTCTGTTAAATTTGGACTTAGATCCAGATTGGTTCGGTAGTTGTTTCTCTTTCGCCGTTTGTCTTTCATTGTTTCTTCTTTTGTCGTTTCTTTTGCAAACCGGAGTTCTTAAGTTGAACTGTCTGGTTAGATCTTTTATTCGAGTTTTACCCGTGCATTAGTTAAGTACTTATTGTGTGCTTTTTTGTTTGCGATAGAGTACCCGGAGTGCGCCGCTTGCTACTTTGAATCTCTAGGTTTTGCGGATCATCAGCAAGTCAAGTAACACTTTGATCATACTTTCCAATTACCCAGTTTTCATTGCATTAGTCAACCCTCACACATTGCATGAGTAGGATCAATTAACTTGTGGGACTGTGAAGTAGATTGAGGTAGTACCTATTACCTGCATTACATTCAAACCTTTGGGAGTTACTTCTACGTTTGCTGATAGGACATGCTATGCTCGTAGACGTGGATTGGGTGAGTGAAATCCATGACAGATGTGAGTTTGTTAATTAATGGTTCAACTTAAGGTGGCAACATTAATACACATCTGGGTGGATTGAGGCATCTGGGTATTCCAGGGATTGCCTGTTTTTCTTTTGGACCGCCACCCAGGCTCAAAGGGATCATGAGACTATTCATACTAGAAACTTCCGTGTGCAGCCACAATGCTATTATGGGCTCTAGCATAGTATGAGTAAGTTGTGCGAACATCTACAGTGGTGGACTAGCAGATGTAGGGGATGTAGGTTGGTACGGTTCACCCGGTCGTAGGTGCTAGTGCTTCTGAAAGACTGTGTCTCGGTCATCCGTTTCTCAAACATCATGCAGTGCGAGAAATCAAACGGAGGAGATCGGGTCTTGTGGGGAAAAGTGCACAAACCTCTGCAGAGTGTACAAACTGATCATGATTAGCCGTGTCCCCGGTTATGGACGTCTTGAGTATCTAGTACTTGGATTATCATGTGAATCTCATCATGTTACTTTAATTTATTATTGTTGGGTTTAATGATGAACTTTAACTGGGGTTGAGAGGATGTCTATCTTCTCAACGATGTTTCAACAACCATGCTAGTTAATTAAAATTTATTCCTTTGAAGTAGGGAAAAACTGGCTTTACGCAAAACTGTAACCATAGAGCTTTCCACCAGCCATATTGCATATAGTATAGCTTTACTTTCATTGCTCTCTTGTGTTACTTTGCCAGCATATTCCATGTGCTGGCCCGTTTTCGGGCTGCAACATTTCATGTTGCAGACTTGTCAGACGACGAGTAAGATGCCTTTTAGGTCGTGGTTCTATACTCAATGATGCCGTTGGAGTTGATGGACTCACTTATCTTCCAAGCCTTCCGCTGTTATCATGTTAGATGACCTTCAGCCATTTTTATTGTAATAAGTTCATCATTGGAACTATCGATGTAATAAGTGTGTGATTGCTACTCTGTTATAAATCCTTCAAGTACTGTGCGTGTCAGCATTACTGATCCAGGGATGACACTGATGCACAGAGATCAGACTGTTTGAGGTCTGGTCGCTACACGGAATGTCTGGGTACTACAATCACATGACTCAACTCGGATGCAAAGTTGATGAATATAGTGTTATTGATAGAGTTCTTCAATCACTGCCACCAAGCTATAAAGGCTTCATGATGAACTATAATATGCAAGGGATGCAGAAGACAATTCCCGAGCTCTTCGCTATGCTCAAAATTGCGGAGGTAGAAATCAAAAAGGAGCATCAAGTGTTGATGGTTAACAAGACAACTAGTTTCAAGAAAAAGGGCAAGGGAAAGAAGGGGAACTTCAAGAAGAATAGCAAGCCAGTTGCTACTCCCACGAAGAAACCCAAGTCTGGAGCCAAGCCTGAAACTAAGTGCTTCTACTGCAAAGGGACTGGACACTAGAAGCGGAAATGTCCCAAGTATTTGGCGGCTAAGAAGGATGGCAAAGTAAACAAAGATATATTTGATATACATGTTATTGATGTGTACCTTACTAATGCTCGTAGTAGCACCTGGGTATTTGATATTGGTTCGGTAGATAATATTTGTAACTCGAAACTAGGGCTACGAATTAACAAAGATTAGCTAAGGACGTGGTGACGATGTGCGTGGGGAATGGTTCCAAAGTTGATGTGATCGTCGTCGGCACGCTAACTCTACATCTACATTCGAGATTAGTTTTAGACCTAAATAATTGTTATTTGATGCCAGCATTGAGCATGAACATTATATCTGGATCTTGTTTATTGCGAGATGATTATTCATTTAAATCAGAGAATAATGGTTGTTCTATTTATATGAGTAATATCGTTTATGGTCATGCACCCTTAATGAATGGTCTATTTTTGTTGGATCTCGATCGTAGTGATACACATATTCATGATATTGAAGCCAAAAGATGTAAAGTTGATAATGACAGTGCAACTTATCAGTGGCACTACCATTTAGGTCATATTGGTGTAAAGCGCATGAAGAAACTCCATACAGATGGACTTTTGGAATCACTTGATTATGAATCACTTGGTGCTTGCGAACCATGCCTCATGGGCAAGATGACTAAAACTCCGTTCTCCGGAACAATGGAGCGAGCAACCAACTTATTGGAAATCATACAACTGATGTATGCAGACCCATGAGTGTTGAGGCTCGCGGCGGATTTCGCTATTTTCTGACCTACATAGCTGATTAGAGCAGATATGGGTATATCTACTTGATGAAACACAAGTCTGAAACAGTTGAAAAGTTCAAAGAATCTCAGAGTGAAGTAGAGAATCATCATAACAAGAAAATAAAGTTCCTATGATCTGATCACGGAGGCGAATATTTGAGTTATGAGTTTGGTCTTCATTTGAAACAATGTGGAATAGTTTCACAACTCATGCCACCTGGAACACCACAACGTAATGGTGTCTCTGAACGTTGTAACTGTACTTTATTAGATATTGTGCGATCTATGATGTCTCTTACCGATTTACCACTATCGTTTTGGGGTTATGCTTTAGAGGAAGCTGCATTCATGTTAAATAGGGCACCATCTAAATCCGTTGAGACGACACCTTATGAACTGTGGTTTGGCAAGAAACCCAAGTTGTCATTTCTTAAAGTTTGGGGCTGCGATGCTTATGTGAAAAAGCTTCAACCTGATAAGCTCGAACCCAATTCGGAGAAATGTGTCTTCATAGGATACCCAAAAGAGACTGTTGGGTACACCTTCTATCACAGATTCAAAGGAAAGATATTCGTTGCTAAGAATGGATCCTTTCTAGAGAAGGAGTTTCTCTCGAAAGAAGTGAGTGGGAGGAAAGTAGAACTTGATGAGGTAACTGTACCTTCTCCCGAATTGGAAAGTAGTTCATCACAGAAACTAGTTCCAGTGATTCCTACACTAATCAGTGAGGAAGCTAATGACGATGATCATGAAACTTCAGATCAAGTTACTACTAAACCTCGTAGGTCAACCAGAGTACGTTCCGCACCAGAGTGGTACAGTAACCCTGTTCTGGAAGTCATGTTAATAGACCATGATGAACCTACGAACTATGAGGAAGCGATGATGAGCCGAGATTCCGCAAAATCGCTGGAGGCCATGAAATCTGAGATGGGATCCATGTAGGAAAACAAAGTGTGGACTTTGGTTGACTTGCCCGATGATAGGCAAACCATTGAAAATAAATGGATCTTTATGAGGAAGACTGACGCCGATGGTAATGTTACTGTCTACAAAGCTCGACTTGTTGCAAAAGGTTTTCGACAAGTTCAAGGAGTTGACTACGATGAGACTTTCTCACCCGTAGCAATGCTTAAGTCTGTCTGAATCATGTTAGCAATTGCCACATTTTATGATTATGAAATCTGGCAAATGGATGTCAAAACTGCATTCCTTAGTGGATATCCGATCTACGTGTGGAGCGGAGTACATAGCTGCTTCGGAAACAGCAAATGAAGGAGTCTAGATGAAGGAGTTCATATCCGATCTAGGTGTAATACCTAGTGCATCGGGTCCAATGAAAATCTCTTGTGACAACACAGGAGCAATAGCCTTGGCGAAAGAATCCAGGTTTCACAGGAGAACCAAGCACATCAAGAGTCGCTTCAACTCCATCCGCGATCAAGTCAAGGAGGGAGACATAGAAATTTGCAAGATACATACAGATCTGAATGTTGCAGACCTGTTGACTAAGCCTCTTCCACGAGCAAAACATGATTAGCACCAAGACTCCAAGGGTGTTAGAACCATTACTATGTAATCTAGATTATTGACTCTAGTGCAAGTGGGACACTGAAGGAAATATGCCCTAGAGGCAATAATAAAGTTGTTATTTATATTTCCTTGTATATCATGATAAATGTCTTTTATTCATGCTAGAATTGTATTAACCGAAAACTTGATACATGTGTGAATACATAGACAAAACAGAGTGTCCCTAGTATGCCTCTACTAGACTAGCTCGTTAATCAAAGCTGAACGTGTGTAGATCGCAGAAGTGTCGTGCGTTCGGTACTTGATCGGTTGGATCGCGAAGACGTTCGACTACATCAACCGCGTTACTAAACGCTTCCGCTTTCGGTCTATGAGGGTACGTGGACACACTCTCCCCGCTCGTTGCTATGCTTCTCCTAGATAGATCGTGTGTGATCGTAGGATTTTTTTGAAGTACTACGTTCCCCAACACATCCTTACTACATCCAATGGTTCAACAACAGTGGCAAGGTTAAGGTAACATGTAATGTTCGCGTGCATTTTAGTACAGCTACATATGTGGATTATGTCGATTGTGATGTGGTACCCATTGAAGCATGTTCCTTATTAATTGGTAGACCAAGGCAAGATAAAAATTATGTACACCATGGTAGAAACAATCAGTATACTCTTGTTCCTAAGGATAACTTTGCTTCCTATGACTCTTGATTCTATTCTGAAAGATGATATTCTTCGAGCTAGTAAAGCAAAATAGGAGCAAAATAAGAGTGAAAATCAGATTGTGGCAAATGAATTTGAACAACACATGAAACCTAATAACAATCCATCATCTCATGTTGCATCTGAAATTAAATTGAAAAGTGGATGTTTACTTGCGACCAAATCTGATATTGATGATCTAGATTTCAGCAAATCTGTTTGCTATGCTTTTGTGTGCAAAGAGGCATTATTTTCATTCGAGGACGTGCCTTCCACTTTGCCTCCTGCTGTCATAACATTTTTTAGGAGTTTGCTAATGTCTTTCCACAAGACGTACCACCGGGATTACCACCTATTTGAGGGATTGAGCATCAGATCGACTTAATTCCTGGTGCATCGTTACCCAACCATGCACCATACCGTACCAATCTAGAGGAGACGACATGAGTTACTAGATAAAGGTTATATATGCGAATCCCTTAGTCCTTGTGTTGTTCCTATTATTCTAGTGCCAAAAAAGGATGGTACATCACGTATGTGTGTTGATTGTAAAGGCATCAATAATATTACTATTCGGTATCGTCATCCTATTCCTAGGTTAGATGATATGCTTGATGAATTAAGTGGCTCTACTATTTTCTCCAAAGTTGATTTGTGTAGTGAATACCATCAAATTCATATGAAATTGGGAGATGAACGGAAAACAGCTTTTAAAACTAAGTTTGGATTATATGAGTGGTTAGTCATGTCGTTTGGGTTAACTAATGCACCTAGTACTTTCATGAGATTAATGAATGAAGCTTTACGTGCTTTCATTGGATTATTTGTGGTAGTTTACTTTGATGATATACTGATTTATAGAAGATCTTTGGAGGAACATTTGGAACATTTATGTGTTTTTTATTGCTCGACGTGATGCACGTTTGTTTGGTAACCTTGGGAAGTGCACCTTTTGCACCGATCGGGTATCTTTTCTTGGCTATGTTGTTACTCCACGGGGAATTGAAGTTGATAAAGCCAAGATTGAAGCTATTGAGAGTTGGCCGCTGCCCAAAACGGTCACACAAATGAGGAGTTTTCTTGGACTTGCTGGTTTCTATGGGTGTTTTGTGATAGATTTCAGCACCATTGTTGCACCTCTCAATGAGCTTACAAAGAAGGATGTGCCTTTTGTTTGGGGTACTGCATAGGAAGAAGCCTTCACGGTATTGAAAGATAAATTGACACATGCTCCATTACTCCAACTTCCTGATTTTAATAAGACTTTTGAGCTTGAATGTGATGCTAGTGGAATTGGATTAGGAGGTGTGTTATTACAAGATGGTAAACCTGTTGCATACTTTTCTGAAAAATTGAGTGGGCCTAGTCTGAATTATTCTACTTATGATAAGGAATTATATGCTCTTGTTTGGACTTTGGAAACATGGCAACATTATTTATGGCCCAAAGAATTTGTTATACATTCTGATCATGAATCTTTGAAGCATATTAAAAGTCAAGCTAAAATGAACCGTCGACATGCTAAATGGGTTGAATTCATTGAGACTTTTCCTTATGTCAATAAACACAAGAAGGGTAAAGAAAATGTTATTGCTAATGCATTGTCTCATCGTTATACTATGTGTCGGTGTACTAAGGTAGGGGTACCTCAGTACCCCAACTTGTGCACGGGCAGTTGCAGCTTCCCGCGGCAGGGCTTACCACACGCTCGCCGGAGACCTTTCTGCTCCTTATTAAACCATTCAAAAACAAAGTATACAAGACAGAAGATCGAGACCCCGGCAAGTGGAGCTTGCCGGGAAGGCCGTGCCAGGCTCAAGACTGCCCCACTAGCACAAGGCCCCGGCAAGAGGAGCTTGCCAGGAAGACTAGAAGACACGCCTCGGCGCTATGTGCGCCCCGGCAAGGGCCGGGGGAGCGGCAAGCTCCCGGGCCCGGCAAGATCAAGGCCCCGGCAAGGTGCTTGCCGGGAAGGTTGCACTGTGTGCCCGCGCTCCAGCTCATCGGCCCACGCGTCGCCCTGGGGCCTATCCAGGGACGCGTGGCGGATGGCTGTGCAGCCTGGGGGACACGGTGGCACTCCATGGTGGTGGATCCATCGCCGTGGCAGACGGAGACGCAAGGGCGGGAGCTTTTGGGGTCGACGGCGACGGGCATTAAATGCCCTTGTCCCCCACTGTCAAAGTAGGTATAGACCACTGTTCGCGCGCTGTAGCTTCACTGTTCCCGCACTGTTACAACTACCACCTCTTTTACGTTTTTACCCCTTTCTCCTACGTTGACACCTGTCGGTGACCCCTTGCACTATAAAAGGAGGCCCATGCACAACATGGAGGGGGTTCGGAACCCAGAACACTCATACGCTCGGTGTAGCTGCTTCTTCAAGCTCCCGAGCTCTCCAAACTTAATACACAACCAAGCAGGAGTAGGGTTTTACGCGTCTACCGCGGCCCGAACCTGGGTAAAACTGCCCGCGTGCTCGCCACTATCTGCTCTTCGTGCTCCCTCCGCCCTCGTACCGCACAGACAAGGGGCTCCGGTCCCATAGGTGTTCGTGGCGGTCAGTTTCCCCCGACACTATGCTTTCACAACTTGACTTTAAATTATTTGGTTTGGAGACCATCAAAGATCAATATGTACATGATGCTGAATTTAAAGATGTATTGCGGAATTGTAAAGAAGGGAGAACATGGAACAAGTTCATCGTTAATGATGGATTTGTGTTTCGTGCTAACAAGCTATGCATTCTAGCTAGCTCCGTTCGTCTTTTGTTATTGCAGAGGCACATCGAGGAGGATCAATGGGACACTTTGGCGTGAAGAAGATGGAGGACATACTTGCTACACATTTCTTTTGGCCAAAGATGATACGGGATGTTGAGCGTTTTGTTGCTCGCTACACTACATGTCAAAAAGCTAAGTCACGATTCAATCCTCATGGTTTATATATGTCGTTGATTGTACCTAGTGTTCCTTTGGAAGATATATCTATGGACTTTCTGTTGGGTTTACCTCGAAGAAAGAAGGGGAGGGATAGCATATTTGTTGTCGTGGATAGATTTTCGAAAATGGCACACTTCATACCATGTCATAAAAGCGATGATGCTGCTAATGTTGCTGATTTGTTCTTTCGTGAAATTATTCGCTTGCATGGTGTGACAAATACTATTGTTTCAGATCGTGATACTGAATTTCTTACCCACTTTTGGAGATGTTTATGGGCTAAGTTGGGGACTAAACTGCTTTTTAGTACTACATGTCACCCCAAAACTGATGGAAAAACTGAAGTAGTTAACAGAACTTTGTCTACTATGCTTAGGGCTGTTTTGAAGAATAACAAGAAAATGTGGGAAGAATGATTGCCTCATATTGAATTTGCTTATAATCGTTTGCTGCATTCTACTACAAAGATGTGCCCTTTTGAAATTGTGTATGGTTTCTTACCTCGTGCACCTATTGATTTGTTACCTCTTCCATCTTCGGAGAAGGTTAATTTTGATGCTAAACAACGTGTTGTATTGATCTTAAAAATGCATGAGTTAACTAAGGAAAATATTGAGCGCATGAATGCTAAATATAAACTTGCTGGAGATAAGGGTAGAAAATGTGTTGTCTTTGCACCTGGAGATCTTGTTTGTTTACATTTGCGTAAGGATAGGTTTCCTAGTTTGCGCAAGTCAAAGCTAATGCCACGTGTTGATGGTCCTTTTAAGGTGTTAGAGAAAATAAATGATAATGCATATAAACTTGAGTTGCCTGCAGATTTTGGGGTTAGTCCCACTTTTAACATTGCAGATTTGAACCCTTATTTGGGTGAGGATGATGAGCTTCCGTCGAGGACGACTTCATCTCAAGAAGGTGAGGATGATGAGGAGATCAATACCATTGTTACACCCGTTGCCCCTGCTATTATACATACTGGACCAATTACTAGAGCTCGCGCACGTTGAAATACCAGGTACTTTCGTTTCTTGGTAATGATTCTAATGTTCATGAGAATATGATGCTGCCTAAATTGGATACATTTGTCTTGCTTACAAATGAAGGACTTAGCTTGGGCAAGAAGGATGAACATTGGAGCAAGATCAAGCATGGAGATGATGGCATGCGCAAGGGGAACAAGAACGGAGTTACAAGTGATGAGTTCAGGACTTTGAAGCCACCATAATGAGTGCATGAAGCCTTGGACGAAATATACAAGATGCCACTTCATAAATTTTGTCCAGAGGCTATTATAGGTGTTGCGTCACCTTATTATTGGGACAAGGCCATGTCATTTCGAAATACTAAAGTATAGGTTGTTTTTAGAGTCCGTGCATGTGGGGAAAACAGAGTTAGGGTTGGTTTTAAACCCCTTCTCCAAGGGGCCACAAAATCACCCCCCCTCTCTCTCCATATATACAGCCCTTAGGGAATTGTTTAGACTTTGGGTTTTGTTTAGATTAAAGTTCACCATAGCTGCAACTTCACGTACTTCATTTGTGTTCAACGACCAGAAATAGACGTCACAGAACCCCACTTGATCAATAAAGCTTTCCTCTTAAATTCACAATATCCAGAGTGCAATCTCAGTTTCTTGCTTTTTCTTTGTTTGCTTGCAGGAAATAGACCCTCGTGGTTAGGTTAATCGTGCTCCGGCGTGGTCAATAACCTCTCTTAGTTGGTTTAGCAATTGCTAAGGCGCGACGTCCTCGCACGTTCATAGTCGGATCGTCAAAGTCGACTTCCTCCAAAATGATAGCCACCATATCGTCGAAAGACGGGACACCTTTGCCTCTATCACATGTAATTACATCTTGATAGCCCCACCATCTTTGTGCATACCTTCATACCTATTGAGACTAGCTATCAGAGTATTGTCGGGCTTCACGAATACTTATGCACCACAGTGATACGATATCATATTGTTTTGGGTGGATCAAGCTTTTCCCCATCTTTTCCCCCACTTCAGTCCACGAAATTCCTTGAATTTTTCCCTAATTTTTTATTTTCCCCAAAGTTCTTCCCGAGTTCATCCATGGATTCAAGAGATGGACATCAGGCTCATGCCCCCGAAGATCGAACGCATCGCAACCAAAACTTCAACACCCCAAGGCTTAGCCTATTTTGACCAGGTTTCCGCCAACTCTTCCACAAAGCACCACCGCTATTCCGCTACCAACTCCGGTTTTGACTGTTTGTTCTTAACAACTTGAGTTGCTGTTTTCCGTTTCCTAATGTGCTTCGGCTACTTAGGAATGGTTCGTCATCGACATCACCACCTCTCATCTTCGCTACAAATTCGTCAAAGACAACGACCACTTCGCCCGAGACCGACGTCCCAGAAGATTCCAGAAGATTCCCGAAGATTCCAGATGTTCCGGGGTTTCCCCTTGTGTTCTTTGTGCTTGTGTTATTTATTTTTGCATTGCATCATGTCATCATGCCATCATGTCATATTTTATTTTGCATCTCAACTTAAATAAATCGTGTGGTCCTTCGGTCCATTTAAATCGAGGGAAGGATGACTTCTCTTTATAACATATAAAAGCCTCTCAATATATTAGGGAGCTATATAATAATATTCCATTGCTTCGGAATCAACATAACACACTTGTATAATTTTTTCCCATGTCTTTTCACTTCGGGTCTCACCTTCAAAAATCTTGCCAATAATTCTTTTCCCTTGTTTCGAGGTTCCTCCAAAATTTGAACATTTTTGGACACTTCAATAATCTCGTCTTAGTTCAAACCTATTTGAATTAAATTCAAATATGTTTGAATTATTTTTCCGTACTGGCCTTTTATATTTTTTTCTCCGGTCGTGCTCATGTTTATGATGCCGAGAAAAATAGCCTCTTGTGTTTTGCCCTAACCCCCCTCCTCTTTCTTTCTTTTTCCCTCGTAGTTGTTTTTCTGCTAAGAGAAATTAAAAGAGGAAGAGAGGCCCAGCCTTCCCTCTCCTCCTTCCAGCCCATCTGGGTTCCTAGCCTATTGGGCCTCCCTGGCCTATCTCCTCTTCCCTCCTCTCTTCGACCCACTTCTGGCCCAAGGCCACTCCAGGCCCCAGCCCGCAGCCACCGAACCCTAAGCGCATCGCAGTCCCCATCGCTCTCTCCTCCTTCCGCCCGACCGCCGCCACCCCGTTCCCTCGTTCGATCCCCCGCTCTGCCTCGCTCTCCCTCTCCCTCGACGCCCTCTTTCTTCCCCGAGCCAGTACCGATTCCCTCGATCTCCCGGCCCGAGCAGCTCTCTCCCTCGCCTCGGCCCTCTCGCTTCCGTCCCGTTGGCCACAGCCAGCAAGGCTGCCCGCCCCGCTCCCTCCAGCAAGGCCAGGGCCCGCGCCCGACGGCCTCCCTCCGGCCAGCCCCGGCCACTGCCATCCGCCGCCTCCTTCGACTCGTCTCCTCGCTCGCCCGTCGAGGCCCGAGCGCCCGTTCTCCTCGCTTGCGGCCTCCCCCCTCGAGCAGCAGCACCAAGCCGCCCCGAGCGCCTCCAGGAGCCCGGCCGGCCACCGCGGCACACCTCCTCCTCTGCGCGGTTCCTCCCCTCCGGTCCTCCGTCCAGGCTCCCTCCGCCCGAGCGTCCCGACCCCATCGCCCTGCAGCGCCGGAGGTCCCGCATCCGAGCGCCCCTGCCTGGCGTTCCCTCCTGCGGCTCCCTCCGTTCCTTGCCGAGCCGGGGGCCTCCTCCGCCGCCGCCCCGGCTTCGCCTCGCCGGCCGGTCAGGAGCCGCCCTGACCTCGCCTCTTCACGCCGGCGACCCAAGGCCGCACCCTCCAGCGCCATGGCCTCCCTCGTCCGGCGTCCCTCCGATCCAGCAAGGCCGCGTCCTCGCCTCGTCGCCCGTCAAACCGCTGCTGTTGTTTTGTTGTTTTGCCATGTCTGCTGCTGTTTTGTTTTTGTTTTCGCCAAGAGCTTCGAACGAGGACCCCGAGCTACGTGTACAACTACCGTCGCAAGAACGAGTACGCCTACACGACGACCAAGTACGACTACGACCGGGACCGAGACCGGCAAGTACATCTACGGCCGAGTACACCTCGACACGATGACGTGAACAACTACATGACCCGACAAGTACCACTACATGTACAAGTACCTCGACGCCCGGAGCACTCGAGAACGACAAGTACCCCGACAACATGTGTACCACTACCGTCGCCTCGTGTACGACTACGAACGTGTTCCTCGACTCACGAGAACGTCTACTTCCACTACTTCCTCTCCGACCGCGAGTACCACTACTTCATCTACGATCTCGAACCGTCCCGAAACAATTGTTTCGAAGGTATAACCCCGAGACGTGACCCATGTGATGCTTGCTTGGTTGTATGAAATGTCTCCCGTGTGTGCTTCGTGCCCGTTCCACCTTTTGTCATGTTCCTCGGTTGCCTCGCCACCGACTCGTGGGAACCCGGCAACGGGATCACCCCATCATCTTGTTCAACTCGTTCACTCCACCTTTTGTTTTGACCCGGTCCCTCACCGAGATACCGGAACCGATATGATGCGTTGCATCATGTTCGGATCGTTGCCGTGGCACCCTTTCGTTCCACCACGGTGACAAATGCTTCTTATACTCTTAAGTCAACCTGTTAATAAAATTGCATAAACTTGATCATGTCATCCGCATCATGATAACAACATAAGAATGTTTAATTGTTGTTGCTTTATAATTATTAAACATGCTCATGAGGATTTTCCGGATATGTTGTTGTTATTTCCGGCCTCATTTAAATTGCCTAGTTAGTGTAGTTTTATTAAGCTTCACCTCTTGCCATGTTAACCAACATTTAAATCTTGTCTTGTAATTAAATGAGAGTCAACTAAATAATTAAATGTGGTGTTTTGTCAATATGCAACTCGTTGCATATTGAGCTCCATTTAACTTGTAGTGTTGTTTGTGCATTTTGCCATGCCTTGCATATTTAAACCGGACATGCATCATACTTGTTTGTGCATCGTATGCCATGTTTATACTTGTGTGTTTACCGTGTTGTTTGTTTCTTTCCGGTTTGCTTCTCTTGATAGCTTCGGTTTCGTTCCGGAGTTGTGAGGTTTCTCCCGACTGTTGCTCCGTCTTCTTCGTGGATCCGTTCTTCTCCCTTGTGGAATCCCAGGCAAGATGATCATACCCTTGGATACCTTTACTACCATTGCCATGCTTAGTTGTCTCGATGCTATCGTTACATGTCGCGATACCCATCTTTTATGTCAGCCTCTCCTTGTTGCCATGAAACCTCTAACATTTGAAACCTTCCTAGCAAAACCACTGTTTGGCTATGTTACCGCTTGCTCAGCCTCGCTTGCTCAGTCCTTCTTATAGCGTTGTTAGCTGCAGGTGAAGATGAAGTTTGTTCCAGGAGGGAACTTGTTGTGGGTTATATCACAATATCTATAATTATTATTAACACACCTTATACACTAGGCATGGGTGGAAGGCTTGGCCTTTTGCTCGGTGTTTTGTTCCACTCATGCCACCTTAGGCGCCGATAAACCGGCATTATGTTCCTTGATTTTTGCGTTCCTAACACGATGGGTGTAATGGGGACCCCATGACAGTTCGACTTTGAATAAAACTCCTCCAGCAAGGCCCAACATTGGTTTTAATTTGCCTCATAATAACAACTTAATTAATTAATTAAATTTGCATAGGGAGTTAGCGCTACCCGAGGATTCTTAATTCTACATAGCAGGGGGGGCCAGTGCTGATGGTGTTGGTCCCAAACTAGAGCCACTTGCGGATACCACCCAGTTCGCTGGGGTCTTCGGTATCTGTACGTACTGCTCATCCGGACGTGGCCTGAGACGAGATACGCGCGGCTACTATCAGGGTGTCGGCACGCCGGGAGGTCTTGCTGGACTTGTTTTACCATTGTCGAAATGACTTGTGCTACAGGGATTCCGAGCCTGATCGGATTTTCCCTAAGATAAGGGGTGATGATATTATATTTATCACTTCAGCTAATCGTGAGAGCTTGTGATGGGCTAAGTTGGAACACCCCTGCAGGGTTATGAACTTTCGAAAGCCGTGCCCGCGGTTATGTGGCAGATTGGAATTTGTTAATGTCCGGTTGTAAAAAACTTGACAGATGATCCGAAGTAAAACACACAACTGTGTGAGTAACCGTGACTGTCTCTTTTCTTTTTTAGAAGAGAACACGGTGGGGTTATGTTTGACCGTATGTAGTTAGGATCTTTAGCGATCACCTCTTTTGCGACCGTTTGCGTAGCTTCTCATCTTATTCTGGTACTCGTAAGTTAGCCACCATATTATGCTTAGTCGCTGCTGCAGCCTCACCACTTTACCTCTTCCTACCCTTAAAGCTTTGCTAGTCTTGTTACCCATGGTTATGGGATTGCTGAGTCCTCGTGGCTCACAGTTACTACAACACCAGATGCAGGTTCAGCCGAGTTTGAAGCAGGAGCTGGCTCAAGTGCTTCACTTGGAGCTCGATGAAGAGAGTTGCCGTTTGTTTGTGTCGTTTCGATGTTCAGTAGTGGTTTCTACTAGGATTCGATCCTGACCTGTGGCTTTTGTTGTTTTTGGTATCTTGCTTTTGGATCTTCACCCGTAGTCGGGTTGTGATGTTCTGAATGATGTATTGTTTATGTAATGTTTTGTGTGAAGTGGCGAGTGTAAGCCAACTATCCCCTTTTGCATTTTAATCCCTATTTTACATGAGTTGTGCAAAGATACCAAACTTGAGATCATTCTAGGATGGACTTATGCCTTTAAGTCGTTCCTCGACACGTAGGAGGTATAATTCCATCCTGGGCATTACAAGTTGGTATTCAGAGCCTTCTCCGACCTAGAAGCCCCACTGATTGATCGAATCGTTGACGGTTGAGTCTAGGCACACACTGAAAACTTTTTGAGTCCTATATTATATCGGAGAGTAGGATTTCTTTGCTCCTCATCTCTTTTCATTCTGGTGAGGACTCCTGACGATTACTCTTACCTCTTCTACTTTCAAAAATTGCACCAAATTTTTTTTTAGGATCCCGCGAGTATTCTGGGATTGTTTCGATGTTCTTGTGACAAGGATATTGTTCTCGATGCCTCCTGTTCCCGAGGAGTTGAGCTTCGGGGTATCATTGACACAAGCATATCGCGGCAGTACTAAATACTTAAGACGGCCGACATCGAAAATCTCTCCTATACGGCCAGTGGCAAGATAACCCCGACATCACCCAGTACTGGGGAGGTAGTTCGAGAGTATTGCCATAGCTTGTTATAGTGGATGCTTTTCGAAGGTCCGAGGTAAACAGTTTCCGAGAAAGACTGGTTATGTGTTGAAGGATGGATACACCTGGATGTAGGTTTAGAGTTGATTGCAGGGTGCTTCCCGTGTATCCCCAACACCTGATTGCATAACTGGAAACTTTCGGAAATCTATAGGTGGGTTCATCAAGTAGTTCTAGGCGTTCTTCCAACGGATGCTCGATACGAAGTTCGGGGTTCTGCATTGAGTGAAGTGATTTTATGGACTTGTTCTGATCGTGAATTGCATCTTAAAGGGTCCTTGGCTATGCTGATCCGGGGATTGCAAAACCCTTTTGTAACACGTTCCATGAGCTTTCAGCACGAAGATGTCGAACGAAGCTTCTATCTTGTATTTGTTCTATCTGTCCCTTGTTCCTTTTTATTTTCATTTTGTTCTCCAAGTGGCTTCTCGTCAGTTGATGTACCTACGGAATTCATTCGTTCAATTCTTTGTTCGGTTGATATTGTGAAGATCATGTTGCATATCTATCCTTCGTTGCTGTTTTGATTTTGGTATTCGAGTTGCTTCGATGTCAAATGTTGATTCCATACCTTTCCTAATCGGTGTTCTCATATTTCTATGGGAGTACTAATTCTTCTTGACCATCAAGATCTTCATGTTAATTCTTTTTCAACCGGTGTCCATTTTGTTCGTCTCAAGTTGTCTTTGTTTTTCCCCACCCTCCCACCCTTCTTTTTATGGAGCCAGCAATTCTCAAATGAAATATCCATTTTATTCATGTGATGTTCCTCATTCTTTTCCTTCAATGTTCTTATCCGGTGATTATCGTGAAGATGCTCAACAGCTTCAAGTTCATCATTCTTTTGTTCCAATATTCTGCCGGTGGTTTTAATTCAAGATTTCGGTGTTGATCTTATCCTTTTTCCTCATTTCACAATGCTTTCTTATTCCGGTGCACCAATTAATCATTCTCCTCTTGCTATTCATATCCGGAGTGCTGAAGATTCATAATTCCATTCTTAATCCATTCAAATTATTTTGAGCATTGTTATCTTACTCAAGCCATTTAATTCAACCGGTGCAATATCTCTTAAGCAATCTTTTTCAACGGTGATTTCTTTTGAGTGGGCCCTAACCCACAGGTCTTTTCCAGGATCTTACCTGACTCTTCTATTTGTTTTCTGGAGTTATACTCAAATTCTTTTCAAAGTGTGACGTAAGAATGATTTCCATCAGTCACATGCCTTCTCCAAGATCGCTTTCAAATTCTTCTCTTCATTGGTTCAACCTTTTTAATTCTTCATTCCGGAGTGCTCAACAATTCTCATGGCATTTCTCGTCTTCATTCTCAGCATTTGGAGACCGGAGAAGAGTTTCTCTTAAATTTTGACACGTTCTCTTGAAGATTCGTGGTTCTAGCTTCATGCCATCCTCATTATTGTTTTGATTGTGAGAAATTCTTTTATACCCGTCCGGAGCATTTCATGAATTCTTTTCTTTGTGTTCCTCCGAAGGCCACCTTTCCAGAATATCTCTTCGTTCTCAGTTTTCAACTTCGTCCTCCAAATATTCTTCATTGATGTCTCTTCGTTCGTCTCCATATTCTTACGGTGGTTCTTTCAAGATTACTCTTCCGTTGTTATCGTTTTAATTCATTTGTTCTTTCCATAATCCTACCGGTGGTTCGTTGAATACTTATCCAGCTTGTGCTAGATCTCTCTTTAATTCTTTCCAACGAGAATAAGTAGTATGCCAAATCCTTTGGTTGTCATCAATTTAAATTGGTGAAGGAGATGCATGACATAATTCTTATTCTTATTCCTTCCAGGTGTTTTAATTCTTTTGTCTGGAGCTTGTTCATCATATCATATTCTTGGTTCTAAGTTGTTCATCTTGTTTTCCGGAGCACCAAGTTATTTCAATTATATCATTTCAAAGCTTCATCTAATTCATCACAGGCCTTGAGTCTTATTCTTTTCTTCTTTCACTTCCATGCTTTCTTTACCGGAGTTCTTCATGGTGGTTCATCATCATTTAATTCTTCCTCGAAGTTTTCATCAAGATTCTTGTTGGAGCTCAACCATTCTTCATCATGCTTCGAATTGCAATTCTTTCTACCTTATCTTTCAGATGGTGTTATGTCATTTTTGTCAATTCCTTCATGTTTTATGATTCACGAGTTGTCAAGAATGGGATATTTAAAACCATCATTTCCTTCTCTTTAGGAGATCCTTCAACCCCTAATTTTATCTCTTGGAGTTATCTTGGGTTGTATTTCACCTAAAGCTTTCCCTAAGGATTGTTGCTATTATGGTGCTTATAAATGACCCAAGTTCTTCATTTATCATTCCGGTGAAATAAGTGTTTCATATCCTTGTTGATCTCAATCCAATCAATTGTTTTCGTTAGTGGCCGGTTGTCACCTCTTAATTTTGAGATGTTTTCCATAAGCACACATCAAGCTTATTCTTTCGTTGTTGAATTTTCAACAACTCTATTCAACCCTTCCTCGTAAGGATGCTCTTTCAAATTCAATTTTGAGAGAAGTTGTCATCTTCTTCTCCGTTCTTTCTTCCCAACGATCTATATTCTATTCTTTCATTCCGGAGGCTTTGTGATGTTGCTCTATCCAAACCATCATCTCGTTTTATCGAGATCATGTTCTTTTCCTTGCTTATCATTAACCGGAGTGTTGTATTCTTCTTTCTAGTTCCCTCATCTTATCAAGTTTGCCTCTCTTTTCAACCGGAGTGTTGTCTGAATCTTTCTTACTCCTTGTGCCATTCTTTTAATTGTTCCGGAGGTTGTGTGTTGTTGTTTTCATCAAGTATCATTCCATCTCCTCAAGTTCTTGTCCAATTCCTTCCATTTACAGACGAAGTGCTGCCCAAATTCTGTCATTCTTATTCCTTGGCTATACCATTGCGGTTTCAAATTCTTTTGTCATCCGTGAGCTCTTGCTTCATATCTTTCAACCTATAAGGTTCTTATAATGCTCCTTGCTCCTCTTTTCTAACGGAGTGTTTTCATCTTCGTTCATCTCCGTTGCTTTCTTTCTTTCAACTTGTTCAACCTCTCAAGGTTCTTTGGTTTTCACTCGTCTGTCTAAGAAGCAACTTTGTTTTACCTCTTCCTCTTCCGTTTTACCCGGTGATATCTCTAGGATCTCGGGTCGAGATCCTCTGTTAGTGTGGGAGAGTTGTGACGCCCGAGACCGACGTCCCAGAAGATTCCAGAAGATTCCCGAAGATTCCAGATGTTCCGGGGTTTCCCCTTGTGTTCTTTGTGCTTGTGTTATTTATTTTTGCATTGCATCATGTCATCATGCCATCATGTCATATTTTATTTTGCATCTCAACTTAAATAAATCGTGTGGTCCTTCGGTCCATTTAAATCGAGGGAAGGATGACTTCTCTTTATAACATATAAAAGTCTCTCAATATATTAGGGAGCTATATAATAATATTCCATTGCTTCGGAATCAACATAACACACTTGCATAATTTTTCCCCATGTCTTTTCACTTCGGGTCTCACCTTCAAAAATCTTGCCAATAATTCTTTTCCCTTGTTTCGAGGTTCCTCCAAAATTTGAACATTTTTGGACACTTCAATAATCTCGTCTTAGTTCAAACCTATTTGAATTAAATTCAAATATGTTTGAATTATTTTTCCGTATTGGCCTTTTATATTTTTTTCTCCGGTCGTGCTCATGTTTATGATGCCGAGAAAAATAGCCTCTTGTGTTTTGCCCTAACCCCCCTCCTCTTTCTTTCTTTTTCCCTCGTAGTTGTTTTTCTGCTAAGAGAAATTAAAAGAGGAAGAGAGGCCCAGCCTTCCCTCTCCTCCTTCCAGCCCATCTGGGTTCCCAGCCTCTTGGGCCTCCCTGGCCTATCTCCTCTTCCCTCCTCTCTTCGACCCACTTCTGGCCCAAGGCCACTCCAGGCCCCAGCCCGCAGCCACCGAACCCTAAGCGCATCGCAGTCCCCATCGCTCTCTCCTCCTTCCGCCCGACCGCCGCCACCCCGTTCCCTCGTTCGATCCCCCGCTCTGCCTCGCTCTCCCTCTCCCTCGACGCTCTCTTTCTTCCCCATGCCAGTACCGATTCCCTCGATCTCCCGGCCCGAGCAGCTCTCTCCCTCGCCTCGGCCCTCTCGCTTCCGTCCCCTTGGCCACAGCCAGCAAGGCTGCCCGCCCCGCTCCCTCCAGCAAGGCCAGGGCCCGCGCCCGACGGCCTCCCTCCGGCCAGCCCCGGCCACTGCCATCCGCCGCCTCCTTCGACTCGTCTCCTCGCTCGCCCGTCGAGGCCCGAGCGCCCGTTCTCCTCGCTTGCGGCCTCCCCCCTCGAGCAGCAGCACCAAGCCGCCCCGAGCGCCTCCAGGAGCCCGGCCGGCCACCGCGGCACACCTCCTCCTCTGCGCGGTTCCTCCCTTCCGGTCCTCCGTCCAGGCTCCCTCCGCCCGAGCGTCCCGACCCCATCGCCCTGCAGCGCCGGAGGTCCCGCATCCGAGCGCCCCTGCCTGGCGTTCCCTCCTGCGGCTCCCTCCGTTCCTTGCCGAGCCGGGGGCCTCCTCCGCCGCCGCCCCGGCTTCGCCTCGCCGGCCGGTCAGGAGCCGCCCTGACCTCGCCTCTTCACGCCGGCGACCCAAGGCCGCACCCTCCAGCGCCATGGCCTCCCTCGTCCGGCGTCCCTCCGATCCAGCAAGGCCGCGTCCTCGCCTCGTCGCCCGTCAAACCGCTGCTGTTGTTTTGTTGTTTTGCCATGTCTGCTGCTGTTTTGTTTTTGTTTTCGCCAAGAGCTTCGAACGAGGACCCCGAGCTACGTGTACAACTACCGTCGCAAGAACGAGTACGCCTACACGACGACCAAGTACGACTACGACCGGGACCGAGACCGGCAAGTACATCTACGGCCGAGTACACCTCGACACGATGACGTGAACAACTACATGACCCGACAAGTACCACTACATGTACAAGTACCTCGACGCCCGGAGCACTCGAGAACGACAAGTACCCCGACAACATGTGTACCACTACCGTCGCCTCGTGTACGACTACGAACGTTTTCCTCGACTCACGAGAACGTCTACTTCCACTACTTCCTCTCCGACCGCGAGTACCACTACTTCATCTACGATCTCGAACCGTCCCGAAACAATTGTTTCGAAGGTATAACCCCGAGACGTGACCCGTGTGATGCTTGCTTGGTTGTATGAAATGTCTCCCGTGTGTGCTTCGTGCCCGTTCCACCTTTTGTCATGTTCCTCGGTTGCCTCGCCACCGACTCGTGGGAACCCGGCAACGGGATCACCCCATCATCTTGTTCAACTCGTTCACTCCACCTTTTGTTTTGCACCGGTCCCTCACCGAGATACCGGAACCGATATGATGCGTTGCATCATGTTCGGATCGTTGCCGTGGCACCCTTTCGTTCCACCACGGTGACAAATGCTTCTTATACTCTTAAGTCAACCTGTTAATAAAATTGCATAAACTTGATCATGTCATCTGCATCATGATAACAACATAAGAATGTTTAATTGTTGTTGCTTTATAATTATTAAACATGCTCATGAGGATTTTCCGGATATGTTGTTGTTATTTCCGGCCTCATTTAAATTGCCTAGTTAGTGTAGTTTTATTAAGCTTCACCTCTTGCCATGTTAACCAACATTTAAATCTTGTCTTGTAATTAAATGAGAGTCAACTAAATAATTAAATGTGGTGTTTCGTCAATATGCAACTCGTTGCATATTGAGCTCCATTTAACTTGTAGTGTTGTTTGTGCATTTTGCCATGCCTTGCATATTTAAACCGGACATGCATCATACTTGTTTGTGCATCGTATGCCATGTTTATACTTGTGTGTTTACCGTGTTGTTTGTTTCTTTCCGGTTTGCTTCTCTTGATAGCTTCGGTTTCGTTCCGGAGTTGTGAGGTTTCTCCCGACTGTTGCTCCGTCTTCTTCGTGGATCCGTTCTTCTCCCTTGTGGAATCCCAGGCAAGATGATCATACCCTTGGATACCTTTACTACCATTGCCATGCTTAGTTGTCTCGATGCTATCGTTACATGTCGCGATACCCATCTTTTATGTCAGCCTCTCCTTGTTGCCATGAAACCTCTAACATTTGAAACCTTCCTAGCAAAACCACTGTTTGGATATGTTACCGCTTGCTCAGCCTCGCTTGCTCAGTCCTTCTTATAGCGTTGTTAGCTGCAGGTGAAGATGAAGTTTGTTCCAGGAGGGAACTTGTTGTGGGTTATATCACAATATCTATAATTATTATTAACACACCTTATACACTGGGCATGGGTGGAAGGCTTGGCCTTTTGCTCGGTGTTTTGTTCCACTCATGCCACCTTAGGCGCCGATAAACCGGCATTATGTTCCTTGATTTTTGCGTTCCTAACACGATGGGTGTAATGGGGACCCCTTGACAGTTCGACTTTGAATAAAACTCCTCCAGCAAGGCCCAACATTGGTTTTAATTTGCCTCATAATAACAACTTAATTAATTAATTAAATTTGCATAGGGAGTTAGCGCTACCCGAGGATTCTTAATTCTACATAGCAGGGGGGGGCCAGTGCTGATGGTGTTGGTCCCAAACTAGAGCCACTTGCGGATACCACCCAGTTCGCTGGGGTCTTCGGTATCTGTACGTACTGCTCATCCGGACGTGGCCTGAGACGAGATACGCGCGGCTACTATCAGGGTGTCGGCACGCTGGGAGGTCTTGCTGGACTTGTTTTACCATTGTCGAAATGACTTGTGCTACAGGGATTCCGAGCCTGATCGGATTTTCCCTAAGATAAGGGGTGATGATATTATATTTATCACTTCAGCTAATCGTGAGAGCTTGTGATGGGCTAAGTTGGAACACCCCTGCAGGGTTATGAACTTTCGAAAGCCGTGCCCGCGGTTATGTGGCAGATTGGAATTTGTTAATGTCCGGTTGTAAAAAACTTGACAGATGATCCGAAGTAAAACACACAACTGTGTGAGTAACCGTGACTGTCTCTTTTCTTTTTGAGAAGAGAACACGGTGGGGTTATGTTTGACCGTATGTAGTTAGGATCTTTAGCGATCACCTCTTTTGCGACCGTTTGCGTAGCTTCTCATCTTATTCTGGTACTCGTAAGTTAGCCACCATATTATGCTTAGTCGCTGCTGCAGCCTCACCACTTTACCTCTTCCTACCCTTAAAGCTTTGCTAGTCTTGTTACCCATGGTTATGGGATTGCTGAGTCCTCGTGGCTCACAGTTACTACAACACCAGATGCAGGTTCAGCCGAGTTTGAAGCAGGAGCTGGCTCAAGTGCTTCACTTGGAGCTCGATGAAGAGAGTTGCCGTTTGTTTGTGTCGTTTCGATGTTCAGTAGTGGTTTCTACTAGGATTCGATCCTGACCTGTGGCTTTTGTTGTTTTTGGTATCTTGCTTTTGGATCTTCACCCGTAGTCGGGTTGTGATGTTCTGAATGATGTATTGCTTATGTAATGTTTTGTGTGAAGTGGCGAGTGTAAGCCAACTATCCCCTTTTGCATTTTAATCCCTCTTTTACATGAGTTGTGCAAAGATACCAAACTTGAGATCATTCTAGGATGGACTTATGCCTTTAAGTCGTGCCTCGACACGTAGGAGGTATAATTCCATCCTGGGCATTACACTTACGCAAAAGTCAAATACCAAGTACCTATCACAAACCCTTATACTTCGCATTACATTTATTTGCTCTCGCCTTCCTCTCCCCCACTTCACCCTTACCGTTTTATTCGCCCTTCTTCCACCGTGTGTTTATCGTTCGCTTGCTTCTTGTTCGCTTGTGTGTGTTGCTTGCTTGCTTGTCATCATGTCTAGCACACCTATCTTTATCACCACTCCCGAGAGTGAGGTCCTCAACTTTAAACAAAGGGAGGGAGAAAACTTAAAAGATGTCTGGTATAGAATTTGCAATGCTCAAGATAGATCTAATAGGAAGCTTTCCATTTTCGTGCTTCTTCGCAATTTTTATGTTGGCGTAACTCCGTGGAATATATTTATCTTAGATACCATTACCGGAGGGAATTTCTTGGGTAGCCACACCGTTGATTCTTATAAAGCTATGACTGAATTATTTGGCTCACCACCTCTTATGGTTAATGGGACCATTTTAACTTTGGAGCATGTTATGCAAAGGTTAGAAATCATTGAAAACAAAGTTGCTATGGTAGAATTGGTAGAAAATTTGGATAGAAAAATTCATAATGAAATCACCCAATATGGATCCAAGGTAGGAGCTGTTCTGAAAAATCTTAAGGAAAAAGAGCCCATGGTTAAAGAAAAGCTAGATCAGGATTCTACTAGAATCAATAAGCTTGAGGATGTTATCACTAATGTGGGTTCCGCTCTTTCCGCTATAAAAACTACTCCAAATACCTCCACTAAATTATCTAAGTTCATGTATGTCCCTAAAGACAAGGGTGAAACTTCTAGACTTGCACATCTCAAATCCATAAGTGCTCACCCTAATTTTCTTACTTTTGCAACAGAACCTTTTGCCACTTTAGAATTTCTTGATTTCTTGCCCAAGAGTTTGATTATTCATCGGGACAAAGAAGTGCCCAAGAATCACAAGTGCTTAATTAAAGAATTTCCTTCCAAGGATGGCAATGCCTAGATCTATCTTGTATCGTGCCTAGCTAGGGGCGTAAAACGATAGAGCTTGTTAGGAGGCAACCCAATTTTTTGTTTTTTTTTTGCTTTTGTTGCTGTTAGGGAATAAATATTGCATCTAGCCTCTGATTAGATGTGGTTTCATGTTTTGTTTAGTGTTTGTGCCAAGTAGAACCTTTGGGAAGTCTTGTGTGAAGTTTATATGATCTTGCTGTGTAAAACAGAATCGTTAGCGCTTGCTAAAGTAGTCGTGGGATTTTACTGGAGCGTGATTTTTAGTTGATTCTTTTTTATGCTGATTGGTAGACAAATTTCACAAATTTACCAATTTAGTTTGAATTTTTTGGAATTCCAGAAGTAGGCAAACCCTGCAGATTACTACATACTGTTCTGTCTTTGACAGATTCTGTTTTTTGTGTGTTGTTTGCTTATTCCGATGCATCTATGAGTAATGTTGGAGGATATGAACCATAGAGAAGTTGGAGTACAGTAGGTTTAATACCAATATAAACAAAGAATGAATTCATTGCTGTACCCTTGAGTAGTGGATTGCTTTCTCATACTAACGGAGCTCACGAGAATTTTTGTCTAAGTTTTGTGTTGTGAAGTTTTTAAGTTTTGAGTATTGCTTTGATGGACTATGGAACAAGGAGTAGCAAATGACTAAGATTGGGGATGCCCATGGCACCCCAAGTGAATTCAAGATAATCAAAAGCCTAAGCTTGGGGATGCCCCGGGAAGGCATCCCCTCTTTCGTCTTCATCCATCGGTAACTATACTTGGAGCTATATTTTTATTCACAGCTTGATATGTGTTTTGCTTGGAGCGTCTTGTAAAATTTGAGTATTTGCTTGTTAGTTTGCCACAATCATCATTGCTGGACACACCTATTTTAGAGACTTAAATATGGCCTAGAAATTATTAGAACACTCTATGTGCTTCACTTATATCTTTTGAGTTGAATAGTTTTTGCTCTAGCGCTTCACTTATATCTTTTAGAGCACGGTGGTGGTAATATTTTGTAGAAATTATTGAACTCTCATGCTTCACTTATATCTATTTGAGAGTCTATTAAAACAGCATGGTAATGTGTTTAGGCTAAAGAAACAAGTCTTCACATGATAGACATCTAATGTCAATGTAGTAAAAAAATCACACCAAGTGCATTGAATAGAAAGAGATGTTGGATGCTTGATAATTGTTTTGAGACATGAGCATAGTGATATTAGAGTCATGCTAGTGGAGTTATTATGAAATTGAGAAATACTTGTGTTAAGGTTAGTGATTCATGTATCATGCACATATGGTGAACCGCTATGTGACGAAGTTAGAGCATGAGGTATTTGTAGAGTGCCAACCTTTGTGCGGAGGTCGGGGGCGTGCGATGGTTAACTCCTACCAACCTCCCCCTTAGGAGCATGTGTTGATTGCTTGTTTTGATGACTCGTAGATTTTGCAATAAGCATATGAGTTCTTATGACTAATGTTGATTCCATGGACTATACGCACTCTCACCCTTCCACCATTGCTAGCCTCTCTTGTACGGTGCAACTTTCGCTGGTGCCATAAACCCACTATATATCCTTCCTCAAAATAGCCACAATATTGTTCCTCAAAACAGCCACCATACCTACCTATCATGGCATTTCCATAGCCATTCCGAGATATATTGACATGCAACTTTCCACCGTTTCGTTCATATGACACGCATCATATTGTCATATTGCCACTACATGATCATGTAGTTGACATCGTATTTGTGGCAAGGCCACCATGCATAATTTTTATACATGTCACTCTTGTTTCATTGCACATACCGGTACACCGCCAGAGGCATTCATATAGAGTCATACTTTGTGGTTGTAGTATCGAGTTGTAATTTCGTGTTGTAATGAAAGTGTGATGATCATCATTATTAGAGCATTGTCCCATGGGAGGAAAGGCTGAATCTATAAAGCCCCTCCGCAAAAAAAAGGCCAAAGAAAAAAGAAAGGCCCAAAAAAAGGACAATTGCTACTATCTTTTTCCACACTTGTACTTCAAAGTAGCACCATGTTCTTCATTGTAGAGAGTCTCATGCTTAGTCACTTTCATATACTAGTGGGAATTTTCATTATAGAACTTGGCTTGTATATTCCAACGATGGGCTTCCTCAAATGCCCTAGGTCTTCGTGAGCAAGCAAGTTGGATGCACACCCACTAGTTTCTTTTGTTGAGCTTTCATTCATATTTAGCACTAGTGCATCCGTTGCATGGCAATCCCTACTCACTCACATTGATATCTATTGATGGGCATCTCCATAGCCCGTTGATACGCCTAGTCGATGTGAGACTATCTCCCTACTTTTGTCTTCTCCACAACCACCTCTATTCCACCCATAGTGCTATATTCATGGCTCACGCTCATGTATTGCGTGAAAGTTGAAAGGTTTGAACAGATAGAGTATGAAAACAAATGCTTGGCTGAAATCGGGGTTGTGCATGTTATGAATATTTTATGTGATGAAGAGGGAGCATAGCCAGACTATATGATTTTGTAGGGATAACTTTCTTTAGCCATAGTATTTTGAGAAGACATGATTGCTTTGTTAGTATTGCTTGAAGTATTGATATTTCTTATGTCAATATAGACTTTTATCTTGAATCTTTCAGATCTGAACATTCATGCCACAATTAAGAGAATTACATTGAAAAACTATATTGGTTAGCATTCCACATCAAAAATTCTTTCTTTATCATTTACATACTCGAGGACGAGCAGGAATTAAGCTTGGGGATGCTTGATACGTCTCCAACGTATCTATAATTTTTTATTGTTACATGCTATTATTTAAGAAGTCTTGGATGCTTGATGGGCTTTATCATTCACTTTTATTTCATTTTTGGGACTAACCTACTAACCCAAAGGCCCAGTCCAGATTGCTGTTTTTTGCCTATTTCAGGGTTTTACAGAAAAAGAATATCAAACGGAGTCCAAACGGAATGAAACCTTCGCAAGAGATATTTTTGGAGAAAATCACGCACAGGAAACTTCAGGACCAAGTCAGGGGACAGAGGGGCTGCCCTGGAGGGTGGGGGCGCGCCCCCCTTCCCAGGGCGCGCCCCCTGCCTCGAGGCTCCCTCGTGTGGCCCCCGGTGCCCTCCTTCTTCCTATATATATCCACGTACCCCAGAAACTCCATACGTAGAGAGAAAACCCTAATTCTACCGTCGTAGCTTCCGTTCCCGTGGAGATCCCATCTTGGAGCCTGTTCCGGAGCTCCACCGGAGGGGGATCCATCACGGAGGCCTTCATCATCATCATCATTGCCCTCAGCATGAGTTGTGAGTAGTTTACCACAGACCTTCGGGTCCATAGCTAGTATCTAGATGGCTTCTTCTCTCTCTCTGGATCTTAATACAAAGTTCTCCTTGGTCTTCGAGGAGATCTATTCGATGTAATATTTTTTTGCGGTGTGTTTGTTGAGATCCGATGAATTGTGAGTTTATGATCAAGGTTATCTATGAAAGATATTTGGTTCTTCTTTGAACTTTTTATGTGTCTTCATAATATCCTTACAAGTCTCTTCGAATTATCGGTTTGATTTGGCCTACTAGATCTATAGTTCTTGCAATGGGAGAAGTGCTTGGCTTTGGGTTCAATCTTGCAGTGTCCTTTCCCAGTGACATTACGGGCAGCAAGGCACATATTGTATTGTTGCCATCGAGGATAAAAAGATGGGGTTTTCATCATATTGCTTGAGTTTATCCCTCTACATCATGTCATCTTGCTTAAGGCGTTACTCTGTTCGTATGAACTCAATACACTAGATGCATGCTCGATAGCGGTCGATGTGTGGAGTAATAGTAGTAGATGCAGAATCGTTTCGGTCTACTTGTCTCGGACGTGATGCCTATATATAGTGATCATGCCTAGATAGTCTCATAATTATTCGCTTTTCTATCAATTGCTCGACAGTAATTTGTTTACCCGGCGTAGAATATCGCTATCATGAGAGAAGCCACTAGAGAAAACTATGGCCCCTGGGTCTATTCTCAACATATCAATCTACATCTACTTTACTTTTACCGCTTTTATTTGCTGTTTTTTTAAACAAAAAATACCAAAAATATCAACTATCAT
The DNA here is from genome assembly GCA_902687465.1 of Secale cereale. Taxonomy (NCBI): domain Eukaryota; kingdom Viridiplantae; phylum Streptophyta; class Magnoliopsida; order Poales; family Poaceae; genus Secale; species Secale cereale. The sequence continues at coordinate 309,771,833 of LR738713.1, read as the reverse complement.
CTCTATCAGATCTCACTCTCGTAAGTGACCGTAAAGGGATTGACAACCCCTTATCGCGTTGGCTGCGAAGTTATTATTTGTTTGTGCAGGTGCAAGGGACTCGCGCGTGGTCTCCTACTGGATTGATACCTTGGTTCTCAACAGCTGAGGGAAATACCTACGCTACTATGCTGCATCTCCCTTTCCTCTTCGAGGGAATACAACACAAGCTCAAGAGGTAGCAATGGTTCTTACTGGAAACCTGAGCAGTGCCCCGATACCACATGGGTTGCTATGAAGGGCCCTTCAGTAGATCCATCGACCTTATCTGGTTTGACTTGTGCTAATCATGTTGTCATTGACAAGTCATTTGACGCAAACTAAGTTGTTCAAGAATCAGAACGGTGAAGTGTTTGCCAGGTTTATTGGAACTAACTGTTGGAATGGGTCACCAATGAAGAAGATCTGGGTTTCGAAAAGTCTTCTTGAAAAGCTTCTTGTGACTGTCATCATGACACCACCAGGGAAGAATACAAACCCCACACCAAAGGCTTCATACGGCCCAAAGGTTTCATATAGACAGAGGACCTCACATGGTCACCCTAACGCAAATGTTTTGCAGGGAAATTATAATCAGACTCATGAATATGTGCATGTTTCATCTAAACGCTATGTTCACAAATCAAAGAACTTTTCTGCATATTCATTTGAGTACTATTCACCTCCTACAAAACTATTTGCTAGGGCTCCCTAGCCAAAGTTCTCATATGTTGCACCTAGACTTGTTGCTTCTAAGCCACCCCTGAAGATGTGAGTGGTTAATAAGAATTAAATTCTCTTGCAGGGAAAGGTCTCCAGCTAGAAATAAAAGACTTCTGACTCCAATGTTGGGGACCTAAAACATCTTGTGGGATGCAAGATAAAGTGCCAGAATGGTCTTACCATTTATTTCGTCCCAGGGTTTCTCGACGAGCATCCTATTTTACCAAACAAGAACCTTAACTTTGACAGTATGCTTGTTCGAAAAATGTTTATGCTTCACAATACTCTTGGTGAAGCCTATCTCGCTAACTGCACTGTAGGGTACGACTCCGAAAGCTACTGAGTGGATAATGGACAGTGATGCACTAACCACATGACTGGTGATCGAAGTCTTCTCATGGATTCAACCCTACTTCCATCTACTAAAAGCCACATCACATTTGCTGACAGTGGTAAAAGCAAGGTATTGGTTCTAGGTAGAGTTGCTATCTCAAAGGATAAACACATGGATAAAGTGATGCTTGTTGAATCCCTTGGTTACAACTTAATGTCTGTCTCAATGCTTTGAGATCTAAACATGATTGTGATATTTGGAAAATATCGTTGCCTTGTGCTTATGGAAACTGAGAAATCTCTAGTCTTTGAAGGTTATCGAAGAGGTGATCTATATATGGTAGATTTCTCCACAGGACCACACCTTGTTGTATGTCTTCTAGCAAAAGCTTTAGAGTGTTGGCTTTGGCATCGAAGGCTAGGACATGCGGGCATGAGGAACTTGCACACTCTCGTGAATAAGAAGCATATCATTGGCATTGAGGGCGTCAAGTTCAAGAAGGATCATATATGTGGTGCTTGTGAAGCCAGGAAGATGACTAGGGTCAAGCATCCCTCAAAGACAATCATGACTACATCACGTCCCTTCGAGCTGCTTCACATGGACTTATTTGGACCTACTCACTACTCTACTCTTACCACTACTGCTTTCCTATATGGCTTCATGATCATTGATGATTATTCTAGATATACTTGGGTGCACATAATTCTCTATAAGACTGAAGTGCGGGATGTCTTCAGACGATTTGCCAATCACGCCATGACCAACTATGGCATCAAGATCAAGCACATTAGAAGTGACAATGGAACTGAGTTCAAGAACACAAGCCTCGACACTTATCTTGATATGCCGGGCATCACTCATGAGTTCTCTGCCCCATACACACCTCAGCAGAATGGCATCATGGAGCGCAAGAACATGAGCCTCATTGAGATGGCTCGTACGATGCTTGATGAGGACAAGACTCTAAGAAAGTTCTAGCATGAATCCATTGATACTGCATGCCATATCATCAACAGAGTTTATCTTCACAAATTATTCAAGAAGACATCCTATGAACTCCTTACTGGTAAGAGACAAACGTTAGCTATTTCAAAGTCTTTGGTGCCAGGTGCTGGATCAAGGATCCACATCACACTTCCAAATTTGCACCGAAAGCACATGAAGGTTTTATGCTTGGTTACGGAAAGGATTTGCACACCTACCGAGTCTTCAACCTCTTTCACTGTAAAGTGGTTGAAACCGTAGATGTGCGGTTCGATGAGACTAACGGCTCACAAAGAGAGCACCTGCCAAATTTGCTAGATGAAGCGTCACCGGGTGAAGCTATCAAGCAAATGGGCACTGGAGAAATCATGCCCAACGAGGAACAACCTGAAGAGGAAATCATTATTTCATCGCCTAATCAACATGAAGACAATGCTCAGTCTGAAGCCAATGCTGAAAATAAAGAAAACAGTCAGCAAGAGCAAAGTCTTCGCCGTGTTCACCCTCAGGTCGCTAATGAAGTTCAGGTTGAGAAGATCATAGATAGCATCAGGGCTCCTGGTCCACTCACTCGATCAAGAGCTACTCAACTAGCAAAGTTCTATGGGGATTCTGCATTCATATCAATATCCAAACCTAAGAAAGTTGATGAAGCCTTTATGGAACCAGAATGGATTCAAGCTATGCAAGAAGAGCTTCAATAGTTTGAGCTGAATAATGTTTGGGAGCTAGTCAAACTTACTGATCCTCGCAAGCACAATATTATTGGCACCAAATGGATCTATCGCAACAAGCAAGATGAGCATGGTCAAGTTGTCAGAAACAAGGCTCGTCTCGTTGCCCAAGGCTACACACAAGTGGAAGGAATTGACTTTGATGAAACCTTTGCTCCTGTGGCTAGGCTTGAATCCATTCGTATACTGCTAGCCTATGCTAACCACAACAACATTCTGTTGTACCAAATGGATGTGAAGAATGCCTTCCTCAGTGGCAAAATTGAAGAACAAGTGTATGTTGCCCAACCACCTGGTTTTGAAGATCCAAAGCATCCTGATATGGTATACAAACTCAACAAGGCACTTTATGACCTCAAACAAGCACCTCGCGCTTGGTATGACACACTCAAAGACTTCCTAAAGAGAAAATGCTTCAAACCTGGTTCTCTGGATCCCACCCTCTTCACGAAGAAATATGATGGAGAACTGTTTTTATGCCAAATCTATATGGATGACATTATCTTCGGCTGCACTGACCAAAGATACAGTGACAAATTTTGGTATATGATGCAAGAGCAATATCAGATGTCCATGATGGAAGAGCTGAAGTTCTTCCTTGGTCTTCAAATCCGTCAACAGAAAAATGACATCTTCATATCACAAGAAAAATACCTCAAAGATTGTATGAAGAAGTTTGGAATGCAAGACTACAAAGGATACACGATGCCAATGCCAACCAAAAATCATCTATGCTCCGACGACAATGGTAAAGAGTTCGGTCAAAAGGTATACCGCTCCATGATTGGTTCTTTATTGTACTTATGTGCATCTAGGCCAGATATAATGCTTAGCATTTGCATGTGTGCCCGATTCCAAGTGGCACCAAAGGAATCGCATCACCTTGCAGTGAAGCGAATACTTTGATATTTGGCTCACACCCCAACGCTAGGATTATGGTATCCCAGGGGCTTAATATTTGATCTAGTTGGATTCTCATATGCTGACTATGCTGGTGACAAGGTTGATCGCAAGTCCACATCGGGCACCTATCAGTTTCTTGGACGATCTCTGGTCTGTTGGTCTTCAAAGAAGTAGAATTATGTATCACTCTCCACTGCTGAAGCTGAATACATTGCTGCTGGATCTTGTTGTGCTCAGCTTCTTTGGATGAAGCAAACTCTCAAGGACTATGGCATCAATATGCAGAAAGTGCCTCTCTACTATGGCAATGAGAGTGCCATCAAGATTGCTCACAATCCTGTTCAGCACTCAAAGACCAAGCACATACAGATCAGACACCACTTTCTTAGAGATCATGTGTTGAAGAAAGACATTGGTATCATTCACGTCAACACTGAAGAGAAATTGGTTGATATGTTCACAAAGCCCTTGGATGAGAAAAGGTTTTGCAAGCTGCGGTGTTGTAATGCCAAGGATGCGACTATAGCTCCTACGTGTCGAGGCACGAGTTAGAGGCATAATTCAAGATGGCAATATTCCCCGTGGGGATGGGTACCTGCGGGGATTTACCCATCATGGAGCGGGGATGGGGGACAAATTATCCCCATGGGTATTGTTTGGTGGGTACCCGTTAGTCTCGCGGGGCGGGGATGAGTATAAAATCCTCCCCGTGAGGACTCCGTGGATACCCGAAAACTATGCCATTCGTACTATAAATGCAGAATATATAGATTAATACCTAGATATTTCACACAATTATATTTCTCCACTTCTCCCAACAACCATGTCTTCTCCAATCTCACATATCCCAGTCAGCTTTGATATCCCCATGGATACCCGATGGGTACCGGGTACCCGCTATTAACGGGGATGGGGGACATTTTGTCCCCGCGAAGCTTCATGGGGATCGCGGGTATGGGGATTGGCGGGGATCGGGGCGGGGATGGTGGAGTCATCCCCGGTCATCCCCGTCCCCGTTGCCACCTTGAGGCATAATCGCATTCTGGGCATTACAAGTCGGTATCCTCGATTGTGAGGATTCCTGACGTTGTTTTAACATTACTATCCTCAATTTTCACCAACAAAAATTTAGGATCACGCGGGTATTGTTTGGATTGTTCCGATATCTTTGTGACGAGAATTCTGTCTTGGTGCCTCCCGTCTATTTAGGCTGAGTCCCGGGGAGTTGAGCTCTGAGGTATTGTCGTGCCATTGTGTATCGTTACAGTTCCAGAATACCAGAGGCAGCCGACATCGAAAACTCTTCAATGTGTGTCTGGTGGTGAGATAACCCCGACGTTACCCAGTACTGGGGGGATAGTTCGGGAGTATTGACATAGCTAGTATAGCGGATGCATTTCGAAGGTCCGAGGTAAACGGTTTCCGAAGGTGCCTGGTTATGTGTTGACGGATGGATATAGCTGGATGTAGGTATTGCTAGTTGGGTGAGATATTGTTCTTCCCCTGTATCCCCAACACCAGATTGCATAACTGGAAAGCTTCGGGAATTAATAGGTGGGATTCAAGTAGCTCTTAGGTAATCTTCCAACGGGTGCATGATATGAGGTTGGGGTTCAACATCTAGTGGAGAGGTTTTCATGGTTGATGTTACACTGGGGGTTGCATCTTGAAGAGTCCTTGGCTATGCTGACTCGGGGATTGCAAGGCCATTTGTAACACGTGCCATGGGGCATCAGCACGAACATATGGGATGAAACCTCTATTATGTATTTGTTCCGTCTGTTACCTTGTTGTTTTATTCTATCATTTTGTTCTCCCAAGTGGCTTCTCGACAAGTTGATGTACCATTAAGCTATGGAATTCATTCGTTCAATTTTGTTCGGATGTTCATTGTGAAGACTATATGTTGCAAATATCTATCCGTTGATTTAGCATATCTATTATTGCTTCAATGGCTAACGGTTGTCATCATCTTCAGGATGGCACCTAAAAGAGTTCACAGTCAGAACCCAGAAGGGGAACAAGAGTGTCCACCTTCCCCTCATCCTCCGGCTGAGGCATGGAGAGTGATTATGTAAGCAACCAATGCAAACACTCAGATGATCATGCACATGATGCAGAGTTTCCAAGAAAATCAAGGGAATCAAGGCAATCAAGGGAACCAAGGCCAAAGAAATCTGTTCAATCAACCTCACTTTGCGACTTTGAACCAATTCCTTGCCAATCAACCCAAGTCTTTCAGCTATTGTGTTGATCCGCTCGATGCTGAAGATTGGATCACCGACATCAACAAGCATTTCGAGTGCAGTAATGTCAGCCCAGTGGATTATGTCAAGTCTGCCGCATTCTAACTCAAAGACCAAGTTGCAGATTGCTGGCAACAGTACAAAGACTCCAGAGCGGGTCGTGAGTTCTCTTGGACTGACTTCTACAGCGATTTTCGTTCTCATCATATCCCTACCAGTGTCCTTGAAGGCATGCATGAGCAATTCCACAACCTCAAGCAGGGCAACATGTCTGTCTATCAGTACAATGTCAAGTTCCGGAATCTGGCACGTTATGCTAAGCAAGACATTTCTGATGCAAAGAGCAAGATCTACCAATTCCGAGGTGGTCTGAAAGATGAACTCCAACTTGCTCTCACTCTCTTCGAGCCAGCTGAATTTGATCAATTCTACAACCTGGCTCTCAAGCAAGAAGCTGCCCAGCTCAAGTGTGAGGCTTCAAAAAAAAGAATCAGAGATGCAGTCAGTTCCTCTTCCTCCTCACAAGTGGTTGCTAAGAAGCAGAAATTCTGGCTTCCGCCTCCGCCAGTGTTCCGTCCTCCAAGTCAGAACAAGCACTCAGGTGGTCGTGGATCTTCCCACCCACCCAACCCAAGCAACCAGAACAAGTCTCGGTTTCAAGCTACAAGGCCAAGCGGTCCTTATCATCGGCCACTCTCTGAAGTTACTTGCAACAAGTGTGGTCAAAAAGGTCACTATGCTAACAAGTGCACCCAAAGGCGCCTTCCGCCTCCTCCTCCTATCAAGCCGTCAAGCAATGCTATTGTCAAGCACAATCCCACTACAACAGTGAACCTGATGAACTCAGCTCAAGCAGAAGATTCCTCTCAAGTGATCATGGGTACTCTTCCAGTTAACTATATTCCTGCAAAAGTCTTGTTTGATTCTGGTGCATCATATTCCTTCTTGTCATACCCATCTGCATCAAAGCACAATGTTGGCACTTCAGTCTCACTAGTAGTTTCGTGTGGACTTTGACGTTTAGCTTGTTACCTCAGCTACGAACTTGTACCCTTGGCAGGGTCTTGTAGTTAGTCAGGCTCTAAAGCCTTATTCAGTTTCAGATGTTTGTACCTAGACATGTTTATGCTTTCGGTGCTTGTATGCTCTGTATGTTGGGAAATGAGACCCATGTTTGTAATATCTGGCTCCTCGGAGCCTAATGAATAAATACTTTGATGCATAGAGTTTTGTTGTGATGCCATGTTGTATTTGCACATATCGAGCATATTGTGTGTATGTTATTGAAATGCTTGGTATGTGTGGGATCAAACAACCTAGTTGTTTATTCTTGGTAGCCTCTCTTGTGGGGAAATGTCTCCTAGTGCTTCCACTGAGCCATGGTAGCTTGCTACTGCTTCGGAACACTTAGGCTGGCCGGCATGTGTCCTTCTTCGTTCATGTGTCTGTCCCTTCGGGGAAATGTCACGCATTGTTCCTTTAAGTCCTTGTAGCTTGCTACAACTTGGGTTCATACGTTGATGACTGACATGTTCATTGCTGGGTCATGTATGCATGTCCCTGTAAGTTTGTGCCACCTTGGGTTTATGACTAGTCATGTCGGCCCGGGTTCTCTGTCATATGGATGCTAGTAACACTATCATATACGTGAGCCAAAATGCGCAAACGGTCCCAGGCCAGGTAAGGTGGCACCTGTGGGGATACTGTGCATGAGGCTGCAAAGTGATATGATGTGTTACATGCTAGATCGGTGTGACTTAGGATCGGGGTCCTGACAGCTTTGGTATCAGAGCCTGACTGCCTGTAGGATTACCAAGCCAAACTGGTCGAAGTTGAGTCTAGAAATTCTTTAGTTATATAAGGGAACTGATTGTGGAAGGGAACGTAAGGCTCCTTTTACTCCTTTACCTTATGTCCTTCTGATCTGAGTCGCCCTCTTCTTCTACGGGGATTAAGAACTAGGCTTCTCATCAACCTATCAGGACCATGCTAATGGTGGATTCACCTCTCAATTCAGTTTCAAGTACTTCGGTTTGTTAAACAGTTGGTCTCGGAACCTTGAAATTATGATGTTGAGTGGTTATGCTACCTTTTTGCAGGATGTCTCAAATCTTTTTAGAACATTTACAGCCGTTATGCTGTCCGAGTCATCCCAGGTTTCTAAACAATCTGATGCATTTGCAAATCTTTTCTCCCTATTCTCGGTGTCCTTTTAGGCCAGGTTAACCACACTAATTGGTGTGTTGAGGTACTCAGTTCCTTCGACAAAATTGTTGAAGCTATCAGGAAACTAGGATATCATAGATAGCCACCCAGTAAACCAACCTTGTGTTGTATTCTCAATGTGATGATTCTGGCCATAATTCTCGAAAGCATCTCATGATGTTATTTAGTTAGTAGGCATTCTATTCCTGGGTTCTTGAACACGATATTCACCCTACTTACTTCATGTTGATAGTGTTTGCTCGTTTCTTTAGGATATTAGTAACCTTGTGATAGTCCTCGAGATATGTGGTATATGGTCCTTCCAATACCATGAACCATCATGGCAGAAGTTCTTCTGAACCAAAAGATCACAACCAGAGTGCTCTTGATGAGATCTCGATTGTATGTTGTGACTCTGCCAGTCCTACATTCCTATATGGGTTATCCGGGAGAAATATGTTGAACTTGTTCGACATGCGAACCCATGCATCCACAACTCAGAAAGTTATAAGTTCCTTGAGTTGTCCCTCTTTAGTTGTATTGTGGCCTTCGTCTCTCAGTTGATAGTCAAGAGTATGAGTGCATCTGTGCTCATCGATGCCTATTATTCTTGTGGTTCGTCAAGCCATTCTATTTCAGAATGACCAGGAGAAACAAACTCTAGTACCTTATCCATATCTAGTATTGGTTCAAACAGTTGTATTCCATAGATCAAAATGACACTCCAGGTCTTGTTCTATTCTACCTTGGAGTATTACCATCTTTATGTGAAGAATGTCATGGGAATTGCACCACCTCCTATGAACTCTTGATACAGTGATACTTCTCACCATTATCATTCATTCCTTGGCTTTTCGGGTTATTGTAACCGGAATGCTGACAAGTGAATTGTGATGTGTGAAATCAATACTCCTAGCAACTCCGTTGATTGGTAGTTAATGGACAATACTCTCATTCATAGCGTGTTGGTGTAACAGGATATTTCAGATAGCATGTCTTATAGTTAATGGACAATACTCTGTTGCCTTCTATGTGTGTATATATATATATATATATATGTGTGTGTGTGTGTGTGTGTGTGTGTGTGTGTGTGTGTGTGTGTGTTTTCTGTCCTCTACACCATTCACTATAGCTATGTCTTCAAGTGGCCATTTTCTGTACTAAGTGAATGTGATCGGACCCTAACCCCTATGTGCTTATCCCTCAAATTCTCTCTGTCTCTTCATATGCATTCTGTTGACACGTGTCAAATATCTTCATTGTGTCCTTGTCAGCTGAAGATACAGATACACACATTTAAAAATGATTTTAATGATCTTATCCTTTTTGTCTAAACACCAGAGAAGCCGGAACGACCACCCGACAAACCAGGCGCGCCTGGGGTCGTGGCTCAACCTTCAATAAGTTGGATGCTAGCCACGTGTAATTCAGATGTGAACCACCAGGGGCACCTGTGTAATTGCACTACGCCACCCCTTCTCCTTATAAATACTCCCCCTCACATTCAATATCTCTTATCCCACCTCGCCATCTCGCTCAAACCCTATCGCCCACCGCTAGCATCAATCGACACCAAAGACGAAGCGCTTCACTACCGCAACCTCTCTGACGTCGTCTTCACACCGGCCGCGGACATCATCTTCTCCACCGCCGTTGTAGGTGTCTTCCGCCGCCAAGTTAGGGCGCGGGAGGTTAGACTGCTCGGCCTCCCCACTTCTGGTCTAGCAGTTCGTCGTGCGATAAATAAGAACTCACTTTTTACCATTTATTTGATCCATTGAAACTGTCCCAATCTTCCAAAAGTATTTTCTACACTTCCAAATCTGAATCTTTCTGTTTCTGCATCTCATAACTTGCAAGTATGTTCACTTATGTATCACAACTAGTTAGATTCATCACTTGTACTTATTCATGGATTCGTACAAATCTGGAACCAACTCACATCGATAAGTGAATGTCTTCGCACTATGAGGTCAATATCTTCAAAACTGATTTATCTTCAAAATCTTCTGAGAATGCATATGACCTCTTCCCCTTCCCTCGCATCTCTAATGTTGTCACAGGACATGTCCGTGGGAGAATCCCTCGGTTCTCATAGTTTGCATTCATTTGCAGAGTTCTTACAGCACCATATTCAATCACCTGAAGCCAGTTCCTGTCTCAGCAGTCGCCAAAAGCCAAACACAATAGTGAAGCCTTTCTGTCTGAATCCAATGGCTTCTGAAAAATCTTCAAAGAAGGGTAGCAGACAGCGTCATGATAACACTGCCTTGGACTTGCCACTAGAGCTATATGAGATATACAAGTCTGACCTAGATGAAACTTATAGTGAGTGCAAGTCCAGAATCCAATGGATTCGGAGATACTGGGCAGAGCAATGGTTTATGTTTCACTACGTGACTCCAGAATATGCTACCAAAAATGTTGTACGACCCCCATGGGGAGATATCCTCTATGAGAAGCTGCAATCCAAGACCAAGGCTCAAGCAATCGCCAAAGGCTACTACCCGTGTATGGTCAGAGGACACTTGCCTGAAAATGTTGACCCATCATGTTTTCGATGCTGTCGAGAAGATGATCTGTTCGAAGCAAATTTTCAGTTTGCAAAGGCTTCAGCAGCTAAGAACAAGAAGGAATTCGGACTTGACTTCAACCCAGGTCCAGCTGCTCCAAGGCCAGATGGTAGTCGTGAAGCCAATCAGAATATCATTGGCCCCTTCAATAGCATCGATGGGCTACTCTCCCACATAGTTGCACAAAGGGCTACTGATGAACAAGCTGCTGCTGAAGAGGAACCTGAAGATGTTCCAGAGCCCTTGAAGCCAAATAAAAAGTCAAAGGCTTCAAAACCCTCTGCTGCACCCAAAGCTTCAAGTGTGAAGCCATTGAAATATGCGCCTCCTGGATCAACTGTGCGGTTTGAGGACCAATCTCGCATCTCCAAGAAGTCCAAGGAGCCCAAGAAGATGTCAGGGCAAGGTCTCACACCTGGAAGCATCTTGCGCAATGATGATGACATTATTGATCTTTCAAGTGATGATGACCTTGATGATGATGCCCTTGAGATGTTGATCAAAAGCAAGCAGCAAGCTGAAATATTTAATGATATGCCTCTGTTTGACGCTGATATTATCAATAACTTCATTGATGAGTGGTTCGAAGATACCTCCCTTACCCTCGATGATCTACAGCTTCAGATTGACATCATCGTGACTTTCCAGGGCTACATTGCCAAAGAGCTGACCATTGTACAAAAGGTCATTGAGCAGAAGAACAAAATTGACTGTGAAAAGGTTGTCTTCAAGAAGCATATGGCCAAACTTAGCGTTCAAGAGGTCCAAAACTTCAAGAAAATGATGATTGACCTCAAGGCTGAATTCCAGAAGAAACGTGATGAAGCCAAAGGTTCTTGTGAGCGCCTGAAGTACTATACCGAAAAGTGTGTGTAGGCTCACAATGAGGTCTTGAAGATAAAAGCACTTGGTTGTACAGGCATTGACCCCAAGCTGGCTGCCAAGAAGAAGACTAAGCCTGCTGCTGTTGAAACTAAAGCTCCACGGCAGGAAAGACTGAGCATTGTCTTCCCTGCCAGTATGACTGGCTCGAAGCCAAAAGTCCCATCAGCGGCTTTTGAACAAAATAAGAATAAGCAGGCTGACGCTGAAGCCAAGAAGCATAAGAACCAAGATACTTCTGATCCTGCTCCATCCAAGAAGAAGTTGAAGACAAAGTCTTCTCACAAAAAACTTGTTGCTCCCCAAGAACCACTGGTCGTTGAACCAATTTCGGTTGCACTGCCTGCGTCAACCAACCGTGAGCGTCATCTCATTGTGCATGAGTCTGCTTCCATAGAGGCTCATGAGTCTGAAGATATTCCAGCTGGCAGCTGCTGACTCCTCCGTAGCTGAAGACATTGGCCATGAAGACAATGTTGAAGATGTTGAAGTCCTTCCTTCGTTCCTGCTCAACAAGATATCCTTGCCTGCTCCCACAAGCAGTGAATCGATAAGCATTGGCAGTCCCACAACGCCAATCACACAAGATGAGTTCTGGGAAGAGCATCACCCCAACTCCCCATTACATGAAGTGATTCCTCGCACACCACCGGCTCATGTCACCACTCCAGTGCTTGAGACCCCGCAAGCTACACCATAAGACATGGACAAGACCACTCCTTCACCACGTGTGTCGCCCTCTTTCTGAAGGCTTCGCAGAGGCCCTAGGTCTATGGTCTCCATGTGCAGCATTCCTGAAGAGGATGTGCAAAACACAGGCTCAGCCGCACGTCAAGTGTTTCCTGAAGCCATCCCTTCAGTGACTACTCAAGAATCTGAAGCCAAAGCGGCTGAAGATATTCCGGTTGCATCAGCTGATGAAGAAACAGAAGATCATGAAGTTATTCCTTCTACTAGTGATCCCATTGTTCAAGAAGAAGAAGTAATTGTACCAGTGTAAGTGCATCTAGTGCCACCCCTAGTTGGTTTTGGAGTATTGACGACAAACCTTGTTGAGGGACTAATGTGTTTGTGAGAATTGCAGGATAACACAGGTAGTAGTCCCTCATTGATTTGGTTTACAAACTGGAGATGACCCCTAAAAATGTATGAAGACATTGATATCAGTGGTGGTATATGAAGATAATCATATTGAAGACTATGACATGAGAAGACAATGTGTGAAGACTATGGAGAGCAAAGACGTAGAAGTTTCGTTGTTTCCTTTTCTTCTTTGTTGAGTCATAGGAACCGTACTATTAAGTGGGGTCCAAGTGAACTAAGTCAGAGTGACTGAAGTGATGCTCGACCAAATCCTATGTCTTCGAGCAAAGACTATGAGAGCAAATCTTATCCAGAGTCGGATGAGTCAGCTTTACTTGTAGCTCAAGTAAAGTTGTCGTGTGTGTTTGAAATCTGACCATTGGAACACGTGTCAGTTCCTTAGTGACCCCGGGTCACTTCGGACAAATCAGGTCGGGTTGCCCAGTGGCTATAAATAGCCCACCCCCTACACCATAAATTGGTGGCTGCTCAGAGTTATTGCATGGCTTTTGTCGTTTGAGAGCAACCCACCTCCGAAGCATTTGAGAGAGAAATCCTTGCGAGGACAAAGCCCAAACACCCAGAGCCAAAAGAGTGTTAGGCATCACTGAAGTCTGTCTGTCTGTGTGACCTGAAGACTTATTACACTTGAGGACTGTGTTTCCTCCAGCCGGTTAGGCGTCGCATTCTGAGCATCCAAGAGTCATTGTGGATCGCCGGTGAACGAAGTCTGTGAATGTTTGGAAGTCTACCTTGAAGACTTACCAGAGTGATTGGGCGAGGACTAGGTGTCCTTAGCTCAAGGGGAACAAGGTGAAGACGCTGTCTTCTGAGTTAAATCTCTGCCTCCCTAACCAGACGTACAGTTGTCACAGCAACTGTAACTGGTCTAACAAATCACTGTCTTCCCCGAGCTACTGGTTCTATCCTTCCCTTCCTTTATTTACTGCCATACGTTGTGAAGTCATTGCATGCTTGCCTTATCTGATTGTCTTCACTGAGTATCTACTTGTTGTGATTGGCTTTATTCCTTCTTCCTTTATGATCCCTACTGCCTAGCTGCTATTAGTCTTCGTGCTTTCACTTCATTGAATACATGACTATGGCTTATCTAGTGTAGTCCACTTTTCGCTGCATACTAATAGGATTGAGTTTACCGTTTTTCTTCGAAACTACCATGTTTTGAAGCATTTCATAAAAATCGCCTATTCACCCCCCCCCCTCTAGTCGATATATTGCCTTTTCAATTGGTATCAGAGCAAGGTACTCCCTTGTTCTGTGTGATTCGATTTAACCACCTGGAGTTTTAGCTATGTCGACTGCAGGGATAATCAAAGTCTCCGCTGCGTGCCCCGTCTTCGATGGCACCGAATATCCCTACTGGAAGAACAAGATGCGCATGCACCTTGAAGCCATTGACGTGGACCTCTGGTTTGTCGTCAAGAACGGCGTTCCCAAGACTGGTGAAGGTATCACCCCTGCTGATGTCAAGAGGCTCGTTCAATTGGATTCAACGGCCAAGAACATCATCTGTGGTCATCTGACCAAAGGACAGTATGGTCGTGTAAGTGCTCTGGACACGTCAAAGGAAGTTTGGGACTGGCTCTCAAAGGTCAATGAAGGAGTCTCTACCCAGAGAGATCAAAGGATCAGCGTCCTTCACAATCTCTTCAATCGCTTCAAGAGACATGACAATGAGAATGTCCAGCACACTTTTGATCGTCTCACTAACATCACAAATGAGCTTCAAGCACTTGGCGCCACTGAGATTACCAAGCATGAAATCGTCAAGACCCTCCTGAGATCACTCGACAGCTCATTTGATATCCTTGCCCTGATGATTCAAGAACGCCCTGACTTCAAGACTCTCGATCCATCTGATATACTTGAGAGGCTCAACACACGAGTTCCAGCTATCTGAGAAACGTGGCATCTATGGTCCCAACTATGGCCGATCTCGCGCCTTAAAGGCAAAAGATGTTTCTTCATCTGAGGAAGAATCTGACTGCAGTTCTGATGATCCTGAAGACATTGGAAAGGAGCTTGCCATGCTTGTGAAGAAGTTCCAGAAATTCACTAGGAAGAAAGGCTTCAGAAAGTCTTCACGATCCAGCTCAAGAAATGATGAAGCTTCTACTCATGACTACAAGAAGAGAACATGTCATAAGTGCAAGAAACCTGGTCACTACATCTCTGAGTGTCCTCAGTGGGACAATGAGAAGAAGAAGAAGAAGAGCAAGGAATATGATTCTGATGACAAGAAAAAGAAGAAATACTCAAAGTCTTCTTCTAAGTCTTCATCAAAGTATTCATCACACAAGAAGAATTCATGTGGCAAGGCTCGCGCATTTGTTGGCAAGGAGATGGATTCTGAGGAAGAGTCTGCTTCTAAAGAGGCGAAGGTGGAGTCGGAGGAGGAGTCTGATTCTGGTGCTGCAAGTCTGGCTTTAGCCACTGCATACGTGGGCAAGTCCATCCTGAACACTGAAGACAATGGCCCCGTCCCCAACATTGATGATGAGGACGACGACTCTGCTCCCACCTTCTGCTTCATGGCACGCGGTGCCAAGGTAAAATCACGCGATGCTTACTTTCAAACATCTAGTGAAGATGACTCTGATTGTGAATCAAAACCTAGCTACAAAACACTTGCTAAAATTTCCACTGAACAGCAGAAAGCCATGGAAGATATTCAAAAATTGTTAGACAAAAGCGATGACCTGTTGGACGCGGAAATGACCCGTTCTCCGTCTTTAATTGAAGACATAAAAAATCTTCATGTTAAGTACAAGGAACTTGAAGGTCTTTATGAATCGCTCTCAAAAACTCATGAAAAGCTTTCCCACGATTACATTCAAAGGAAGCGAGAACTTGAGAAATTGAAAGCGGCTCATGAAGATCTTCAAAAGGAAAATGAGTCACTCCACGCACAACTGATCAGCTCCACTCACAAAGAGTTTGAACCACCATGTATTGAACGTGATAATGCTACATCTGTTGCTGAATGCTCTACTGCTACCACTGTTGCAATATCTTCAACTAATGATGTGGTAACTAACCCCTCTGCTGAGGATACCACTACTATTGCTGATGAAAATGCTAGGTTGAAGACTTTTCTTGAAACAGAGATGTACAAAAGCCTCAAAGGGCATCAGACTCTATGTGATGTCCTCAAAAAGCAAATACTGAACCGAAACCCTGGGAAAGAGGGTGTTGGGTTCGACAGGAAAATGAATGTTGATGGATCATACTGGAAGCCTGAGCAGTATCCCAAAACCACATGGGTTGCTGCAAAGGGACCTTCAGTGGATCCATCTACCGTATCTGGCTTCACTTGTGCTAATCCTGTTATCATTGATGAATCCTTTGATGCAAACTATAAACTGTTTAAGAATCAAAATGGTGAAGTGTTTGCCAGGTATATTGGTACTAACTGCAGGAACAGGCCACCTATGAAGAAGATCTGGGTACCCAAAGGTTGTCTTGAGAAGCTTCCAGCAAATACTATCATGACACCTCCTGGGATGAAGACAAACCCCTGACCAAAGGCTTCATATGGTCCTAAGGCTTCATACAGACAAAGGACTCACCTGAGTCACCCTAACGCGAATGTTTTGCAGGGAAACCATGCTCAGATCCATGAATATGAGTGTGTTTCTTAAAACCGCCATATTCATAAATCAAAGAACTTTTCTGCCTATCCTTATGAGTATTATTCTCCTCCTGCAAGACTATTTGCTAGGGCTCCAAAGCCAAAATTCTCAGATGTTGCTCTTAGACTCATTGCTTCTAAGCCACCCATGAAAATGTGGGTGGTTAAGAAGAACTAACTTTCTCTTGCAGGGAAAGGTCTCCAGCCGATAATCAAAGGCTTCTGATGCTATTGCTGGGGACCAAAAACACTTGTAGGGCACAAGATCAAATGCCCAAAAATGACTTACTGCTCATACTATTCATAAATCACTTGCTGAACATCTTATCAGTCCTAACCTTCATCTAAGCTTTCATAATCCACTTATGCATCAAATGTTTATGCTTCATAATGGCTTTTGGTGAAGCCTATCCTCCTAACTGCATTGTAGGGAGTGACACCAAAGTCTTCAGAATGGATTATGGATAGCGGATGCACAAATCATATGACTGGTGATCGAAAACTTCTCATGGACTCAACCTTACGTCCATCTAACAAGAGTCACATCACATTTGCTGATACTGGTAAAAGCAAAGTGTTGGGTCTAGGTAGAGTTGCAATCTCAAGAGATCAGCACATGGATAAAGTCATGCTTGTTGAATCTCTTGGATTCAACTTAATGTCTGTCTCAATGCTTTGTGACTTAAACATGATTGTGATCTTTGGTAAATTTTGTTGCCTTGTACTAATGGAATCTGAGAAGTCTTTAGTATTTGAAGGATACAAAAAACATGATCTGTATATGGTAGATTTCTCAGCTGGATCGCAGATGGCCGTATGTCTTCTAGCAAAAGCTTCAGAGTAATGGCTCTGGCATCAGAGGCTAGGACATGCTGGCATGAGGAACTTGCACACTCTCGCAAAGAAGAAGCATGTCATAGGCATCGAGGAAGTCAAGTTCAAGAAAGATCATCTATGTGGTGCCTGTGAAGCTGGGAAGATGACTAGAGCAAAGCACCCATCAAAGACAATCATGACAACGTCCAAACCCTTCGAGCTGCTTCACATGGACTTATTTGGCCCTACTCACTACTCCTCATTCTCTACCACAGCCTGTCTCTATGGCTTCGTCATTGTTGATGATTATTCAAGATACACATGGGTGCACATAATACTCTACAAGACTGAAGTGCAAGATGTCTTCAGACGCTTCGCCAACCGTGCCATGAACAACTATGGCATCAAGATCAAGCATATCAGAAGTGACAATGGCACTGAATTCAAGAACACTAGCCTCGATCTTTATCTGGATGAAATGGGAATCACTCATGAATTCTCAGCCCCATATACACCTCAGCAAAATGGGATCGTTGAGCGCAAGAACGGAACTCTAATTGAGATGGCTCGAACGATGCTCGATGAATACAAAACACCAAGAAGGTTCTGGCCCGAAGCTATTGATATTGCATGCCATATCATCAACCGTGTTTATCTTCACAAGCTTCTGAAGAAAACATCCTATGAACTCCTCACTGGAAAGAAGCCTAATGTAAGTTACTTCAGAGTATTTGGAGCTAAGTGCTGGATCAAGGATCCTCATCACAAGTCAAAATTTGCACCCAAAGCACATGAAGGCTTCATGCTCGGATATGGAAAGGATTCACACTCCTACAGAGTCTTCAACATCTTTCACTATAAAACTGTTGAAACTGTGATGTGCGATTTGATGAGACAAATGGTTCACAAAGAGAGTCCCTACCAAATGTGCTAGATGAGGCTTCACCAAATGAATCCATCAAGCTAATGGGAACTGGTGAGATCATGCCCTCTAAAGCACAACCTGACGAGGAACTCATCATCTCTGCTCCAAATCAACCTGAGGACAATGCTCAGCCTGAAGACAACACTCCTGATGATGACAATGTACAGCAAGAGCAAAATCTTTGTCCAGCTCATCCTCGTGTTGCAAATGAAGTACAAGTTGAAAAGATAATTGATAGCATAAATGCTCCTGGTCCACTTACTCGTTCAAGAGCAACACAGCTTGCAAATTTCTGTGGGCACTTTGCCTTTGTCTCAATATCTGAACCCAAGGAAGTTGTTGAAGCTTTTATGGAGCCTGAATGGATTCAAGCAATGCAAGAAGAGCTTCAACAGTTTGAGCTGAACAATGTATGGGAACTTGTCAAGCGTCCTGACCCTCGCAAGAAATAGGCACAAAATGGATCTATCGCAACAAGCAAGATGAGCATGGTCAAGTGGTCAGAAACAAAGCTCGTCTCGTTGCTCAAGGATACACTCAAGTTGAAGGGATTGACTTCGATGAAACATTTGCTCCTATGGCTAGACTTGAAGCTATTCGTATACTGCTAGCCTATGCAAATCATCACAACATACTTCTATATCAAATGGATAAAGAGTGCCTTTCTCAATGGAAGGATTCAAGAAGAAGTGTATGTTGCACAACCACCTGGCTTTGAAGACCCAAAACATCATGATATAGTATACAAGCTCAACAAGGCACTGTATGGCCTCAAACAAGCGCCTCGTGCTTGGTATGACACTCTCAAAGACTTCCTGAAGAGCAAAGGCTTCAAACCTGGATCACTAGACCCCACACTCTTCACGAAGACATATGATGATGAGCTATTTGTCTGCCAAATCTATGTGGACGATATTATCTTCGGCTGCACGGACAAGAAATACAGTGATGAGTTTGGTCACATGATGCAAGAGCAATATCAAATGTCCATGATGGGTGAGCTGAAGTTCTTCCTTGGTCTTCAAATTCGTCAGCAAAGCAACGGCATCTTCATATCTCAAGAGAAGTACCTTAAAGATTGCATGAAGAAGTTTGGAATGCAAGACTGCAAAGGGTACTCGACGCCAATGCCTGCCAAACATCATCTGGGTCCCGACGCCAATGGTAAAGAGTTTGATCAACAGGTATACCGCTCCATGATTGGTTCTTTACTTTATTTATGTGCATCTAGGCTAGATATTATGCTTAGTGTTTGCATGTGTGCTCGATATCAAGCGGCACCAAAGGAGTCGCGTCACTTAGCTGTGAAGCGAATACTTCAATATTTGGCTAACACCCCAACACTACGATTATGGTATCCAAAGGGCTCAGAGTTTGATCTAGTTGGATTTTCATATGCTGATTATGCTGGTGACAAAGTTGATCACAAGTCCACATCAGGCACATGTCACTTTCTGGGACGATCACTTGTCTGTTGGTCTTCAAAAAAGCAGAATTGTGTATCACTCTCCACTGCTGAATCTAAATACGTTGCTGCTGGATCTTGCTGCGCTCAGCTTCTCTGGATGAAGCAAACACTCAAGGACTATGGAGTCCATATGAAGCATGTGCCACTCTACTGTGATAATGAAAGCGCCATCAAGATTGCCAACAACCCAGTTCAGCACTCGAAGACAAAGCACATTGAAATTCATCATCACTTTCTCAGAGATCATGTTATGAAGGAAGATATTGATATCATACACGTCAACACTGAAAAGCAACTGGCAGATATCTTCACAAAGCCCTTGGATGAGAAAAGGTTTTGCAAGTTGCGGTGTGAGCTAAATATCTTAGAATCCTCAAATGTCCTGTAATCAGGCACACATCCTAACACTTATGCATATTGATGACTTAGATGTGCAACACACGAAGTAAAGTATATCTTCAATCAATGAAGACTTACATTCTAAGTGTGAATACATTAACATGGAATTTGACTTCGGAGCGCCACGATAATTGTGCGCCGTGTCTGGGTCTAATACTTCCTATACGGTGGGTAACGCCACCACAAAATTCTTGTTTGAAGTGTTTCTCGTGGTGTTACATTTGCAAAGTCTTCGCACTTGGTTTATCTTCATATAGGATATATATATAGAGAGAGAGAGAGAGTTGTGTTCTATCCTCAACAGCATTCACTTATAGCTATGCCTTCATATTTGAATCTTTTGGACTAAGTGAATGTGATCGGACCCTAACCTCTCTATGCTTTCTCATCTCACACTCTGTCTGTCCAAATCATATGCATTCTGTTGAAACTGTCGAATATCTTCTCTGCATCCTTGTCAGCAGAAGATACGGAGACAAACTTCAAATCTGAGTTTAATGCTCCATCCTTTATGCCTGAAACCCGGAGAAGCCGGAATGACCACTCCGACAGTCGTGGTGAACGTGGGATCGTGGGACAACTCCCAATGTGTTACATGACCGCCACGTGTCACTCGTACGTGAACTGTCAGGGGCACCTGCGTAATTGCGATGTGCCGCCTCCCATGCCTATAAATGCACGTCCCATCACGGTCAAAAGTTCTTCTACCACCTCTCCACCTCGACCAACACTAGCGCCTCCGCTAGCTTTCGACGACGCCGGCAACGAAGCGCTTCGCTGCCGCAACCTCGTCGACGCCGTCCTCACGCCGGCCGCGGACATCTTCTACTCCGTCGTCGCCGTAGCTGTCCTCCGTCGCCAAGTTAGGGCACGGAAGACCGAACTGCTGGGCATCCAACTCCTCTCCGTCTAAGCAGTTCATCGTGTGGTAAATAAAACTTGCTTTTTACCATCTTCTAGATCCATAAAGATTCATCTATTTTACCACAAGAAGTTTCTGCCTACTTAGATATATAGATCTATCCTTTCTGCATCTCATATCTTGCCTAGTACATTCACATATGCTTCAACCATAGTTAGATTCCTCACTTGTACCTATTCGTGGATTCGTACAAATCTGGAACCAACTCTCATGAGTGAATGTCTTCGCGCTATGAGGTCAAAGTCTTCAAAAGTGTTTTAATCTTCAAAACTTCTGAGAATGCATATGACCTCTTCCCCTTCCCTCGCATCTCTAATGATGTCACAGGTACATGTCCGTGGGAGAATCCCTTGGTTCTCATAGTCTGCATTCGTTTGCAGAATTTTTGCAGCGTCACATTCACTCCCCTGAAGACAGTTCATGTCTGACCAGCAGACTGAAGCATTTGCCTGTTTTGAAGCCATTCAGTTTGAAGCCCTTCAGGTTGAAGCAAATGGCAACTGCCAAGACAGTTAGAAAGGATGGCAGACAGCGTCGTGGCAACACCTCCATTGATTTGCCTCCTGATCTCATTGAGATATACAAGACTGATCCATAGGAGGATTACAATCAGAGGAAGACACGAATCCAATGGATTCGAAGATACTGGGCTGAACAGTGGTTCAAGTACAGGTTCGTGACCCAAGAGTATGCTGAGAAGAATGCCATCAAGCATCCATGGGGAGATATCACATATAAATATCTTCCCCCCAAGACTCATGTTGAAGCCATTGCTCAAGGCTTCTATCCTTGCATGGTCAGAGGACCTCAGCCTGCTGATGCTGATCCTAGCTCTCTGCTTTGGTGTCGCGACGACAATCTGTTCAAGTGAAATCTTCAATACGCCAAGAACTCGGCCAAAGAGAACAAGAAGCATTGGGGATTAGACTTCAATCCTGGCCCCTCTGCGCCCCGCGCTGATGGCACGCGCGAAGCTGAACCAAATCTGGTTGGGCCCTTCTACAACTTAGAAGGCCTCATCAGTCACATAAGGGTTCAAGGGGCGGATGTGGATCAGCCTGAAGCAGATGCTGATTCTGAAGAAGCGCCTGCAACGCCGAAGCCCAAGAAGAAGAAATCCAAGGCTTCGAAGACCACTCCTCCAATTGCTTCTAGAGTGAAGCCTTTGGCCACTGCTCCACCTGCACCAAGTGTGCAATCTGAGGAACACTCTCGTATCTCCAAGAGCAGACAGCTGAAGAAGAAGCCATCACACAACCGCAGTCCAGCTCTCACTCCTGGTGTTGTTCTGAAGACTGCCGATGATGCCCTTGATCTCTCAAGTGATGAAGATCTTGGTGATGATGCTCTGGAGCTATTGATCAAGAGGAAGCAAGATGCTGAAATCTTCAATGATTTTCCGCTCTTTGACGTTGAAGTGCTCAATAACTTCATTGATGAATGGTTTGACACACCCAACCTGAGCTTCGACGATCTTCAACTTCCGGTTGGCCTCAGCGTCTCCTTCCATGGAGCCATTGCTTTTGAGCTGGCTCTCGCTCAAAGAATTGTTGAGCTGAAGCAAAAGATAGACTATGAAAAAGGCTTAGTTCAAGAAGCATGTGGACAAGCTCAGCGTGCAAGAGATTCAAAACTTCAAGGTTATGATGCATGAGCTGAAGGAAGCCTTTCACCAGAGGCGTGATGAAGCTAAAGGTTCTCGTGAGCGAATCAAGGACTTGGCTGCCAAATGCGTTCAAGTGTTCAAAGCTGAAAAGCGCAAGGCTCTTGGGCGTCCTGGTATTGACCCAAGGATGGCTGCCAAGAAGAAGAAGAAGCAACATGTGCCCGAAGCTAAAGAATCAGGGCAGGAAATGCCTCGCATAGTCTTCCCTGCTAGCATGACTAGCACGAAGCCTAAGGCAACCCCAACCGCTTCAAAGCTCAAGAAGACAAAGGTGGCAGAAGCTGAAGCTCGCAAGCACAAGCAAACTACTGATGAAGCTCCACCCACCAAGAAGCGCAAGACCAAGAAGGATAAGGCTGCTTCCAAAGAGCCTATCTTTGTCGAGCCAATCTCAGTTGCTCGCCCTGCATCTGCCCAGAGAGAACGAAGAATGACTATTCATGAGCCTGCTCCCATAGAGGCTGAAGACATTCCAGCTGTTGACCCCACCGCAGCTGAAGACATTGGTCCTCATGACAATGTTGAAGATGATGAAGTCCTTCCTCAGATCGAGTACAACATTGAATCTTCGCCTGTTCTCACGAACAGCTAACGCATCAGCATTGGTCGTCCATTGACGCCAATTGCACAGGATGACTCGTGGGCTGATCACCCATAAGATACACCAGCCACACCTCAGCCAACTCAAGACACCAATTCGGTGCTTGAAGATGAAGACTTTGAGGCCCAACAGCCTCCATCTCCTCAGGCGTTGCCAGCTTTTTGCAGGCTTCACAAAGGACCAAGGCCTCAAGTCGTCGCCCCAAGTGTTCCAGAAGGAGTAGAGCAACCATCTGTACCTGATGCTGCTCCTACTGTGAACCCCTCAGAATCTGAAGCCAAAGCGGCTGAAGATATTCCGGCTGCATCAGCCGAAGAAGAACCACCCCAAGGAGAAGAACAACCCCAAGTTGAAGAGGAACGTACTGCCACACCCCCTGTTCTCGAGGAGAACGTGTCCGACCCTCCAGCTCCTGAAGTGGAGGCTACAAATTCAGAGGCTGCCACCACCAACACTGAAGCCAATGACGTGGTCATGGCTGAAGCTAATGTGGCACCTGAAGACACATTGGCGCCTGAAGTGACTGCTCCTGAAGCCAGTGTTGTGCCTAAAGCCAGTGCTGCGCCTGAAGCCGATGCTGCACCTGAAGCAAATCTACAGCTTGGAGATAATGCCTCTGCTCCTGTTCCGCCTCCCAGGCCCCATACCATTGAGCAAGCATACAACAAGGATGATCAGCTTGTTACTGTACGGTGGCCCATTCTGATTCCACCACCTACCACTGGACCGCGTGCTGCTGGTCCTCAGTTTGATCATCATGTTGAGCACAGGCCCCAAATTCAGAAGCCTAAGCCAAGACTGCCAAGATTTCCAGGCATTGCAACCTCTTCAGGGTCATTCAATGCCAATAGCTTCACTGCGCACAACACCTTCTTTGACAGCGCCAAGAACCCATATTCCAAGCCTAGAATATCATCAGATAGGTTCTGGAGCCATCAGCAGCGCAGCTACTACTCAAGAGTACTCTATGATCAAGGGCGCATTTTCCCTCATATGCGTCTTGACACTGAAGCTATTGCTGGTCTGCCTTGCCTGGAGGAAGCTCTTGACTGCTTCCGTGATGCTGGCCTGCTCAATTTGTAACAGACAAAGAGCATTGGAATGAAGAGCTGCTTCTGCAATTCTATGCAACCCTCCACATTCGAGGCTACAGCAGGGATCCGAAGACATGGGTCCTTGAGTGGATGACAGGCAATGTCCATCATGAAGCTAAAGCCTTTGATCTCATTGAGCTTACTAGCCTGCCCACTCCAGGAAATCTGTATGAACCTGGCTCTCAATTGCACACTGAAGCCTTGGAGAGTATATTTCAGAAGCGCCAGCCCAACATGAGCCAAATGCTAAGCATGATGAAGCCTCTGCCAAATGATGCTGAATATCCTAAGGAATTCTTTGTTGAAGACCTAGAGTACCTGCCGCGCACCATCTATCATATCATCAGGCGTACTCTATGGCCCGTCAAAGGACATTCTTCATCAGCCAAGCTTGAAGGCACTATGAACACTTTGGTTTTCTATATCTTCAATGGCATCAGCTTCAATGCTCAAGATTTCTTCATTAGGCAAATGGCTATGTCTGGAGCTTATCTGTTTGGTCTGAAATTTTATGCCCCTTGGATAATGTGCCTCATCAAGCTGCATTCAGCTGTCACCTATCAGCCCTCTGCTCGCAACCATCAAATCTTCTTACCTGAGGTTGATATGTCAGCTGAAGCTATCTACCAAGAGCCTGCCAAAGAACCAGTTAGTCTTCACAACGCTGATCACCAGAGCTTCACTCAGCAGATTGAAGGAGTTCCAGCAGTCTCACGCGTTTATCCTCTGGCTGGCCGTACTCGTCTACCTCGACACGCTGAAACCGAAGCCACTGAGAGCACCATCGCTCAAAGGCCTCAGAAGTAATCTCGTGTCCTGAATAACCGAGAGCTTCTGGTTGCCCTTCATCAGAAACAGGACAAGCATCGCCTCTGGTTAAAGCGTCAGATGCAAAGCCTCTTGGTGGATGTCAATCGCATTCGCAATCTTGCCACCAAGAATGCCTTTGTTGCTCATGAAACATGTCGGAGGTCTTGGAATAGTTTGACCTTGCTGAGTGCTGAAGCGGATCTTCAAGACGATGGCTTCACAGACAGATTCAAGTTTGACCACACTCCTCCAAGGACTGCGGTTATGCGTCAAACTCCATCTCTTGAAGATTCTGAATACTCCTCCTCCGCTGCAGCAATTGACGCCAGGGTGATCGATGATCAAGATGATGTTACTTCACCGCCTCCTACTTCAGCGCGCATCGACACTGCACCAACTACTTCTGCACCGCCAAACACCAACGTCGACCCTGCATCCTCTCCTGCTCCAACTGGGAATGAGTAGAGGCTCTATGTCTTCAAACCTTTTTGGTCCTTACTGACAAAAGGGGGAGAAGCATATGAGTTGATAGTCTTCAAACGGGTCCATATGGGCGGGTGCTTTATAATTTGCCTAGTGTTTACAACTCTCGTTTTGCTACATTTGGTTCTTTGAGTTGTAACACTTAAACTGATGGTCGTCTGCTACGTTTTTATGCTACTCTGTAATGCGATGATAAATTCCGCATCTGCTATCTTATATTCCGCACTTAGTCATTATTGCAGACGTCCATTTTTTATTATGCATGTCATTATCTTCGACATATCAATTGTGCATGATGAATTGTCTTCATAAGTTGAAGAGGATCTCCACAAGTACAACCTACCATGTGCATTTGCATTCAAAGGCAAATCAACTATATGCACATCTTCAGGGGGAGCCTTTTGCTACTTACGAAGACAATACCTTTATCCTTTACAATTCCACATATCTTTATCCCCGTTGAAAACTTCAACCAGTTTGTCATCAATCACCAAAAAGGGGGAGATTGTAAGTGCATCTAGTGCCACCCCTAGTTGGTTTTGGAGTATTAACGACAAACCTGGTTGAGGGACTAATGTGTTTGTGAGAATTGCAGGATAACACAGGTAATAGTCCCTCATTGATTCGGTTTACCTACCAGAGATGACCCCTAAAAATGTATGAAGACATTGATATCAGTGGTGGTATATGAAGATAATCATATTGAAGACTATGACATGAGAAGACAATGTGTGAAGACTATGGAGAGCGAAGACGTAGAAGTTTCATTGTTTCCTTTTCTTCTTTGTTGAGTCATATGAACCACCGTACTGTTAAGTGGGGTCCAAGTGGACTAATTCAGAGTGACTGAAGTGATGCTCAACCAAATCCTATGTCTTCGAGCGAAGACTATGAGAGCAAATCGTATCCAGAGTCGGATGAGTCAGCTTTACTTGTAGCTCAAGTAAAGTTGCCGTGTGTGTTTGAAATCTGACCGTTGGAACATGTGTCAGTTCCTTAGTGACCCAGGTCACTTCGGACAAATCAGGTCGGGTTGCCCAGTGGCTATAAATAGCCCACCCCCTACACCATAAATTGGTGGCTGCTCAGAGTTATTGCATGGCTTTTGTCGTTTGAGAGCAACCCACCTCCGAAGCATTTGAGAGAGAAATCCTTGCGAGGACAAAGCCCAAACACCCAGAGCCAAAGAGTGTTAGGCATCACTGAAGTCTTTCTGTCTGTGTGACCTGAAGACTTATTACACTTGAGGACTGGGTTTCCTCCAGCCGGTTAGGCGTCGCGTTCTGAGCATCCAAGAGTCATTGTGGATCGCTGGTGAACGAAGTATATGAAGGTTTGGAAGTCTACCTTGAAGACTTACCAGAGTGATTTGGCGAGGACTAGGTGTCCTTAGCTCAAGGGGAACAAGGTGAAGACGCGGTCTTCTGAGTTAAATCTCAGCCTCCCTAACCAGATGTACAGTTGTCACAGCAACTGGAACTGGTCTAATAAATCACTGTCTTCCCCGAGCTACTGGTTCTATCCTTCCCTTCCTTTACTTACTGCCATATGGTGTGAAGTCATTGCATGCTTGCCTTATCTGATTGTCTTCACTGAGTATCTACTTGTTGTGATTGGCTTCATTCCTTCTTCCTTTATGATTCCTACTGCCTAGCTGCTATTAGTCTTCGTGCTTTCACTTCATTGAATACATGACTATGGCTTATCTAGTGTAGTCCACTTTCCGCTGCATACTAATAGGATTGAGTTTATCATTTGTCTTCGAAACTACCATGTTTTGAAGCATTTCATAAAAATCGCCTATTCACCCCCCCCTCTAGTCGATATACTGCACTTTCAACCAGACCCACCAGTCCATGAAGCCACTAAAGTTGAGGCAAATGCGGTTGCCACCACCACCACTGATGAAGCCAATGACGTTGTCATGGATGAAGACAATGTGCAGCCCGAAGTCAATGTTGCCATAGAAGACCATGCGCAGCCATCCGCCTCGGATGTGGTTGCTCCTCCCCCTGTGCCTCACACAATGGAATGTGCATTTTATCGTGGTGAGCTGGTTAAATATGACTATCATGTGGAGCAACGGCCTCAAACGTAGAAGCCAAAGCCTAGAGTGCCAAGGCTTCCAAGTGCTGTCACGACACAAGGATCCTTCAGCGTGCTAAGCTTCAGAGAGCACAATACCTTATTCGACTCTGCCAAGAATCCATACAAGAAGCCAAAGATCACCTTGGATATGTTCTGGAGCCACCAGCAAAGGAGCAACTATTCATGCATTCTATACAACCAAGACATGATTTTTCCACTCTAGCGTCTTGATTGTGATGCCATTGATGGGATGCCATGCCTTGAAGAGGATCTTGACTACTTCCACGAAGTCGGTCTGCTCCCATTTGTCACTGATAAGGAGCATTGGAATGAAGAGCTTCTTTTGCAGTTCTATGCCATTCTACACATATCAGACTACAACAGGGATCCGAAGACATGGGTCCTTGAGTGGATGACAGGAGATGTTCATCATGAAGCCAAAGCTCAGGATATCATCGAGCTAACTTCCCTGCCCACTCCTGGTGATCTATATGAACCAAGTTGTCACCTTTATGAACGTGAACTATTGAGTATTTTCCAGAAGCCTAAGCCCAACATGAGTCAAATGCTCCGTATGATGAAGCCTTTGCCCGTTGATGTTGACTATCCAAAGGAGTTATTTGTCAAAGACCTCGAGTACCTGCCTCGCACCATATATCACATTCTGAGGTGTACTCTATGGCCTATCAAGGGATATACTCCTGACGTAAAGCTCGAAGACACAATGAAGACATTGGTCTTCTATATCATCAATGGCATCAGATTCAACACCCAAGACTTCTTCATCCGTCAGCTGGCTGCTTCCAGAATTGATTTGTTTTGCCTCAAGTTTTATGCTCCATGGGTCATGCAGCTCATTAAGCTTCACTCTACAATCAACTATCAAGCTTCAGCGCGCAATCAGGTTGTATTTTTGCCTAAAGTTGATATATCATATGAAGCCATATACCCCAAGCCTGCCAAGAAGCCCATACGTGAAGACAATGCTGCCTTCAAAAGCTTCACTCATCACCTTAAAGGGATTCATGTGCCAAATTCCACTCCTACTGCTATTGGTGCTCTTGTCGGTTAGCTCAGGCTACCGCATCGTGCTAACACCGAGGCAACAGCTAACACAGTAGCTCGAAGGCCCAAGAAGCGAACTCGTGTTCTGAATGATAGAGAACTTCTTGTATGACTTCACCAGAAGCAGGACATGCATCATGACTGGCTGAAGCGCCATATGCAGAGTCTTCTCATTGATGTCAATCGTATTCGCAACCTGGCAACCAAGAACTCATTTGTTGCCCATGAAGCTTGTCAGCGGTCCTGGAAGAGCCTCACACTTCTTTGTTCTGAAGATGATCTTCAAGCAGATGGCTTCATCGAGCGCTTCAAATTTGACTCCAGGCCTCCACAATCAACAAGTTGGCGTCCAACTCCTTCTCTTGAAGATTCTGAGTATTCATCTTCGGCTCCAACTGTTGTTGCTCGAGTCATAGATGAAGAGGACGACGCCACTTCACCGGCGATGGCTTCACTACACCAAGATTCTGCATCAGGCGCCTCCGCACCGCCCAACTCCAACGTCCACCCTGCTGCCCCAACATCTTCACCAACACCTCATGGTAACGAGTAGACACTCTATGTCTTCAAACCATTTTGTTCATTCCTGACAAAAGTGGGAGAAGCATATGAGTTGATAGTCTTCAAGCGGGTCCATACATGAGTCGGGTGCTTATTTTTGCTAAGTTCTTACAACCGTCGTTCTTGAACTATTGGTTGAGTTGTAACACTTAAAACTTGATGGGACATCTGCTACATTTTTTGTTGTTTCTATTGCGTGGTTGAATATCTATCTTATGCGCATGAAATCATTCAGCAGACGCCCATTTCTCATTATGCATATCATTATCTTCACTAAATCTTTGTATGCATGATGAATTGTCTCCATAAGATTGAGGGAGATCGCTACAAAGCAAAACATGACATGTTCATTTGCATTCAAAGGCAAATTACTTATATGCACATTTTCAGGGGGGGCCTCTCAATTTCATGAAGCCAATGATCGCGTTCTTTAACTTTCACATATTTATATCCCCGTTGAAAACTTCAACCAGTTTGTCATCAATCACCAAAAAGGGGGAGATTGTAAGTGCATCTAGTGCACCCCTAGTTGGTTTTGGAGTATTGACAGCAAACATGGTTGAGGGACTAATGTATTTGTGAGAATTGCAGGATAACACAGGTAGTAGTCCCTCATTGATTCGGTTTACCTACCAGAGATGACCCCTAAAAATGTATGAAGACATTGAAGACAATGGTGGTTCATGAAGACATTCATGTTGAAGATAATGACAATGAAGACATTCACTTGAAGACTATGGAGTGCGAATACATAGTTTCTTTTGTAGTTTCCTTTTCTTCTTTCTTGAGTCATAGGAACCACCGTACTGTTAAGTGGGGTTCAAGTGAACAAAGTCAAATGGCTGGAGTGATGTTGTGACACCCTGAGACAGATGCGCCAGGTGTCAGCCAATTATTCGTAGTCGCTGCCATGTCATCTACCTGTGTGTTGCACTTTGCCTTGTCATCATGTGCATTGCATCATCATGTTTTCAAAACTTGCATCCGTCTGAGTCCGCCCGTTCTCTCCGTTGTCCGTTCTGAGCCCAGACACACTTGCACGCGCCCGCGGCACCTCCGAATATTTATTATATGAGTGGCCGAAAAATGTTCTCAGAATGGGATGAAACTTGGCGTGTGGTCTTATTATAGCATAGGTAGACCGCCTGTCAGTTTTCGTTGCATTCGGAGCTTGTTTGATAACCCAGCGGATAACTATGGCGGCACTATCGTCGGTTAATTCGTCGGACGTTTCAGTTTCCGAAATGTGTGGCGGGCTGCACTTCTCTTCTCTCCCCTCAGCCCAAAGCCCTCCTACACAGCCCAATAGGCCTCTCCTAGCCTCCCCCGTGATCGGATCCGTCGGATCATGATCGGAGGGCTCAAAAATCCCCTCTAGACCAAACCCTAGCCCCCTTCCATATATATACCCCCTCCCTTCCAAAAATGGGCTAAACCTAGTCTTCCCCTACCTCTAGCTTCCTTCTCCTCGAAAATCGCGCCTCCAATCGCCTCCCCACCGATTTCAGCACGCGGCCACCTCACAGGCGCCATGTGTCGCGCCCTTATTGGCTGAACCGCCGCCCCCAGCCACTCCCTCGCCGCCATATGGCATAGCCACGTCTCTTTGGCCTCTCCCGCCGCTAGGACCGTCGGGGCCCGGATCCAGCCCGCTGTGGGCCGAATCGGGCCTGGAATCCGCCGCCGCGTGCCCGAGGCGCCTGCTCCCGTTGCGCCCGAGCCAGGGCTCGCCTGCTCCCGCGCCGAGCCGTCCGCCGTCGGCTGGTCCCGCTCGTCCGAGCGCCGCCGCCCAGCTCCTCCGTCGTCGCCGCCTCTCCACGGATCCAGGTCATGCCCCCGTCAGCTCCCCCCTCTATCTGCCTTCCCTTCTCGTTCCTTCCCTCACCAGCTTTCTCTCTCTCTCTCACAGCGCCGCCGCCGCCGAGCTCCCTCGCCGTCGCCCGGTGATGAGCCGCCGCCGGATCCGGCCGGAATGGATCCGCCTGCCGGCCTCCTCCGGCCTCGCTAGCCCTCGCCGGAGCCAGACCCAGTCGTCGCCGCCTGCAGGCTCGGCTCGACGACGACGTGCCTCCAGCGCCCCACATGGGCCACGCCCTCACCCACGTGGGCCAGGCCCAGCCACAGCTGGCCTCGCACCGGCCCACATCCGCGTCGCCTACCTCCTCTTCACCTTGGGCCGTGGCCCGCTATGGTGAGCCTCGGTCAGCCCGTTAACTCGCGCCCGAGCGTCGTTTAGTTAAACGATGCTCGCTCTGTTTTTTTTTCCTAAGTCAAAAAAACTGCCAAGTCCCTGTTATGTGTAAAAATGTGTGCATGTTTGACCTGTGATAACTTTTTGTGTGGTGATCCAATTGACGCATATGATATGTCCAAATGTTCGTTGTGATATGCTCTTCATATTGTTGTATTGTGGCATGCTTGTTTGAGTTCATCTTGAAGCCCTAATCATCGTTGCAAGAGTGCTATATGTTTAAAACTGCTGAAAACTGTTGTTATGTTAGCATGTTTGTGATGTGATAAGTTTGTGCATGTTGGTCCAAATGGAGTGTGTGATATGTCAAAATGTTCATTGTGAAGTGCTCTACAAGATGGTTGTTGTAGCATTCATGTTAGGTGCCATATTGCCATGTTTATCTCTGTTGCAAAACTGCAGTTGGCTGTTAAGTGCTGAAACTTGTTATGAGATGCTGATTTGTCTTGTTCATAGCTATTGGTGTGATTGTCTTTTATGCCACATGTCAGTATGTTTTAGAAGCAAAATCATGCCCTCTTTGCTGTGGTGCATTTCACTTTTCATGATATGCCTTGAGGTGTTTGCAACAAGCTTGTAAAGTAGCCTACTCGCTGTTATTGTTTCCTCAGACTTGTTGAAAAACTGCTAAGTCTGAAACTCTTAAACCTGATGCCATGTTTGCTTGATGCCTCACTCAAATCCATGCTTGTTTTGGGTTGTCCAATGATCATGCATTGTTCTCCATGTTATGCTCTATTCATCCATATCCTTGTTTGCATATAAGACCTGTTGTATCTTATTTATATCTTGCTCTCAAGTTGCTATAAATTGTTTCTGTCAGCCTGTTATCACCAAGTTCAGTTTTGCCATGTGAATTGCTAGTGATCTATGCATCCTATGACCTTGTTCTTTCCATGAGTAGCTTCATAAACATGCCTTCTTGCTGTTGGTTATCTTCTTATGCTATGTTATGCTCTGAGTTGAGTTTCACAAGCTTGCAAACATGCCTACTCGTCGTTGTTTCTGCCATGCTCTGTTATTTTCATTAAGTCTGAGAAATCTGTAAACTTATTGAATCTTGCCATGCTTATTTAATTCTGTTCTAGCAAGTTTTTGGGTGTGATATAAGTTCATGCTTGTTAAGTATGATGTCTATTTCACATCCATGCCTTTTATTATCATGTTTGGGTGTTGTAGCATATATATATATACCTTGCTCCAAAGTTGCTATGTTGCTATTAACTTCAGCTTTGCATTGTAACTTGTTTTGCTCATATCTTCTAGGCCGTTGCTCCGTTTTGAGCGTGTCTTGATTGAATCTTGTGTGTTTTTGCATGAAGATGCATAATATCATGTTGTTTACATGGTTGGAGTGTGTTTGCTTGTTGTTTGGATGCATCTTGCATATTTGACATGCTTGACTTGTTTTGCTCATATCTTCTAGGTCCTAGCTCCGAATTAAATGAACTTGATATGTAACTTGACTAGAATTTCGAGTAGTCATCATTGTGCATGTTAACTTGCTGTTTAACAACTTTAACTTAATGTTTGTTCAGATATGGACCAATTTCGAAATGTGTTTATGAGGACTTACCGGAATTGTTATATGTTGATTCCGGCCTCATTTAAACTTGTTGGTTTGTGTTGTTCTTTTATGCATCATCACTTGCCATGTTTTGCATCATATAGACTTGTCTTGCATCACACTTGGTTGAGCATCTTGTCATGTTCTTGGATGGTGTGTTTACCATGTTGTGTGCTTCTTCTCGCTAGTTCATTTTTCGTTGCGATCGTGAGGATTCGTTCGACTACACTTGGTTCGTCTTGTGGATTCTTCTTCGTCTACTTCATGGTCTCGTTCTTCTTCCTTGTGGCATCTCAGGCAAGATGACCATCCCCTTGGATACCTTTACAATCATTGCCATGCTAGCTGTCTCGATGCTATCGTTATATGTCGCGCTACCTATCTATTTGCCAGCCTCTCCTTGTTGCATGAAACCTCTAACCTTTGAAACCTTCCCAGCAAACCGTTGTTTGGCTATGTTACCCGCTCGCTCAACCCCTCTTATAGTGTTGTTAGTTGCAGGTGAAGATGAAGGTTGCTCCATGTTGGAACTTGTTGTTGGAATATCACAATATATCTTATATATATTAACACACCTATATACTTGGCAATGGGTGGAAGGCTTGGCCTATTGCTCGGTGTTTTGTTCCACTCATGCCACCTTAGGAGCCGATAAACCGGCGTTATGTTCCTTGATTTTGCGTTCCTAACGCGGTTGGGTATATGGGGACCCCTTGACAGTTCGTCTTTGAATAAAATTCCTCCAACAAGGCCCAACATTGGTTTTAATTTGCAACATAATAAAAACTTGATCAATTAATTGCATAGGGAGTTAGCGCTACCCGAGGATTCTTTCTACATACAGGGGGGCCAGTGCTGATGGTGTTGGTCCCAAACGGGCGGGCTGCGGGGCCGTCTTAGGGAAACTCGAGGTATCTGGCTCCCATAGGATGTCCCATCCGGTCGTGGCCTGAGACGAGATACGCGCGGCTACTATCAGGGTGTCGGCACGCAGGGAGGTCTTGCTGGACTTGTTTTACCATTGTTAAAATGTCTTGTGCACCAGGAATTCCGAGTCTGATTGGGCCTTCCCTAAGATAAGGGGTAATATTATTATTATCTCTGCTGATCGCGAGAGCTTGTGATGGGCTAAGTTGGGACACCCCTGTAGGGTTATGATCTTTCGAAAGCCATGCCCGCGGTTATGTGGCAGATTGGAATTTGTTAATGTCAGGTTGTAGAAAACTTGAGAGAGGATCCGTAATAAAATACACGAACCGCGTGAGTAACCGTGACCGTCTCTTTTCACTTTGAGAAGAGAACATGGTGGGGTTATGTTTGACTCGTAGGTAGTTCAGGATCTTTAGCGATCATTACTAGTTTGCGACCGTTTGCGTAGATGCTCATCTTATTCTTGTACTCGTAAGTTAGCCACCATATCTTAGCCGCTGCTGCAACTTCACCACCTTAACCTCTTCCTACCCCTTTAAGCTTTGCTAGTCTTGATACCCATGGTTATGGGATTGCTGAGTCCTCGTGGCTCACAGTTACTACAACAACAGTTGCAGGTGCAGGTTTCCGATGACTTGACGTGAGAGCGGTGTACTTGTGTTGGAGTTCTTCTTCTTCTTCGTCGGTCTTGGGATAGGATCCGGGTCGGCAGCCTGGGATAGCAGATGGATGTCGTTGTGCTTTTCATGTTTGCATCCGCAGTCGGATGTCTTGTATTGATGTTATTGTATTCATGTGACTTGTATGAATTGTTGTATCACCCATGTATGTATGTAATGGTACGATGTAATGATATCCATCTTTCTAAGCGCCCGAAATGCGGTTGTGCCCCAATCACGAGTGTGTCACGTGATCGGGATAGAATCGCATCTTGGGCCTGACAAGTTGGTACCAGAGCCTCGACCGACCATAGGAGCCCCCTTGATTGATCGTAGTTTGGCCGTTGTCGAGTCTAGCAAGAACTATTTTCGGAGTCTAGTTATATCAGAGAGTAGGAATTCTTTTTACTCCTCGGTCCCTTCGGCGCTCTGGTGAGGAATCTTGACGTAGGTGTTTTGAATTACTTCTCTTCCCCTTCAAATTTTTTTAGGATCACGTGGTTAGTTTTCATTCATTGTGATGTCAGTTCTTTCATCTGGTGCATCTCTCGTCAAGTCGTTTTGACCCTCCTCGTCTTTTGCTTCAATCATCGGTTATTTCCAACCGATGTTGTTTTCCCTTCCAAAGTTGTCTTTCCTTTTCCCACCCGCCCACCCTTTTCTTTTCGGAGCCAGAGTCCTTAATCGAGTATCCATCCTACTCGTGTGAATCCTTTGCATCTCAGGAGATTCGTTTGTGTTCTAATTTATTCGAGGTTGTCACCTCATTCGAGTCTTTCAAACATTCCGGTGCATCGTTTCTCACTCGAATAATCTTTTCCAACGGTGTTGTCTCTTTGGTGGGCTCATAACCCACAGGTCTTTTCCAGGATCTTACCTGACTCTTCTAATTTTCGGAGCTATTCCAAATTATGTTCGAAGTGTGACGTAAGAATGTATTCCATCAGTCACATGCCTTCTCCAAGACCGCATTCAAATTCTTTCATGTTTGGTTCAACCTTTCCTCTTTTAATTCTTCCAGAGTATCTCAATAATTTTGGTTGTGTTCCTTGTAGTCATCTGGAGACCGAAGAAGAGTTTTCCTCCGAATCTTGTCCGTCCTCTCGAAGATTCGTGGTTCTAGCTTCATGTTATCCTCTCAAGCTATTCCTTTAGTCATAAATTATTTTTCGAACCATCCGGAGTATTTCATGAATTCTTTTCATTATGTTCCTCCGAAGGCCATCATTTCAGAAGATTTCTTCGCTCTTAGTTTTCAACTTTGTCCTCCAAATATTCTTCATTGATGCCTCTTCGTTTGTCTCACATTCTTCCGGTGCTTCGTTCAAGTATTCTTTAATCAGTTTGCGATCTCTTCGTTCTCCCGTATCTAAATTCCCCAAATGCTTATTCTTCCCGGCGATTCATTCTCTTGTATTCACTCAATTTCAATTTCTTATGGTGGTTTGTTCTTTTCTTCACTCGGCTTTAATTCTTTACGGTGGTTTGCTCAAGAGTTCTTTTCCGGTGTTATCATATCAATTTTTCGTTTTCCAATCTTACAGGTGGTTCATGAATACTTTCTCGAGTTCTGAGCTATATCCCTCTTTATTCTATTTCAACGCGAATAAGTGGTATGCAATCCATTGTTTCTCACCAATTAATTGGTGGAGGGTAAGCATAACATAATTCTTATTCTTTTCATCAAGCGGATTTAATCCCTTCCTTCGGAGTTTGTTCTTGATGAATAAATTCTAGTTCCAAGTGCTTTAATCTTTTCCTTCTGGAGTTCAAAGTTTTCTCGGCTATCTCATCGGAACCTCGACTAATCATCGCAAGGCTTTATTCTTATTCTTTTCATCTCATCATCCTTTTGCTACTGGAGTTCTTCATGGTGGTTCATCATGGTTCAATTCACTCTTCAAGTGTTTATCAAATTCTTTTTGAGCAACTCAAGCATTATTCTTTTGTGTCCCGAGATGCAAATAATTCTCCGTATTCTTTTGAAGTGGAGTTTTGAATTTCTTCATTCTCAGCTAATCCATCTTTTGGTTGCGGCATAATTCACCTCAAGTTTTGAGATGTTTATATAAGTCCACAACAAGCTCATTCTTTGTTGTTGATTTTCTCAACAACTTTGTTCAAACCTTTATCCTAAGCATTCTCTTTCAAATTCATTCGCGCTCGAAGTTGTTCTTCTCTTATCCATTCTTTTAATTCCACTCTTTTAATTCTTCCGGAGGCATTGTGTTGTTGCTCTTGTCAAGTATCATTTCATCTTTTCAAGTTCTTGTTCCATTCCATTCATGTCAACCGGTGTGCTATTTCTTTCAGTTTCAGCCGGAGTGCTGCCCGAATTACTTCGTTCAAATTCCTTTCTATCTCTTATTAACCAGAGTGGTTTCAAATTCATTCTTGTTCCTTCAGCTCTTGTTTCGTGCCTTTCAACCTCCTTGATTCTCGTTGTATTCCTTGTTCCTCTTGTTTACCGAAGTCTTTGCAACTTCGTTCATCTCTGATGTATCCTTTCTTTCAAGTGGTTCAACCTCTTAAGGTTCTTTGATCTCACATTCGTCCTTTTTCTCTCCCGTCTCGTTCCTAAGATCTCGGGACGAGATCTCTTGTTAGTAGGGGAGTATTGTGACACCCCGAGACTGATGCGCTAGGTGCCAGCCAGTTATTCGTAGTCGTTGCCATGTCATCTGCTTGAGTGTTGCACTTTGCCTTGTCATCATGTGCGTTGCATCATCATGTTTTCAAAACTTGCATCCGTCCGAGTCCGCCCGTTCTCTCCGTTGTCCGTTCTGAGCCCAAACACACTTGCACGCGCCCCCGGCACCTCCGAATATTTATTTATGAGTGGCCGAAAAATGTTCTCGGAATGGGATGAAACTTTGGCGTGTGGTCATATATTTCATAGGTAGACCGCCGGTCAGTTTTCGTCGCATTCTGAGCTCGTTTGATAGCCCAACGAATAACTATAGCGGCACTATCGCCGGTTAATTTGTCGGACGTTTCGGTCTCCGAAACGCATGCCAGGCTGCACTTCTCTTCTCTCCCCTCGGCCCAAAGCCCTCCTACACGGCCCAATAGGCCTCTCCTAGCCTCCCCCGCGATCGGATCCGTCGGATCACAATCGGAGGGCTCAAAAATCCCCTCTAGACCAAACCCTAGCCCCATTCCATATGTATACCCCCTCCCTTCCAAAAATGGGCTAAACCTAGTCTTCCCCTACCTCTAGCTTCCTTCTCCTCGAAAATCGCGCCTCCAATCGCCTCCCCACCGGTTTCAGCACGCGGACACCTCACAGGCGCCATGTGTCGTGCCCTAATTGGCTGAACCGCCGCCCCCAGCCACTCCCTCGCCGCCATGTGGCATAGCCATGTCTCCCTGGCCTCCTCCCGCCACCAGGCCCGTCGGGGCCCAGATCCGGCCCGCCGTGGGCCGACTCGGGCCTGGAATCCGCCGCTGCGCGCCCGAGGCGCCTGCTCCCGTTGCGCCCGAGCCAGGGCTCTCCTGCTCCCGCGCCGAGCCGTCCGCCGCCGGCTCATCCCGCTCGTCCGAGCGCCGTCGCCACCTCTCCGCGGATCCAGGTCGCGTCCCCGTTGGCTCCGCTCTCTCTCTCTCCCTTCTCTTCTCGTTCCTTCCCTCACCAACTCTCTCTCTCACACACACACACAGCGCCTCCGCCGCCGAGCTCCCTCGCCGCCGCCCGGTGATGAGCCGCCACCGGATCCTGCCGGAATGGATCCGGAGCGACCGGATCCGGCCATCCCCGCCGCCCGCCGGCCTCGCCAGCCCTCGCCGGAGCCAGACCCAGCCGTCGCTGCCCGCAGGCTTGGCTCGACGACGACGTGCCTCCAGCGCCCCACATGGGCCACGCCCTCACCCACGTGGGCCAGGCCCAGCCACAACCGGCCTCGCACCGGCCCACATCCGCGTCGCCTACCTCCTCTTCACCTTGGGCCATGGCCCTCTATGGTGAGCCTCGGCCAGCCCGTTAACTCGCGCCCGAGCGTCGTTTAGTTAAACGACGCTCGCTCTGTTTTTTTTCCTAAGTCAAAAAAACTGTCAAGTCCCTGTTATGTGTAAAAATGTGTGCATGTTTGACCTGTGATAACTTTTTGTGTGGTGATCCAATTGACGCATATGATATGTCCAAATGTTCATTGTGATATGCTCTTCATATTGTTGTATTGTGGCATGCTTGTTTGAGTTCATCTTGAAGCCCTAACCATCGTTGCAAGAGTGCTATATGTTTAAAACTGCTGAAAACTGTTGTTATGTTAGCATGTTTGTGATGTGATAAGTTTGTGCATGTTGGTCCAAATGGAGTGTGTGATATGTCAAAATGTTCATTGTGAAGTGCTCTACAAGATGGTTGTTGTAGCATTCATGTTAGGTGCCATATTGCCATTTTTATCTCTGTTGCAAAACTGCAGTTGGCTGTTAAGTGCTGAAACTTGTTATGAGATGCTGATTTGTCTTGTTCATAGCTATTGGTGTGATTGTCTTTTATGCCACATGTCAATATGTTTTAGAAGCACAATCATGCCCTCTTTGCTATGGTGCATTTCACTTTTCATGATATGCCTTGAGGTGTTTGCAACAAGCTTGTAAAGTAGCCTACTCGCTATTATTGTTTCCTGAGACTTGTTGAAAAACCGCTAAGTCTGAAACTCTTAAACCTGTTCCATGTTTGCTTGATGCCTCACTCAAATCCATACTTGTTTTGGGTTGTCCAATGATCATGAATTGTTCTCCATGTTATGCTCTATTCATCCATATCCTTGTTTGCATATAAAACCTGTTGTATCTTATTTATATCTTGCTCTCAAGTTGCTATAAATTGTTTCTGTCAGCCTGTTATCACCAAGTTCAGTTTTGCCAAGTGAATTGCTAGTGATCTATGCATCATATGACCGTGTTCTTTCCATGAGTAGCTTCATAAACATGCCTTCTTGCTGTTGGTTATCTTCTTATGCTATGTTATGCTCTGAGTTGAGTTTCACAAGCTTGCAAACATGCCTACTCGTCGTTGTTTCTGTCATGCTCTGTTATTTTCACTAAGTCTGGGAAATCTGTAAACTTATTGAATCTTGCCATGCTTGTTTAATTCTGTTCCAGCAAATTTTTGGGTGTGATCTAAGTTCATGCTTGTTAAGTATGATGTCTATTTCACATCCATGCCTTTTGTTATCATGTTTGGGTGTTGTAGTATATATATACCTTGCTCCAAAATTGCTATGTTGCTGTTAACTTCAGCTTTCCATTGTAACTTGTTTTGCTCATATCTTCTAGACCGTTGCTCCGTTTTGAGAGTGTCTTATATGAAACTTGTGTGTTTTTGCATGAAGATGCATAATATCATGTTGTTTACATGCTTGGAGTGTGTTTGCTTTTTGTTTGGATGCATCTTGCATATTTGACATGCTTGACTTGTTTTGCTCATATCTTCTAGGCCGTAGCTCCGAATTAAATGAACTTGATATGTAACTTGACTAGAATTTCGAGTAGATCATCATGGTGCATGTTAACTTGCTGTTTAACAACTTTAACTTAATGTTTATTCAGATCTGTACCAATTTCGAAATTTGTTTATGAGGACTTACCGGAATTGTTATATGTTGATTCCGGCCCCATTTAAACTTGTTGGTTTGTGTTATTCTTGTATGCATCATCCCTTGCCATGTTTTGCATCATATAGACTTGTCTTGCATCATACTTGGTTGAGCATCTTGTCATGTTCTTTGGTGGTGTGTTTACCATGTTGTGTGCATCTTCTCGCTAGTTCATTTTCCGTTGCGATCATGAGGATTCGTTCGACTACACTTGGTTCGTCTTTGTGGCTTCTTCTTCGTCTACTTCATGGACTCGTTCTTCTTCCTTGCCAGATCTCAGGCAAGATGACCATCCCCTTGGATACCTTTACTATCATTGCCATGCTAGCTATCTCGATGCTATCGTTATATGTCGCGCTACCTATCTATTTGTCAGCCTCTCCTTGTTGCCATGAAACCTCTAACCTTTGACACCTTCCCAGCAAACCGTTGTTTGGCTATGTTACCCGCTCGCTTAGCCCCTCTTATAGCGTTGTTAGTTGCAGGTGAAGATGAAGGTTGCTCCATGTTGGAACTTGTTGTTGGAATATCACAATATATCTTATATATATTAACACACCTATATACTTGGCAATGGGTGGAAGACTTGGCATTTTGCTCGGTGTTTTGTTCCACTCATGCCACCTTAGGAGCCGATAAACCAGCGTTATGTTCCTTGATTTTGCGTTCCTAACGCGGTTGGGTATATGGGGACCCCTTGACAGTTCGTCTTTGAATAAAACTCCTCCAGCAAGGCCCAACATTGGTTTTAGCTTGCAACATAATAAAAACTTGATTAATTAATTGCATAGGGAGTTAGCGCTACCCGAGGATTCTTTCTACATACAGGGGGGTCGGTGCTGATGGTGTTGGTCCCATACGGGCGGGCTGCGGGGCCGCCTCGGGGAAACTCGAGGTATCTGGCTCCCGTAGGATGTCCCATCCGATCGTGGCCTGAGACGAGATACGCGCATCTACTATCAGGGTGTCGGCACGCCGGGAGGTCTTGCTGGACTTGTTTTACCATTGTCGAAATGTCTTGTGCACCGGGAATTCCGAGTCTGATCGGGCCTTCCCTAAGATAAGGGGTAATATTATTATTATCTCTGCTGATCGTGAGAGCTTGTGATGGGCTAAGTTGGGACACCCCTGCAGGGTTATGATCTTTCAAAAGCCGTGCCCGTGGTTATGTGCCAGATTGAAATTTTTTAATGTCAGGTTGTAGAAAACTTGACATAGGATCCGTAATAAAATACATGAACCGCGTGAGTAACCGTGACCGTCTCTTTTCACTTTGAGAAGAGAACACGGTGGGGTTATGTTTGACTCGTAGGTAGTTCAGGATCTTTAGCGATCATTACTAGTTTGCGACCGTTTGCGTAGATGCTCATCTTATTCTTGTACTCGTAAGTTAGCCACCATACTTATGCTTAGCCGCTGCTGCAACCTCACCACCTTAACCTCTTCCTACCCCTTTTAGCTTTGCTAGTCTTGATACCCATGGTTATGGGATTGCTGAGTCCTCGTGGCTCACAGTTACTACAACAACAGTTGCAGGTGCAGGTTTCCGATGACTTGACGTGAGAGCGATGTACTTGTGTTGGAGTTCTTCTTCTTCG
Organism: Secale cereale; assembly: GCA_902687465.1. Taxonomy (NCBI): domain Eukaryota; kingdom Viridiplantae; phylum Streptophyta; class Magnoliopsida; order Poales; family Poaceae; genus Secale; species Secale cereale. The sequence continues at coordinate 309,729,990 of LR738713.1, read as the reverse complement.
TCTTCGTCAGTCTTGGGTTAGGATCCGGGTCGGCAGCCTGGGATAGCAGATGGATGTCGTCGTGCTTTTCATGTTTGCATCCGCAGTCGAATGTCTTGTATTGATGTTGTTGTATTCATGTGACTTGTATGAATTGTTGTATCCCCCATGTATGTATGTAAGGGTACGATGTAATGATATCCATCTTGCTAAGCGCCCGAAATGCGGTTGTGCCCCAATCACGAGTGTGTCATGTGATCGGGATAGAATCGCATCTTGGGCCTGACAGATGCTCAACCAAAACCTATGTCTTCGAGCGAAGACTATGAGAGCAAATCTTATCCAGAGTTGGATAAGTCAGCTTTGCTTGTATCCCAAGCCAAGTTGTCGTGTGTGTTTGAAATCCGACCGTTGGACACGTTTCGGTTCCTTAGTGACTCAGAGTCATTTTGGACATATCATATCGGGTTGCCTCCTGGTTATAAATAGCCCACCGCCTACACCATAAATTGGTGTCTTCATCAAGCTACTCGTTCTATCTTCCAACGCATTTACATTTCAGTTTGTCTTCGTGAAGTCATTGCTTGCTCGCGTGATCTTTTGACTTCATTGTGTGAAGACTATTACATGTTTGGCTTCATTCTATCTTCCATTCCGATCTATTCTACCTAGCTGCTATTAGTCTTCGTGCTTTCACTATATTGCTTACTTGACTATGGCATGTCTAGTGTAGTTTATCTTCCGCTGCATATCATATAGGTTCAATTTGGTTGTCTATCTTCAAAGACCTCGTTTTTTGAAGACTTTCATAAAAATCACCTATTCAACCCCCCCCCCCCTCTAGTCGATAACTAGCTCTTTCACGTATAAAACATCCAAAATTGATACTATAATAGCATGGAACAATCAAAAATTATAGATACGTTGGAGACGTATCAGCAATCTATGGAGTGGTCGTTCTTTCGGTCTTCCGTTCGAGGAATTGTTCATGGACGGTTCGAGGGATCGTTCATCGACGGTTCGAGGGACTTCAAGTATGATCTACACTGACTCTTCTTCTTCTTTCGCTGCAGCTTGGAGTTTGTAATGATCTGATCCAAACCGTTATTTCATCTTCATAGTGTTACTGGTTGATCGTAGGGCGGTTTTTTTGTTTTTTACTATGTTACCCAACATCGTTGTCTTTAAAAAGCCTCCAGATTCCATTTCCTCACACTCAGTTTACTTTATATACTTTGTATTGCGAAAAACTTGCTCCCTCAAAGTTCTACGTTGTAAATACTTTGATGCGTTCCTTTCTATTCCGTTGCATGAGTTGCACTTAATTTAGTCTTCATTGTGTCGTATGCTACCATGTTTCTGCTTCTGTCTTTATGTTACTATGTAATTCTACTAAGTATTGTGTTGCTTGTGTAGTTAGTATTCACTACAACATTTATCCCTGCTAGTTGTCTCTGTTTTCCTCGAGTTAGTTCATTTTACCCAAAGTATTTTTCGAAAATCCCCATCCACCCCCTCTAGTTGACTATCCTTACATCATGGTCATTGCCGCGAAATCCCCACGACAATCACCGAAGAACATGATTGAAGCCTTGCTTGAACTTGTTGATCTTGAGGACTATGCATCCTCTATATTGTTAGGCCTCGTTCAAGAGCATCCAGCATGTGGATTCACCAAAGAACATGTTTGTACCGGTCCAAAGATCACCGCAAGATTTATCACAACTAACTTGGTGAGTTCTGAGGAACATGGCTCAAGGAGAACAGGGTGAAGACCTGTGTGTATTCAGAGCTGTGGCTTACCCTCTCGAAGGAGACATAGAACTATGCCAGCATTTTGAACTAGGGTAAACAAATTTGTGTGTCTTCGTCAAATTACTAGTTCTAATTCCTAGGTGCTCTACACATTATTTATTCCTGTGAGTTTCAAAGAATTTCCCCTTCCCTCTTTCCTTGTGATTGATTGTCAAGACTTCTGTGTACTTTCGTTAGGTTCCACAACTTAGAGCAACTCTAGCAGACCCCGCAAAACGCCCCGGCCCGCAAAATAACCGCCAAATTGCGGGTCGGGGCCAGAAAATCTGCACGACCAGACCCCGCATCCGGCACTGGCCCGCAAAAAATTTTGCGGGGCGCGGCAAATCTTCTCCCCTAACCTCTATCTTCACGGGCTGGGAGGCTGACCCGAGCTCAACCCCCATCCGGCGCGAGATTTGGCGGGAGGGACATTTCCGCGCGCCCTTTCCCGCTCCCCGCACCCTCCGCCACCATTGCCCCCCCCCTCCAAAAGCTCCGGCTGCTCCTCCCCGACCGTCCCTCGCCGCCATGGACGACCCTATGTTGTCCCCCGTCACCGTCGAGGTCGCGCACGCCCCTTCCCCTCGGGCGGATCTCGTCGCCGGCCATGTTGGCCCCCCCGGCGTCGCCCAAGCACACGTCGCGCCTGCCCGCAAGCGGCAGGGCGACGTGGTTGTGCAGGGCGGGAATCCGGCTGCCCCCGCCGCGATGGCCCGCGCTCCGGGCGCCAATGCCACAGTGTGATCCCGGCCGGTAGCGGAGAAAGCCGGCAAGGCCGCGGCCGTAAAACGGAGGAAGGTTCCGACTTCAAGGAAGCCATCTTCTTCAACCTCTCACTCCATCCCCCCGCAAGGAGGTGCTCCAGCGATGCCGTTCAATGGTGCGGCTCCCTCCGCGAACGAGGTGTTCGACGAAATGGCCGGAAGGTATATCTCTTCGGTCTTCGGCGATTCTCTTTCATTTTTCGCCGTTGTTTTCGATAGCTCGTGACTTGTTATCGTTCGCTATAGCGGTGGTTCGAACAATGTAACAACCGAGTTCGTGATGATCGACCCCCAAGATGATGCCGGACATGGGCGCATAACTTTGCATGCCCTCTTTTGCGTAATGAACTTCGCTTTTATTTACGCGCGAACTGTTTATGTCATTTGAATTTGAACTTGTTTATGAAACCCTATGATAAATTTCATATTTGTTGTTTTTCTGTTTGCGGGTCGTTGCGCTGTTGCCCGAGCAGAACCCTTATAGCCGACCCGTAAAAAAGCATATTCCGCGAATATACTTTTTTACGGGTCCGTTTGAGGGGTCTGCATCTGTGCTAGCCCTCGCCGGCCCGCAAAAGCGGTTTTGCGCGACCTGCAAAGGCGTTTTGCGGGTCGGCGTTTTGTAGGATCTGCTAGAGTTGCTCTTAGATTTTCATCAAGTGTTGTACTCTGTTTTTCTTGGTGAAGACTTTGTATGTGCTTAGACTGTTTAATTTACTCGCATCTATAGCCCGTTGTCTTTTGTTCCCGTGATAGCATGTTTACTACTGTTGTATTTACTTAGTAGTTTTGTTGCATGTCCCTTAGTTAGCTGCTTCTTACACTAGATTTAATCTGCAAACTTTACTATTATCCAGCTATTCTTCTATTTATTTAAGTACTTCCTCCGTTCCTAAATATTTGTCTTTTTAGACATTCAAATGGACTGCAACATACGGATGTATATAGACATATTTTAGAGTGTAGATTCATCCATTTTGCTTCGTATGTAGTCACTTGTTGAAATCTCTAGAAAGACAAATATGTAGGAACGGAAGGAGTATATCCTATTTCACAAGAATTTCTTGAAATCAACCATTCACCCCCTCGGATGATTCATTTTATCCTGCACACACCCTAACCATTTTGTCAACCTTTGACGGGAGGACTTCCTTGTTGTCCCCTCAGAGCGTAGCAAAACTTGAAGGTGCATAGACGAATCCTGATTTACAGGCTATGAAACACATGGAAAGAGAGGAACCCTTGTATTTTCATCGGACGGAGGGTGACTTATCTGAAGGTAGCCTAGCTCACCATGGCAGATATTTGCAGGCATAATTCATGTAGCTTCCTACTTCACTGACTAGTCCACATGTCTTATTTTTGGGATTCCGGTCCATAACCCCACCCCCACACACACATACACATACAAACAAATAGTCCTTTGTAAACAATCATATACCATATTATCTTCTACTAAAAGGCAAAACTCCTGCCAATTACCCAGAAGTAATCATATTTACAAACGAGGACCAGGAAGTTTGATTTGTTGATCCAAAGGCTAAGTTAGTACATACCTAATGAATACTAGAAATGTGATTACAAAACACAACAAAGCTCAGTGCAGAACTGCCACACAATCCGATCAGTCTTGAGCGTAAGAAGAAGCGTGCGGCAGCAAGCGCGGCTTTACAATGGACCTGGCGACCTCTGATTAATGTTGGGTTATTAGCTTTCTCTTTTACTCTGCCTTTTTTTATGAGAATACCATGTGTGCACTTTATTGAATATCCAAAAGAGTTACATCGTTCAACACTGATGGCAAACTAAAGCTAGGGGAATCACCATGACAGTGGAGGGAGCTCTATTTTTCTAATATAAAACACCCAATATGAATTTTGTTCACTAAATTAGTCAACGCTGGAGGGGGGGGG
>LR738713.1:309670413-309706126 GCA_902687465.1 Secale cereale | reverse complement strand
CGGGTTAACAAACGCCGGATAGATTCTGATATGAACCATAAGGCAACATAACCCTCATCGGTTTTCAACCATGTATCAACATGTCACAAGAGATGAAGCTCAAAAAATGTTCAAATCAAATATAAATCAAAAGACAAAAACAAGGCTTTCATAGTGAAAGGATCGATATGGTTGACTAGAGGGGGGGGGGGGTGAATAGGCAACTAACAATTTTTAGCTTTTCTTAACCACTTTAAATTAAGCATCAAAATAAGTTGTCTAGATATACTATTATGATGACAACTAAGGGAAAGAAAGGAAAACAACAACACAAGCAAGCTATAGGAATTAAACAAGTAAAGCTTACACAAGTAAAGGTAAGAAATAACCACAAGTGGAGACGGTGAAGACAAGGATGTGATATCGAAGTTCCTTCCCTTTGAGGGGAAGTACGTCTCCGTTCGAGCGGTGTGGAGGCACAATGCTCCCCAAGAAGCCACTAGGGCCACCGTATTCTCCTCACGCCCTTACACAATGCAAGGTGCCGTGAATCCACTAGTGGTGCCCTTGAAGGTGGCAACCGGACCTTTACAAAGAAGGTTGGGGCTCTCTCCATAACTTAATTGGAGGCTCCCAACGAAACCCCGGAGCTTCACCACAATGGATTGTGGCTCCGAAGTGACCTTTTCCGTCTAGAGTGCTCGAACACCCAAGAGTAACAAAATCCACACAAGAAAGTATGGGGGAATCAAGTTTCCTTTGGTGGAAGTGTAGATCTAGGTCTCCTCCTTCAATCCCTAGCAAATCAACAAGTTTGGTTGGCTAGGGAGAGAGATCGGGCAAGAAAGCTTCAATGGCATTAATGGTGGAGAGAGAGATGTAAGAGATAAGGTGGAGATGGGAGAAGGGGGGTCCTTAAATAGGGTCACCACAAATCCAACCGTTATGTGCAGATTTACATAGGACCGGTAGTTCCGCTGCTCCAACCGGTAGTACCGGTGAGTGAAGAAACCTGCGATCGTGCCACTAGAGCGGTACTTCCGGTGGCTTGCCCGGTAGTACCAGTCTTCCGGAGAAAACCGGAACTACCGCCCAACCTCCGGTCAACTACCGCTTGGAAACCAGAAGGTTTCAACCAGGGGCGGTAGTTGGGACGGTGGTTGGGCCGGAACTACCGCCTGGCAGATAGTTTCTGCGTGGTGGCAGTCAGAGCGGTACTACCGCTCCGAACACCGGTAGTACCAGTCATACCGGTGCTTCCGGGCCACCACCGGTCTACCACCGCACCCAGTACCAAGGGTATCACCCCTGAGCGGTACTTGGGGCGGTGGTTTGACCGGAACTACCGGCCACCGGTACAACCGCCCAATAGGGCGGAACTACCGCTGTGGAGAAATCTACAATAAGGAGAAATGACATGGGACCTCTCTCTCCACGAACGGAGGCAATATGGTGGGTGCAAAGAATCTGTGTGCGTGACTTGATTCACCAATTACCTTCCGATGTGGGTTCCCTCTTAATAGTATGGATTTCCTATGACCAAAAGAAACAGAAAGGCATCGGAAACTCCGTCTTCGATCTTTTCCTTAAAGAGAGAAAGTCTAATCGTCTTGTGCCACATGTTATCAACCTGAGTAATATTGACACATGATTAGACCAAACACGGATTGTCATCATCACCAAAACCTCAGGCAAGAGATGCTCTTACAATCTCCCCCTTTTTGGTGAATGATGACAACCACGAAACGATCACGGGAGTTTATAGAATAAAGGTAGAGCTCCCCCTGAATGTGAGCACTTAATAGAGTTTGCTTTTGGAATGCAAAAGTGCTGACACTAGGATCTATGCTCCCCCTAGGTTTTATAAACCAACCAGTGACTTAACATTAAAACAGATAAATAACAGATCATATGAAAGCAAAGTGCATGGATAATTAAGATAGTGGCACATGTCTTACACCATGCAACAGGAGTTCACGGTAACGAAGTTCAAAGAGCATAGAAACTAAGGAAGTTCATAGAGAAGCACAAATAAACACAAGCACCAAGAAACACTCCCATACAACTCCTGTGACCTAGCAATACTCAACTCTCCCCCTTTGGCATCAAGCACCAAAAAGGAAAAGAGTGAGACTAACGCCCCATGGCTCAGTACAGCTCCTCGCCAGTCGCCAGAGAGTCATCGGAGTCACCATCGTCGGAGTCTTCAGTGTCCTCGTCGTCCTCAGCAATCTCAGCATCAGTCTCCATTGCATCCACCGTCGCTCGAGTGGTGGAGGTGGTAGGCTCATCATCTGACCACTGACAGTTGGCAAGGCACCACTTGTCCTCAGGGGTGATGCTCTTCTCGGAACCGCTCTTCACATCAGGCACATTGAGGTGCCTCATCAACTTAATCTGCCGGCGTCGCGCCATTTTTTCATTCACATGGGCCTTGTAGAGCTTCCTCTGGACGTGAGACTGCAGACAGAAGGTCTTCTTGACCTTGGCAGTAAGTTTCTCCACCCAGGAGGGCTTGGCCCCAGCCTCTAACTCAAAGTCATCATCATCTGAGGTAGCAAAGACATCCTCCTCATTGCCCGCAGCGAACCTAGGAGTCTTATGCTTCTTCTGTCTCAGTACCTTAACCTCATGCTCCGTGAGCCTGTCTGGAGTAGAAAGAGGCACTCCAGGCCTCCTCACTTCCCACACTGAGTAAAGGAAACGCATCACAAAGGGAGCGTAGATTGGTACCTTGCGGTACCAGACACAGTTGTACATCTCCTCCCACATCCATTTGGAAACATCAAAAGTAATGCCCTTGCCACGCTTTGTCTTCATTGCTACAAGCAGATCCACAAGATAGCCATAGATATCATCCTGGTTCCCAACTTTGGGCAGCAGCACACACCGGAACACACGGTGAAGGATGTCATAAACAGGCAGGAGGTCATTGGATTTACCTACTATGCCATGACCAGGGATATAGAGAGGAGCAAGCTTCACTTTATCCATGGGTTGGGCCCGGTCGTGAGGACGGAGACCACCTTGTCCCTCTAAGCCAGTGTCCTCATAACCCAAGGCATTGCAGAAATCACTCCAGGGAACACGGAAGAACTCATCCCGGCACAAAAACGAGAGGTGACGCTGATCGTCACTGCCGAAGTGGACAGTAGCATAGAACTGATGAATGAGTTCCACATCAAAGTCACAACGCAGCTCCATGAGCTTGACCAAATCAAACTCCTCACAGACTTCCAGAGCCTCTCCAAAGTAAGCAGGGTTGCTTCTCCACTTGGCAAGGTCAATAGACCACATACGGGTGAACTTGTTCTTGTGGTGCTCAAAGATGTCATCCACAATCCTCAACTGCATCTCATTGCGGAAGCGAGGATTATTCCAACGAGGAGGAGGTCGTGCGGTGTAGGGGTCTTGAAACCGAAACTTCTCCCAGTCGGAAAGCTTTCATTTGTGCATAGGAAGCGCTGCACGCTGCTTGGCTGCCACTGGCTTCTCTCGGCGTGTTGTTTTGGAGGGAATCACAACCTCGGGAACATCTTCATCATCGGCTGGCCTCTTGCCCCTACGGGCCTTCCTTTTGGCAAACTGACCAGAGCGAGAGCTAGAGCCACCTGCAAACACACACGGAGAACACATAGCAACCCAGAAAAGATGAGAGGAATGTACACAAGAGTGGAAGAATAATTCACTAGTACGTACGAAGAATAGAGGCAATGCATATAAGTTCAGAGCAACCGGTAGTTCCGGGATTAGCACCGGTAGTTCCCGCCAGCGGTAGTACCGGTCGAGTGACCGGTAGTACCGCTGATAACGGATCTACGAAGATGATGGAACCTACCCGATCTCAAAAACTACATGCACGGTGTCTATTCTAATTACGCACAAGTGAATAGGAAACTATACGGACCTCTCCCTCAAATCATTTAGCCAAAAATGAAGGACTACACGCATTGCCCTAGAAAGAGGATTCAAGAAGAACCCTAATACCAAGAAGAAGCAGGGCAATACCGGTATCCATGGGAGGAGATCGAAGGAGAAGCGGCCTCCACGGAGCAGATCCAGTGAAGGGCCGACGGATCCGTAGAGCCGGAGGGCGCTACGGGGCAGTGAGCGGAGTAACCGGCGGCTGGGGCGGAATAATGAACGGGTGAGGAAGAAAACCTCTTCACCCCGTGCTTTATATACCCGCCCAGATCAGCACCGGTAGTACCGATCCGGGGACCGGTAGTACCGGTCCGGCTGCTGCCAGGTGGTGGAGCGGTACTTCCGCGCCAGGCGGTAGTTCCGCTACGCAACACCGGTAGTACCGGCTGGGGGTACAGGTCAGAGCACCAGCGGTAGTACCGCCTGCTCTAGACCGGTACAACCGCTGGGCTGAAAACCAGTGATTAAGCGGTAGAACCGCTCGAACCACCGGTTGTACCGCCAGGGTATGCCCACTCACTCCATGATAACAAGCTTGTGTACATTTGGAGTAGATGGCTGGGATGGGATGGCTTGGGATGGAGCAAGTCACTGTAGTACGAGAAAAACACGAAGACCAAAAACCAACCAGAAAGAAAACGGAGGGCGGTGGCCGGAGCCACCAATGTTAGAGTCAATTGGCATGGCACCGCGAAGAATTATCCTTGGGCCCATAACCATAACTCATCTTTGAAACACAAGTGTCATCATAAATGACGAATGTGAAAAGCGTATCAATTTATGCATAGTGGGGGGAGGGTGAGTTCATTGAGAGAACACCACTCCCCCTATTTCCATGCCTACACCTAGACTAGACAATATGATGAGTATGGTGGGGTGTGCACGTGCTCAAGCCACATTGCTCAAATCAATGATATTTAGCTCATGCCTTAACTCGCGAAATCTTGCTTCATCCAATGGCTTCGTGAAGATGTCTGCAAGGTTTTCATGAGTGTTGACGTAGTGAAGCTCGATCTCTCCTTGCCAAATGTGATCCCGGGTGAAGTGATACCGAATCTCAATATGCTTCGTCTTGAAGTGTAGCACCGGGTTGAGAGAAATCTTGATGGCACTTTCATTGTCACACCAAAGAGGCACTTTGTCACAAGTGACACCGTAATCCTTTAAAGTTTGCCTCATCCATAAAAGTTGAGCACAACAACTGCCAGCAGCCACATACTCTGCTTCGGTGGACGAGAGAGATACACAACTTTGCTTTTTGGAAGACAAACTAACAAGAGAGCAACCAAGAAATTGGCACCCTCCCGAAGTGGACTTCCTATCCACTTTGTCTCCCGCCCAGTCAGAATCAGAAAAACCTACAAGGTTGAAATTTGCTCCTCTCGGGTACCATAAGCCAAAGTTTGGGGTATGAGCCAAATATCGAAAGATTCGCTTGACAGCCACAAAGTGACTCTCCTTAGGTGAGGCTTGAAACCGTGCACAAATTCCCACACTCAACATAATATCCGGTCTAGATGCACAAAGGTAAAGCAAGGATACGATCATAGAGCGATATACCTTTTGATCCACCGCTTTACCATTGGGATCAATGTCAAGTTGGCATTTGGTTGGCATAGGAGTAGTAGCCGACTTGACATCACTTAAATTGAACCTCTTGAGCATGTCTTGAGTATACTTGGATTGTTTGATGAAGATGCCCTCTCTTCTTTGTTTGATCTCAAATCCAAGGAAGTACTTCAACTCTCCCATCATGGACATCTCAAAATGTGTGGTCATGAGTGCGGCGAACTCATCATTGAAAGCTTTGTTAGGAGAACCAAAGATAATATCATCAACATATAGTTGGCATACAAACAACTCCCCTTTGACCTTCTTAGTAAAAAGAGTGGGGTCAATTTTCCCAATTTCAAACCCACGATCTTGTAACAACTCGGTAAGATGCGCATACCATGCACGCGGGGCTTGTTTAAGGCCATAGAGTGCCTTATCGAGTTGGTACACGTGATTGGGGAACTTAGGATCCTCGAACCCTGGGGGTTGTTTAACATACACCAACTCATTAATGGGACCATTAAGAAATGCACTTTTCACATCCATTTGTTGCAATTTAAAGTTATGATGGGAAGCATAGGCAAGCAACAAACGAATGGATTCAAGACGAGCAACGGGGGCAAAGGTTTCACCGTAGTCGATACCCTCGACTTGGGAGTAGCCTTGAGCCACCAGACGTGCCTTGTTGTGGATGACAATGCCATGGGCATCTTGCTTGTTCTTAAAGATCCATTTGGTTCCAATGACGTTATGGTTCTCCTTTGGTCTTGGCACCAGACGCCACACCTTGTTGCGCTCGAAGTTATGGAGTTCTTCATGCATGGCATTGAGCCAATCAGGGTCTTCGAGCGCCTCATAAACCTTCTGAGTTTCAACACAGGAGACAAAAGCTTGATGAGCATAATAGTTTGCTAATTGTCTACGAGTGCTTACCCCCCTTTTTATGCTTCCTAAAATGTTCTCGATGTGATGCTCGTTGGAAGCAAGCCTGGAGGCAACTTTTGCAGCACGACGCTCTAATTGCTCTTCAAGTGTTAACTGAGGAGCACTGAGTTGATCATCTTGAGCGTCGTCAGGAGCTAGATCTTGATCTTGAGCTTCCTCTTGACCTTGATCTTGCTCGGGGAACAGAACTTGGCCTTGTGCATCATTTGGTGGCTCCCCACCAACTTGAGATTGATCTTGCACTTGGCCTTGTTCATCAGGTTGAGGGCCTTCACTTTGTTCTTCGGAAGCGTGTGGGTCTTGGGTTGGTGATGGTTCCACTTGAGTGGAATATTGTCCTTCTCCTTCGGCCACAAGGGGTTCCTCAATGGGTAGGATATATCCAACACCCATTCTTCTTATGGCTCGAGGAGGAATTTCATCACCTGCATCACAAGTACCACTTTGCTCCACTTGGGAGCCGTTATTTTCATCAAACTCTACGTTACTCGTCTCCTCAATGAGTCCATTGGACTTGTTGAGGACACGGTAAGCATGAGAGTTTGTAGCATAACCAACAAATATGCCCTCATGAGCTCTAGATTCAAATTTAGACAAACGAACACCTTTCTTGAGAATGAAACACTTACACCCAAATACCCGGAAGTACTTGAGATTGGGCTTGTTTCCGGTAAGAATCTCATACGGAGTTTTGTTCAAGCCTTTGCGGAGATAGAGACGATTTGAAGCATGGCAAGCGGTGTTGATGGCTTCGGCCCAAAAGTTGTATGGAGAATTGAATTCAGCCATCATGGTTCTTGCAGCATCTATTAAAGTTCGGTTCTTTCTCTCCGCTACACCGTTTTGTTGAGGGGTATATGGGGCTGCATATTGGTGTTTGATCCCCTCATCACCAAGAAACTCACCCAAGGTGTAGTTCTTGAACTCGGTGCCGTTGTCACTTCTGATCATCAAAATCTTTGCTTCATGTTGTCGTTGAGCTTCATTTGCAAAGTTGATGACGGTTTGTTGGGTCTCACTCTTCTTCTTGAAGAAGTATACCCAGGTATATCTTGAGTAATCATCTACAATCACCAAGCAATACTTCCTACCCCCAAGACTATCAAAAGTAGGAGGCCCAAAGAGGTCCATGTGGAGGAGCTCTAGGGGTCTCTTTGAATAGATGATAGTCGTGGGAGGGTGAGCCTTCTCATGTATTTTCCCTTCAATGCACGCCCTGAAAGCACGATCTTTGGCAAAGCTAACATTTGTTAGTCCTCGGACATGGTCCCCCTTGAGAAGACTTTGCAAAGATCTCATATTGACGTGGGCCAAACGGCGATGCCAAAGCCATCCCACATCAACTTTAGCCATTAGGCATGTCGCGACCTTAGTGGGTTGCTTCGAGAAGTTAACCACATACAGACCATTCTCGACATGCCCAACATAGGCTACTTTAAGAGTCTTGCTCCACAAGAGGGCCACGGAATCAATATCAAAGAATGTAGCAAAGCCCATGAGTGCAAGTTGGCGAACAGAAAGTAAATTGTATGCAAGGGACTCAACATGCATGACTTTCTCGATCGTGAGATCATGAGAGACAACAACCTTGCCAAGTCCCAATACCTTAGAAGATGAAGCATCACCCCATTCGACGTTGGTGGCCATAGATGAACCGAGATGCACGTCCACCACCACCAAGTCTTTGCTTCCGGTCATATGATTTGTGGCTCCGCTATCGAGCAACCATGATCCCCCACCGGAAGCAAACTCCTACAATAGATCAATGCTTGGATTTAGGTACGCATTTGGTAATGGGTCCTTTGAGGTTAGTAACAAGGGTCTTAGGAACCCAAATGGACCATTCAATGTACTCATAAGAAGAACCAACAATTTTAGCAAACACATGGCCATCACTGGCACGGCATAAAACATATGAAGGATTAAAATCGCCGGCCATGTTTGATGGTATGGTGGAGTTTTTCTTGACACCACCACTTTTCTTCTTGGTTGACGTGCCCTCTCCTTCTTTCACAAAGGATTGTCGGAGAGGGGGTGGTTGCTTGGTCTTGTCATTCTTCTTCTTCTTGGACTTAGGAACAAACCCAATTCCTTCCTTTGCCACAACTTCCTTTTGATTGCTCAAAAGGGCGTTGAGGTTCTTCTCACCTTGTATGCAAGTCACAAGGCCTTTCTCAAGTTGCTTCTTCAACTCGGCATTCTCTTCAACAAGATGCACATGCTCGCAACATGGGTTAGTAGCATTTGCATTATCAATTAAAACCATGCGAGGAAAGATAGCCTTTTCCTTGGTTAGCGAAACTTGGAGTTGATCATGAGACTCCTTGAGAATAGCATGCATTCCTTTCAAGGCCTTATGAGCCTTTTCAAGTATGTCAAACTCCTCTTTGAGTTTAGCATGATCAACCTCAAGTTTTGCCTTCTCGGAGTTCAGGACGCGAGAGACAACTAAAGCATGATCAAGATCTTTCTTTAATTTAGCATGACCATCGTTGTGTGACTCCTCAAGAGCCAAACGAAGACCACGCTCTTCCTCTAGGGCGTTAGAGAGATCTGATATCTCATCGGCATAGTCTCGACTATGTCCTTCCATTTTAGTAATGGTTTCCTCATGAGCCTCGATCGTGTCATTGGCCTCACCGAGTTGTTCCAAGAGAGCAACAAAATGCTTCTTGGGTTTGCCCTTGAGATTTTTCATGAACAACTCAAATTCATTTTCTCCCTCCTTAACACCCTCACCCTCATCAATATAATTGGTCAATGAGGGATTAGAAGAGATAGTAGTATTGATGTTTGGGGTTACCTTGTTGGTGGCCTTGGCCATGAGACACTTGGCGGTGATGTTCTCGTTTGGTGAGTCGAAGAGAGATGAGTGCGGAGTAGTTGCAATTGCAATTGTGGCCATAGTGGTCACCTCATCGTCTTCATCATTATCATCATCCTCCACATATTCTTCTTGGGCCACCAACACTTTCGGAGGAGTCTTCTTGATGAAGTTGTTCTTGTTGGGGTAGGACTTTGACTTGTCTTTCCGAATAAGCTTGCCTCCAAAGTCTTCTCTCTTCTCATATGGGCAATCCACAACGAAGTGACTTACATTTCCATAGTTGAAGCATGTCCTTACTCGTTGCTTTCCCTTGTTCCCACTTGAGTTGTTCCTGTTGAAGTTGGATTTTGTGTTCTTCTTGCCCCAGAATTGCCTTGAAGCAAGAGCCATGTGCTCATGATAGGCATATTTTGTGTCCTCGGGGCTACACTCATCATCATCTTCTACTTCCTCCTCTTCCACACAAGCCTTGGCCTTCAGTGCAAGATTAGGCTTCTTTGATCGTTGAGCTCTTAAGACCGCATTGTCAGCGGTCACATCCAAGATCCTCATGGCAACAAATTCATCCAACACTTCATTTGAGGATAAAGTGTGGAAGTCCGGTCTCTGACGTATGACAGAGGACATGGCCTTATGATAGGGCATCATGGCCTTGAGGAACTTGCGCTTGATCCAATTGTCATCCGTATCCTTGCTGCCATGATCTCGAAGAGAAACCGCAAGGATAGTTAATCTTCGATAAAGTTCATGAGGATCTTCATCTTCGATCATAGAAAACTCATCAGCTTCATCTTGCACCACTTCATAGTTGGAGCGTTGAATACTGGTGCTTCCCTTGTACATCGTGCCAACATGCTCCCAAGCTTCCTTGGCCACAGTGAAGGGTCGAAGGTGTGCAATGTCTTCTGGAGGGATAGAATCTTGAAGAATGCAAAGAGCAGACTCGTTGAACTGATGATCTGCAGTTTCTCTTGGAGTCAAGTTGTCGGGATCATACGGATAGAAACCTTGCTCAATGATTCTCCAAAGGTTAGTAGAACAATGATTAATATGACGTTTGAAACGAAACACCCAAGTAGCAAAATCAGTATTTTTGATAAACTTGGGAGGGGGCCCAATGGAATTTAAATGCGGTGTGGGAACGGGTCCTCCATAGTGAGTAGGAGGAGCAGATTGGGCAAATTTCCCACTCCCATTCTTAGTAACAGGGGCTTGCTCACTACTAGATTCTCCTTTGTCGGGATTAGCCTCCGACACGTTGGTAGCGGGACGAGCCACTTCCAACGGTGTGGTGGATAATTTAAGCCCCTCAAGCAACTCTTTAAACACGCCTTTGACCTCGCTCGCTAGTGATTCTTTCAATGTGGTCAAGGCCACATTGAACTCCTCACGAGAGACCGAGGCTCCCCCATCAGGCGTAGGCAAGGACGGAGTTCCACCGGAATGGTCCTCCGTCTCGACTACGTTGTCACCCATACTCTTTGGACGGTAAAGTCCTCAGAAAGAGACGAGGCTCTGATACCAATTGAAAGGATCGATATGGTTGACTAGAGGGGGGTGAATAGGCAACTAACAATTTTTAGCTTTTCTTAACCACTTTAAATTAAGCGTCAAAGTAAGTTGTCTAGATATACTATTATGATGACAACTAAGGGAAAGAAAGGAAAACAACAACACAAGCAAGCTATAGGAATTAAACAAGTAAAGCTTGCATAAGTAAAGGTAAGAAATAACCACAAGTGGAGACGGTGAAGACAAGGATGTGATATCGAAGTTCCTTCCCATTGAGGGGAAGTACGTCTCCGTTGGAGCGGTGTGGAGGCACAATGCTCCCCAAGAAGCCACTAGGGCCACCGTATTCTCCTCACGCCCTTACACAATGCAAGGTGCCGTGAATCCACTAGTGGTGCCCTTGAAGGTGGCAACCGGACCTTTACAAACAAGGTTGGGGCTCTCTCCACAACTTAATTGGAGGCTCCCAACGAAACCCTGGAGCTTCACCACAATGGATTGTGGCTCCGAAGTGACCTCTTCCGTCTAGAGTGCTCAAACACCCAAGAGTAAAAAAATCCACACAAGAAAGTATGGGGGAATCAAGTTTCCTTTGGTGGAAGTGTAGATCTAGGTCTCCTCCTTCAATTCCTAGCAAATCAACAAGTTTGGTTGGCTAGGGAGAGAGATCGGGCAAGAAAGCTTCAATGGCATTAATGGTGGAGAGAGAGAGGTAAGAGATAAGGTGGAGATGGGAGAAGGGGGTCCTTAAATAGGGTCACCAGAAATCCAACCGTTATGTGCAGATTTACATAGGACCGGTAGTTCCGCTGCTCCAACCGGTAGTACCGGTGAGTGAAGAAACCTGCGCCCGTGCCACTAGAGCGGTACTTTCGGTGGCTTGCCCGGTAGTACCGGTCTTCCGGAGAAAACCGGAACTACCGCCCAACCTCCGGTCAACTACCGCTTGGAAACCAGAAGGTTTCAACCAGGGGCGGTAGTTGGGACGATGGTTGGGCCGGAACTACCGCCTGGCAGATAGTTTCTGCGTGGTGGCAGTCAGAGCGGTACTACCGCTCGGAACACCGGTAGTACCGGTCTTACCGGTACTTCCGGGCCACCACCGGTCTACCACCGCACCCAGTACAGAGGATATCACCCCTGAGCGGTACTTGGGGCGGTGGTTTGACCGGAACTACCGGCCACCGGTACAACCGCCCAATAGGGCGGAACTACCGCTGTGGAGAAATCTACAATAAGGAGAAATGACATGGGACCTCTCTCTCCACGAACGGAGGCAATATGGTGGGTGCAAAGAATCTGTGTGCGTGACTTGATTCACCAATTACCTTCCGATGTGGGTTCCCTCTTAATAGTACGGATTTCCTATGACCAAAAGAAACAGAAAGGCATCGGAAACTCCGTCTTCGATCTTTTCCTTAAAGAGAGAAAGTCTAACCGTCTTGTGCCACATGTTATCAACCTGAGTAATATTGACACATGATTAGACCAAACACGGATTGTCATCATCACCAAAACCTCAGGCAAGAGTTGCTCTTACACATAGGCTGCCAAACGTTAAAATCAAGTGTGTTCAAAGGGCCGCACAACCGCTGGGTTAAACCTTCACTCAACCTGATAAGCCGGGCCTCACTTGACCAATCGTCTTTTTAACTTTGACAAGTTCAGTGTCTGTATAAGATTGACTTGTCAAAGTATGGCGGGTCATTCCAGTCAATCTGGTTAGAGTGGCAAACTTAAAAAGGTAGGATAACCCAAATTTTTAGGTGAATACACCTGGCTTCCAAGCCTATTACAAGGGTCAGAAAACTCTTTGTCCATTTAACAAAGAGCCCCCAAGTAACATTTTATTCCTGGCATACACGCCGGAGGAATCGGGTATTCACAGTTATGCTCGATTGAGCAAGAAGCCCCCATATAATTTGTAACAAGTCAATAAAGTAGGATACCCATGTTTGAACCGCGCATCATGGAAGCAAGTTCTCTTTGGCAACCTTTAATTTTTTTGCAAGAGATAAATTCTTCTTTAGCCGGATTTTGAACCGGAATCTCCATTTTGAGTCGGATTTTAAACCGGATATTGAGAGCTTCCAAGCTTTTGTGGGAGACAGATTTCCCTTGAACCAGAATACAAATTTTGAGCCGGATATTTCTGACGGTTCTTAAACTTTCATCAATATAGAAGTAGTCTCCGGGGCCGGGTTATTTTTCCCTCCAATGACCCGGAGTTCTTGAATTCACTGACACCAGCCAATTCTGCCGAGGCATGTCATTGTAGCCCGCGAGTCTCAAGACGACTCGGGGAGTTGTCTTGAGATTCTTCATACTTGGCCATGGTATAAACCGACATGTAGTTGAACAGCGGAACATTGAAATCTATTGATAACCCACAAGTGTAGGGGATCGCAACAGTTTTTGAGGGTAAAGTATTCAACCCAAATTTATTGATTCAACACAAGGGGAGCCAAAGAATACTCTTAAGTATTAGCAACTGAGTTATCAATTCAACCACACGTGGAAACTTAGTATCTGCAGCAAGATAGTTTAGTAGCAAAGTAATATGATAGTGGTGGTAGCAGCAATAAAAGTAAAGGTAGTGTTTTTGTAGTTTTGTAATAGTAGTAGCGGAAAAGTAAATAAGCAACAAGCAAGATGTGAAAAAGCTCGTAGGCATTGGATCGGTGATGGGAAATTATGTCGGATGCAATTAATCATGTAGAAGTTATAACCTAGGGTGACATAGAACTAGCTCCAGTTCATCAATGCAATGTAGGCATGTATTCCGAATATAGTTATACATGCTTATGGAAAAGAACTTGCATGCCATCTTTTGTCCTACCCTCCCGTGGCAGCGGGGTCCTATTGGAAACTAAGGGATATTAAGGCCTCCTTTTAATAGAGTACTGGACCAAAGCATTAACACATAGTGAATACATGAACTCCTCAAACTATGGTCATCACCGGGAGTGGTCCCGATTATTGTCACTTCAGGGTTGCCGGATCATAACACATAGTAGGTGACTATAGACTTGCAATATAGGATCAAGAACACACATATATTCATGAAAACATAATAGGTTCAGATCTGAAATCATGGCACTCGGGCCCTAGTGACAAGCATTAAGCATAGCAAAGTCATAGCAACATCAATCTCAGAACATAGTGGATACTAGGGATCAAACCCTAACAACACTAACTCGATTACATGATAGATCCCATCCAACCCATCACCGTCCAGCAAGCCTACGATGGAATTACTCACGCACGGAGGTGAGCATCATGGAATTGGTGATGGAGGAAGGTTGATGATGACGATGGCGACGATCTCCACTCTCCGGAGCCCCGAACAGACTCCAGATCAGCCCTCTCGAGAGAGATTAGGGCTTGGTGGCGGCTCCGTATCGTAGAACACGATAATTCTTCCTCTCTGATTTTTTTTCTCCCCGAAAGTGAATATATAGGATCTGGGGATACGTCGGTGGAGCACCAGGGGCCCACGAGGCAGGGGGCGCGCCCCCACCCTCGTGGACAGGGTGTGGGCCCCTGTTCTAGATCTTCTTGCAGGTATTTTTTATATTTTCCAAAAGAATTCTCCGTGGATTTTCAGGTCATTCCGCGAACTTTTTATTTCTGCACAAAAACAACACCATGGCAATTCTGCTGAAAACAACGTCAGTCCGGGTTAGTTCCATTCAAATCATGCAAGTTAGAGTCCAAAACAAGGGCAAAAGGGTTTGGAAAAGTAGATACGTTGGAGACGTATCAACTCCCCCAAGCTTAAACCTTTGCTTGTCCTCAAGCAATTCAGTTGATAAATTGAAAGTGATAAAGAAAAACTTTGACAAACTCTTTTTGCTCTTGTTGTCGTAAATATGTAAGCCAGCATTCAGGTTTTCAGCAAGATCATGAACTAACCACATTCACAGTAACTTTCAGGTCTCAAGTCTACTCATATCAATGGCATAATCAACTAGCGAGCAATAATAATAAACCTCGGATGACAACACTTTCTCAAAACAATCATGATATGATATAACAAGATGGTATCTCGCTAGCCCTTTCTGAGACCGCAAAACATAAATGCAGAGCACCTTTAAAGATCAAGGACTGACTAGACATTGTAATTCATGGTAAAAGAGATCCAGTCATGATCATACTCAATGCAAATTAATAGTAATACATGCAAATGACAGAGGTGCTCTCCTACTGGTGCTCTTTGATAAGAGGATGATGACTCTGCATAAAAGTAAATAGATAGGCCCTTCGCAGAGAGAAGCAGGGATTTGTAGAGGTGCCAGAGCTCGATTTTTAAATAGAGATGAATAACATTTTGAGTGGTATACTTTCATTGTCAACATAACAACCAAGAATCTCGATATCTCCCATGCTACGCACATTATAGGCGGTTCCCAAACAGGATGGTAAAGTTTATACTCCCCCAACCACCAACATGCACACTCCACGGCTAGCCCGAAACAACTGGTACCGTCCAAACCAGCAACAGCCCTGAGGGAGTTTTATTTAATCATTATAATTTTGAGCATGGGACTGGGCATCCCGATTACCAGCCATTTTTCTCATGAATGATGAGCGGAGTCCACTCATCATGAGAATAACCCACCTAGCATGGAATATATAGACATCCCTATTTGATACATGAGCTGTTCAAGCATACTAAACATAATTTCATTTGAAGGTTTAGAGTTTGGCACATACAAATTTACTTGGAACGACAGGTAAATACCACATATAGTAAGGTATAATGGACTCATGTGGAATAACTTTGGGGTTTATGGAAGTGGATGCACAAGCAGTATTCCCACTTAGTACAGGTGAAGGCTAGAAAGAGATTGGGAAGCGACCAGCTAGAGAGCAACAACGGTCATGAACATGCATTAAAATTAATCAACAATGAATGCAAGCACGAGTAGGATATAAATCACCATGAACATAAATATCGCGGAGGCTATGTTGATTTGTTTCAACTACATGCGTGAACATGTGCCAAGTCAAACCACTTGAATCGTTCAAAGGAGGATACCACCCCATCATACCACATCACAACCATTTTAATATCATGTTGGCACGCAAGATAGAACATTATAAACTCTCAGTTAATTAAGCATGGCATAAGCAGCTATGATCTCTAATTGTCATTGCAAGCATGTTTCATTCATAACAAGCTGAATCAGGAACGATGAACTATCATATTTACAAAAACAAGAGAGGTCGAGTTCACACTAGCTTTTCTCATCTCAATTAGTTCATCATATATCGTCCTTATTGCCTTTCACTCGCACGACCAAACGGTGTGGATAATAATAATAGTGCACGTGCATTGGACTAAGCTGGAATCTACAGACATTTAATACAAGAGAGAAGACTAGGTAATATGGCTCAAGGTTAAATAAACAATAAGGCATATGAGAGCCACTAAGCAATTTCATGCATGGCCTTCTACTCTTAACCCCCAAAGAAAAGAAAAGAAACTATTTACACGGGAAAGCTCCCAACAAGCAAAAGAAGAACGAGAAATATTTTTGGGTTTTCTTTTAGTTACTACTACTACAAACAAGGAAAGAAAGTAAACTAGCTAGAAGCTAGGACTAATATTTTTTTTGTTTTTCTTAAGGTTTTTTCTGGCACACAAGAAAAAGACTAAGAAAAAGAAATTGAAACATGGATGGTACAGTGAAAGAGTGTGAGCACCGACAACTAGAATAAGTGTGAACATGAATGTAAAGTCGGTGAGAAACACGTACCCCCCAAGCTTAGGCTTTTGGCTTAAGTTGGTCTATGGCCACGGATCGAAGCTACTCCCTCCAGTGTACTAAGATGTGTCCTCTGGGTGCCACTGGTTGGCAAGCTCATCCAGCTCCCACCTATAAACAAACTGACGGCAAGGATCGAGTGGTAGCTCCAGCTCAGGTTCTGAAGCTTGTGCCTGGCCCTCGTACTTGTAGAAGGCATCTAGTGTAACAAGATATGTGATTGTAGACAGATCAAACGGAGATGGTGCAGGCAAGGTAACAATTTCACAATATTTTTCATCAAACCTTAATTTATAATTAAGCAACCTATCCTTGTCTTTAACAATAAAATCATGTGCTACAATGCTCTTCTAGTCTAGATAAACATGGACAAGCAATTTTTCTTCCTTCTCATGATGCCTAATAGGTATTCTAAAATATTCAGCAAGGCGAGAAGCAAAGATGCCTCCAAAGACGGGCCCCTTTGAGCGGTTCAGACTCAGTCGTTTAGCAACGACAGCACCCAAGCTAAAAGTTGTGTCTTGAAACAAAGCATGGCGTAATATAACAATATCAGGGGCACTAAGATACCCACTGTTCCCGCGACCAATTAAACATCTACTAGCAAACAAAGCAAAGTAGTGTAGAACAGGGAAGTGTATACTAGTGATCCTTGCCCCTGAGACTTGTCTAGTTTCCCCTACAGCTATCATGTCGATAAACCCTTCAATGTCTTCACAACGTGGTTCATCAAGTCTACCTCCAAAGGGTATCTTACATACTTCACAAAATTCTAAGAGTGATATCTCCTTAATCTCATCATATAAACGAAACTCCACAGTAGGTGGTGTTTTCTTAGCATGAAAATGAAAACTTTGCGCGAAAATATTGGTGAGTAAGAGATACTGTTCACGCTGGTCGTGGAGGAAGTCGGTGAGGCCTGCATTATTTGCCAACCAATAAAAGTCTTCGTAAATCCCAGCGGACATCATGAAATCATTACAAGGCCATTCGCACGGTCGAACTTCCGCCATGCGAGGAAGATTATACTTGGGCTTCTTATTTTCTTCCTTCTTCTTCTCCTCTGAGCTCTTACTGGAGGAGCCCCTCAACAATCTCTTTATCATTTTCCTTCTCTGAAAATTTATGAAATTTTTAGCAACTCGAAATAAAAGTTAACCAAACTCAACAAGATTGATAGCAACAACTCCTACTAGTGCCTAGAGACTATATCATGCATTAGAACTACTTGGGACCAAGAAAATTTAACATGCAAGCTTAAGAACAATGTCACCACAGCAGCAAAAATTTGCAATAAATAGAGCACTAGAACAAAAACTAATTGGACCAATGGAGGAGTCACATACCAAGGAACAATCCCCCCAAACAGTTTGGTGAATGGTTCTTTGAGCAAGGAGATCGAAAATGGCAACAAGATGAGCTAGAACTCGGGTTTGAGCTGGTTGGTGATTTTTTTGGGAGGAAGAAGATGAGTGCGGGTGTAGGAATAAGTGGAGGGGGCCACGTGGGGCCCACGAGGTAGGGGGCGCACCCTAGCAGGGGGGCGCGCCCTGGACCCTTGTGGCCAGGTGCTGGCTCCCCTCACTATGTGTTCTGTGCCATATTTTCTCAAATATTCTAGAAAAAAACACATTTCATTTTCAGGGCATTTGGAGAACTTTTATTTTCTGGGTATTTTTGTATTGCATGGGTAAGTGTGGAAACAGACAGAAAATATTATTTTTTCTTTATTTATCCTAATTAACAGAAAGTAAAAGGAGGGTACAGAAGGTTTGTGCTATATAGATTCACCTATCCCATGCTCATCAAAAGGAATCCATTAACAAGGTTGATCGGGTCTTGTTAATAAACTCTTTCCGAATAACATGAAACCAGAGAGTTTTCGAAGAACACTAGGTTACCTCAATGGGGATATGTATGTCCCCAACAATAAGAATGTCATATGTCTTCTTGACAGTAGGAAGAGGAAATTCAAAACCTCCAATAGTGATACTTGAAATTTTTCCAATATAATTGATACTGTGGACCTGAGGTTGTTTCCTCGGAAAGTGTACCATATGCTCATTACCATTGACATGAAAAGTGACATTGCCTTTGTTGCAATCAATAACAGCCCCTGCAGTATTCAAAAAGGGTCTACCAAGGATAATAGACATACTATCGTCCTCGGGAATATCAAGTATAACAAAGTCCGTTAGAATAGTAACATTTGCAACTACAACAGGCACATCCTCACAAATACCGACATGTATAGCAGTTGATTTATCAACCATTTGCAAATATATTTCAGTAGGTGTCAACTTACTCAAGTCAAGTCTACGATTTAAAGAGAGAGGCATCACACTAACACCGGCTCCAAGATCACACAAAGCAGTTTTAACATAATTTCCTTTAATGGAGCAAGGTATAGTAGGTACTCCTGGATCTCCTAGTTTCTTAGGTATTCCACCCTTAAAAGTGTAATTGGCAAGCATGGTGGTAATTTCTACTTCAGGTATCTTTCTTTTGTTGGTAATAATATCCTTCATATACTTAGCATAAGGATTTGTTTTAAGCACATCAGTCAAACGCATACGCAAAAAGATAGGTCTAATCATTTCAGCAAAGCGCTCAAAATCCTCATCATCCTTTTTCTTGGATGGTTTCGGAGGAAAAGGCATGGGTTTCTGAACGCATGCTTCTCTTTTCCTACCGTGCTTCCTAGCAACAAAGTCTCTCTTATCATAACGTTGATTCTTTGATTGTGGGTTATCAAGATCAACATCAGGTTCAATCTCTACATCATTATCGTTACTAGGTTGTGCATCATCATGAACATCATCATTAATATAATCACTAGGTTCATGTTCATTACCAGACTGTGTCTCAGCATCAGAGACAGATATATCATTGGGATTCTCAGGTGTGTCAGCTACAGGTTCACTAGAAGCATGCAAGTCCTATCATTTTTCTTTTTCTTCTTCTTAGAAGAACTAGGTGCATCTAAATTAGATCTCTGAGAATCTTGCTCAATTCTCTTAGGGTGGCCTCCAGGATACAGAGGTTCCTGAGTCATTTGACCACCTCTAGTCACAACTCTAATGGCATTATCATTATTCTTACTATTTAATGCATTAAGCAAATCATTCTGAGCCTTAAGTACTTGTTCTACTTGAGTGGTGACCCGGAAGCATGTATACTAATGAGTTTCAGTTCACTTTTAGCTCTAGATAGATAATCACTCAAGCGTTCAATCATATAAGCGTTGTGTTGTAATTGTCTACCAACATAAGCATTGAAGTTTTCTTGTTTCACAATAAAATTGTCAAACTCATCTAAGCATTGGCTAGCAGACTTATAACGAGGAATATCACCTTCATCAAATCTACAAAGAGAAATTACCTTTACTACCTGTGTTGGGTTATCAAGACCATGTATTTCTTCAATAGGTGGTAAATTCTTAACATCTTCAGCTTTAATACCTTTTTCTTTCATAGATTTCTTTGCCTCTTGCATATCTTCAGGACTGAGAAATAGAACACCTCTTTTCTTCGGAGTTGGCTTAGGGGCTGATTCAGGAAGTGTCCAATTATTTTCATTGGCCAGCATATTATTCAATAGTAATTCAGCTTGATCAACTGTTCTTTCCCTGAAAACACAACCATCACAACTATCCAGGTGGTCTCTGGAAGCATCAGTTAGTCTATTATAAAAGACATCAAGTATATCGTGCATCTCAAGAGGATGATCACGAAAAGCATTGGAGAAGCCTCCCCCAAGCTTGTGGGAGACTCTCTTCTTCAATTTGCACAAAGTTATATATTTCCCGTAAGGCATCTTGTTTCTTATGAGCGGGAAAATATTTAGCAGAGAAGTAATACATCATATCCTGGGGACTACGCACACAACCATGATCAAGAGAATTAAACCAAATCTTAGCGTCACCCTTTAACGAGAAAGGAAACAACTTAAGGATATAGTAATAACGAATCCTTTCATCGTTGGTAAACGGGGTGGCTATATCATTCAACTTAGTAAGATGTGCCACAACAGTTTCAGACTCATATCCATGGAAAGGATCAGCTTCAACCAAAGTAATTAACCCAGGATCAACAGAGAATTCATAATCCTTATCGGTAACACAGATAGGTGAAGTGGCAAAAGTAGGGTCATGTTTCATTCTAGCATTCAAGGACTTTTCTTTCAGCTTAGCTAATAATTTCTTAAGATCATATCTACCGTTGCAAGCAAGAAAGTCTCTAGTAGTTTCTTCATCCATAACATAACCCTCAGGAACAACAGGCAATTCATACTTATTGGGAGAAGCTTCATCATCACTTTCATAAAAATTATCAGTTTCAATATTTGCATTCTCCCTAACCTTAGCAATTTGTTCATCTAGAAATTCACCTAGTGGCACAGTATTATCAAACATAGAAGTAGTTTCATCATACATAGCAAAAGTAGCATCATCAAGAACATACGACATATCAGATTCAATAGCATGAGTAGGTGTCGCAAATTTACCCATAACAGAAGGAGAATCAAGTGCAGAGCTAGATGGCAGTTCCTTACCTCCCCTCGTAGTTGAGGGTAAGATCTTGGTTTTTGAGTCCTTCAAATTCTTCATAGTGATCAACAGATATAAATCCCAAGTAACTTAAAGAATAGAGCTATGCCCCCCGGCAACGGTGCCACAAAATAGTCTTGATAACCCACAAGTGTAGGGGATCGCAACAGTTTTCGAGGGTGAAGTACTCAACCCAAATTTATTGATTTCACACAAGGGGAGCCAAAGAATACTCTTAAGTATTAGCAACTGAGTTGTCAATTCAACCACACCTGGAAACTTAGTATCTGCAACAAGATAGTTTAGTAGCAAAGTAATATGATAGTGGCGGTAGCAGCAATAAAAGTAAAGGTAGTGTTTTTGTAGTTTTTGTAATAGTAGCAGCGGAAAAGTAAATAAGCAACAAGCAAGATGTGAAAAGCTTGTAGGCATTGGATCGGTGATGGGAAATTATGTCGGATGCAATTCATCATGTAGAAGTTATAACCTAGGGTGACACAGAACTAGCTCCAGTTCATCAATGCAATGTAGGCATGTATTCCGAATATAGTCATACGTGCTTATGGAAAAGAACTTGCATGACATATTTTGTCCTACCCTCCCGTGGCAGCGGGGTCCTATTGTAAACTAAGGGATATTAAGGCCTCCTTTTAATAGAGTACCGGACCAAAGCATTAACACATAGTGAATACATGAACTCCTCAAACTATGGTCATCACCGGGAGTGGTCCCGATTATTGTCACTTCGGGGTTGCCGGATCATAACACATAGTAGGTGACTATAGACTTGCAAGATAGGATCAAGAACACACATATATTCATGAAAACATAATAGGTTCAGATTTGAAATTATGGCACTCGGGCCCTACTAACAAGCATTAAGCATAGCAAAGTCATAGCAACATCCATCTCAGAACATAGTGGATACTAGGGATCAAACCCTAACAAAACTAACTCGATTACATGAGAGATCCCATCCAACCCATCACCGTCCAGCAAGCCTACGATGGAATTACTCACGCACGGCGGTGAGCATCATGGAATTGGTGATGGAGGAAGGTTGATGATGACGATGGCGACGATCTCCACTCTCCGGAGCCCCGAACGGACTCCAGATCAGCCCTCCCGAGAGATATTAGGGCTTGGCGGCGGCTCTGTATCGTAAAACATAATAATTCTTTCTCTCTGATTTTTTTCTCCCCGAAAGTGAATATATAGGATCTATGGATACGTCGGTGGAGCACCAGGGGGCCCACGAGGCAGGGGGTGCGCCCCCCACCCTCGTGGACAGGGTGTGGGCCCCCTGGTCTGGATCTTCTTGCAGATATTTTTTATATTTTCCAAAATAATTCTCCGTGGATTTTCAGGTCATTCCGAGAACTTTTTATTTCTGCACAAAAACAACACCATGGCAATTCTGCTGAAAACAGCGTCAGTCCGGGTTAGCTCCATTCAAATCATGCAAGTTAGAGTCCAAAATAAGGGCAAAAGGGTTTGGAAAAGTAGATACGTTGGAGACATATCATCTATGCAAACTGGAGATTTGAAGCGAATTGACAATCTTTGCAATACTCATTGGACACTTCCGGTATGAATTATTCAATAAACCTCCATGACATGACGGTCACTTTTGCAGTAGACAATTTGTCCTGCACCAAAAAACCTCACAAGACAAAGTAATTGCTCTTTCAAAGAAAGCAATATGTAATATAAAAGTATACTGGATGAATTTCACCTGATATGTTAGGCCAGTAATTATCTACCGCGGAGTTGATGATCACCACGATGAAGCTGAAATCAATCACACCCGAGTCGGCCACAGGAGGAGACAGATGAGCCGGCCGCGGCATTGTAAGCCCGTACGGACGGATGCTGGTCGCAAGATGGTGCATCATGCATTTCGTACCCGTGATATGATGTCACGTTTATAATGAATCTTTGCCCTGCACGTTAAAATATACAAGCCAGAGTATTGTTCTTTGACAAAAAACAATATGTGCTAGTAAAATAGACTTTAGATGGATATCACCTGATTCGTCGGGATGATAAACGGACAATCCGATGATCACCTTGGTAATGTTGTGGTCCATCCAGCGTAAACATAGTACCCCGACGACCAGCCATCTCTTCATTTATGCGTGTTACTGTTCAGTATTGTTATCCTCATGCGAGAGATAATCTTTGTAACCGTGCTGCGGGGACCTGTATACAAGCCAATTTCCAGAACTATTTTCCTCTTGGTAGATTTTTCTCCAAAAGTTACCAGTCATTTTGAAGTCTCTTATATTCTTCTGTAATTGCATCCTTAGCAGACTCATCTGACGCTCCATCCTGCTCATCATTGGGCTGGTTCCCAAAACCGAAATACAGTGACCTCCATGCCTAGAGGCATATCTGAATCATCTAATTTCTCAGTAGGCTGCTAATTAAAGTCGGCATCGTCGAATTCATACTCGGAGTCATCACAGTTTGTCTTCAGACATTTATAGTTATGCTAGATCTGATTTAACCGCTGAATGAATTCCAAGCGGCCGCTCCCGTCACCCACTAATACAAGCCCCCCCGCTGCAGCACGCAACACTTGGTATTTATGGCCATCAGTGGAACCAGGCTGTGCAAGCGGCGGCTTGAGGCTGCAATGGCGCGGAGGCTCACCGCTAGGGTAAAATGGCGGAGCTGACTTGGCGCACCGGCAGCTCAGGGAGCAGCACATCAGCGGCCCAGGAAGCGGCCAGACGGTGTGAACACGCGCGGTGACCTGGCAGCCGGGCGCGGTAATGGCGGCTCAATGTGCCACGTCGGTTCATCGCGGAGGCGACTTGAGGTGGCTGTAGAAATGGCTCACACTGGAGGCGAGGCCACAGCGGAAACAGAGGGGCACCGGTGGCTCAGCATGGCCGCGGCTAAAGAGCACCCTCGGCAAGGCGAAGTTAAGGCCAAGGCAATGGGTTGACAACGGCTGGCGGGAGTGATTCCTTGGAGACTCATTGGTGGCTCAAAGGGAGGTGGCTCAAAGTACGACACGGGAGCCGACCGGCGCGCCCGCAACGACGACTTGTGGGAAGCAAGCGGAGGAGAGTCGAGCACAGCGGCGACCGGTGAAGGCGGATTAGAAGCGGAGGCGCGCCGGTGGAGGCGTGCAGCTCGACGCGAGGTCCGCGATGAGGGGAGCCACATCGGCTCAAAAGCTAGCGATTCAGCGGAAGCGGCGACTCCAGGAGGTGAAGCGGCCCTGTGCAGCAGCTTAAGGTGGCTCAAGGCCGCAATGGCGGCTTGGAAGTGGGCGGCTCGCGGTCATCCAGGCGAGGGCGATTTTAGCGAAGGGCAGCTCGGTGCATTGGTCGTGGCTACAGAACAAGGCGGTGGCGACTTAACCCCGGCCGTGAAGGTAGGCGGCACTCGGCCATAGTGGAGTAGGCGGCCCGTCGAGGCCAGCGACGTGGAGGCTGATGGATATGAATATATGATCCATGACGGAGGCTTGTTGGCGACGGGAACGTGTCAGTGATGGCGACCCAGGGAAGGCGAGGCACGACAGCGACTTGCGGGAGGCAGAGTCTAGACCAGCCACGGGTCGCGGCCGTCTTTTCCGGGTCGTCAACGCGGAAGCCGCCAGGGCGGCTCAAAGCAGAGGGACACCGACGACAGAGGAGTCCGGCTTGTGGTCATACGAATCGAATCCACATGCTGGTACGAATCGGTAAGTTCTTATGATTTGAACACAATTCGTGGTGTGGAGCAAATGTGCGATGAACTCCGTCGTCATCTCAGGAACACACTTCAAAAATTAATCTGGCTTTAAATCGCCGGATCTTCAGTGCATGCGGCGCCGCGCGATGCAACCTTAACTTCTCTCCAATTCTTCTTCATCTGATCAATCGCGAGCTTCTCGATCCTAAAAGTGTGCCCCCCAAGATCTTAACACCATCATGCGCGAGCCCCACGGTGGACGGCAACTGTCGTGGATTTGTCACGGCAGCTGTCCTAGTGTGAGGACTTAGTCGTGAGGCCAGCGCATCTACGTAGTAGCTTGAGAGGGGTTGATCGGAATCGAGAGACGCAGCACAAGACAAGGGTTTAGATAGGTTTGGGCCCCAGGAAACATCATCTGGTAATAACCCTACATGATGTTTGTGGCTAGGTCTCATTATGATCATGAGGGTGTCGCCGTATCAGTCGGCTCTCCTCTAGTTGTGTCTAGCCTTAGAGATTATTTCTTCTTACTTCTCCCTCTTGGGGTGCCCTGCCCCTCCATATATAAGTTGAAGGGGCGGCTTACATGTAGAGTCCTAGTAGGATTAAGATTACTCGATTACAAGTGGAGTCCTAGTCTTGCTTCATTTGTATGATAATATTCCTTATGCCTTTTCTCTTAAGCCGGCCCACCATAGCTTAAGACGGACTTGCATGAACCGCCTTCCGGCCCATTGGGTCTTATCGCTCCTCTGACCTGCCTGCCGGGTCACCAATGAGCCGCCAGCTCTTGGTGGGTTACTAGTCAGTCGCCGGTTTAGGGCGGGTCACCAGTGAGTCGCCAAGTCCGGCCGGGTCTCCGGCCGGGTTACACCGCTAGGTATACCCCCGACAACGTAGGGCGTCGCAAACCTTGTACCCATTGCTTTATCTAACGATGCAATGATACGCCTAGGTTAATTAGGTGTGTTACAAGAATTTGACTTGCATATTGTTGTAGCGACCAGACCTCAAACAGTCTGATCTCTGTGCATCAGTGTCTTCCCTGGATCAATAATGCTAACACGCACAGTACTTGAATGATTTATAACAGAGTAGCAATCACACACTTATTACATCGATAGTCCAACGATGAATTTATTACAAATAATATGGCTGAAGGCCATCTAATACGATAACAGCGGAAGGCTTGGAAGATAAGTGAGTCCATCAACTCCAACGGCATCACTGAGTATAGAACCACGACCTAAAAGGCATCTTACTCGTCATCAGAAAAGTCTGCAACATGAAACGTTGCAGCCCGAAAACGGGTCAGCACATGGAATATGCTGGCAAGGTAACACAAGAGAATGCAATGAAAGTAAAGCTATACTATATGCAATATTTGGCTGGTGGAAAGCTCTATGGTTAAGTTTTTGCGTAAAGCCAAATTTTCCCTACTTCAAAGGAATAGATTTTAAATTTAACTATCATGATAGTTGAAACATCGTTGAGAAGATAGACATCCTCTCAACCCCAATTAATAATCATCATTAAACCCATCCATATTAAATTAGAGTAACATGATGAGATTCACATGAAAATCCAAGTACTAGATACTCAAGACGTCCGTAACCGGGGACACGGCTAATCATGATCAGTTTGTACACTCTGCAGAGGTTTGTGCACTTTTCCCCACAAGACTCGATCGCCTCCGTTGTGATTCTCGCACCACATGTTGTTTGAGAAACGGATGACCGAGACACAATCTTTCAGAAGCACTAGCACCTTACGTCCGGGTGGACCGTACCAACCTACATCCCCTACATCTGCTAGTCCACCACTGTAAGAGTTCGCACAACTTAGTCAACTATGCTAGAGCCCATAATAGCTTGTGGCTGCACACGGAAGTTTCTAGTATGAATAATCTCATGATCCCTTTGAGCCTGTGTGGCGGTCCAAAAGAAAACAGACAATCGCTGGAATACCCAGATGCCTCAATCCACCCAGATGTGTATTAATGTTGCCACCTTAAGTTGAACCATTAATTAACAAACTCACATCTGTCATGGATTTCACTCACCCAATCCACGTCTACGAGCATAGCATGTCCTAACAGCAAACGTAGAAGTAACTCCCAAAGGTTTGAATGTAATGCAGGTAATAGGTACTACCTCAATCTACTTCCCAATCCCACAAGTTAATTGTTCCTACTCATGCAATGTGTGAGGGTTTGGACTAATGCAATGAAAGCTGGGAAATTGGAAAGCATGATCAAAGTGTTACTTGCCTTGCTGATGATCCGCAAAACCTAGAGACTCAAAGTAGCAAGCGGCACACTCCGGGTACTCTATCGCAAACAAACAAGCATACAATAAGTAGTTAACTACTGCACGGGTAAAACTGAAATAAGAGATCTAACCAGAAAGTTCAACTTAAGAACTCCGGTTTGCAAAAAGAATCAACTCGAAAGAAGCAACGAAACTCAAACTGCAAAAGAAACGAGCTCCGGTTTACTAGTTGGCCTAAAGTCAAATTTTACAGTAGCCAAAACTTTGTTCCAGTTGATTAAACATAAAGAGGGAATCGAGACGAAGATCTGGGATTTTTAATCACCTGATTCCGACTCTCGAGCGAAAAGAAAAACGAAAAACAAGATCAGGGCAGAAATCACGATCGGAATAACCGCGGATAAATACCCCGAAAAAGAAAACGGACGAACAGGCTAATGAACAAACGTTCGCTGTCTGCGGCTAACTAACGAAAACCGTTCGTTAAAACGAACGTACGGACGAACGTCCGCTAAATAACTAAACCGACGGAAAAACCGAACCGATCTAAACATAAAAAAAAACAGATCTACGGTTTTAGTAAAAAAAACGTAACTACCTCGGGCATGAACTCCGGCGGGATTCCGGCGGCGACGGCGGTCCGGCGGGGTGGGGGGGCGGCAAGGCGGGATGCGGCGGCGGCGGCGCGAGGTGGCGGCGGGGCGACGCTAGGGTTGCGGGCGGGCGGGGCGAAACGGGCCGGCGGAGCGAAACGGGCCGGGGTGGCGGCTTATAAAGCCCAGAGTCCCTTTCCTATACGAGTCTAAGTCGGTTCATTTTTTTTAAATAGAGTCTCGGCGCAGAAAAACTAACAAAAGAAATACTAAACGGACTCCAAAATCCCGAAATAAATTTTCACCGTCCTCTAA
Source organism: Secale cereale (assembly GCA_902687465.1). Lineage (NCBI taxonomy): Eukaryota > Viridiplantae > Streptophyta > Magnoliopsida > Poales > Poaceae > Secale > Secale cereale. Next base: position 309,678,194 of record LR738713.1, on the reverse strand, counting down.
TAATATTTAGGACAAAGTGAACATTTTTCCCGGACCTAAATGCAATTTTGAAAAACGCGCATTTTTCCTATGCAAATAAATCCAGAAAAATACCAAAAGTGATTTTAACATTTTTCCTCCAATATTTCTGTTATTTTGGAGAAGTCATATTATCTCCGCTCATATTTTGTGTTTAGAAATATTTTTAGGAGAGAAAAATAATTAGAATCACACTGTCCTCGTACCGGTATTCGAGTGAACTCAAATACGAAAACGGTAAAATTCCCAACTCTCTCCGTAGGTCCTTGAGTTGCCTAGAATTTCGGGGAACGCCACAAACAAAAATGCAAAAACATGCAATGCAAGTATGAGCTATGTATAACATTCCAAATTGAAAATTTGGGATGTTACAAACCTACCCCCTTAGAATGAATCTCGCCCTCGAGATTCGACTTGGCTAGAGAACATGTGTGGGTGGTCCTTGCGTAGATCATCTTCTCGTTCCCAGGTGGCTTCTTCCTCGGTGTGATGACTCCACTGAACTTTGCAAAACTTGATAACCTTACCGCGAGTAACTCTTCTCGAAAATTCGAGGATCTTAACAGACTTCTCCTCGTAGGTTACATCACTGTCCAACTGAATTGCTTCCAGGGGTACTGTGTCTCCAAGCGGTATATCGGCCATCTCCGCATGGCACTTCTTAAGCTGCGAAACGTGAAACACGTCGTGCACTCCTGACAATCCTTCGGGCAATTCCAACTTGTAGGCAACCTCTCCCATGCATTCCAAAACACGGTAAGGTCCCACAAATCTCGGGGTTAACTTCCCTTTAACTCCGAAACGTTTAACTCCTCGCAGAGGTGATACTCTCAAGTACGCTCTGTCTCCGATCTCATAGGCCATTTCCTTGCGCTTCGAGTCTGCATAACTCTTCTGCCTGGACTGAGCTACTTTCAGTCTATCTCGGATCAACTTCACCTTCTCCTCAGACTCTTTGATCAAGTCTGGTCCAAACAATTGTCGGTCTCCAACTTCGTCCCACAACAACGGTGTTCGGCATCTCCTTCCATATAATGCTTCGAAAGGGGCCATCTTCATACTGGCTTGGTAACTGTTGTTGTATGAGAACTCCGCGTAGGGCAAGTTGTCATCCCAACTAGATCCGTAATCTAATGCACATGCTCTCAGCATATCCTCCAAAATCTGATTGACTTTTTCAGTCTGTCCATCTGTCTGCGGGTGAAATGCTGTGCTAAACTCTAGCCTGGTACCCAATGTTTCATGTAACTGATTCCAGAACTTTGAGGTAAACTGGGTTCCTCTATCTGATACGATGCTCCTCGGAACTCCATGCAGACATACAATTCTGGTCATGTATATCTTTGCCAACTTTGCACTGGTATATGTAATTTTCACAGGGATAAAGTGGGCTACCTTCGTCAATCGGTCTACTACTACCCAGATTGAATCATATCCTGCTTTGGTCCTGGGCAATCCGGTGATAAAATCCATGCCAAGCTTCTCCCACTTCCATTCGGGTATTGGCATAGGTTGTAACAATCCTGCTGGCTTCTGATGTTCTGCCTTCACTCTCTGACATACATCACAAACTGCTACATACTCCGCAATATCCTTCTCCATACCGGTCCACGAAAAAATATCTTTCAAATCCAAATACATCTTAGTATTTCCTGGGTGAATCGAGTATGGTGAATCATGGGCCTCCTGTAAAATCAACTTCCTTATCTCCGGGTCATTGGGCACATAAACGCGGTCTTCAAACCATAAGGTGTTGTGTTCATCCTCACGAAAACCTTTAGCTTTTCCTTCGCTCATCCTCTCCTTTATAGCGACAACCTCCTTGTCAGCTTTCTGAGCTTCTCTGGTTTTATCCATCAGGGTAGACTGGATTTCTAATGTTGCTACATAGCCTCTCGGAACTATCTCCATACGTAGTTCTCGTAGGTCCTCGGCTAACTCCTTTGGAAATCCTTCCATCATTAGGGTATTGACATGGCTCTTACGGCTTAGCGCATCGGCTACTACGTTAGCCTTTCCGGGATGATAATGCAATCTCATGTCATAATCCTTAATGAGTTCCAGCCATCTCCTTTGCCTAAGATTCAACTCCTTCTGGGTGAATATATACTTCAAACTCTTGTGATCCGTATATACTTCACAATGGTTTCCAATGAGAAAATGTCTCCACGTCTTCAATGCGTGCACTACGGCTGCTAACTCCAAATCGTGGGTGGCATAGTTCAGTTCATGAAGTTTTAGTTGTCGTGAAGCATACGAAACAACTCTTCCTTCCTGCATAAGAACAGCTCCAAGTCCTCGACGGGAAGCGTCGCAGTACACCTCATAATCCTTATGTTGATCTGGCAGAATCAACACAGGGGATGAGACCAAACGTTTCTTTAATTCCTGAAAACTGGCCTCACATTCTTCTGTCCAGCCGAACTTGGTGTCCTTCTTTAACAACTCCGTCATTCGCTTTGCAATCTTTGAGAAATTCTCGATGAATCCCCTGTAGTATCCTGCGAGTCCAAGAAAACTCCGGATCTCTCCAACCGTTGTTGGTGCTTCCCAATTGGTCACGGTGTCCACCTTAGCGGGATCTACTGCTATTCCTTCTCCGGATATAACATGTCCGAGGAATCCGACTTCCTTCAACCAAAACTCGCATTTGCTAAACTTGGCATATAATTGGTGCTCTCTGAGCTTCTCTAATACCAAACGCAAATGCTCTGCATGCTCCTCTTCATCCTTCGAGAAGATCAAAATATCATCTATGAACACTACGACGAACTTATCCAAATACTCCATAAACACTTTGTTCATCAGGTTTATAAAGTATGCCGGTGCATTCGTCAGACCAAACGACATAACGGTATACTCGTACAACCCATACCTAGTGGTAAAGGCCGTCTTAGGGATATCCTGCTCTCGGATCTTCAATTGATGGTACCCTGATTGTAGATCGATCTTGGAAAATACCTTAGCTCCTTGCAATCTATCGAACAGATCATTGATCATCGGCAATGGGTACTTATTCTTGATCGTTACTTCATTTAATCCACGGTACTCAACAACCATTCTTAACGATCCATCCTTCTTCTCCACTAGAAGTACTGGCGAACCCCAAGGCGAAGAACTTGGGCGTATGAATCCTTTATCCAGTAACTCCTTAATTTGTTTCTTAATTTCCTCCAAATCCTTTGCGGGCATCCTATATGGTCTCTTAGAAATTGGCCCGGTGCCTGGCAAAAGTTCAATCAAAAACTCTATATCTCTATCCGGTGGCATTCCTGGCAGTTCTTCTGGAAACACATCCGGATAATCCTTCACTACTGGTACTTCCTCCTGAACAACTCCTGACAAGGAATTTAATCTACTCCTCTTTGACTCATGCCGGGATACATACTTGATCCTTCTTCCTTCTGGCGTAGTAAGCAAAATGGTCTTGCTGGCACATTCAACATTCCCTTCATACTTAGATAACCAATCCATGCCTAATATCACATCCAATCCTTGAGATTCCAATACTATTAGGTCCGAAGGGAAAATTTAATTACAATCCTTAGGGGCAACTGATCACACCATGACTTAGCCATATACTCTGCTCCTGGTGAGGTTACTAACATGGGCGATCTAAGGGCTTGGGTCGGCAGCTTATACTTATCTACGAATCCCCTTGAAATGTATGAATGCGATGCACCAATATCGAAAAGAACGAGTGTAGTAAAGGACTTAACTAAGAACTTACCTATAACCGCATCTGGTTGCTCCTCTACCTCCTCCACAGTCACGTGGTTCACTTGTCCTTTGTTGAACGGGTTGGGCTTCTTCCCGGCGCTTCCATTGCCGTTCCCATTCTTTACTTCTGGGCATTCATTGGCATAATGTCCATTCTTCCCGCACTTGTAACAAGTGACATGGCTAAAATCCCTCTTGGTGGGTGTGGACGGTGTAGGGCGGTTCTGGTTTCCATTGGCTCCATTCCCATTTCCATTGCCATTCTTGGTGCCATTGTGGTTGTGCGAGCTACCTCCTCCATGGGTATGCTGAAACTGTCCTACCGCTTTAGGGGTAAAACGGGGCTTCTGCTGAGCTCTAGAGTTATACTTTCCTTGCCCATACTTCCTCTTGCGACTCTCAATCTGTTGATGCTTCCTTTCAATCATTAGGGCGCGGTCAACCAACTCCTGGTAATTATTGAAAGTTGCCACCATCAACTATACACTCATCTCATCATTCAGCCCTTCCATGAATCTCTCCTGCTTTTTGGCATCTGTGGCCACATCATCTGGGGCATAACGAGATAGGGTAGTAAACTCATCCACCTACTGAGCCACAGTACGATTTCCTTGGCGCAAATTGCGAAACTCCTGCTTCTTCATACTCATGGCTCCAGTTGAGACATGAGCGGTACGAAAAGCTTGCTGAAACTGATCCCAAGTCACATTGGCTACGGGATAAGTGGCTGTGTAATTCTCCCACCATGCTGCGGCTAGTCCAGACAACTGGTGTGCGGCAAATCGCACCTTCTCAGCATCCGAGCAATTGGCGGTGGTCAAATCCCTTCCAATCTTGCGTAGCCAGTCATCAGCCACTATTGGTTCGATGCTGCTGGCAAACACGGGTGGTTGCAACCTTAAGAAACGTGTCAGGTTGTCCACGGGTGGTGGTGGTGGAGGGTTGTTGTTGTTGTTGTTCTGGTTGTTCTGAGTGTTCTGGACAAGAAGTTGCATCAGGGTGTTCTGCTGCTGGATCAACTGGGTGAGCTTAGGGGGAAACTCAAATTCACGTCTTGGAGGCATCTGATGGGTGTAGAGGGAAGAGATTAGAATAGAAAAGAGGTCTAAGGGAAAATCACTACCCATATGCACATGAGACAAACACACAATCATATCACACCAATCAATTTCAAGCAAGATCTTACAAATCTAACGATCGTTACAAAAGTGCTCTAAATCTAATATATGGAGGTAAACTACTAGTCACAGGGTGGTCATCTAAAAATATTGCTCGGCAGAGGATTCCATAATATCTGCTCTAGCTTCATCTTCATAGTCTTCTTCCTTGCTATCCTCAGCCTCCGAATCCGTGTCATCTATGATGATATAGTCTTCCGGTGGAATCTCCTTGGGTTCTTCTTCCTCGTCTTCTTCTCCCATGAGTATTCCTAACTTCCGGGTCAAGTCATCATTCTTCTCCACAAGTATTTTCATCACCTCCTCATATCTGTCGCGTGTAGACTTGAGTTCTTCCTCTAGCTCCAAATTCCTATTTAGGGCCTTCTTCAAATCTATCATCCCTGCACACATCTGGTGCTCCTGGCAATGAATGTGATGATTCAACTCCTGGATGAATGCTGCAATGGACCTATCCTTCCGGGTGCTGGTCATATCCCAATTCTCATCTCGGCGTCCACAAATCTGGTAGATGGTGTCCTTTATCTCCTGCTTGTAGACTTCTCCAATCCTTCCCATAGCGATGTGGGCTGCCATACTCCTGCCTAAGCTCCATGTAGGCGCATTAAAAGAAAATGCTATGAGTGAGGTGATGGGTGCGAACGTCCTTCCTGGAACTTGAGCTTGAATCAACCAACGCTCCTCCTGAGGTAGAGTGGCATTGTAGGTTCCGGTGAAACTTGGTAGTCCAATGTTTAGATATATGGTGACTTCCATCAGGTGTCGTCCAAATGACGTATCATCATCCAGTTGCATGAACTTGTGCTTTGCTTCCACCATCCTAAAGAGTAGAAAAGATGAGTAGTCGGAAAAGAGAAGAGTGAATTGTGCTCTAGGGCTTGTCTTAGTGGTCGTGTCCTACAGTCAGCGTGTGCACTCATACCATCTTGTAGCGACCAGACCTCAAACAGTCTGATCTCTCTGCATCAGTGTCATCCCTGGATCAGTAATGCTGACACGCAGAGTACTTGAAGGATTTATAACAGAGTAGCAATCACACACTTATTACATCGATAGTCCAATGATGAATTTATTACAAATAATATGGCTGAAGGCCATCTAATACGATAACAGCGGAAGGCTTGGAAGATAAGTGAGTCCATCAACTCCAACGGCATCACTGAGTATAGAACCATGACCTAAAAGGCATCTTACTCGTCGTCTGAAAAGTCTGCAACATGAAACGTTGCAGCCCGAAAACGGGTCAGCACATGGAATATGCTGGCAAGGTAACACAAGAGAATGCAATGAAAGTAAAGCTATACTATATGCAATATTTGGCTGGTGGAAAGCTCTATGGTTAAGTTTTTGCGTAAAGCCAATTTTTCCCTACTTCAAAGGAATAGATTTTAAATTTAACTATCATGGTAGTTGAAACATCGTTGAGAAGATAGACATCCTCTCAACCCCAATTAATAATCATCATTAAACCCATCCATATTAAATTAGAGTAACATGATGAGATTCACATGAAAATCCAAGTACTAGATACTCAAGACGTCCGTAACCGGGGACACGGCTAATCATGATCAGTTTGTACACTCTGCAGAGGTTTGTGCACTTTTCCCCACAAGACTCGATCGCCTCCGTTGTGATTCTCGCACTACATGTTGTTTGAGAAACGGATGACCGAGACACAGTCTTTCAGAAGCACTAGCACCTTACGTCCGGGTGGACCGTACCAACCTACATCCCCTACATCTGCTAGTCCACCACTTTAAGAGTTCGCACAACTTAGTCAACTATGCTAGAGTCCATAATAGCTTGTGGCTGCACACGGAAGTTTCTAGTATGAATAATCTCATGATCCCTTTGAGCCTGGGTAGCGGTCCAAAAGAAAACAGACAATCGCTGGAATACCCAGATGCCTTAATCCACCCAGATGTGTATTAATGTTTCCACCTTAAGTTGAACCATTAATTAACAAACTCACATCTTTCATGGATTTCACTCACCCAATCCACGTCCACGAGCATAGCATGTCCTAACAGCAAACGTAGAAGTAACTCCCAAAGGTTTGAATGTAATGCAGGTAATAGGTACTACCTCAATCTACTTCCCAATCCCACAAGTTAATTGTTCCTACTCATGCAATGTGTGAGGGTTTGGACTAATGCAATGAAAATTGGGAAATTGGAAAGCATGATCAAAGTGTTACTTGCCTTGCTGATGATCCGCAAAACCTAGAGACTCAAAGTAACAAGCGGCGCACTCCGGGTACTCTATCGCAAACAAACAAGCATACAATAAGTACTTAACTACTGCACGGGTAAAAATCAAATAAGAGATCTAACCAGAAAGTTCAACTTAAGAACTCCGGTTTGCAAAAAGAATCAACTCGATAGAAGCAACGAAACTCAAACTGCTAAAGAAACGAGCTCCCGTTTACTAGTTGGCCTAAAGTCAAATTTTACAGTAGCCAAAACTTTGTTCCAGTTGATTAAACGTAAAGAGGGCATCGAGACGAAGATCTGGAATTTTGAATCACCTGATTCCGACTCTCGAGCGAAAAGAAAAACAAAAAACAAGATCAGGGCAGAAATCACGATCGGAATAACCGCGGATAAATACCCCGAAAAAGAAAACAGACGAATAGGCTAACGAACGAACGTTCGCTGTCTGCAGCTAACTAACGAAAACCGTTCGTTAAAACGAACGTACGGATGAACGTCCGCTAAATAACTAAACCGACGGAAAAACCGAACCGATCTAAAAATAAAACAACTGATCTATGGTTTTACGAAAAACCGATTGGTTTTACTAATAAAACCGTAACTACCTCGGGCACGAACTCCGGCGGGATTCCGACGGTCCGACGGGGTGGGG
>LR738713.1:309646061-309670348 GCA_902687465.1 Secale cereale | reverse complement strand
CGCGAGGTGGCGGCGGGGCGGCGCTAGGGTTGCGGGCGGCTGGGGCAAGGCGGGTTGGGGTAAGGCTGTGATGGCCTGGCTTAATAGGGATGATAGACTACTCATATCAATAAGGAATTCCTTCTTTTCCGGGAGCCCATTCGGATAGAACTCCAAAGTTAAGCGTGCTCAGCTTGGAGTAGTTTCAGGATGGGTGACCGACCGGGAAGTTGCTCCCGGGTGCGCATGAGTGAGGACAAAGTACGCAGAAAAGACTAATATTGATATGTGAGGCCAGTCTAGATCCCGCCAGGAGTAACGACCACCGGCGGGTGTGTCCGTGGCGTTACAAGTTGGTATCAGAGCCGACCCTCGCGGTTACACGGATGTTTGCGGACAGTTTGCAGTCATGTTGTGCATAACGTTTGTGACCCGTCGTGGCACACGGCATGGCACATGTGCTGTCCTGGAAGCACAAACGGTTGTGCCAAGAGGGAACGTTCCTGTGGCCCGACGAGGACGTCGGTTCCTTTGAGTGAGGGTGTATGTGATGGCCTGGCTTAATAGGGATGATAGACTACTCATATCAATAAGGAATTCCTTCTTTCCGGGAGCCCATTCGGATAGAACTCCAAAGTTAAGCGTGCTCAGCTTGGAGTAGTTTCAGGATGGGTGATCGACCGGGAAGTTGCTCCCGGGTGCGCATGAGTGAGGACAAAGTGCGCAGAAAAGACTAGTATTGATATGTGAGGCCAGTCTAGATCCCGCCAGGAGTAACGACCACCGGCGGGTGTGTCCGGGGCGTTACAAAGGCGGGCTGGCGGGGCAAAACGGGCCAGGGTGGCGGCTTATAAAGCCCAGAGTCCCTTTCCTATACGAGTCTAAGTCGGTTCATTTTTTTAAATAGAGTCCCGGCGCAGAAAAACTAACGAAAGAAACACTAAACCGACTCCAAAAATCCCGAAATAATTTTTCACCGTCCTCTAATAATATTTAGGACAAAGTGAACATTTTTCCCGGACCTAAATGCAATTTTTAAAAATGCACATTTTTCCTATGCAAATAAATCCGCAAATAAATCCAGAAAAATACCAAAAGTGATTTTAACATTTTCCTCCAATATTTCTGTTATTTTGGAGAAGTCATATTATCTCCGCTCATATTTTGTGTTTACAAATATTTTTAGGAGAGAAAAATAATTAGAATCACACTGTCCTCGTACCGGTATTCGAGTGAACTCAAATACGAAAACGGTAAAATTCCCAACTCTCTCCGTAGGTCCTTGAGTTGCCTAGAATTTCGAGGAACGCCACAAACAAAAATGCAAAAACATGCAATGCTAGTATGATCTATGTATAACATTCCAAATTGAAAATTTGGGATGTTACAATTGTTGGTAGAAAATGATTTGAAAACCCTTTAGCATATAATTTGTCTATGCTTTCTTGATGACTCACTACCTATTAATGGTAGTTTTCGTGATGAGCAATTAGTTGTTGTAAATGCTTCTACTTCTCGCAATAATCCATGGTATGCGGATTATGCTAACTTTATTGTTTCCAACTATATACGACCTAGTTACACATACCAACAAAAGAAAAAAAATCTTCTTTGATTTAAGACATTTCTTTTGGGATGATGCACACTTCTATAAAGAAGGAGTAGATAGTGTTATTAGACGTTGTGTACCTGAGTATGAGTAAGAACAAATCTTAATAAGTGTTATTCCGAGGAATACGGAGGGCACCATGTGTCGTGGAGTTGTCACGGCAGATGTCCTAAGGGAAGGACTTAGTTGTGGAGCCATTGCGACGTGGTTAGCTTAAAGGGGTTAAAACGGGACAAAAGACACGGGGAATTTATACTGGTTCGGCCCCTTGCAGTGAGGGTACAACCTAATCTAGTTTAAGGTGGTATTGCTAGGGTTTCGATTGCTAGGGAGCGAATATGCTAGCCTGGCTTTCGATCAGTTGTTTCTTGCCCTAAGCCGCTGCCGGGTCGTCCCCTTATATGCACGGGTTGACGCCCTGCAGCTTACAGAGTACCGTCCGGCTCATACAAACATGTCCGGCCCGATAACTTATCTTACATGCCTTATCGTACAAGTCAAAACATACATGGCGGTTTACACTCACGGGCCTTAAGTCGCTCTGGGTTTTGGGCCCTTTATATGCCTATCTTCCTGAACCGCCATCTTCAACATGCTCCTGGGATCGGCCCATGAACCGCCATTGGGGTAACCCGGCCCCTCCTGGGTGGGTCATATCAAATAGTTATATCCCTAACATTAGGCCCCAGGTTGATTTGAACTTGTTCATGTCAGTCTTCAACACTTAGAAAAAGTCCTTCTTCATCTTCTTGCGAGATATTATAACTTGCCATGACGTCATTCCCTGAGGTTGCAGTAACCTGCCATGATGTCACCTGTCATTCATTTTCATATAGCCCAAACCTTAACAAATCTCCGCTTTTTAAGGAACCTCCAAAAATCGAGGCGTCTGTGTTGTCATATATCCGTTTTTTGGCTTCCTCGATTCCTGCGCCTATTACTTCTCCATTCGTCTTATAAATAGGGCCAGGGGTCCCTTTCACTTTCCCTTCCTTGCCTCTTCGTCTCTTGTCTTCTTCCTCGCGACGCCTCTGCGCTCGAGCTCTGTCGTCACCGTCGACCTTCGTCTCTGCCTCAACAACGGCCGCTACATCAGCCTGATCTGACAAGATTTCATCCGTGCGCCGCCGCCGTTTCAACAGTCCAGGTAAGTTCTCCCCCTTCCTCTTATCTTAGATCCATTAGGGTTCCTGCGAGTTCATCGAAGTTCGTCCTCGCCCTTCATTGTAGTTGCAATTTTTGACTTGAACTTGATACTCCGCCTATGCAATGGTATTCATAGCATCCCTTTTTCACTATTGGAACATCTCATCTGCACACAAAAATTGATCTGAATCCATGAACTGCTCAAGGACTGATGTTTAGGTCTGAATATTTTTCGTCAGCGCCGTAGATCCAAAGTCATAATATCAATTTGTGAAATCTATGCGGTAGCAGTTTTTAGCACTTGTCTCAATCTCGAAATATATCCTCACTGCGACAGATCTCATCCGAGCCTTTTTACTTTTCTACTGCCGCCATTTTAGGCTTAGGTTTTATTTTATTTTCTGAACTGCTGCAGATCCAATCTTGTAGCTCCAATCCGTGAAACATGTTTGTCTCAACACTTAGTAAAATCTGCTCTTAACGATTCTTGAATACCAGTGCTTGTCTTGGTGGATTATATCACCGGTTTATACTTACCCATATATCATTAGGCCCCATTTAATCCTCCGTTCTAAATATATGCCGTAGCTTGATTTCCGGCTCAATGACTCAATTTGAACTAGCAAAATATTTTTTTTCTTTTAGGCTTCTCTCTTCGCAATGCAGCCGAAGACAGTCACTTTGTGTAACTGGGTTCCCTCTGTTGTCACTGAGACACACTTGATGACTTTGTCAAAATCGGGTACTTGCCAAAGAAAACCGTCATGCATTATCGTGCTCCTAATCCAGGCGAAGAAAGACCTCATCTAAAGGACGATGAAGTTATTGTTTTTACTGATCACATGAACCGGGGCTTTTCACCGCCGGGCTCTAAGTTCTTTCGAGACGTTCTGCACTTCTTTCAGCTCCATCCTCAAGACATCGGACTCAATTCCGTGTCAAACATATGCAATTTCCAAGTCTTCTACGAAGTATACCTTGAAGAGGAGCTCAGTATCGAGCTCTTCACAGAATATTTCTATTTAAACCGCCGAAACTTGTTCATGACTGGACCCAGCTTGGAACTTGGCGCCATCTCGATTCAACGAAGAAGAGATGCCATCTTCCCCTATGCTCGCTTGCCGAGTCACCCCAAAGATTGGAACCAAACATGGTTTTATTGCAAAGATGCCTCTCCGGCTGATGAAAATCTATTGCACGTTATCGTGTCCAACGTCTGTACCCGAAGCATCCTCTTGCTGAGAAGCTTACTGCCGCTGAACGTAAAAAACTTGCTCCCACTCTTGCAAAGGTCACAGTGATGTCTACTACACAACCTTCTTCTTGTAGACGTTGTTGGGCCTCCAAGTGCAGAGGTTTGTAGGACAATAGCAAATTTCCCTCAAGTGGATGACCTAAGGTTTATCAATCTGTGGGAGGCGTAGGATGAAGATGGTCTCTCTCAAACAACCCTGCAACCAAATAACAAAGAGTCTCTTGTGTCCCCAACACACCCAATACAACGGTAAATTGTATAGGTGCACTAGTTCGTCGAAGAGATGGTGATACAAGTGCAATATGTATGGTAGATATAGGTTTTTGTAAACATAAAATATAAAAACAGCAAGGTAGCAAGTGGTAAACGTGAGCATAAACGGTGTTTCAATGATAGGAAACAAGGCCTAGGGTTCATACTTTCACTAGTGGAAGTTCTCTCAACAAGGATAATATAATTGGATCATATTACTAGCCCTCAACATGCAACAAGAGTCACTCCAAAGTCACTAATAGCAGAGAACAAACGAAGAGATTATGGTAGGGTATGAAATCACCTCAAAGTTATTCTTTCTCATCGATCTATTCAAGAGTCCGTAGTAACGTTCAATCTATCATAGAGTTCGTACTAGAATAACACCTTAAGACACAAATCAACCAAAACCCTAATGTCACCTAGATACTCCATTGTCACCTCAAGTATCCGTGGGTATGATTATACGATATGCATCACACAATCTCGAATTCATCTATTCAACCAACACAAAGTACTTCAAAGAGTGCCCCAAAGTTTCTACCGGAGAGTCAAGACGAAAACGTGTGCCAACCCCTATGCATAGATTCCTAAGGTCACGGAACCCGCAAGTTGATCACCAAAACATACATCAAGTAGATCACATGATATCCCATTGTCACCACAGATAAACACGTGCAAGACATACATCAAGTGTTCTCAAATCCTTAAAGACTCAATCCGATAAGATAACTTCAAAGGGAAAACTCAATCCATTACAAGAGAGTAGAGGGGGAGAAGCATTATAAGATCCAACTAGAATAGCAAAGCTCGCGATACATCAAGATCGTGCCATCTCAAGAACACGAGAGAGAGAGAGAGAGATCAAACACATAGCTACTGATACATACCCTCAGCCCCGAGGGTGGACTACTCCCTCCTCATCATGGAGAGCGCCGGGATGATGAAGATAGCCACTGGAGAGGGATTCCCCTCCGGCAGGGTGCCGGAACAGGGTCTAGATAGGTTTTTGGTGGCACCAGAGACTTTCGGCGGCGGAACTCCCGATCTAGGTTAATTTCCGAAGGTTTTAGTATTTATAGTATTTTTTGGCGTAGGGCACAAGTCAGGGGGCCCTCCGTGTCGTCCACGAGATAGGAGGGCACACCCCCCTGCCCAGGGCGCGCCCCCACCCTCGTGGGCACCCCGTGGCTCTCCTGGCCCAACTCTTTTACTTCGGGGACTTCTTTTGGTCTAAAAAAATTATCAAAAATTGGCACGTCAATTGGACTCCGTTTGATATTCCTTTTCTGTAAAACTCCAAAACAAGGAAAAAACAGAAACTGGCACTCGACTCTGGGTTAATAGGTTAGTCCCAAAAATCATATAAAAGTGTATATAAAAGCCCATAAGACATCCTAGAAGGATAATATAATAGCATGGAACAATAAAAAATTATATATACGTTGGAGACGTATCACACAGCTCTACTGGGAAATGGGCTAACCGGAATAGACTTGGTTCAGTGCTGGGTTTCTTGGTGGATCATACCCTTGAGTCGCCGGTCCAGCTTAATGTGTGCTTACACTGGTGAGACAAAAGATCCATTACGCCACAGTCCCTTCGACTTGACCGATGACACAATGACTGAAATTACCAAGACCCTTATGAATGAATGCCTGGGAGACTGCAGCAAAGTGGGTCTCAACCCTTTCTGCAAACTTAATCCAGCACCGGATGTGAGTCTTAACTTCACCTTACCTTGCCTTATCATTTGAATCTCCTGTTAACTCAACTTTACCGACTTTCACAGGCTAAATCGGATTTCTGGAAGAAGAAATATGATCATGAAGCTGCCAAAATGGCCAGAGCTGCCAAGAAAGCCACTAAGAAAACCGCCAAAAAGACAAAGAAGAAACCAAGTGCTTCTGACTTGCCTGAACTAGATGACAGATCTGAGTCGGAGGTAGCCCTTGACTCTCTTGGCTCCTTTTTCAATTATCTTATTGACACTGATTATTATCAGGACGACACGGGGGCCAGCCAGGCTGTTGACGAAGAGGTAATTACTATTTCCTCCGGCTCAGAACCTTTGCCAAGACAGAAAATTCGACGTGTAACCCGGAAAGTAAGGTTTTCACACCCCTTAGCTCATTTGGATCCTCACTTTCTTTTAAAGCAACAACATCATGAGAACCGGCGTCAAACTCGGAACAGCGGAGGTGAAGAACTGTCCTCCGGCTTACCGAATACTCCAGTCCGACAGAAACGTCAAAATGAGGTCCTTCCGCACTTAAACTCTTTTTACACGATCGCGACTCTCATTCGCCAGCCACTAAATTATTCCGAATCAAACTACCAGGAGATTTCTCATTCTTCCTCCAGCGATTCATCTCAGACCCAGCTGCCGGCTTTCAAGACTGCCCCTGGGTAACAATAATTACTCCTTGTTCTGTTCCTCCTTATGCCTTTATAACTTGTACTGGTTTGTCATAACCTGTGCAGTGGCCAAGTGATACGTCTCCAATGTATCTATAATTTTTGATCGTTCCATGCTATTATATTATCTGTTTTGGATGTTTAATGGGCTTTATTATGCACTTTTATATTATTTTTGGGACTAACCTACTAACCCAAGGCCCAGTGCAAATTGCTGTTTTTTGCCTATTTCAGTGTTTCGCAGAAAAGGAATATCCAACGGAGTCCAAATGGAATGAAACCTTCACGAGGATTGTTTTTGGAACAAACGCAACCCAGAAGACTTGGAGTACACGTCTTGGAAGCCATAAGGCAGGAGGGCGCGCCTAAGGGGGTAGGCGCGCCCCCACCCTCGTGGGCCCCTTGTAGCTCCACCGACGTACTTCCTCCTCCTATATATACTCATATACCCTGAAAACATTCGAGAGCACCACGAAACCCTATTTCCACCGCTGAAACCTTATGTACCCGTGAGATCCCATCTTGGGGCCTTTTCCGGAGCTCTGCCGGAGGGGGAATCGATCACGGAGGGCTTCTACATCAACACCATAGCCTCTCCGGTGAGTTGTGAGTAGTTTACCACAGAACTTCGGGTCCATAGTTATTAGCTAGATGGCTTCTTCTCTCTCTGGATCTCAATACAAAGTTCTCCTCGATCTTCTTGGAGATCTATTTGATGTAATACTTTTTGCGGTGTGTTTGTCGAGATCCGATGAATTGTGGGTTTATGATCAAGATTATCTATGAGAAATATTTGGTTCTTTCTTGCAATGGGAGAAGTGCTTAGCTTTGGGTTCAATATTGCGGTGTCCTTTCCCAGTGACAACAGGGGCAGCAAGGCACATATTGTATTGTTGCCATCGAGGATAAAAAGATGGGTTTATATCATACTGCATGAGTTTATCCCTCTACATCATGTCATCTTGCTTAAGACGTTACTCTGTTCTCTTGAACTTAATACTCTAGATGCATGCTGGATAGCGATCGATGTGTGGAGTAATAGTAGTAGATGCAGAATCGTTTTGGTCTACTTGTCACGGACGTGATGCCTATATACATGATCATGCCTAGATATTCTCATAACAATGCGCTTTTTTATCAATTGCTCGACAGTAATTTGTTCACCCACCGTAGAATATGCTATCTTGAGAGAAGCCACTAGTGAAACCTATGGCCCCCGGGTCTATCTTCCGTCATATTAATCTTCCATCTACTAGTTATCTTTATTGTTCTTTTATTTTGCAATCTTTACTGTCCAATCTATACAACAAAAATACCAAAAATATTTATCTTATTATCTTTATCGGATCTCACTTTTGCAAGTGGCCGAGAAGGGATTGACAACCCCTTTATCGCGTTGGTTGCAAGGTTCTTATTTGTTTGTGCAGGTACGAGGGATTTGCGTGTAGTCTCCTACTAGATTGATACCTTGGTTCTCAGAAACTGAGGGAAATACTTACACTACTTTGCTGCATCACCCTTTCCTCTTCAAGGAAAAAACAACGCATGCTCAAGAGGTAGCACCAAGCCAAGCCCAGTAAGAAAGCAAAGGCGACTAAGCCGGCAACTGATCCTAAAGTCATTGAGCCGGAGCAGCAAGCCCCAGTGACAGATGCTGAAAAACAACCAGAAGAAATTTCTCATGATGTTCCTCCTGAAATTCCTGACGTCTCCCTTGACTGCACCAATATCACTTCTTTGAACACTGAATCGTCAAGCCCAGCTAAGCGTCCAGAAGAGCATAGTGAAGATGTGATGATCACTGGCACCGGCTTTAGAGAACCGGGCAATCCGACTGTTTTGGCCAAGCACTCCGCCAAACAAGATGTTATTGAAAAACAGAAAGTAAGGTTTGACATGACTCATTATGCGCAACTGAGCAGCAGTGAAGTACTTTCTGACTATGTCAATCAAGTCCACACCAGCCGTGATCTTGAAGTTGACATGGTGAAGCAGATGCATAAAAAATTTGAGGTATGAACTTGACTAAGTTATTTATATCCTGCCAGCCCCCAAGTCTACTGGGTATGATAGAATTGAATATGCTGTAGACTTAGAATAAACATGAGCATCTTTAATAGAAACCTTCTAGAGCCGGTTTCACCATTATAGAAAACCTGATTTTTGATGAACATTGCACCTATAGCCCCCAAGGGCCGGCTTAATCAGTATGAATGAGTCGGTCCTATTCACCATTGTGCATGTATAGATCTTGCCTGTATAGCCTCCATAAGCCGGCGGTGACTGTTTACAGTACCACCGGGTTATCATAAATGAATAAGAAAATGCAAGCGATATGCATTAGCCCCCTAGTGCCAAGTATGCTTGCTTGGAAAGTGCTTGGGAATTTATTGATATAAGCCAACAATTAAAGAATGTTTCGACAGGCATTAGCCCCCAAGTGCCAAGTGTTGTTGCTTGCAAAAGGCTTGGGACTTTATTGATATAAGCCAACACTTTGCTTGCAAAAGGTTTGGGACTTATATTCCTGTAACCCGGATATGAATGTATTTGTAACTCTTTGTTTATACAGAATACCACTGCTGAACTACAATCACAATTGAATGATACAAAGAAGCGGCTGAAATTTCAAGAATCCGAGACCCAGAAAGCTGAATCAAAATTCCAATTTAGCGTGGCTGAAACGGAAAAATTGAAGGCCAAATTTGAGACAGAAAAAACTGCTTGGGCTGAAGAAAGAACTGCCTTGATAGAGCAAGCTAAAAAGGCGGAGGCGACTCTTGAAGAGGTGACCACTGAGCTCATCGGTTTAAAACACCATGTATCCCAAATGGTGTCGGCTATCTTTGGTGAGTCGCCTTGTTAAAAAGTGAATCTTTCCTTTAATAGTATAAACCGTCGCTAACCAATTGATGACTTATGCAGGCCACCGGAGCAGCAATCTTAACCAAGAGGTGCTCATGAAGCTTAAAGTTGTTTATACACTTGTTGAATAGCTATACACTGGAGCTCAGTGCACACTGGTTACAATTTCTCCGGCCAACCAGACACCTACTCTCTTGATTGATATCTTGAAAAAACTTTTTGTGTTGCCTGCTAGGATTGACGAAATGAAGCGGTCGCCTACAAGAATCGGTGCTGTGACAGCGTTAAGCCGGGCCAAGTCATGGTTACCAGAGCTAGACCCAGCTGACTTAGCCACTGGTTATCCAAGCTTGAAAGAAGATGTCACGGCTTTTGATCAAAAAGACTTTGATGCCTGTGTGAAAGAGATACGCCCTCTGGCCAGCCTGATTGCGAGTGAAACAGATCTGTCAAGATATCAACCGGCTTATAGCATGGAAAACCAGAAGATGCCCACTCCGGCTTATAAACTGATGGAATTAATCCCTCCAATCCGTAAGCATACTTTCGCCCCTGAAGTTGACCCGTCCGAACTTATCGATGATGAAACTGAATTTGAAGCTCTGTCTGGCATCAATTGGTCATCACCAAACTTTCAGATAGAGGAGGACAAAGAACCGGAGAAGGGTAATCGAGAAGCTTCAAGTCAGCAAGGCCGGGAAGAGGGAACCGCGAGGCGGCTTACATATTTGATCCTTAAAAACACTCGATCTTGTTTGGCTCACGGAGTCATGTAATAGGGTAGTAAAACCTTAATCTGTCGTCCCGTCATGCACGCTTCTATTTCTGCGCAATACTGTTGATCCGCTAGTTGAAGAAACTACCACTTTATGCTTATGATGGTGTTGACTTATGCAGATCAAATTAATCATTATCCCGCACACAAACAGATAACAAGTGCCCTGGCGGTTTACCGCCGGGCGAGTCATGATACCCAATTGATGTCACTAGGGATAGATAGTCAACCAAGGCCGGCTTAATCACAATGTTGACACAATGTGAAAAATAATCAAACCCGTGGTGCATGCTTAGACTGCCGGCTTATCAGCTCCATGCAGTTAGAGTCTTTTAGAGCTATAACTCCAAATATGAGATTATTATCCTCTAGTGACTTAGAGTCTGCCATTATGTCGGGTTGTAGAGACCACTACTGTAGGATGGTCCAAACGCGACACTACGATCAGAGACCCTTCGAGAAACTATGTGCGATGTCCTAATCGCAAACGATGGTGTAAAAAAACCATAAAAAAAGGTGCAAAACGTTTGCGATGGTAGATGCAGCAAACACGGTTCATAATTTAGTTGCGTATGCGATGCAAGGCATACGGTTCAGCTCAATTAACTGTTCGGGATGAGGAGGCACAAAAGAAACGAGCAGCCAGATGAAGGCGTGTGCGATATACAACATACGGTTCACTGGGATGAACTGTGTGTGATTAGGCAACACAAAAGAAACGGCCAACCAGATCAAGGTGTGTGTGATACACGGCAAACAGGTGTGTAATCTGAAATATGTGCGAAGACCAATAATAACATAGACGATTGCTGCTAATAAGCCGTATGAATTGCTCTGTCTACAATAGAATAACATGTACATATATATATATATATAACTAAAATAAACATCCAATTACATAAGTGACTATACAGATCGTTCGCACACACCTCAATAAACAATTGCATGCATTCTAAAGTAGGAGAAACGACTGTCTAGTCATCTACTTCTTGTGACGCTCCCGCCACTGCTATGAGGCTCGATCCTTCGTCTGGGTTAGGAAGAAGACAATTCCTCATGTCAACGATCCGCCTGTACATCTCGTAGCTTGTGTACGCGTCCATGGCCGCGTACTTGACATGTTGTTCATCCAGTCTCTTATGCCACACACTGTGCTAGGTATTCTTGTCCTTATTGCTCTCTTGCTTCATCTTCGCATAGTAGGGATCGATGATGGCCGAGGCGAGGTCAACCAGGGAGTTCAGTTTTCTTTTGTCGCTGCCCTAGACTTTGTAGTGGTGCTGGATATTGGCAAGATTCGGGCATTTCAAGTCCGAAACCTTGAGCGCTTTTAGATCGTTGGTGGTGTCCATCATAGTGAAACTGTAGTCAGAGCTGTTGATAAACCTGGAGAAGCGCTCGCAAGGCCTTGTGGCAAGGTGGAAGTGGTAGACGAGGACGTCATGTCGCACGCACAACTGGGCGACGCCAACCTTCTGATCGTGCCTGGCATGACCCATGGTGTACTCGAGGTCGAAGCCGACCACTCGGTACTTGTCCTCGGCAAGGAACCGCTCCATAGTTTGGATGGAGCTCTCCACCAAGACCGGATCGTTTGTGTACACCACCGAGAGGGCCTTCCCCCTCACGTGGGTGTCCACTACGTGATGCGTGGTGAACTACCTGTCGTTGTTGTCGGCGGCCGCTGGGAGCGCCGAGCCACGGGGAGCGCCATTGGAACCGCTGGATGTCCTCTTTGTATGTGTCCTCGTGGGTGTGCTTATTGTGTCGTGTGAGACGAGAGATGAAGGTAAATTGCCGTAGGAATAAAAGGGGGCCGGGCGGCGTGGATTCTCGATGCGTCCGCATGGCAGTTTTTACAGCGGGTAACTGCATCGTCGCGCCACGCCCGGTGTAACCGCTTGCACACGAATGTGCGTGATCGTGCGCGTACAGGGACGAGGTGGAGCACCGAATGGACGCGAGAGCAGAATGCGAGCGGCGGGACGTGAGCAGAGCGCGCCGCGGCCGCCTGAACCGCAAGCAACCACACGCATAGACCAGTTGGCACGTAGGAAATGGTCGCCTACAAGCCGGCCGACAGTTGCGTCGCTGCGTAGAGAGCGGCTGTGTGGTACCACCTCCGTCTAGTCTGTAGTCTCCTTTATATTCCGTGCCATACTTTGCCCTCAAATTTAACCAAAAAATGTTAATGCATGTTTTAAAAATTATATAATTGGGAACTATGTTCAAATACAAATCCAACTATATAATCTTTGGCGACATGCATTCATATTTTATTAGTTAAATCATACTTATAAACCAGGGTGGTGGTATAGTAGGTAATTAAATCGCAAATATTTTTTTATTAACCGTATGTGTATGTGGCCTTTCATCCTCCTCTCGCACGTCTTGTCACCCCGCTGCCGCAGATGGCTTACAGCGCAAGCTTGCGAAGCGCGCGGGGGCGTTCTTTTTGCCAAACGGTGGCGCCAATGAATCTCGGTGAGCCCGTTCCCGCGCAACCTCGCAAGTTCCCGCGCAAGCTTCCCATCCGACTCGGTGAAATCCCCCAAAATCCCAATGCTTACCGGCCTGCTAGAAAAACCCACACGGCCAGCGAGTCATGCATCGCATTTTCCCTCCGTCCCTGTAGCTTATCTCGTCTGCTTCTCCCACATTCGCCAGTGGCACCGATCTGTCGTCATCGCTCAGCCACTCCGCCGTCATTGGTGGACAGCTCCAGCTGGGAGGCTACACCGCGGCGGCGGCACAGTCCCCGGCGTAGTGTAGCGCGCGTGGCGTCCCTATTGGATGTGCGCGGAACACCTACCACACGCTCCGCCGTCGGTACCCGCCGGCAGCTGTTGCCGGTCGCCATTGCCGCCGCACCACCGTCGAAATCCAGGGCCATCGCCTGCTCTGCTGCCGTGGCCCGAAGTCGGGAGATGGTCGTCGTGGCCGCCACCCCACTTCCGGCCACTGTGTCCATCACCCGCTGTGCTACCGCAGCCTGAAGGCGGGAGATGGTGGTCGTGGCTGCCACCCCGTCGTCGGCCGCCGAGGCCGCCAGCGCACCATCGACTGTGGGGTCATCACCCGCTCCGCCACCGCCGCCGGAAGGCGGGAGGCGGAGGTGGATGCCCATACGTGCGACAACGACCTTGCGCGCTACACCGAGTTCCTGCGGAGGAGGAGGAGCGCCTCGTCGAGCACGCAAAGAGCCTTACCACCGCAGTGGCCGCGGCACACGCCACCTCAGAGGCGAGGAATCAGGAGATCTATGAGGAGAACCACCACTTCGAGATGGGTCGTCTGGAGCGGTAGAGGGCATTCGAGGCGAGCATCGATGAAGCGGCCTTAACGGCAGGCACCGCATTGCGGTTGCCCAGCTCGTCGGTAGGCTCCTCCTCCTCCGCCTCTTAATGAGCACGTTCGGTAGAGGAGAGGCAGCCGGAAGTAGTACAAAGCCCCTCCATAGTAGTAGTAGTATTTAGGGGCTATTTTGTTCAGTTCATCTGACTATAGATGTTGTGGAACTGTACAACGTACTTAAAATTAGCTAGTATATATAGTTGAACTAGCTATTTCAGTACGTGGTTGGCAACAATTGGGGAAAAGTTTGGTTGGTTCAGCTGTCGAGTTGAACTGTTTGTTTAAATTAAGAATGACTGCTTAATTTATGAATGAAATCTATGCTTAATTACTGAATTTTAGTTGCAAAAATGAGATACTGCTAGTGACTTTTAGCTTCATATTTTGACAATTCGCAGTGTTACAAGGATTGGCAAATCTTACCAAATTGTTTGTACGTTGTTGCACACGGTTCATCCAAAACAACCGTTTGCGTTGAAGGGATGCACAAATCCTGTGCTGCTCTCACTTTGCATACGGGTGTTCTATCTAAAATGTTTGCGATCAAGAGCTACAGAAATCCTGCTCGGCACAATTTCTCTTGGCTTCCAGGGGAAGCTGTCGGTTTGCATACGTGTGTTCTAACTAAAACATTTGCGATGAGTCATAATAGAGAGGATGCGAGCAAGGCGGGCAGCCATGGAAGTCAAAGGGCTCGCTTCCCAGTGAGCCTGCGCAGCGTACAACTCACACGCTTCCCAGTGAGCCTGTGCACTCGAGCACAGCTTGCATGCCTCTTGGTCAGCCTGCGCACCGGACGGCGCTCGCACGCCTCCCGTTCAGTCGCGGTCAAGAAGCTATCCACATGGCACATCCTACAACCATTAAAACCAAGACACGTGGCATCATGGGAATGGTTAACAGAATTTTGGATTTATTGGAATTAAAAAACCAGGCATCTCGATGTTTTGCCGACAATCAACGGTGCCCTGGTGTTTAAAATTCATTCCCATTTCTTGCGTGGGACCTAAGCATGCACCCAAGGACACATATTTTATTTTTCAACCAATTTATACGCACTGGAGCATGTGCATGTAGTTCAAATTTGAATTATGCACATAAATGCATTGAAAACTCAGTTAATGCATAAAAATGTCCAAACGAACCCCGAAAAATCACAAAAATTCACACAACACTCTTGTTGTTCTATGTTGACACAAGAAAAAAATTGAAAGCAATAAGAGGCAATGGATATCGTTTCGTCCCCAAAAGTGGGACGTTCCCTACCAAGAACCTTCATGCTTGTTGTGATAATCTCCGGTTTGTGAAAAGCATATACCCAAACCTGCCCCAAATGGGACAAAATTTGTACGACGACATGTTGATGCCGCTCCATCATAGCATGCCAAGTTTCATGAATTTCAGCGAGTTTTGGATTTACTAGAATTTTAAAACCAGGCATCTCAATGTCTTGCCGGCAATCAACGGTGCCCCGGTGTTTGAAATTTATTCCCATTTCTTGCATGGGACCTAAGCATGCACACAAGGACACATATTTGATTTTTTAACCAATTTATATGCACTGCAGCATGTGCATTTAGTTCAAATTTGAATTATGCACATAAAATGCATTGAAAACTCAGTTAATGCATAAAAATGTCCAAACAAACCCCGAGAAATCACAAAAAATCACACAACACTCCTGTTGTTCTATGTTGACACGAGAAAAAAGATTGAAAGCAATAAGAGACAATGGATATCGTTTCGTTCCCCAAGGTGGGACGTTCCCAACCGAAAGCCATCATGCGTGTTGTGAGAAGCTCTGGTTTGTGAGAAGCATACACCCAAACCTGCCCCAAATGGGACAAAATTTGTACCACGGCATGTTGATGCCGCTCCATGATAGCATGCCAAGTTTCATGAAGTTTAGACGAGTTTTGGATTTACTAGAATTTAAAAACCAGGCATCTCAATGTTTTGCCAGCAATCAACGGTGCCCCGGTGTTTGAAATTCATTCCCATTTCTTGCATGGGACCTACGCATGCACCCAAGGACACACATTTGTTTTTTCAACCAACTTATATGCACTGGAGCATGTGCATGTAGTTCAAATTTGAATTATGCACATAAAATGCATTGAAAACTTAGTTAATGCATAAAAATGTCCAAACGAACCCCAAGAAATCACAAAAAATCACACAACACTCCTGTTGTTCTGTGTTGACACGAGAATTTTTTTGAAAGCAATAAGAGGCAATGGATATCGATTCGTCCCCCAAGGTGGGACGTTCCCTACCAAAAACCATCATGCTTGCTGTGAGAAGCTCCGGTTTGTGAGAAGCATATACCCAAACATGCCCCAAATGGGACAAAATTTGTACCAAGGCATGTTGATGACGCTCCATGATAGCATGCCAAGTTTCATGAATTTCAAACGAGTTTTGGATTTACTAGAATTTAAAAACCAGGTATCTCAATGTTTTGCCGGCAATCAACGGTGCCCCGGTGTTTGAAATTCATTCCCATTTCTTGCATGGGACCTAAGCATGCACCGAGGGACACAAGTTTGTTTTTTCAACCAATTTATATGCACTAGATCATGTGCATGTAGTTCAAATTTGAATTATGCACATAAAATGCATTGAGAACTCAGTTAATGCATAAAAATGTCTAAACGAACGCCGAGAAATCACAAAAATTCACATACCACTCCTGTTGTTCTATGTTGACAAGAGAAAAAAATTGAAAGCAATAAGAGGCAATGGATATCGTTTCGTCCCCAAAGGTAGGACATTCCCTACCGAAAACCATCATGCTTGTTGTGAGAAGCTCCAGTTTGTGAGAAGCATATACCCAAACCTGCCCCAAATGGGACAAAATTTGTACCATAGCATGTTGATGCCACTCCATGATAGCATGCCAAGTTTCATGAATTTCAGACGAGTTTTGGATTTACTAGAATTTAAAAACCAGGCATCTCAATGTTTTGCCGGCAATCAACGGTGCCCCGGTGTTTGAAATTCATTCCCATTTCTCACATGGGACCTAAGCATGCACCGAGGGACACATATTTGTTTTTTCAACCAATTTTATATGCACTGGAGCATGTGCATGTAGTTCAAATTTGAATTATGCACATAAAATGCATTGAAAACTCAGTTAATGCATAAAAATGGCCAAACGAACACCGATAAATCACAAAAATTCACACAACACTCTTGTTGTTCTATGTTGACCCGAGAAAAAATTGAAAGCAATAAGAGGCAATGGACATCGGTTCGTCCCCAAAGGTGGGACATTCCCTACCGAAAACCATCATGCTTGTGTGAGAAGCTCCAGTTTGTGAGAAGCATATACCCAAACCTGCCCCACATGGGACAAAATTTGTACCACGGCATGTTGATGCCGCTCCATGATAGCATGCCAAGTTTCATGAATTTTAGACGAGTTTTGGATTTACTAGAATTTAAAAACCAGGCATCTCAATGTTTTTTCGGCAATCAATGGTGCCCTGGTGTTTGAAATTCATTCCCATTTCTTGCATGGGACCTAAGCATGCACCCAAGGACATAGTTTTGATTTTTCAACCAATTTATATGCACTGGATTATGTGCATGTAGTTCAAATTTGAATTATGCACATAAAATGCTTTGAAAACTCAGTTAATGCATTAAAATGTCCAAACGAACCCCGAGAAATCACAAAAATCACACAACACTCCTGTTGTTCTATGTTGACACGAGAAAAAAAAATTGAAAGCAATAAGAGGCAATGGATATCGTTTCGTCCCCCAAGGTGGGACGTTCCCTACCGAAAACCATCATGCTTGTTGTGAGAAGCTCCAGTTTGTGAGAAGCATATACCCAAACCTGCCCCAAATGGGACATAATTTCTACCACGACATGTTGATGCCGCTCCATGATAGCATGCCAAGTTTCATGAATTTCAGACGAGTTTTGGATTTACTAGAATTTAAAAACCAAGCATCTCAATGTTTTGTGGGCAGTCAACGGTGCCTCGATGTTTGAAATTCATTCCCATTTCTTGCATGGGACCTAAGCATGCACCCAAGGACACATATTTTATTTTTCAACCAATTTATATGCACTGCAGCATGTGCATGTAGTTCAAATTTGAATGATGCACATAAAATGCATTGAAAACTTAGTTAATGCATAAAAATGTCCAAACGAACCCCGAGAAATCACAAAAATTCACACAACACTCCTGTTGTTCTATGTTGACACGAGAAAAAAAATTGAAAGCAATAAGAGGCAATGGATATCGTTTCGTCCCCAAAGGTGAGACGTTCCCTACCAAAAACCATCATGCTTGTTGTGAGAAGCTCCGGTTTGTGAGAAGCATATATCCAAACCTGCCCCAAATGGGACAAAATTTGTACCACGGCATGTTGATGCCGCTCCATGATAGCATGCCAAGTTTCATGAATTTCAGACGAGTTTTGGATTTACTAGAATTGAAAAACTAGGCATCTCAATGTTTTGCCGGCAATCAACGATGCCCCGGTGTTTGAAATTCATTTCCATTTCTTGCTTGGGACCTAAGCACGCACCCAAGGACACAAATTTGTTTTTTCAACCAATTTATATGCACTGGAGCATGTGCATGTAGTTCAAATTTGAATTATGCACATAAAATGAATTGAAAACTCAGTTAATGCATAAAAATATCCAAACGAACCCCGAGAAATCACAAAAATTCACACAACACTCCTGTTGTTCTATGTTGACACGAGATTTTTTTTTGAAAGCAATAAGAGGCAATGGATATCATTTCGTCCCCAAAGATGGGACGTTCCCTACCGAAAACCATCATGCTTGTTGTGAGAAGCTCCGCTTTGTGAGAAGCATATACCCAAACCTAACCCAAATGGGACAAAATTTGTACCACGACATGTTGATGCCGATCCATGATGGCATGCCAAGTTTCATGAATTTCAGGCGAGTTTTGGATTTACTAGAATTTAAAAACCAGGCATCGCAATGTTTTGCCGGCAATCAACGGTGCCCCGGTGTTTGAAATTCATTCCCATTTCTTGCATGGGACCTAAGCATGCACCCAAGGACACATATTTGATTTTTCAACCAATTTATATGCACGGGAGCATGTGCATGTAGTTCAAATTTGAAATGTTCGAAATGGCTAGAAAACTAATTTAATGTATAAAATGTTCAAACGAACCCTGAATAATTCCAATTCTTTTACGACACACATATAGTTGCATGTTCACTCCAGATAAATGGTCTAGCAATTCAAACACCTTCCATTGCCACTGTGACGCCATTATGTAATTCAAATCAAGATGAAAAATCAAGTAGATCACACACAGTTTATTATCAACAACCGTGTGAGATGTAGTACAAAATATCTTGGAGCACCGTCGGTGTATAGTACGCTTGTGGCTTACGTGAGAAGGTGCGTCGGCTACAGTCCACAGCCGGCGTCTCAAGCACACTAGCTCGCTCCCCTAATATCATTTCACTGTTCAATCGTTGCCGGTGAAAGATGGGCACGTGGACCCACGTCGTGAGGGCAACTTCGGTGGCCCACTCCAGCGAGTGCGCGGCCGCAGCCGCCATTTGCGTGCTAACAAGGTGCAAGAGCGCGGCCGTAATTTGCGACCGGGCGACAAAGGCAGCCAAAACGGCCAATGTTGCTTCTCAGATGGCAGTAGTAACATGTGCCTCGGGGATAGCAACTGGCGAGAGCGGCACAGCAGCTGTCCATTCCATAGCGGCGGCCTTAGCCCTGATGGAGGCCGCCCACGACCATGTCGTGGCCGCCCATGCCCAGCTCCTGGCAGTCACCGCACAAATCGAACGAAGCTTCTCTGACAATGGTTGGCAACCCATGGCCGAAGAGCTGGCAATCGCCGAGAGCGTTCGAGTAGTCGTCCGTTCCTCCGCCGCATACCTTGTGATGACGGAGCCCGTCCAAGCCCAGATCGTGTCCGCCCACGCCCAGCTCGTGGCGGCCTTCTCCAAAGAGATGACGGAAGCGGATGGCGAGATGCTTGCCGAGTATGGTGTGATGGATGCCACGGAGCCCCTTCCCCAGGAGACCGTTGGGCGCGAGCTGGGCATGGAGGCGGCGCCGGTGATCGACGAGCACCAGCCCTAGTAGTACTCTTTGTTTTGTTTAATTAAGGGCGCAAGTCTTTAATTTGTTAGAGTAATGTTTAGGTCAGCTAGCTCTGTTTAATTGCTGAAATTGCTCGATTAAGAAGTGTGGGTGTGCTATAGTCTCCTTTGTGTACCCAAATTATGCAATGACGTGGATGACTACTGTAACCATGGAAATTCGAACCAAAACTTTTGATGTTAAAACTCATCACACACGGGTTAAGCTATCTGAATCATTTGTGATGTCCACATATTGTACATAGTTCTGAATAAGGGACCGTGTCTGATGACACTTTGCGCGCCAGTTTTTTGGCTGAAGCGATTCCAAATTTTTGGCTTTCCCGAAAATATCTACCTCCCCGCCCCCTCTCCATTACCAAAAGTCACATTTCCCCTCTTTCCGCCTTCCTTTCCAAGTTGAAACCTTCACTCCTTGCTTTCAGCGCCGCCGCCTCCTCGCCGGCGATCCTCCTTCACGCTGCTCGGCCTCCTCTATCCAGGCAGGTAATCCACACCCGACCCCCATCCTCCTCCTCGTTCCACATCCCACATGCCCCGACCGCCGGTGCGAGCGCGACACCTTCCACCCAAATCATCGACCCCTCCACCAAAAAAGTGCCGGCCTAAGCTATGGTGCACATAGTATAGCCAGGACCTCAAGGAGCATTTGGCAGCGGGGAAGCAAATCGCGGCCGCACGCGCGGATGAGGTCGCGATTGCTGCCATTCGTGCCGACCCCCAGATCTTGAAGGAGCACCTTGCCATTTGCTATCTACGCCGGTTAAGCATGCTAGGTTTACCCGTTGCGTGTGCTGCTCCTGCCTTTCCTTCACAAATTCTAGTGAACTGTGCTATCTAATTTCACCATGCAATCTGTTGCTCTAGTGTATATGTTCTATATGTCGTGCAGT
Organism: Secale cereale; assembly: GCA_902687465.1. NCBI lineage: Eukaryota > Viridiplantae > Streptophyta > Magnoliopsida > Poales > Poaceae > Secale > Secale cereale. The sequence goes on along the minus strand of LR738713.1, from coordinate 309,649,661 downwards.
GTGGTGCTCACTTATTAACTGTTTTGTTAATTAGTTGTCGTCTTCACTCTTCAGTTAACAGTTTGGTTCAATTTTGCAAATGCGATGTTCAATTCTTCAAGCTGCAATTCTGTATTGTATTCCATGTGAGAAATAATTTGAAATTATCTTTACAAAATTGTGGGTGCATTATGTTATTGTATACCATGTGAGGAATAAATTGAATCTGGCTGTAGTAAATACATAAGAAACAAATACAATTGCTACAATTGGCTGTAGTTAACTGTTTGGTTAACTCTCTGATCTTCTATTCGGAGTATGTTATATTGTGCAATGTGGTGCTCAGTTAATGTATGGTTCATTTATTGTGGTGTTTAGTTAACGGCTTGGTTCAATTCTGCAATGCGATGTCCAATTGTCGTGGGTAGAACTTTGTATTGTTGTGCATGTGAGGAATAGATCGAATTTGGCTGCACTTAATACATGAGAAACATATACAAGTGCTATAATTACTAGTTCTTAATCATGCTTGGTTTGGGTAAATGGGTTTTCTGTGTGGCTTCAATTAATCTGATGAATCTGCAATGTGCTTGTCGGGGAAACTGATCGCCCACGAACACCTATGGGACCGGAGCCCCTTTTCGGTACGGCAAGGGAGCGGAGGGAGCACAAAGAGCGGATCGAGGCGCGCACGCGAGCAGTTACCCAGGTTCGGGCCGCACGGATGCGTAAAACCCTACTCTTGCCTTGGTTTGTTATTGAGTTCTTGGCTCGGGAGTAAGAAGATCTACAATGCTCAAAGCTAGCTACACCGAGAGTGAGAGTGATCGAGTTTCGGAACCCCCCCTACGTTGTGCATGGGCCTCCTTTTATAGGTCAAAGGGGTCACCGACAGGTGGCAACGTAGTTGAGGGTAAAAACGTAAAAGTGGTGGTAGTTGTAACAGTGTATGCACAGTGTTTTGTACCTAACCCTGACGGTGGGGGACAAAGGCATTGAATGCCCGTCGCCGTCGCCCCAAATAGTGCAAAAAGCGTCCGTCCGGGCGTCTCCGTTCGCCACGACGGTGGCCTTGTCATCGTGGCTCGCCACCGTGTCCCCCAGGCTGCACAGCCTTCCGCCACGTGCCCCTGGAAGGGCCCCAGGGCGACGCGTGGCCGGATGAGCTGGAGCGCGGGCACACAGTGGAAGCTTGCCGCGGCAAGCGCCTTGCCGCGGTCGCTACCTTGCCGGGTCCGGAAGCTTGTCGCTCTCCGGGCCTTGCCGGGGCGCGCGATGCGCCATGGCAAGTCTTCTGAAATGCTGTTCTTTGGCCTTCCTGGCAAGCTCCTCTTGCCAGGGTCTTGTGCTAGAGGGATGGTCTTGAGCCTGGAGCGGCCTTCCCGGCAAGCTCCTCTTGCTGGGGTCTTGTTTCTTAACTTGAATACTTTGTTCTTGAATGGCTCCAAAGGAACTAGAGTGGGCCTTGGCGGGCGCGTGGCAAGCCCTGCCACGGGGCGCTGCTACTGTCCGTGCACAAGTCGGGATACTAAGGTACCCCTACTTTAGTACACAGACAGGAGCCCCCGGGCCTGGGCCACACACGGTGCCGAGCGCTGTTGGGCCAGGCCCAAAACAGTGCACGGGCGCACGCGGCCCACGGCGCGCCGTATCCCACTCCGTATCCGCCGCATCCCTCCCTAACGGCACGCGTTGATTGCGGCGTCGTGGGAGAGGTCGCGGCCTGTTTCTTTAGTGGGAAAATGCGGAACGTCCCCCTCTCCCCCTTAAAAGCAGAGGAAACAGGGGCAGTTTCCCCCATTGCTTCATTGCGTCTTCAACCTCCAGAAAACCCCCGGCGCTCTCCCCCTCCCCAAAGGTCGAAAGAGAGCTGAGATCCACCCTTCTTCCGCCGCCGTCAGTCTCTCCAGCGCCGCTGGCCTCCCTCGCCGTCCCCGCCATGACCCCGAAGAGCGACAAGGCAAAAACCGCGAAGACCGACCGGGCGGCGAAGCTAGCAGCGATGCGGAAGAGGATGGTGGTCTTCCCGCCGAGGCTTGGTGCGAGGGAGCTGAAGGACAAGTTCTACCTCTTCTGGTCGAGGGAGATGAAAGCTCACCCGCGCACCAGAGTTCTCCCCGCCGAAGCCTGCGACATGTTTCCGGGAGGTTATCCTTACTTTGCTCTGTTCTTCCATTGCGGTCTCTGCCCTCCATACTCTGAGTTCTTCTGCGACATTATGAACACGTATGGATTCCACCTTCTGGATTTTACCCCGAACGCAGTCTTAACCATGGCCGTTTTCGCACATCTGTGCGAAAACTTCGTCGGAGTCACCCCCAACGTAGCCCTCTTCCGCCATTTCTTTACGCCTCGGGTAGAGTCTGGGTCTCCTTTGTCCGGCGGGATCTCTTGGATCTTCAGGCTCAATAAGAAAGAGGCGTACTTGATTGGAGAGCTCCGCGGCAAGTGGGAAGAGTGGAGGGCTGACTGGTGCTGGATCATGGAGGAGGGACCCCAGCAGTTTACTTCCCCGCGCCGAGCTGCAATAGTGCGCGGCAAGGATTGGAGTGATCTGGCCCCGGAGGACGAGAAGCTGAAGATAGCCCTCACTAGGATCCTTCGCCTCCGGCAAGCCAATCTTACTGTAGGTGAGGTCGGGGCAGATTTCCTTCGTCGCCGCATTGCCCCCTTGCAGGAGAGGAAAAGGGCTGCTTGGGATTTCGGCAACGCGGCAGACTGCATGAGGCTACGCCCCGGCCTCAACTACAACTTCACTGTCCTGGAGCTCAAGGGGATGATCCGGGAGCTATTCAAGCATGACCCCAAGCACCCGGAGTGGTTTGCCCCGTCGCGGGGAGTAGTTCCACTATGTAACAACTCGTCACTTAGTGCTATCCGCGCGGCAATGCCGCTGTGCGACTCCCACGGGGTTGATCCCACTTGGCTGGCGCCTTCTGACGAAACTGCACAAACTTTCTTCGACAACTTGGTTGAGCTGCCGATCAATCTCGATGAGAAGAAGGGTCTCACCCGCGACACCACCGACCAGGATTTGGCGTATATCGCCACCAGGATGGAGGAGGCAGCCGTAGCCGAGGCCGCGGGCGAGTTTGCGTACTCCTTGGACGAGGCGGATGCAGCGGACGCGGTGAGTCGGGCCGAGGAGGAAGAGATCCTCAAACTGTTGAAGCATGCCGGGCAGCCTGCCGGGACGAGCGAGGCTGCCGGGCAGGGCACAAAGTCAAGTGAGCCCGCCGAGGAGGACGCCGAATCGGGCAACCCTTCAAAAGACTCAGGCGGGTCTCTGGGCCTCGACGACTCCTCTTCATCCTCGGAGAGCTCTCCGCCACCGCCAAGTCCTCCGCCTCAGCCAAAGAAACGCCTCCGCAAGGCCACTGACACGGCGAGGCAGCCGGCGGCCCAGCAGCAGCCATAGCGTCGCTCGACGCGCGCCACCATGACGAGCAAGGTCGTCAAGGGGGCGCCTCGCGCCTCAGCGGCAGGCGGAGGAGGATCTTACCGAATTGGCTCTGGCGTTCCTTCCGCTCCTCGGGCTTCGACGACGACCGGAGCGGGGTCTTCTCAGACCACAGCTCCGGAGCCCGCCAAGCGCCCGAGGGAGCCTACTCCTCCAGCCCC
>LR738713.1:309615228-309646051 GCA_902687465.1 Secale cereale | reverse complement strand
GAGGAGGACGCCGAATCGGGCAACCCTTCAAAAGACTCAGGCGGGTCTCTGGGCCTCGACGACTCCTCTTCATCCTCGGAGAGCTCTCCGCCACCGCCAAGTCCTCCGCCTCAGCCAAAGAAACGCCTCCGCAAGGCCACTGACACGGCGAGGCAGCCGGCGGCCCAGCAGCAGCCATAGCGTCGCTCGACACGCGCCACCATGACGAGCAAGGTCGTCAAGGGGGCGCCTCGCGCCTCAGCGGCAGGCGGAGGAGGATCTTACCGAATTGGCTCTGGCGTTCCTTCCGCTCCTCGGGCTTCGACGACGACCGGAGCGGGGTCTTCTCAGACCACAGCTCCGGAGCCCGCCAAGCGCCCGAGGGAGCCTACTCCTCCAGCCCCTCGCGCCGGGACACGCGAGGCGGACTTCGACTTCTCCGTCCTCAGTTCCGATGAGGAGGAGGAAGAGTAAGCACTTGCAATTCTTATTTCTTTTGATTTTTTGTTGCTCTTGTCTTGAATTTTCTTGGTCTAACTCTGATCTTGTTTATCTTCCAGGACCTTGGCCCAGAGAGCGGCGAAGAGGACCAAGATCCCGGTGGTCGATCTCGAGGATGAGCCCGTCGTAGCGGCAGGAGATGCGCCCGCGACAGGCTTGCCGGACTAGCCTGCTGCTCCGCAGAGCAGCCCCCAACGCAAGTCTTTTGTTCACTTCTCTGCTTGTCGGGCGCGCGTGGGTTTCTCATCCTTGTTAATAGTCTTGTTTGTTTGCTGATTTATGCAGGAGTGGACCGCAGCCTCAGGAGCGTCAAGAGACTGCTCCCGACGAGCCGCTCGTCTCAGCCTCCCCGCCAAGGAGGAGCTCCCCGGCGAGGGAGAACACTCCGCCAAGGGCGGGTACTCCACCAAGGGCGAGTACCCCGCCAAGGGCGAGCACCCCGCCAAGGGTGGGCACCCCGCCAAGGGAAGGCGCCAGCGGCCCTCTGCCGGCAGGGGCTACTACCACGCCGCCAAGGGAGAACTCCCCGGCAAGGAACCCCGTAGAGGAAGAGGCCCGCGCAGGTAACCCTTGTACTTTTCTTCTCTTGAATTCTTCTTTTTGGATATTTGCTTGACAATTCTTCTTCCTTTTTCTTTTATCAGATCCGCCCGCCCCGGAGCCGATGGAGACAGAGGCCATCAGCGAGGAGGACGCGCGCGGCAATGCTGGCGACGCCGCCACCGCTGAAGGGACGGCCGGCGCCGACGAGCCAGCCGCCGATGAGACCGCCGCGGCCACTGACGCGGCAGCTGAGGAGGGGACCGGCGACCGCACTGACGGCCCTGAGGCCGCAGGAGCGCCGGACACTGCACCGGCCGCCGACCCCTCCGCCGCCGCGACTGGGCCGGGTGTTTATCTGGAGGCCGCCAACGGGGTCTTCATCCAAGTCCCGTGGGCTTCTACGTCGAGGGCGCCCATGGAGGGGGAGAGCTTCGATGGAGAAGTCCTTGCCTCCGCCGGGCTGAGGCTTGTCGACGCGCCCGGCAGTAGCAATGAGCCCGAGGAGGAGCAACTTCTGCGCCGGCTCCTGGCTCTGTACCGCGCCAGGCAGGCTAAGCTGGAGTCCCGAGAGGCTCTGGTTGCCAAGGCTGGCGTCGACTTGGAGAAGCGCGCCGAGGAGCTCCGCGCCGCCAACCAGGCGGCCCTCCGGTCCTTGGCGGAGGAGCGGGAGGAGCTCGCCGAGGCGCATCAGGCATTCATCCTCGAGAAGGCCGAGGCTGAAGAGCAGCAACGACTAGCCGCCGAGGATCTGTCTCGGCGGGAAGGTGAGCTGCGGCAGCGGAAGGTCGACCTCGATAGCCATGAGGACGACCTTACCGCGTGCGATCAGTCCATTGGCGGGGCTCTGCAGGAGGCGAGGGACGCCACTGCCGCCGCAGAGACCGCCAAGAGAGACTTGGAGGCGAGGGTGGCGCAGTTGGAGGCGAACTTGAAGACGAGCGAGGAGAGGGTTGCCGCGCTCACATTGGCGAGGGAGAAAGACGCCCACAGCCACTCGGAGCTGCAAGTCCGTCTCTCCGACAAGGGCCAGGAACTCACCGCCGCCAAGGATTCCATCGCGGACTTAGAATTGAAGCTGTCCACCCTCACTGAATCACTTGACGGCGCCAGGAACAGGGAGACGAAGCTGAAGGAAGATCTCCAGGCTGAGAGGGCACTGTTAGAGAGCGCCGCCCTCACGCAGAACAACTTCAGGCAGACGGTGGAGCAGTGGACCGAGGAGCTCGTCACCGCCGCCGCTGACATCGACAGGGAGATGGCGGCGCTGGGGACAGAGCACCTCGTGTATTCCCCCGACGCAAACCTCCCTCACAGCGCCAAGCTGAGCTTATTCTTCAGGGGAATAGCGCCGGCCCTCGAGCAGCTCCGGGAAAGGATTCCAACGCAGCTGGCGGACGAGGCGCGCAGGCTCTGCACGGGTATAGTGGAGCGAGTGCTGACGAAGATAGTCTACCGCAACCCCGGGATCAATCTTGACAACGTCCTCCGGACCTTGCCGCCCGACGCTGACCAGGAAGCGCTGAAGGCTCGTGTCGCCCACATCGTGGCCAAGGTGGGCAAGATTAGGAGAGTCGACGGCGACCGTGTAGACTAGGCTGTCTTCTTTCTGCTTCCCTTGTCGCTGTCAATCAAGTTATGGACAGTAGTTTATTAGAACAGCGACAAGTCATCTTGTAATATAACTTTGTTTTGGGTAGTTGATGCAGTGTTATTTCCTTTACTCAACCTCTTTACTTTGTATGCTTTTACCCTACGCTTTTAGGAAACTTGCTGGCAAAGGGACCCTTGCCGCGAGCGCTGAGTGCGGAACTTCAGCAGCCTGCTGGCAACGTCTCTACCGGCAAGAAACTTTGCCGCAGCTAGTCGCATCACACTTAGGTTGTTGAGCAAACTCAAAAACGAAGTAAGGGCGCGACACTTGTCGCAGCTCACTTAAGCCGTTGAGCATGCTCGAAACAAAGTAAGGGCGCGGCTAGCTACGGGTAGCTTCCTCCTCGCACAGGTTTTCCATACAAAGTGTGGTCGTTCGAGGAAGATAACTTAATTTTTTTAAAAATTTGAATGCTCAAACTTTGGCAACTTAGCTTTTGTGTTGTTTGCTTCCCGGCAAGGCGAGGCTTTCTTGAACGACACTTGGTCCATACCACTGTCTCCTTCCCCCCCTCGCAAACTTGTGCGCGAGGAATCCTTCTTCTGCTTGAGAAAAGAAAGAAAAACGGAGGAAACATAGGCATGGAGCTTTGCGGCTCGTCATTGCTTACCAGGGGTGTGTGCTGCACAAACTGTCAGATAACACATGCAAGAAAAACGAAAAGGCATGAAATGACAAGTTGTGCAAGGCACAAAGGTTTTACTGATGCACGGGGTCTGCGCCCGGCTTTGTACAAAGGTTTACATGCAACAACGACAAGACTTGTACAAAAGGTGGTTGCTGGAGCGGATCACGGCAACTGCGCCTCATGGGTGAAACTTGTGAAGATGCTCAATGTTCCAGGAGTTGCTCACCGGTAAGCCTTCTTCGATCTCAAGGCGGACAGCGCCGGGCCTTGTGACTTGTCTCACCCGATAAGGGCCTTCCCACTTCGGCGTCAACTTGTTGGAATTCTTGGCGGACTGAACACGCCGAAGAACAAGGTCACCTTCCTCGAGACTTCTGGCCTTGACTTTGCGGCTATGGTAGCGGCGCAAAGCTTGCTGGTATCGAGCAGCTCGTACAACAGCCTGAAGACGGTTCTCCTCGAGGAGCAGCGCATCATCTTGCCGCAGCCGTTCTTGCTCGAGCTCATCGTAAGCGAGCACTCCAGGAGACCCGTATACGAGTTCCGTGGGGAGAACTGCCTCTGCTCCATAGACAGGAGCAAAGGGTGTCTGTCCGGTGGCTCGATTTGGTGTCGTCCTGATTGACCAAAGAGCCGCCGGCAACTCCTCAATCCAGTTTCTTCCGCATTTGCGCAGCCTGTCGAAAGTTCTTGTCTTGAGCCCGCGCAGCACTTCAGCGTTTGCCCTCTCCGCTTGACCGTTGCTCCTTGGGTGAGCAACAGAAGCGAAGCAGACCTTGGCGCCGAGGTCTTGGACATATTGCATGAAGGTGCGGCTCTTGAACTGTGTGCCGTTGTCGGTGATGATCCTGTTAGGGATTCCGAAACGGCAAATAATTGACCTGAAGAACTTGACTGCTGACTGTGCGGTCACCTTTCTCACTGGTTCCACTTCCGGCCACTTTGTGAACTTGTCGATAGCGATGTACAAGTACTCAAAGCCCCCGACTGCGCGGGGAAAGGGGCCAAGGATGTCGAGCCCCCAGACCGAAAAGGGACAGGACAAAGGGATCGTCTGGAGAGCTTGAGCTGGCTGATGTATTTTCTTGGCATGGAACTGGCACGCTTCACACTTGGTTACTTGTGCAGTTGCATCTTGGAGGGCTTCTGGCCAAAAGAAACCTTGCCGGAACGCCTTCCCGGCAAGTGCTCTTGCGCCAATGTGGTGGCCACATATGCCTCCATGTATCTCCGCCAACAGCTTCTGTCCATCTTCCCGGGAAATGCACTTCAATCTGACACCATTGAGTCTTCTTCTGTACAGTTCATTGCCGACGAACTGGTACATACTTGACTGCCTGGTTATTCTCTCTATCTCTTCTGGCTCTTCGGGAAGTTCTCCAGTTTGAAGAAAACGGACAATTTGCTGTGCCCAGGTTGGAGCTTGAGGCTCAACAACAAATACTAAAGGCATTAGTGTTGCTGCGGGAACGTCAGCTTCTACGGCAAGAACCTACGGCTCTGCCGGAGCTGGACGTTCCCCGACAAGCCCGCCGGGGCAAGACTTGTCGGGAACGCCTGCTTCAACTGTACGAACCCTAGGGTCCGCAGGAGCAGACTGTTCCTCAGCAACTTGGTCGTTGATCTTGGGGACCTTGGCGGCGGCTTCAGGAAGATCCACCGGCAAGTAGTCGCCGGAGACCAACTTTCTCTTCTTGCTTTGCCCAATTGATGGTGTAACGGATGGCTGAGTTAGCTTGAGCATGAAGGTTCCTGGTTCCACAGGTAGCTTCAATGCAGCACACTTTGATAGGCCGTCTGCGATGTCATTTTGAGCCCTCGGAAAGTGTTCTTCAAGCTTTCTCACTTCGTCGATGTAAGCTTCCATCAATGGGCTCTGGTAGCTCTTGTTCACTTGTCAGACAACCAACTGCGAATCTCCCCGCACAATCAGCTTCTTGATCCCAAGTTCTGCTGCAATTCTGAGGCCGGCAAGCAAACCTTCATACTCTGCAGTATTGTTTGTTGCTTGCTCCTTGGGAAAGTGCATTTGGACAACGTACTTGAGGTGCTCTCCGGTGGGTGCGACAAGCAGCACACCAGCACCAGCGCCTTGCAGCGAGAAGGCACCATCGAAGTACATTATCCATTCTTTGCTTGCTTCTTTGGCGGGGATGTTTGTGTCTGGAATCTCTTCGTCTGGCGTTGGTGTCCATTCTGCTATGAACTCTGCCAATGCTCTGCTCTGGATAGTTGAAGTACTCTCAAACTTAAGACCAAAGCTTGACAGCTCCAGTGCCCACTCGACAATCCTTCCTGTTGCTTCTGGATTTTGCAATATCCTCTTCAGCGGAAAGCGAGTGACCACTGTTATCTCATGTGCTTGGAAGTAGTGGCGCAGCTTTCTCGAGGCCATGAGGAGGCCAAAAAGCATCTTCTGCACCCCAGAGTATCTTGACCTAGCCCCCTGCAAGAGGGAACTGACAAAATAAACTGGGCGCTGCACCATCTTCTTTCACACTTCTTCTTGCATCTGCGCTGACTCATCCTTGTCGGGGCCAGAGCTTGTCGGGGAAGCCCCCTGCTTGTCGCTGTATGTGCCTGCCGGGGCTGTGGGTTCCTCATCTGCCTCCCTTTCCGCTACTAACGCAGCACTAACCACTTGATTGGTTGCTGCTAAGTACAGTAGCAACTTCTCTTGTGGCCTAGGTGCGACAAGTATTGGAGTGGAGGATAGGTACCCTTTCAAGTCTTGCAGGGCTGCCTCCGCTTCCGGAGTCCATTTCATTGGACCTGCCTTTTTCAAGATTTTGAAAAACGGCAGGGCGCGTTCCGCAGACTTAGAAATGAACCTGCTGAGGGCAGCCACGCAACCAGCAAGCCTCCGTACATCCTTGACACGCTTCGGAGCTTCGATCTGTTCGATGGCTTTGATCTTGTTGGGATTAGCTTCAATCCCCCTCTGGGACACAAAGAACCCGAGAAGCTTGCCGGAGGGGACTCCGAACACGCACTTCTCGGGGTTCAGCTTGAGTTGTATCTTGCGCAGATTTGTAAAAGTTTCATCCAGGTCTTGGATCAGCGTATCCTTGTCCTTGCTCTTGACCACTATATCATCCATGTAAGCTTCTACATTCCTGTGTATCTGTGGCTCAAAAGCAGTGTGGACCACCCTTGCAAATGTTGAACCCGCATTCTTCAATCCAAAGGGCATGCGTATGAAACAGTAAGTGCCACATGGAGTAATGAATGCGGTCTTCTCTTCATCTTCTTCAGCCATGAATATCTGGTGGTATCCGGAATATGCATCAAGAAACGAAAGCAACTCACATCCAGCCGTGGAGTCAACGATCTGGTCAATGCGCGGCAAGGGAAATGGATCATTGGGACAAGCTTTATTCACATCAGTGAAGTCTGTAAAAAGCCTCCACTTCCCATTAGCTTTGCGCACGACAACAGGGTTGGCCAGCCACGTGGGATGAAGAACACCTCTAACAAGGCCTGCCGCTTCCAACTTCTTGATTTCTTCAGCAATAAGCTCTTGGCGCTCCACCGCTTGCTTCCTGACCTTCTGCTTGACGGGCCGCGCATGAGGACAAACGGCAAGCTTATGCTCACTTACTTTCCTGGGAACGCCGGGGATGTCAGACGGTTGCCATGCAAACACATCGACATTCGCCCGCAGGAAAGCAACGAGCGCGCTTTCCTATTTAGGATCGAGCGTGGCACTGATGGTGAAAGTACAACCAGTGCCGTCCTCCTTGGCGGACACCTTCTTGGTTGCAGGTGGAGCTGCCATTCCCTTCTTGCACTTGCCGGTGGAGCTCGATGGTGCGTCCTCGACGGCAGCACAGCACTCTGAAGAGGTGCGTTTGCCGGAGTGGGCCCTAGAGCTCTTGCCGGACTTGGTCTTGTTCTTCCCCCCGGGAGCTTCAGCGGCAAGTGTTTTGCTGTCTGTGGCGGCTGCTGCATCCCGGTAGATCTTGTCGGCGCAAATAAGTGCGTCCTTCTTGTCGCCGGGGACAGAGATGACGCTTATCGGCCCTGGCATCTTGCGCATGTTGTAGGCGTAGTGAGAGGCTGCCATGAACTTGGCGAGCGCTCGACGGCCAAGTATCCCATTGTATGTCAATGGGATATCGGCAACGTCGAATGTGATCCTCTCAGTCATGAAGTTTAGCTCTCCGCCAAAGGTTACTGGCAATGTGATCTTCCCCTTCGGCTTGCTCCTTCCCGGGTTGATCCCTTGGAACGTGCCGGTCTCTTCGAGCTCGCTGTCGGGGATCTGCAGCTTCCGGATCACAGCGGAGGAGATCAGGTTCAGGCCGGCCCCGCCGTCAACCAGCATCTTGGTGACCTTGAGGTTGCGGATGGTTGGCGAAACCAACATCGGCAAGCACCCGACCGCGGTTGTGCGGTCAGGGTGGTCCTCAATGTCGAAGATGATGGGCGTGTTGGACCACTTCAGGAGTTTGCGCGACTCGACGGGTGGCTCTGCTGCATTGACTTCCCGCACCCATTGCTTGAGTTGGCGGTGGGAAGTATGCAGAGAGGCACCTCCATCGACGCACAAAACTTCTGTGGCCTTCTGGAACTCCTGGTCGCTGTTGTCTCCGTCGTCCATGTCCTCCTCTTCGTCTTCGTCTTCGTCCTTGTCGCGGCCGCGGGGAGGTCTATCTCCTTGCCGCTGCTTGGCCTTGCCGCGGCGTCCTCCCCGCCCATTGAATGGCTGCTTCTTGCCGGACTCTCCTCCACCTCCCTGGGCCTTCTCCTTGTCGCGTCGCTCGTACTCAGCCTTCTGCTGCTCAACGAGGTATTCGACCCTTTTGCAGTTCTGGAGATCGTGGCCCTTGGTACGGTGGATCTTGCAGTACTGCTTGTCGGAGTCGTCCTGCTTGTCGGCGGCGGCTACAGTGGCGGCTTCCTTGCTGGAGCCACCAGCCTAAGCTTTCTTGGCGCCTGCCTCCTTGCCGGACTGTTCGACTGCCAGTACTTCCTTGTTCTTCTTCTTCCTGTTGTTCCGCCGCCGGTTTTTCCTTGCCGGGGCGGCATCCTCACTGTCCGATCCTCCTGCTCCAACATCCTCTCCGGGGAGTCTCCTCCCCTCTTCAGCGCGCGCGCACTTGTCTGCCAGGGCATAAAGCTCACTGACATCTCGTATCTTGCACATCGCCATTTCCTCCCTCATCCGGCGGTTACACACGTTCTGATGGAACGCGCTAATAACCGCGGCAGGGTGGACGTCCGAAATGTTGTGCTGGACGCGGCTGAATCTCTGGATGTATTTCCGCAGGGACTCTCCCTCCTTCTGGGCAAGTATGTGGAGATCATTTTCCTGGCCATGGGGCTTGTGGCCGCCCGTGAAGGCGCCGACAAACTGGTGGCACAGGTCGGCCCAAGAAGAGATGGAGTTCTCCGGCAAGTGCATAAGCCAAGATCTGACGTTTGGCTTAAGCACGAGCGGGAAGTAATTTGCTAGTATCTTCTCATCCCGTCCCCCGGCAGCCTGCACCGCGATGGTGTAGATGCTGAGGAACTCCGAGGGATGGGTCTTGCCGTCATACTTCTCAGGTACGTCGGGCTTGAAGTTCTTCATGTTGGGCCACTAGACTTGCCGCAGCTCACGGGTGGACGCAGGGAAACCTGCCGCGTATGGCAAGTCGCCGGGTTCACCGGGCGCGTGCATGTCGACAGCGGTCCCAGCGCGCTGGTCGGACTGTCGTCGCGCTTCTCTTCGACGCTCGATACGAGTCCGAGCGTCTTCTTGTCGCCTGTCGTCGAGGACTTGGCGTTGATCGCGGCGAGCTCGTGGATCTGACGACGCCGTGGAGTCGTCGTCGATGTTGATCCGACGAGTAGGCAATTTCTGCTTCCGCGGCGGGGAGTGCACGGTAGTTGCACCCCCGGCGGTCTTGTCTCCATCAGCCTGTGCCTGTCTGACTTGCCGCGGCCGTGATGTTGCTGGCTGCTGCGGCGTGTCATTGTTGGCGAAGGCGATGAGGCTTTGGATGGTGGCCCTCCAGTCTTCGGCCTTGTCTGCCACTGGAGGGAAGTCGAGGAGCAGCCGAGCTCTAGCGAGAGCTTCTGCTGGAGTGGAGGGCAGCGGTGGCGAGCGGTGCGAGGAGCGAGATATGCTCGGACTTCTAACCATGTTAGAAGGAGCAGGTTCTCGCCCCGGCGACCGCGCCCTGCTCGTGCCAGCGCGTTGGCCTTGAGCGTCCCGCGTCCCGCCAACTTTTCCTTGGCCCAGCAAGCGGATGGTACCCTGCGTACCACGCCGCTGCCGTTCCGGCACCTCCTGAGAGGGGCGCGGTGCGTGTACGGACACCGAGGTCTTGGAGTGGGCTCGGTCGTCCGTCTTGTCCTTGGACTTGGCGGCGCCGTGAGTTTCCTCGCCGGCGTCCGTCCTTCCGCCAGCGTCTACCCCACCAACCGTTGGTTCTGGTGGTGGCGGGATCGACGCGGACGGGCCTCCTACCTCCGAAGCTTTCTTCTTCGGCGGCATGTCGATGAAGTTATCGAAGTTGATGAAGTTGCTGAAGATTGCGCCCGCGTGAACGCCGGATCGGGTTCGCACAACCTCGACGCCCCCTACCTGGCGCGCCAAAGATGTCGGGGAAACTGATCGCCCACGAACACCTATGGGACCGGAGCCCCTTTTCGGTACGGCAAGGGAGCGGAGGGAGCACAAAGAGCGGATCGAGGCGCGGACGCGAGCAGTTTACCTAGGTTCGGGCCACACGGATGCGTAAAACCCTACTCCTGCCTTTGTTTGTTATTGAGTTCTTGGCTCGGGAGCAAGAAGATCTACAGTGCTCAGAGCTAGCTACACCGAGCGTGAGAGTGATCGAGTTTCGGAACCCCCCCTACGTTGTGCATGGGCCTCCTTTTATAGGTCAAAGGGGTCACCGACAGGTGGCAACATAGTTGAGGGTAAAAACGTAAAAGTGGTGGTAGTTGTAAAAGTGTATGCACAGTGTTTTGTACCTAACCCTGAAGGTGGGGGACAAAGGCATTGAATGCCCATCGCCGTCGCCCCAAATAGTGCAAAAAGCGTCCGTCCGGGCGTCTCCGTTCGCCACGACGGTGGCCTTGTCATCGTGGCTCGCCACCGTGTCCCCCAGGCTGCACAGCCTTCCGCCACGTGCCCCTGGAAGGGCCCCAGGGCGACGCGTGGCCGGATGAGATGGAGCGCGGGCACACAGTGGAAGCTTGCCGCGGCAAGCGCCTTGCCGCGGTCGCTACCTTGCCGGGTCCGGAAGCTTGTCGCTCTCCGGGCCTTGCCGGGGCGCGCGATGCGCCACGGCAAGTCTTCTGAAATGCTGTTCTTTGGCCTTCCTGGCAAGCTCCTCTTGCCAGGGTCTTGTGCTAGAGGGGTGGTCTTGAGCCTGGAGCGGCCTTCCCGGCAAGCTCCTCTTGCCGGGGTCTTGTTTCTTAACTTGAATACTTTGTTCTTGAATGGCTCCAAAGGAACTAGAGTGGGCCTTGGCGGGCGCATGGCAAGCCCTGCCACGGGGCGCTGCTACTGTCCGTGCACAAGTCGGGATACTAAGGTACCCCTACTTTAGTACACTGACAGTGCTTATTTTTCATCAACATATTTTACTGATAGCATGCGAACCCTTACTTAACCTGATGACTAACAACCTTATATGTGTTGCAGGGAAACAATGGGAAGCACCGAGGTTTACAATCGAGGTTAGCACGTGCATGGTCCATTGTCTAATATCACATTATTGTGCAATTGCAGGAACCATTCTAATATTTTGGTTTTTAACAATTTGGTCTTGCACATGTAGGTCCTGCTGTCAGAGGTCTTGATCCACTGTTCGACCCTTTTTGCATATGGGGAAATGAGTTGTCCAGGAATATCAATCAAATCAAGAAACCCAGAAAGATGGTTAGGATAAAGAAATTGGCGACAAAAAACAACAAGATCTTTGTCTGCAGAATGAAGGAGACCTTAGTTCACTACATGATGGTACTAACTATTATACCTTGCATTTTTTATTCCTTCGCCCCATTTCCAATATAGAGAAGATATTTATGCACATCCTTGTTTTCAGGCCTTTCCAAAGCAGTTCACCGATAATTACCTCTCAAACCACCTCTATGGTCAGGAGGTGAAGAAGGTTTTCATACAACACCTACAGTTCAATATTGAAGTGTTCCTGAAGAGGACAAAGGACGGACGGTCAATCATCCACATGCACTGGCCTAAAGTTGCAAAGGCCTTCAACATGAATGAAGGCTCAATATTCGCCTTCCGCTTCAGCAGTTTTCCAGATGAGATGCATCTGTCTATATACTGTCTATGATGCTAATTTCGAAAGGTCATACAAATTGCATGTGGAACTTGCTGCTGGTGCAGTTGTGTAATGGGGTAGCTGAGTGCTGAAGCTATATCATGTTGTACTCTGATGTATTTCAATTATGAAATTCCGCTTCCTTAATATGGAAATGAGATATATTGTGTGCCTAGTATGAAATGTCAATTAGATTAATAAATGGATTATGAATAATCGGATAATTAGCGTGCTAATGGCGAATTAGCTTGCTAATTGTGTTTTGCTATTGCAAACGGTTGTTGAAAAAATACCGTGGGCGATGACCTCAGGCAACGCACACAGTTTTTAGGAATAAACCGTGTTGGATCAATGAACTATCACACACGACTTTCTCTTGAAAACTATTTGCGTTAGGCCACCTTGCGCAAACGTTTACCACATAAAAACTGTGTGTGATGGAAAGCCTTTCCCACACAGTTTCTTCTACGGATCGTTTGTGATACATTCGATAACGCAAACGATTTAACGGGAAAAAATGTGTGTGATGTACCTGTGAACGGAAACGTTTTCCTTGGAGCGACTGTGTGGGATGTGCATACGAACGGAAACGTTTAGCGGGGACTGACTGCATGGGATGTACTTGCGACCGGAAACAATTTCGGTGTATAATTGTATTTTTTAGATCTAATGTGCGTATTTCCGTATTTGAGTGCTCGCCGATCGCACACGACCTCATTTTGCCGAATGTGTGTGCCAGGAGGGCATATCCCCGACGGTTTCTGGGTCGTGTGGAAAGGACCCCCCTATTGCCCACACTCACTTGGTGACGGTTCCAGATGCCGTCAGGGAAAGGGGTTTTAAACCGTTTGTCTTGAACCGACGCGCACCAGTGGACCCAGAGATGCTTTAAATATGAGCCATAAATAGAGGTAGCTTGGCCTGATTTGTAAAAACCGTACGGCAAGAGAAAAACGAGGAACCAAAAAAGCCAAAATAAAAGAGATAAAAAAACATCCGAGGCTTTTGCAGGCCGCCAAGCCAAAGGTTCTTCTTCAATGAAACTAGCAAGTTGGCCACTAGAAGGTACGCGCTTGCTGTGAGCCGGCTCTCACAGTACCCAATCAACATTTGAACCTAGATAAGTTCAAGTCTTTATTTAAAGATAGACCTATCTAGAGTACACGGGGCCAGAGTTGCATCATGCATCACAGGCCAATTTATCCAAGTTTCAAGGAAGGCGGCTTTGTGAGCCTGTATCTATCCTGACTATCTGTAAGCTGTGCTCTCATGTGACAAACCGGCGTTTTAACCTTAGCAAGCTCAGGATCTTTGGTCGGATACGCCGTAAAAGATTAATTGCTAAGAGTTCGGCGGGTCAATCAGGATGACCTGATGGAGTTGAAGCAACTGGTATACATGTAGGATGACCCACAGGTTATGTCCCCTTTGGTCGAATACGCCTATATTTGAACAAGATAACATGGTGAAAAGGGTAGTAACGCTATGTTGTCGGCGTCCTGGGAACCAGGGTACCTAGACTTGCCTGTCTGCGGGCCATGACGCGCTCCTACAAGCGGTCTGCTACGGCCCAGCCGATCGACCAGCTGCTCAAGACCCTTGCGAGGGGGCCAAGCCTCGCGAGGAGAACGACGTCGAGACCTCCTCGGGAGCGGCCTCAGCAAGGCGTTCCGGAGGGGCGGAGAATCCAAGGCCAAGCCTGCCTCTGGAGGAGGCAGTGATGTCAGCAGTGATGCACCGCGCCAGCGGGTGCCAGCGTCCGCCAGCGGCGTAGTTGCAATTTCGGTGCAAAGGGGACAATGCGGCCGTTGGTTCCCAAGGAGCGGGGCAAAGGTTTCCTCTTTGGTGCAACAAGACCGAAGACCGCAAGGACGATAAGGAGGATGTCACCGTCGAGCCCACCATCGTGTCACCGCCTGATCCTTTTGCTGGCGAAGACTGCTTTTGTTAGGGTAGGAACGTCCTTGTGTTCCCGCTCAAAAATGGCCGTTCTGGGATCCCTTCCCGCCTAAACATTTTGGGGGAAGAGGACCGTGGCCGCCTATATAAGTAGCTAGGATTCCCACTAAGAAGGCATGATCATCGACTGACACACTTCGCCACCGCACAAGGAGCAAGAACACTAGCCTCCTGACCCTCCTGAGCTCGCCTCTTGAGCCCAGGAACCCTTGTACCAGTTCATATTCTAGCTCGCCCAGAGCCAATCCACCAAAGCAGGAAGTAGGGTCTTACACCACACGGTGGCCCAAACCTGGATAAACTCTTGTGTGCTCGTTCGTAGTTTGCTTGTATCTTTCCACCGAGACGAGAGCGAGGCGCTAGGTAGACGTGAGTGGGAGAGATCTTCGTTCACGCCCGTGTGTTCGAACTTAACGGGTTTTACGGAGCCCTGAATCCGACATTTGGCGCGCCAGGTAGGGGGCTTGTCGAAATCTTGCCTCTCCGATGACCTCGTCGTGTTCTCGTCACCGACCTTGCTCCACAGTCATGATGGACACACGCCGAGCTCGCGCCGCCCGCCGCGTCGCGAATGTCGCCCAGACGGCGCCCGCGGACAACGGCGCACCGCTCCGCCCCAACTCGCCGGTCGCCAACGCCGCCACCGACCCGGTTGTCCATGAGCAGCAGGACTCCTTGCTGCCGCTGTCTGTGCGGCGGGATGGCCGCATGGCAACACCCTCACCCTCGTTGGACGCGGCGTCGTCCTCGCTAGTCTGCCGCGGGCCGGTCTACCAGCAGCCTGCGCTACTGATGGCGCGGTTGCTCTTGCGCTACCGCCCGGCGAATGACCTCTACGACGAGTGGCTGCACCGGATCACCGAGCTCGTCAACGCCGCTGGAGAAGCGCCCGCACCCACGCACTCCTCACGTCCTCTGTCGCCCCCGGCAGTAAACGAGGACCGTGGGGTCCCGGCTCCGCCTCCCCTCCACCACGCCGGCCAAGAGGGCCGGCGCGAGGCCCCTCGACGTGAGCAACCCTGCAAAGCCCACGCCCGCGACGAGGAGAGCTGTCAGGTGATTCCGCACCCTCAAGCAGGGGCTTGTGGGCCCCCTGGCCCACAGCGCCCAGACCACGCGCCACAGGAGGTGGTGGCGCCAGCACCTCAAGAACCAGCACTGCAGGCGCAGGGGGCGCCTGTGATCATGAGTGTGCGCGGGTATGGCGCCCTAGCTCCCGAGCTACGGCGCCTCGTCTGGCCCGACAAGTTCAAGCCGGACCTGCCCCCACGCTACGATGGCACCACCGACCCCACAGAGTTCCTCCAACTCTATGAGCTGAGCATCGAGGCGTCCAATGGCACCGAGCAGGTCATGGCGAACTGGTTCCCCATGGCCCTGAAGGACGGCGCACGCTCCTCGCTCCTGAACCTCCCTGTGGGATCCATCTCCTCTTGGAAAGAGCTTCGCGAGCGTTTCGTCGCCAACTTCCAACGTACACGAGACCAAGCCTCGGCAGCTGCAGATCTGCGCCACGTGAGGCAGCAGCTGGGAGAAACCCTGCAAAAGTACATCCAACGCTTCAACGCCATGCGCCTCCGGATCCCTAGGGTCTCGGATGAGGCCATCATCTCCGCGTTCTCCGATGGTGTTCGTGACGTCAGGATGAGGGAGGAGCTCGCCATGCACGAAGACCTGTGCACAACCCTCTAGATGTTCAAGCTCGCGGCAAAGTGCGCCAGGGCGGAGGAAGGCCGCCTCTCTCTTCAGGAGATGCCTGAGACGGAGGCGGACGACAAGAAAACCAAGGACAAGGAGTCGAAGCACAAGGGACCCTCCATGCTGGCTGCTGAGCCAGAAGTGAAGCGTGGCTGCGGCTACGATGACCTCCCCAGAGACAACCGACCGTACTGCGTCTTCCACAACGTCCACAGCCACGACACCAACGACTGCCAGGAGCTCAGGGCGATGCGCGGCGGGCGCGTCGGGCAGCGCCCTGAGCGCGACAACCGCGGCTATGGCCGTGGAGGAGGCCGAGGAGGAGGACTTTGGGATGGCAGGAACTCGCGCAAAGGGTGGCGTGAACAGCCTCGTGAAGACCACTGGCAGGAGTAGCCTCGTGACGCCCCATGGCACGACCAGCCTCGTGAGGGTCGCCCTCAGGGTAACGGAGGCCTGCCTCCGCTGCCACCACCGCCAAGGAGGAACGACGACGACTGCCAGGGAGACGGGGCAGGGGGCTTCCAGGAACCGCGTGCAGTCGCATGCATTCTGGGAGGAGCCCATGCCCTGGCTTCTCACCGCATCTTCAAGCAGTTCGCCCGTGAGGTGAACGTGGCGCTTCCCAGGCCTGACGCCGTGCGCAACCTCAGGTGGACCAAGCAAGTCATCGCTTTCGACCCCAAAGACCAGCTCACGTGCACTGCGGCCCCGGGCGCCCTCCCGATGCTCTGCACCCCGACCATCAACAACGTCCTCGTGACCAAGACCCTCATCGAGGGCGGAGCAGGGCTCAACATCCTCTCCGTCCAGACCTTCGAGACACTCCAGGTTCCCTACGATCAGCTCCACCCCACCAAGCCATTCTACGGAGTGACGGATGGCTCCACACTCCCGATGGGGCAGGTCCGCCTCCCTGTCACCTTTGGCGACCGCAACAACTGTTGGGGAATGTAGTATTTTCAAAATTTTCCTACGATGACGCAAGATCTATCTACCAGATGTATAGCAACGAGAGGGGAGAGTGTGTCTATGTACCCTCGTAGACCGGGAGCGGGCGTCAAGTGACGCGGTTGATGTAGTCGAACTTCTTCGCGATCCAACCGATCAAGCACCGAACGAACGACACCTCCGCGTTCAGCACACGTTCAGCTTGATGACGTCCCACGATCTCTTGATCCAGTTGAGCTTCACGGGAGAGTTTTGCTAGCACGACGGCGTGGTGACAGATATGATGTATCTACCAGCGCAGGGCTTCGCCTAAGCACTGCAATGATATGACCGAGGTGTGTTTCTGTGGAGAGGGGCACCACACACGGCTAAAACAATTTAACTTGTGTGTCCTAGGGTGCCCCCCTGCCCCCGTATATAAAGGAGCAAGGAAGCGGCCGGCCCTAGAGGGGGCGCGCCAAGTGTGGGGAGTCCTACTAGGACTCCCAAGTCCTAGTAGGATTCCCCTTTCCTTTCCGGAGTAGGAGAGAAGGAAAGAGGTGGAGAGGGAGAAGGAAAAGGGGCCCGCACCCCTTGTCCAATTCGGACCAGAGGGGGGGGGGGCTCCTTCCTTTTGGCCTTTCTCCTCTATTCCTGTATGGCCCAATAAGGCCCATATACTCCGAAAAATACCCAAATCAATTAGAACCTTTCCGATGTCCGAATATAGTCGTCCAATATAACGATCTTTACATCTCGACCATTTCGAGACTCCTCGTCATGTCCCCGGTCTCATCCGGGACTCCGAACTCCTTCGGTACATCAAAACTCATAAACTCATAATACCGATCGTCATCAAACGTGAAGTGTGCGGACCCTACGGGTTCGAGAACTATGTAGACATGATCGAGACTCATCTCCGGTCAATAACCAATAGCGGAACCTGGATTCTCATATAGGCTCCTACATATTCTACGAAGATCTTTATCGGTCAAACCGCATAACAACATACGTTGTTCCTTTTGTCATTGGTATGTTACTTGCCCGAGATTCGATCGTCGGTATCTCTATACCTAGTTCAAGCTCGTTACCGGTAAGTCTCTTTACTCGTTCCGTAATACATCATCTCGTGACTAACTCATTAGTCTTTTGCTTGCAAGGCTTATTATGATGTGCATTACCAAGAGGGCCCAGAGATACCTCTCCGACACTCGGAGTGACAAATCCTAGTCTTGATCTATGCCAACACCACGAACACTTTCGGAGACACCTGTAGAGCATCTTTATGATCGCCCAGTTATGTTGTGACGTTTGATAGCACACAAGGTGTTCCTACGGTATTCGGGAGTTGCATAATCTCATAGTCATAGGAACATGTATAAGTCATGAAGAAAGCAACGGCAGTAAAACTAAACGATCATAGTGCTAAGCTAACGGATGGGTCTTGTCCATCACATCATCCTCCTAATGATGTGATCCCGTTGATCAAATGATAACTCATGTCTATGGTTAGGAAACATAACCATCTTTGATCAATGAGCTAGTCTAGTAGAGGCATACTAGGGACACTCTGTTTTGTCTATGTACTCACACATGTACTAAGTTTTCGGTTAATACAATTCTAGCATGAATAATAAACATTTATCATGATATAAGGAAATATAAATAACAACTTTATTATTGCCTCTAGGGCATATTTCCTTCAGTCTCCCACTTGCACTAGAGTCAATAGTCTAGCTCACATCGACATGAGATTTAATACCGATAGTTCACATCGTTATGTGAATGACACCCATAGTTCACATCGCCATGTGACCAACACCCAAAGGGTTTACTAGAGTCAATAATTTAGTTCACATCGCTATGTGATTAATACCCAAGAGTAATAAGGTGTGATCATGTTTTGCTTGTGAGAGAAGTTTAGTCAATGGGTCTGTCACATTCAGATCCGTATGTATTTCGCAAATTTCTATGTCTACAATGCTCTGCATGGAGCTACTCTAGCTAATTGCTCCCACTTTCAATATGCATCCAGATTGATACTTAGAGTCATCTGGATTTAGTGTCAAAGCTTGCATCGGCGTAACCCTTTACGACGAGCTCTTTATCACCTCCATAATCGAGAAACATTTCCTTAGTCATCCAGTTACTAAGGATAATTTTGACCGCTGTACAGTGATCTACTCCTGGATCACTATTGAACCCCCTTGACAAACTCATGGCAAGGTACACAACATGTTTGGTACACAGCATGGCATACTTTATAGAACCTATGGCTGAGGCATGGGGAATGACTTTCATTCTCTCTATATTTTTCTGCCGTGGTCTGGCTTTGAGTCTTACTCAACTTCACACCTTACAAGTCAGGCCAGAACTCCTTCTTTGACTGATCCATTTTGAACTACCTCAAAATCTTATCAAGGTATGTACTCATTGAAAGTCTTATCAAGCATCTTGATCTATCTCTATAGATCTTGATGCCCAATATGTAAGCAGCTTCACCAAGGTCTTTCTTTGAAAAACTCCTTTCAAACACTCCTTTATGCTTTCCAGAAAATTCTACATCATTTCCGATCGACAATATGTCATTCACATATACTTATCAGAAAGGTTGTAGTGCTCCCACTCACTTCTTGTAAATATAGGCTTCACCGCAAGTCTGTATAAATCTATATGCTTTGATCAACTTATCAAAGCGTATATTCCAAATCCGAGATGCTTGCACCAGTCCATAGATGGATCGCTGGAGCTTGCACATTTTGTTAGCACCTTTAGGATTGACAAAACCTTCTGGTTGCATCATATACAAGTCTTCTTTAATAAATCCATTAAAGAATGCAGTTTTGTTGTCCATTTGCCAGATTTCATAAAATGCGGCAATTGCTAACATGATTCGAACAGACTTAAGCATCGCTACGGGTGAGAAAGTCTCATCGTAGTCAACTCCTTGAACTTGTTGAAAAACTTTCGCAACAAGTCGAGCTTTGTAAACAGTAACATTACCGTCAACGTCAGTCTTCCTCTTGAAGATCCATTTATTTTTGATGGCTTGCCGATCATCGGGCAAGTCAACCAAAGTCCACACTTTGTTCTCATACATGGATCCCATCTCAGATTTCATGGCCTCAAGCCATTTTGCGGAATCTGGACTCATCATCGCTTCCTCTTAGTTCGTAGGTTCATCATGGTCCAGTAACATGACTTCCAGAACCGGGTTGCCGTACCACTCTGATGCGGAACGAACTCTGGTTGATCTACGAAGTTCAGCAGAAACTTGATCTGAAGTTTCATGATCATCATCATTAGCTTCCTCACTAATTGGTGTAGGAATAACTGGAACTAGTTTCTGTGATGTTCCACTTTCCAATTCGGGAGAAGGTACAATTACCTCATCAAGTTCTACTTTCCTCCCACTCACTTCTTTCGAGAGAAACTCCTCTAGAAAGGATCCAGTCTTAGCAACAAAGACATTGCCTTCGGATCTGTGATAGAAGGTGTACCCAACAGTTTCTTTTGGGTATCCTATGAAGATTTACTTCTCCGATTTGGGTTCGAGCTTATCATGTTGAAACTTTTTCACATAAGCATCGCAGTCCCAAACTTAAAGAAATGATAGCTTAGGTTTCTCGTCAAACCACAGTTCATACGGTGTCATCTCCACGGATTTAGATGGTGCCCTATTTAACGTGAATGTAGCTGTCTCTAATGCATAACCCCAAAAGCGATAGTGGTAGATCGGTAAGAGACATCATCGATCGCACCATATCTAATAAAGTACGGTTATGACGTTCGGACACACCATTACACTGTGGTGTTCCAGGTGGCGTGAGTAGTGAAACTATTTCACATTGTTTTTTTACTGAAGGCCAAACTCGCTAACTCAAATATTTTACCTCGACGATCATATCGTAGAAACTCTTATTTTCTTGTTACGATGATTCTCCACTTCACTCTGAAATTGTTTGAACTTTTCAAATGTTTCAGACTTGTGCTTCATTAAGTAGATATACCCATATCTGCTCAAATCATCAGTGAAGGTCAGAAAATAACGATACCCGCCGCGAGCTTCAACACTCATTGATGCACATACATCTGTATGTATGATCTCCAACAAATCTGTTGCTCGCTCCATTGTTCCGGAGAACGGAGTTTTAGTCATCTTGCCCATGAGGCATGGTTCGTAAGCACCAAGTGATTCATAATCAAGTGATTACAAAAGTCCATCACTATGGAGTTTCTTCATGCGCTTTACACCATTATGACCTAAACGGCAGTGCCACAAATAAGTTGCACTATCATTATTAACCTTGCATCTTTTGGCTTCAATATTATGAATATGTGCATCACCACGATCGAGATCCAACAAACTATTTTCATTGGGTGTATGACCATCGAAGGTTTTATTCATGTAAACAGAATAACAATTATTCTATGACTTTAAATGAATAACCGTATTGCAACAAATATGATCAAATCATATTCATGCTCAACGCAAATGCCAAATAACATTTATTTAGGTTTTACACTAATTCAAAAGTATAGGGAGTGTGCGATGATGACCATATCAATCTTGGAACCACTTCCAACACACATCGTCACTTCACCTTTAACTCGTCTCTGTTCATTCTGTAATTCTCGTTTCGAGTTACTAATTTTAGCAACTGAACCGGTATCAAATACCCAGGGGTTGCTATGAACACTAGTAAAGTACACATCAATAATCTGTATATCAAAATATACCTTTGTTCACTTTGCCATCCTTCTTATCCGCCAAGTATCTAGGGTAGTTCCACTTCCAGTGACCATTTCCTTTGCAGTAGAAGCACTTAGTTTCAGGCTTGAGTTTTAGCTTTGGGTTTCTTCACGGGAGTGACAACTTGCTTGTCATTCTTCTTGAAGTTCCCCTTCTATCCCTTTGCCCTTTACTTGAAACAAGTGGTCTTGTTAACCATCAATACTTGATGCTTTTTCATGATTTCTACCTTCGCCGACTGCAGCATCGCGAAGAGCTCGGGAATACCTTTCGTCATCCCTTGCATATTATAGTTCATCACGAAGTTCTACTAACTTGGTGATAGTGACTAGAGAACTTTGTCAATTACTATCTTATGTGGAAGATTAACTCCCACTTGATTCAAGTAATTGTAGTACCCAGACAATCTGAGCACATGCTCACTGGTTGAGCTATTCTCCTCCAACTTGTAGGCAAAGTAGTGTCCGAAGTCTTATACCTCTCGACACGGGCATGAGTATGAAATACTAATTTCAACTCTTGGAACATCTTATATGCTCCGTGGCGTTCAAAACGTTTTTTAAGTCCAGGTTCTAAGCCGTAAAGCATGGTGCACTTAAACTATCAAGTAGTCATCATACCGAGCTTTTGTCAAAACGTTCATAACGTCTACATCTGCTCCTGCAATAGGTCTGTCACCTAGCGGTGCATCAAGAAAATAATTCTCTGTGCAGCAATGAGGATAATCCTCAGATCACGGAACAATTCCGCATCATTGCTACTAACATCTTTCAACTTAGTTTTCTCTAGGAACATATAAAAAATAAACGGGGAGCAACATCGTGAGCTATTGATCTACAACATAGATATGCTAATACTATGAGGACTAAGTTCATGATAAATTAAAGTTCAATTTAATCAAATTACTTAAGAACTCCCACTTAGATAGACATCCCTCTAGTAATCTAAATGATCACGTGATCCAAATCAACTAAACCATGTCCGATCATCACGTGAGATGGAGTAGTTTCAATAGTGAACATCTTTATGTTGATCATATCTACTATATGATTCACGCTCGACCTTTCGGTCTCCAGTGTTCCGAGGCCATATCTGCATATGCTAGGCTCGTCAAGTTTAACCCGAGTATTCTGCGTGTGCAAAACTGTCTTACACCCGTTGTATTTGAACGTAGAGCTTATCACACCCGATCATCACGTGGTGTCTCGGCACGAAGAACTTTCACAACGGTGCATACTCAGGGAGAACACTTGTAACTTGAAATTTTGTAAGGGATCATCTTATAATTCTACCATCGTACTAAGCAAAATAAGAAGCATAATAAGATAAACATCACATGCAAATCAAAATATATGACATGATATGGCCATCATCATCTTGTGCTTTTGATCTCCATCTCCAAAGCACCGTCATGATCACCTTCGTCACCGGCGCGACACCTTGATCTCCATCGTAGCATCGTTGTCGTCTCGCCAACTATTACTTCTACGACTATCGCTACCGCTTAGTGATAAAGTAAAGCAATTACATGGCGATTGCATTTCATACAATAAAGCGACAACCATATGGCTCCTGCCAGTTGCCGATAACTTTACAAAACATGATCATCTTATACAAAACCGTATAACTCATCATGTCTTGACCATATCACATCACAACATGCCCTGCAAAAACAAGTTAGACGTCCTCTAATTTGTTGTTGCAAGTTTTACATGGCTGCTACGGGCTTTAGCAAGAACCGTTCTTACCTACGCATACAAAACCACAACGATGTTTCGTCAAGTATGTGCTGTTTTAACCTTCACAAGGACCGGGCATAGGCACACTTGATTCAACTAAAGTGAGAGAGACAGACACCCACCAGTCACCTTTAAGCAACGAGTGCTCATAACGGTGAAACCAGTCTCGCGTAAGCGTACGCGTAATGTCGGTCCGGGCCGCTTCATCTCACAATACCACCGAAGCAAAGTATGACATGCTGGTAAGTAGTATGACTAGTATCGCCCACAACTCACGCATAAACCTGGCTCTGATACCACTGTTGGGGAACATAGTATTTTCAAAATTTTCCTACGATCACGCAAGATCTATCTACCAGATGTATAGCAACGAGAGGGGAGAGTGTGTCTACGTACCCTCGTAGACCGGGAGCGGAAGCGTCAAGTGACGCAGTTGATGTAGTTGAACTTCTTCGCGATCCAACCGATCAAGCACCGAACGTATGACACCTCCGCATTCAGCACACGTTCAGCTTGATGACGTCCCACGAGCTCTTGATCCAGTTGAGCTTCACGGGAGAGTTTCGCCAGCACGAGGGCGTGGTGACAGATATGATGTATCTACCGGCGCAGGGCTTCGCCTAAGCACTGCAACGGTATGACCGAGGTGTGTTTCTATGGAGAGGGGCACCGCACACGGCTAAAACAATTCAACTTGTGTGTCCTAGGGTGCCTCCTACCCCCGTATATAAAGAAGCAAGGGAGATGCTGGCCCTAGAGGGGGCGCGCCAAGTGTGGGGAGTCCTACTAGGACTCCCAAGTCCTAGTAGGATTCCCCTTTCCTTTCCGGAGTAGGAGAGAAGGAAAGAGGTGGAGAGGGAGAAGGAAAAGGGGGCTGCACCCCTTGTCCAATTCGGACCAGAGGGGGGGCGCGCGCCTCCTTCCTTTTGGCCTTTCAACTCTATTCCCGTATGGCCCAATAAGGCCCATATACTCCGAAAAATACCCGAATCACTCGGAACCTTTCCGATGTCCGAATATAGTCGTCCAACATATCGATCTTTACGTCTCGACCATTTCGAGACTCCTCGTCATGTCCCCGGTCTCATCCGGGACTCCGAACTCCTTCGGTACATCAAAACTCATAAACTCATAATACCGGTCGTCATCAAACGTTAAGCGTGCGGACCCTACGGGTTCGAGAACTATGTAGACATGACCGAGACTCATCTCCGGTCAATAACCAATAGCGGAACCTGGATGCTCATATTGGCTCCTACATATTCTACGAAGATCTTTATCGGTCAAACCGCATAACAACATACGTTGTTCCTTTTGTCATTGGTATGTTACTTGCCCGAGATTCGATCGTCGGTATCTCTATACCTAGTTCAATCTCGTTACCGGCAAGTCTTTTTACTCGTTCCGTAATACATCATCTCGTGACTAACTCATTAGTCTTTTGCTTGCAAGGCTTATTATGATGTGCATTACCGAGAGGGCCCAGAGATACCTCTCCGACACTCGGAGTGACAAATCCTAGTCTTGAACTATGCCAACACCACGAACACTTTCAGAGACACCTGTAGAGCATCTTTATGATCACCCAGTTACGTTGTGACGTTTGATAGCACACAAGGTGTTCCTACGGTATTCGGGAGTTGCATAATCTCATAGTCATAGGACCATGTATAAGTGATGAAGAAAGCAATGGCAGTAAAACTAAACGATCATAGTGCTAAGCTAACGGATGGGTCTTGTCCATCACATCATTCTCCTAATGATGTGATCCCGTTGATCAAATGACAACTCATGTCTATGGTTAGGAAACATAACCATCTTTGATCAATGAGCTAGTCTAGTAGAGGCATACTAGGGACACTCTGTTTTGTCTATGTATTCACACATGTACTAAGTTTCCGGTTAATACAATTCTAGCATGAATAATAAACATTTATCATGATATAAGGAAATATAAATAACAACTTTATTATTGCCTCTAGGGCATATTTCCTTCAACAACTACCACACAGAGCTCATCGACTTCGACGTCGCCAACATGCACCTCCCGTACAACGCCATCCTGGGGTATCCTGCCCTCGCCAAGTTCATGGCGGCGACCCAACACGGCTACAACGTCCTCAAGATGCCCAGGAGCGGCGGAGTCATCACGATCGCCTCCGACGAGAAGGAAGCGGTGCGCTCCCTGGAGCGTGCCTACCAGACCGCCGCGGTCGATTGCTCCGATGAGGATGGAGCCGTCCTCGCCCTACAGACCACCCCCAAGAAGAAGAAGAACCTACCCATCGACGGACCTCAGGACGCGGGGGATCCCGACGGCCTGGCCTCAGGACTCGCGCCTACTAACGAGGTGCCCTCCACCCTCGCATAGGGAGGTGCGCTCAACGCCCCTCTTGTGATGGGCTCGGGGCCTCTCCTCTGGTGTCCCCGAGCTAACCCATGCTTCGAGGGAGGTGCTCGAGCACCACCTGCAAGCGTATCTTGATGCACGTTTTTGTGAGCCCAGCGTGAGCCGTCCGGCGTTGGGGGCTCAGGATTTCACCGACCAAGTTATAGAGGAACTTCAGTACGCCAGACTCATCCGCGGTGGGCGCAACCGCACAACCCCGAGATCACTTGCCCGCAGCCCAAGCGACTGCTTCCGCGTCTGCATTGACATCGCGGGTCTCAACCGAGCCGCTTCTCAGGAGTCCTTCTGGCCGACGGCGGTCGGCCAGAGGAGGGCCCTCCCCTGCAGCTACGTCCGCACGCTCTTCGGCTTCCGCAACGCAGCTGCCATGTTCCAGCATCTCGCACAGCAGGCCTTGGGGGCTCGGGTGGCTCAGTGGCAGGCAGTCCGGACAGAGCGGGAGCCGGACCCGCGCGACCACTGAGAGCCTCAGGAGCCCCTGGGCCTCAGGAGCCCGACGATCCTCGGGAGCGACCCGCACAACTCGCGTCTTTAGCTACCCCAACTCTCCTTCGGCAAGTATCAGGTGACACTTCAGGTATCCAAATGAAGGCGCCCCTCGGGCTGCATCATCCTCGGGCCGCTAGGCGCTGATCCCCCACGACCGTCCCCCTTTTTGCATGATCAAGGCCAGATATTTCTTTCCATTCGCATTATTTATATGCTCGGCGTCCTCACCGCCACTAAGGTCATGAGCCCTTGCGAGCCCACTCGCGACCGCCCCATGATTAAGGACTGGCACGACGTCTGTGCTCGGGTCCGTCCCTGCAGCGTCGCTAAACCCAAGGGCTGAGCTCTGCCTAGCGAGCCATTTCCGTGACAGCACCTCCCATGGTCCTTGGTGCCTTGTTCCCGCATGGGCTAATCATGGATGGGTAAGTAGGGGCGCGTGACAGGTGCTCCGCTCGCGCGGGAACCGCGCCTCGGCTGTTTTTCTTTTGGATCGTGGCATGATAAGACTGGGCACGGTGTCTGTGCTCGGGTCCGTCCCTGTAGCGTCGACAAATCCTGTGGCTGAGCTCTGTCTCGCGGGTTAACCCCGTGACGTCACCTCCTGGGGTCGCTGGTGCTGTGGCCTTCTCATGCAATATCCCCTAGAGATGCACTCGGCGCAGGTTGACACAACACCTCTCTTTTCACATTTTGCAGAAGAAGACTCAGGCGCAACCCGCCTCACGGTAGGGTCTCGTGAGTGATGCGTAAGCTCACGAGAACTTCCTCAGAGTCCTTTAGCTCGTCCTGAGGAGGGCCCATATACACCTTGGTTGTCCTACAGTGCAAGCCACGCGTCAGGACGGGGCTGTACACGCCCCGGAGTCTCTCTCGGTGGGAGGCTCACTCCTAGGGTCCAGTGGAAGTACCAAGCTCTGCGCTGGCAGATCCAACCGAGGAGAGGTTATGCCCACGAACCAGTGGAAGCACCAAGCTCTGCGCTGGCCTATACGACCGAGGCGTGGTTATGCCCACACTTCGCGCAAGTGTGGTAGCTCTATGCTCCGCGCTAGTTATAAACAACTGAGGGTGGCCCCCAGTGGTCGCACCAACCTCAGGGAGCTTTTCAGCTCACGACGCTCACAACTTCTCCTTGGATGGGTGTCGCGAGGGGGGCTAGGCACGGGGGCTATGCTCAGGTCACGCCTAGAAGACGCCACCCTACTAGGTGCCCAGACACCTGGCCTTCTCGTGCTCCCATCCCAGGCGAAGGCTCGTGGGCAAGGTATGGTGCTCGTTCTCCTTCATGAGAGGCATCCGTACATCAAGGGGGACCCCTGGGCATCACGACCCAGGGGCCTAACTGGCCACGTAGCCCCTCATCCCTTGAGCGTAGTTATGATGATAACCCCGGTCGTCCGGAGGTCTCAATGGCGATCGAGGTATGCACGGGGTTGGGCCCTGCCGACGCAGAACGAAAACGTGATCGCTTGAACGTCAAGGGGGACCCTTGGGCATCGCGACCCAAGGGCCTCACTGGCCACGTAGCCCCTCATCCCTTGAGTCTAGTTACTACGGTAACCCTGGTGTCCGGAGGGCTCAACAACGAGTCTAGTTACTACGGTAACCTCGGTCATCCAGAGGGCTCAGCGGCGGTTGAGGTATGCGCGGGGTTGGGCCCTGCCGACGCAGAGCACCTAAAGCAAACATGAAAGGAAGCAATCATGGAATCATCTAGCTATTACAATAACATTAAGTTTTTTTTCAAATTCAACCAAAGTTCTTACGCCTCCCCGAGGCACTCGCGCTTCTCTCACTAAACAGGACGGATCAGGCATCACCAAGCGCAGCATCACCAGACTCCACCTCTTAGCTGCAATGGTAACGGCCCGGAGAAACGTCTCCACCGACCACGTGGCTTCTGTTCCCAGGGCCTCGGGAGCGGTCACTGCCGCCTCCTCACAAAGGTGCTTGCACGCCAAACCTCGCCTCAAGGGAAGGGCAGCAGGAGTCAAGCACCATCTGACCTCAGGAATTGCTAAGATAAGTTTTCAACGCGGCACCCGCTTGCATACCTACGCCACCACTTACTATAGTTACGAAGCCCTTCCCGACGGACGAGTGGGCGGCTGCCTGCACGCCAAGAGGGACCTCTTGAGCATTGCGCCTTGGGGGCTCTTACCGGATCCTGGACCCCTCGCTTCCTGGCCTTGGCCACGGTGCCGCGACCTGGCATACCAGCACAGGCCGAGGCTGGTTCCGGGACTGGGTCTCGCAGTCGTAGGGCCTTAAGCTACCGCAGGAACGAAAGAAAGGGGAAATCATTCTCTAACAAGGGGATCATGCACGACATAAGTTTATAACACCAGGCTATAACAAAAGTATTACAAGAATTTACATGTCCTTGTGAAGCCCCCCGTGATGTCCCGCAGGAACTAAGCTAAGGAAGACGCTCCCAAAGGACTCAGCTTGAACTCCTTCAACAACGGCGACGCCGGGAGGACACCGTTTCCCTCCCGCGATACGGGCGACGACTTGGCAGCTCATAGCTCTCATCGAAGCTCGAGGCCGTCTCAGGGGTAGCATAACTGCTACCAGGAGAGTCGGAGATACAGCCAACGGCGAGTGCCTCGCTGCCCTGACGGTATGGAGAATCCTCACCGGCGAGCCCATTCCCAGCGCCGCACGGCAGCCAGAGGCCATCCGCCCCGAAGACTTTGAAGGTCATCGCGCCCGTCGTATCCAGCGCGAAGTGCAGAATGTGCCTCCTGGTGGGGGCGCAGGCGTGTCGGACCACACCCCAGCCCCAGGTCATGAAGAGCTGGCCGGAAGAAACCACCTCCACGTCGGCATGCGAAGGAGGAAGGCGACACCCTTCATGCCTCAGCTCCATCGTCACCCGGCCACGAGCTGGGAGTACCTCCCTCAAGAACGAAGGAAGAGGGATCCAGGAATGCGGAGGGCCCCCCACCCACACGATGAAAACGCATGCATCATCCTCCGAATGGGACGGTAGCAGGGTGCGAGGAGACGCCCGTCTCTCTAGGCGACTGGCGCGCCACCCCTATCGCCTCCCCCGCTCAATCTGCCTGCCGTTGAGGTGTACAAGGGAAGCGGAAATCCTGGTGGTGCCCGCGTGCACCACGTGCGGGCGTCCGACGACCTCAGGAACGAGCCCGGAGAATCACGGCGCCTCTTCTTTGGGGGGAGCCGTTCGGGCTCTACCATCGGGCGCTTCCCTTTCTCCGCGGCCGAGAACCTACCAATCGGTGCCATGGAGCCCTGGGAGCAATGGAAATGTGGGGATCAGCCTGCAACGGTCAAGTGAGAGGCGTGGAGCCTCACCCCTTGTTTATAAGCCAAGAAGATCAAACGGCGGCCACTCGCGCGCAGCCATAATGGCCCCGCTGCCCGCGCCAAGGAGTTGTCAAGTCACACGGTTGCCAAGATTGTGTGGGAAGTGGAGTCACTCGCGTCCCATCCAACCGTCATGCACCAGCCTGGCCCGCAGCCTTTTTGGGGCCCGCGACGCTTCGTCCTCGACTAAGGCTTCGCCCTAAAGCCAACTCCGCGCGCGCCTTGGATCCGGGGGCTACTGTCGGCGTCCTGGGAACTAGGGTATCCAGACTTGCCTGTCCGCGGGCCGCGACACGCTCCTACAAGCGGCCTGGTACGGCCCAGCCGATCGACCAGCTGCTCAAGACCCTCGCGAGGGGGCCAAGCCTCGCGAGGAGAACGACGTCGATACCTCCTCGGGAGCGGCCTCAGCAAGGCGTTCCGGAGGGGCGGAGAATCCAAGGCCAAGCCTGCCTCAGGAGGAGGCAGCGATGTCAGCAGTGATGCACCGCGCCAGCGGGTGCCAACGTCCGCCAGCGGCGCAGTTGCCATTTCGGTGCAAAGGGGACAACGCGACCGTTGGTTCCCAAGGAGCGGGGCAAAGGTTTCCTCTTTGGTGCAACAAGACCGAAGACCGGAAGGACGATAAGGAGGATGTCACCGTCGAGCCCACCACCGTGTAACCACCTGATCCTTTTGTAGGTGAAGACTGCTTTTGTCAGGGTAGGAATGTCCTTGTGTTCCCGCTCAAAAATGGCCGTTGTGGGATCCCTTCCCGCCTAAACATTTCGGGGGAAGAGGACCGTGGCCGCCTATATAAGTAGCTAGGATTCCCACTAAGAAGGCATGATCATCGACTCACACACTTCTCCACCGCACAAGGAGCAAGAACACTAGTCTCCAGACCCTCCCGAGGTCGCCTCTTGATCCCAAAGAACCCTTGTACCAGTTCATATTCTAGCTCGCTCGAAGCCAATCCACCAAAGCAGGAAGTAGGGTCTTACACCACACGGTGGCCCGAACCTGGATAAACTCTTGTGTGCCCGTTCGTTGTTTGCTTGAATCTTTCCATCGAGACGAGAGCGAGCCGCTAGGTAGACGTGAGTGGGAGAGATCTTCGTTCACGCCCCTGTGTTCGAACTTAACGGATTTTGTGGAGCCCTGAATCCGACATATGTTCTCTTTGGTCAGATACGCCTATGTTTGAACAGGAAGCCCCCAAGTGACATACTTACGAATTGTCCTCGTCGGGGACCTATGTTTGGAGCTGTGCTATGCATCCAACTCTCTTTGGTCCCTGCAATTTGGGCGTCAAGCCTCTTAAGTAAATATGTAAGACGATGATAAAGACTCAACTTCGAGGAAGTGAAACGATAGAGGCCCCGAATTATCAGGGATGCCAGCTTTATTATATTGTTGCTAATATATACATCATCAAACTATGTACATCATGAGAGCCGGTGGCTCAAGTATAGTAGGGCCGAAGATGAGAAATATTCCATGGCCGATGGGTCTCCTCCTCTGATGTGCGTGAGTCCTCGTGTTCTGGAACGTCAATAAGATAGTATGACCCATTATGCAGATTCTTGCTGATGACAAAAGGTCCTTCCCAAGGTGGTGATAGTTTATGCATATCAGTTTGATCCTGGATAAACCGGAGTACTAAGTCGCCTTCTTGAAATGTTCTGGTTTTGACCCGGTGGCTATGATATCATCGTAGATCTTCTTGATAAAT
The DNA here is from genome assembly GCA_902687465.1 of Secale cereale. NCBI lineage: Eukaryota > Viridiplantae > Streptophyta > Magnoliopsida > Poales > Poaceae > Secale > Secale cereale. The sequence goes on along the minus strand of LR738713.1, from coordinate 309,615,433 downwards.
CGCTGAACGAGCCGCTGCGAGATTACGCTCTTCATCCAACAAGTCCAGTGCATCCTGACGTGCCTTCTCATTATCAGCTTCAACATAAGCCGCCACAGGAGGCGAATCATGACAGATGTCACTAGGAAGAACCGCCTCTGCTCCATAGACCATGAAAAAAGGTGTGTAACCCATAGATCTGTTAGGTGTTGTATTGATGCTCCAT
>LR738713.1:309588423-309606564 GCA_902687465.1 Secale cereale | reverse complement strand
GGGGGGTCTCCGAGTCATCCACGAGATAGGGGGCGCGCCCAGGGGGTACAGCTCGCCCTCCACCCTCGTGGACGGCTTGGGACTCTTCTAGACCAACTCTTTTACTCCGGGGGCTTCTTTTGGTCCATAAAAAATCATCAAAAATTGGCAGTTCAATTGACTCCGTTTGGTATTCCTTTTCTGTAAAACCCAAAAACAAGGAAAAAAACATAAACTGGCATTGGGCTCTAGGTTAATAGGTTAGTCCCAAAAATCATATAAAATAGCATATAAATGCATATAAAATATCCAAGATGGATAATATAATAGCATGGAACATTAAAAAATTATAGATACGTTGGAGACGTATCAATATCCCCCAAGGGAGCAGAACTCACCACAGTAATAGGATGACCTAGAAAATATTGCTTGAGCTTCCGACTTACCACGAAGATCCCATACACCAACTTCTACCAATGCGGATACCTCTGCTTGGACTCAATAAGTACCTCGCTGATATAATAAACCGGCCGTTGAACCGGATACTCCTTGCCTGCCCCTTTCCTTTCCACCATGATGGCCACACTCACAGCCCGACTATTGGCAGCCACATATAACAACAAAGGCTCCTTGTCAATGGGAGCAGCAAGAATCGGTGGCTCAGACAGTTGCTTCTTAAGTGCCTCAAACGCCTCATCAGCAGCATCACTCCAGACAAAATCATCCGTCTTTTTCATCATCTGATACAGAGGGATAGCCTTTTCTCCTAGACGGCTTATGAACCGGCTCAAAGCTGCTATCCAACCTGCCAGGCGCTGGACGTCATTAACACACTTTGGCCTAGCCAGGGAAGTAATAGCCTTTATATTCTCCGGGTTAGCTTCAATGCCCCGTTCTGAAATAAAAAAAAACCCAAAAGCTTGCCTGCTGGTACGCCGAAGACGCACTTGGCCAAGTTAAGTATCATCTTGTAAACCCGGAGTTTGTCAAACGTCTCCTTCAAATCGTCGATCATGGTCTCCTTCTTTCTGGATTTCACCATAATATCATCCACGTAAGCATGAACATTACGCCCAATCTGACTGTGAAGGCAATTCTGTACACACCGCTGATAAGTCGCCTCGGCACTCTTGAGCCCGAAAGGCATAGACACATAGTAGAAGGCTCCAAACGGAGTAATAATAGCTGTCTTCTCCTGGTCCTTAACTGCCATCTTGATCTGAAGATGCCCAAAATAAGCATCCAAAAAACTCAAATGCTCACAACCCGCCGTAGCATCAGTGATTTAATCAATATGAGGGAGAGCAAACGGATCAGCCGAGCAAGCCTTGTTTAAGTCCGTGTAGTCCACACACATTCGCCAAGTGCCGTTCTTTTTAAGCACCAATACCGGGTTAGCCAACCATTCAGGATGAAATACTTAAACCATAAACCCGGCCAATAAGAGCCGGGCCACCTCTTAACCAATGGCCTTCCGCCTCTCCTCGTTGAAACGACGAAGGAATTGTCTGACCGGCTTATACTTCGGATCAATATTAAGAGTGTGCTCAGCGAGTTCCCTTGGTACACCCGACATGCCTGAAGGCTTCCATGCAAAGATTTCCCGGTTCTCACGGATGAACTCGATGAGCGCGCTTTCCTATTTTGGATCCAGATGAGCACTGATGCTGAACTGCTTAGATGAGTTGCCAGGAACAAAGTCAACTAGCTTAGTGTCGTCTGCCGATTTAAACTTCAACAATGGGTAATGCTCTGTGGTTGGCTTCTTCAAATATATCATATCCGTCGGGTCAACATTATCCTTGTGAAATTTCAGCTCTTTTGTGGCACAAACAGACTCCGTGTAAGCAGCATCGCCTTCCTCGCACTCCAAGGCTACCTTGCGACTCCAGTGCACTGTTATGGCGCCCTTGTGTCCCGACATCTTAAGCTGAAGATAAACATAACACGGCCTCGCCATGAACTTAGCATAAGCCGGCCGTCCAAACAGAGCATGATACATGCTGTGGATCTTAACAACTTCAAACGTTAGAGTTTCTGTTCTAGCATCATACTCGTCCCCAAAGGTTACCTTAAAATCTATTTTGCCCACTGGGTATGCCGACTTACCAGGCACTACTCCATGGAAAACAGTATTGGACGATTTAAGATTTTTGTCAGTTAATCCCATACGATGGAAAGTATCATAGTAAAGGATATTGATGCTGCTGCCCCCATCCATGAGCACTTTAGTGAACTTATATCCTCCAAACTGAGGCGCCACCACCAAAGCCAAATGACCCGGATTATCAACCCGGGACGGGTGATCCTCACGACTCCACACAATGGGCTGCTCAGACCATCGCAAGTAACGGGGAACCGCCAGTTCAACGGCATTCACAGCCCTTTTGTGAAGCTTCTGATCCCGCTTGCACAGACTTGTGGTAAAAACATGGTACTGCCCACTGCTCGATTGCTTCGGGTTGCTCTGATAACCAGACTGCTGCTGATTCCCTTGACTATTCTGCTGACTATTACCACCTTGATTGCCTTGGCCTTGAAAACCGGAATTTGAGCCGCCGCCTCCATGACCCGGACCATGAGAGCCGGACCCTGAACCACCGTTCGGACCATGGTTGTGCTGGATGGACTCCCTGAAATGTCTCATAATGCCGCAATCCTTCCACATATGGGTAGACGACCTTTCCTCGGTTCCGTGCTTCGGACACGGCTGATTCATTATTCCATCAAGGTTATATCTCTGAGCCGACCTCCCCTTACGACACTGGTTAAAATTCCGCATCACGGTGTTAGCTACAAAATCATCAGCCTTGGGCTTACCACCACCGCTCTGATTGGCCGGGTTAAACTGCTGTCCCCTCATATCATTACTCTTTTCCCCCTTTCCCCATCTTTCAGCCTCAGAGTCGGGGTCCTTGGTACTATCAAAGTTGGCATATTTAACAAGAGCTGCCATGAGCTCCCCCATATCATCGCAATGACGTGTAAGCTGCCCCAACTTCTGTTTGAGTGGAAGGAAACGACAATTCTTCTCCAACCTTAAAACTAGTGAGCCGACGTTGATCTTATATGAAGAATGTATAATGGTCGAGACCCGACGTACCCAGCTTGTCGTCGACTCATCCTCGGCTTGAACACAAGAAGCTAAATCCACAATTGACCTCGGCCGCTTGCATGTATCCTTAAAATGTCGGATAAACTTAGCTTTTAGCTCTGCCCAGGACCCAATGGAGTTGGGAGGCAGTCCTTTCAAACAATTACGGGTTGTCCCTTCCAGCATCATGGTGAAATACTTAGCATATGCAGCCTCACTAACATCCAGCATCTCCATAGCCATCTCATAACTCTCCACCCAAGCCTCAGGGGGTTGATCCGCTGTGTAGTTAGGCACCTTACGAGGGCCCTTGAAGTCCTTGGGCAAACGATCGTTCCACAGAGCCGCCGCTAAACACGTCACACCCCAAGTTCTAAAAGCCACACATGTCTCCACTGAAGTTGTTGGGTAAAACGGCGCCTGTTGATGACCCGCTGCCTGAGCCGCCAGCTCAGCCTCCCGACGTGTTCTGCCGTGATCCACAAAATCTTGTGCATTGGCACCATTGTGCGTCGGGTCATGCCCACGAGGCTGGTTATGGTGCCACTCCATGCATGAAACTGCTGGCGAGTCAATGTGCCTGCTGTAGCTGACGCTTGGACGTGTGGTCGAATGAATCCGGTCAAGACTATAAGAATAAGCCTGCTGCTGCGCCAACGCTGTCTCAAGAAGCTCCCTGGCCCTCCGGGTTTCAACCGCTACCAGAGTCTCACCCTCGACTGGTAGAGCCGCCAATCGCGTAGCTGCAACAATCATATTATCCAGACTTCCAGAGGGTTGGAATAATGACCCGCCGGCGTAACCGGGTGATGAGGTGGGGCATGATTCACATGTGGAGAACCTGTCACGTCTGGCTGAACCAGTGCTGCACCCCCTGGCGCTTCGGCCATTCGGTTTATCCCCGGCGGGTTACTGGTCCCTGCTCCAGTTGTGTTGAAGAGATTCCTCGGCTCATAAACAAAAGGTAGACGACTCCGGTGCTTTCTCATCAAGACTTCATTGGTAGCGTTCTGATCCACCGTGAGCCGGTACGAATCCGCTTGAATCTGCTGAGCTTGAGCGTCCAAAACAGCCCGCTCTGTAGTCATCCTAGCGTTCTCTGCCGCCAGGTCTTCCTTTGCTTGTGCTATCTCTTCATGCAGTTTAGCCACGTCCGCCCTGTGCTGTTCCTAGTTGTCCGGGGTTACCTCCGTTCCCATCAGAGTCGCCATAGTATCCAATATATCCGTTACAACTTAAGTCAGCAGGCATGCTGATCCGCCTGCGCCTGCTGCTGTTATCGCCGTTGCGCCGAGTGTCATGGCCGTGGCGGCTGTCGAACCGAGAGCCGACTGGGTGCTAGTCATGAAGATCGCCACCCTGTTTGGCGGCTTATGGGGGGTCCGGAATACTGTTACCATCGAACCATCCCCCAAGCTGTCCGATCTGTAGCTAATACATTGAATTGGTCTCGCCTGTGGACGATTCACCATCAGAGTAGACGGTCGTCTCACTGCGAGATCCAGAGCCTTCAGCCCCATGGATATATCCAACAAAGGCACGCCTCACAGCAGGCTGAACTCGGGCAGGTCGCGCACGCTGAGCCTTCTCGATGATGTCGGTAAAGATGTCCAGCTCGAGGCCCGGTTCGCCGATCTTGCCGATGAAGACGTGGATTCCGCCGAAGGGAACCCGGTACCCATACTCAATTGAGCCGGCCTCGGGGCCCAAGCCTGCATCGTCGATGTAGAGCTTCTCGCGATGACTCTTGGTCATCCGGCCCACAGCGTATCCCTTGATCCCTTCAAAGCTGCCCTTCAAGAACTCGGAACCATCATGCGCAGGCCCCATGGTGGGCGCCAACTGTCGTGGAGTTGTCACGACAGATGTCCTAAGCTAAGGACTTAGTTGTGGAGCCATTGCGACGTGGTTAGCTTAAAGGGGTTAAAATGAGACAAAAGACACGGGGAGTTTATACTGGTTCAGCCCCTCGCGGTGAGGGTAAAACCTAATCCATTTTAAGGTGGTATTGCTAGGGTTTCGATTACTAGGGAGCGAATACGCTAGCCTGGCTTTCGATCTGTTGTTTCTTGCCCTAAGCTGCTGCCGGGTCGTCCCCATATATACACGGGTTGACGCCCTGCGGCTTATAGAGTCCCGGCCGGCTCATACAAACGTGTCCGACTCGGTGACTTATCTTACATGCTTTATCATACAAGTCGAAACATACCTGTCAGTTTACACTCACGAGCCTTAAGCCACTCTGGGTTTTGGGCCCTTTATATGCCTATCTTCCTGAACCTCCATCTTCAACATGCTCCTGGGCTTGGCCTATGAACCGCCATTGGGGTAACCCGACCCCTCCTGGGCGGGTCATATCGAATAGTTATATCCCCAACACCATGCGAGAGACATAATTGCACATAAGGTATTACAATATGGTTTTTATTAGCCTACCGTCTTCAAAGAGCACGTACTTTTTTCTTTCTTGTGATGAATGTCAAAGAATTGATAATATTGGTAAACGTCAATGCCTATGAGTTATTCACTTGTTATTGAACCATTTGATGTTTGGGGGTTTGACTATATTACTAAGTGGATAAAATCTATTCCAACTAGTAGTGATGATCACAACGTCTCTATTAAAATGCTTAAGGAAGTCATGTTTCCGAGGTTTGGACTCCCTAGATATTTAATGACTGGTGATGGTTCACATTTTATTCATGGTGCATTTCGTAAACTCTTAGCTAAATATGATGTCAACCATATAATTGCATCACCTTATCATCCTCGGTCTAGTGGGCAAGTTGAATTGAGCAATAGAGAAATAAAATTAATTTTGCAAAATACTGTTAATAGATCTAGGAATAATTGGTCTAAGAAACTTGATGATGCATAATGGGCTTATGGAACTGCTCATAAAAATCCTATGGGTATGTCTCCTTATAGACTGATCTATGGAAAAGCATGTCATTTACCTCTAGAATTAGAACATAAAGCTTATTGGTAATTAAAGAATTAACTATGATTTCAAACTTTCCGGTGAAAAGAGGTTGATATTAGCTCCTTAGATGAATGGAGAACACAAGCCTATGAAAATGTTAAGTTATTTAAAGAAAATGTTAAAAGATGGCATGACGAGGACTCAGAAACGAGAATTTAATGCTGGTGACCAAGTTCTATTATACAATTCTTGTTTTACGTTTTCCGCAGGAAAACTTCTCTCCAAATGGGAAGGGCCATACATTGTCAAGGAAGTTTATCACTCCGGAGCCATCAAGATTAATAATGTCGAAGGCACAAACCCAAAGGTGGTTATGATGGAAATATGCCCTAGAGGCAATAATAAAGTTGTTATTATTATATTTCCTTATTGATTATAAAGATTTATTATTCATGCTAGAATTGTGTTGACCGAAAACTTAAATACATGTGTGAATACATAAACAAATACCGTGTCCCTAGTGAGCCTCTACTAGACTAGCTCATTGATCAAAGATGGTTAAGGTTTCCTAACCATAGACATGAGTTGTGATTTAATAGCGGGATCACATCATTAGGAGAATGATGTGATGGACAATACCCAACCGTCAGCATAGCATATGATCGTTCAGTCTATTGCTACTTCTTTCTTAATGTCAAATACATGTTTCTTCGACCATGAGATCATGCAACTCCCGGACTTTGCAGGAATGCCTTGTGTGCCATCAAACATCACAATATAACTAGGTGATCATAAAGGTGCTCTACAAGCGCGAGGGCCCGGATACCCCAGCCGCGCTAGCCGCCATTCTAGCGGATCTTTATAAGGGGGAGAACGAAGATTTCGCTCGTTTAAATTGCAGGGAAGGTTTTTCCATGTATAACCCTATCGAATGGGTAAGTTTTTGGATTATCAGCATTATCCAACCTTATTTTTGGGATGTGCTAATCAAATTATTCAGGTCGTTTTAAAACAGACATGGAGAAAGGTGGTCGAAAAGGTGCATTGCCCCTCCCCACAGCCAGAGGACTATGCCCGCAACGAAGACCCTGGATCCCATGAGGTTCTGGATATATTTATTGAGCACGATAATGGAGTCTTTTATCAAGCAAGCCTTGATGGCTCAGAAGTGCCTATTATGGACGATTATCCCGGCCTTCTCCCTTCCTTCGATGTAAGTGCCCAAAAGACATCCTCGAAAAAAGGAGCCCTCCCCTTGCACACCCATTGCACTGACTCGTGCTCAAAAGGGTCGGCGCTCAGTGAGCTGCACTGCATCGGGGGCGGCTTCTAAGAAGATAGCGCCTATGGCAGGCGAGCCTTCAAAGCGAAAGGAAACTGGAAGCGCTGTCGAGCCCCCTCCTTCATCAAAGAGGTATAAACTTTTAATATGTGCTCAGGCATAAGACTAGATTGTCACACTTCTCCCCCCGTCTTATTTCAGAAGGAGCCTTCGGCGAACTGTGTCCAAAGACCTAGTTAGCCGATCACTAGCTAATCTGGCACCAGACTCATCGACCAGGACGAGAGCCAATATGGACGCGGCACCAAATTATCCACCTCATGAGGATTCAGATGACGTATCTGTCACAAATTCCAAAGTGGAGAAAGCGATGAATCATCGACGACTAAAAGAGGCCATGCGTGCTCCAGCTTTCACTGAGCAGGAATTCAATGCCCTCAGCTCCGTGGATGCATATATCTGAGCCGCCCGAGATGGACTTGTAGGAGTCATTCACCTATTTTCAAAGGATATGCAGGTAAGAGTTTGTGTAAATTTAATAGATATATGCCTGTAGCCCCCGAGACTTGAAGCGGTTAGTCCAACCGATTCAAGGATCGTTATGACCTCATGTTCTCAAAGAGAAGAACAACGCGCTGTCCCGGGAGCTTGAAATGAGCCGGACAAAGCTAAAATTCCGCCACCACAGAGCTAGAGGAAGTGAAGAAATTCAGGAGGGGAGCTCATGGTAAGGAAAAAAATAGTATCCGAAAAATATGATCTGCTGCAATGATGTTTAAGCATACATTGTTGTATTTTAGTAGTGGAATCTATAGGTCAACTGGAAGAGAGCTTAAAGGCTGCCAAGAAAGCCTAGGAGTATGCTGAAAGGCAATAAGTAGCCGGCCATCGAGTACTAGCACGAACCATTGACCAAAAGAACAAACTGGAGGAGGAAAAGGATAAGCAAGCCGAAGAGATAGAGAGCTTAAAGGATCAATTATTAGATGCACTAAAAGAAAAGAAAAATTTGAAAGGCGGCATATTCGGTATGACCTTTGAACCATCCAGGGAACTCATATTGTCCGGTAATTCGGAGTATTATAATGCTATTCTGGCAGGTCTGTTAACCAGGCGTCATGAATAAGAAGTATCCGGATTCCGAGGTGACGTACTAAAAGAACTTTCCATAGTGCATGAGCAGCCCCGGAAAGCCATGAAGAGTATGGTCAAAGCCTTATGGCCATCCGATGCCCCTCCAGAAAGTATGGAGGATTTGGCAAACCTGTTCAAAGCTGCCCAGTGCCACTTTGAGTTATGGAAGGCTTCAAAATGCTGGGAAAGTGCACGAGAGGCATGGGCGATGGTGAAAACACGCTACACCGGGCTCGAGCCAAATCATATGGCCCGAGTTGGAACTCGGGGACTGGACGGAAAATAGATTCCCGTGAGTTTGGTATATGACTAAGTGGTGATAGCTGTGAAATATTCGCAAGAAGACTATAGCTTAAACAGCCTTATAGATGGCATAGATAAAGAGTAGGCGTTTGCTTCGATGTATCAATATACTTTATCATCAAACTTATCTCCAACCGAACTTGGCAAAATTTGTCATGGCAGGCCTTCGGCTTCAACCTCCGAACCAAAAGGTTGGAGTGTTTTCGAATACCATGTTTGAATGCAATAAACACTCATTATGTTCGGAATCCAGGCAATCCAGTCATATTGCTTAAACAGTCAAAATTTGTTCGAGGAGTTATGTTATATTACTATTTAACATAAGAAACATCTTCGAGGGAAAATAGTTCCGTTAAGGGTTCCTTTCCTTGGGTCAGCATGCTTAATTATGCATTCCTACGCTTCGATCCAAAAGATAGAATTACGGGCAACCTATCCCTTATTTTTTAGAAGAATTACATAAACATAAATAATTTGTCGTTGCTTCCCGACCAATTATTCCCTTAAGAACAGTAGCTTTCAGCTTCACCCGTCTGAGGTACAGATCCGGATTACCCGATTGTGACAATCACAGAGGTGCTCCCTTTACACCCTAGCCGAACAATCGAGAATGTAGGGTATAAACACAACAGCGAGGCAACCCAGCTTGAAAAAACTTAAGTCATAGAGGTGCATATAATGGCAAAAAATGTATAGAACAAACGACATAAACAATGTGAGCAACAAGCTTTAGTAGTAAGCTTCGTCAAAGAAGCCCCCAGTTATCGTGGGGTATGTACATTTAAAGATGTGTACCCATAACAGTTTGGTAGATCGAAACACATCTTGGGACATTTAAAAGGACAAAAAATAAAAAGGAGAGGAGAAAAAGGAACCTAGTTAAAATAAAAAAGGTGCTACCGAACTATCCGTAGAATCGTCGGAGCCGAGCAGCGTTCCATGGATTCGGCTCAAGGCGATTATCCGATGCATTACGAAGGCGATAGGCTCCTCCTGTGAGAACTTCATCTATGATGAAGGGGCCCTCCCATCTTGGTTTGAGATACCCTTTTTCTTCTCTAGGAGACGGAACATGAGATCGCCAACATTGTATGTTTTTTCCCGCACTTCTCTGCTTTGGTATCGCCTGGCCTGTTGTTGATAAAATGCGGTACAAGCTTGCGCGATATCGCGCTCCTCTTCAAGGCTATCTAGGTCATCCTGCCGATCGAGCTCGGCTTCTCGCTCTTCGTACATGCGCACTCGAGGTGAGTCATGAATAATGTCGTAGGACAGAACACCTTCTGCACCGTACACCATGAAGAAAGGTGTGTATCCGGTTGTTCGGTTTAGGTGTGGTCCGCAGCCCTCAGAGCACGGAATCGAGTTCCTCCACCAAGTGCTTATCTGACTCCCGTAGGGAGCGCACCAGTCGGGGTTTAATGCCGCTCGTTATCAAGCCATTGGCTCGTTCAACCTGACCGTTTGTTTGAGGGTGGTAGACGGATGCATAGTCGAGTTTAATGCCCAATTTAGCACACCAGTTTTTCACCTCATCGGCTGTCAAATTGGAACCATTATCAGTGATGATGCTGTGCGGGACACCGTAGTGGTGTACCACGCCGGATATAAAATCAATCACTAGTCCTGCTTCAGCCATTTTTACTGATTTGGCCTCTATCCACTTAGTGAATTTATCCACCATAACCAGTAAATATTTCTTCTTGTGGCTTCCCCCTTTAAGGGGTCCGAACATATTGAGCCCCAGACCGCAAAGGGCCAAGTGATGGGGATTGTTCTTAATGCGGTGGGAGGCATATGACTTTGATTGGCGAAAAGCTGACATCCCACACAACGTTGAACAAGGGCTTGTGCATCTGCTTGGGTCGTTGGCCAGAAAAAGCTTGTCCGGAAAACTTTGCTTACGAGGGCCCTAGCCGCGGTGTGATGGCCGCGCTAAGGCTTTTCCAGCAAGTCCCAACATTGGTACTCCATTTGCCTAATAACTAAAAACTTGCATAGGGACTAGCTATCCCCTTTTCTTAATTAACAAACCCAGGCTAGTTTTCCACATGAGTGTTGGTCCAAACTGGGGGTCCTGCAGGGCCGCCTTGGGGAAACCCGAGGTATCTGGTATAATCTGTAGCATCACCCATCCGATCGTGGCCTGAGACTAGATACACGCGGCTACTGTCAGGGTGTCGGCACGCCGGGAGGATTTGCTGGATTAGTTTTACCTATGTCGGTATATCTTGAGCACGGGATTCCGAGAATACTCGGGCCTTCCCACCTTGGAGTTGCGACTCCGCAGATCGTGAGCTTGTAAAGGGCTAAGTTGGGACACCCCTGCAGGGTTTTGAAATTTCGAAAGCCGTGCCCGCGGTTATGTGGCAGATGGGAATTTGTTAATATCCGGTTGTAGAAAACTTGACACCATGTTCAGAACACACTACCAGCGTGAGTAACCATGACGGCCATTTTCCGAAAAGGGGTTCGGGAAGTGAACACGGTGGGGTTATGTTTGACGTGCTTAGATAGGATCACTTCGTGATCACTTTGACGCTCGTGGCACTTCTCTTCTCGCTCTAAACACGTAAGCTAGTGCTATTGCAGCTGCAACCTTTTATCTTTTCTTCAGCCTTGTTCCACACCCAAGGCTTAGATAGTTCTGCTACCCGGGAACGGGATTGCTGAGTCCTCCGGGGCTCACATATTCCACACCACACCAGATGCAGGTACCATGGTGAACTACTCAGGTGACGGCACCGAGCTGTACTGGGAGTACGATGAAGAACGCAGCCGATACTATGTGCACTATCCCGATGATCAGTAGTGGTTTCTACTAGGGACGATTCGGACCTGTGGCTTTATGTATTTGGTATCTTTCATTTGGATCTTCACCCGTAGTCAGGTTGTGATGTTATTTGGATGATGTTTTGTTTGTGTAATGTATCGTGTGACGTGGCGAGTGTAAGCCAACTATCCTTTTGCAATTTCATCCCTATTTTTACATGAGTCTTGCAAAGATACCAAACTTGAGATCATTCTAGAATGGGCTTATACCTTTAAGTCGTGCCTCGACACGTAGGAGGTATAGTCCCATCCTGGGCATTACACGAATACTACATCAAGTTTAATTCTCCCCGAACATCGTGCTTCTCGACTGGGGATGATGCCTTGAACGGTGGTATTGCTTTGCTTGATGCGTGTTCTATCGACCTGCATTTTGTCGAGCGTGTCCTTGTAAATGAGGTCAAGCCCACTGCCGCCGTCCATGAGCACTTTGGCAAGTCAAATGCCATCCACAATGGGGTTTAGTACTAAAGCGGTGGGTGCTCAGACTGATCAGGCCCGTGGTTTGTCGTCGTCGGTGAAGGTTTTTGGCGCATCGTTCCACGGGCTCACTTCGGTTACTTGGTGGACTTCGGCGAGTTCGCAAAGTGCCCTCTTACGCTGATTATTTGAAGAGAAGGTCTCGAAGACCATAAGAACATTACAATCATCATCTTCCGGAGAGTGTTTCTCTAGAGTGGCGGCGGTGAGGATGGCCTCACCACTTTTAGCTACCTGCCGGAGTACCCAACACGCTCGAAGGCTATGAGTTGAGACTGTGCTTGACGTTGCATGTATCAGACAGGGCTTGTCGAGGAGTTCGTTAAGAACATACCTATATCCCGCAAAGGGTTTGTTTTGCTTGCCGACAGGCTTATGATCGGATGCCCCGTGAGGGTGTATCCGTTTTGCTCGGGCAGTACATTGCTTGAAAGCGGCAGGTTCCAAATGGGGTTTTTGGGCCTTCTATGTACTTTCCATCGCGCAGTACTTCTGTACTAAGTGCGATAATTCCGTGAAACTCTGTATGCGATGGCGGTCGAGGGCATTCAATATTCCCTCGTCGGTACAATTGCGATGAAAGACCGGAACTGCATCGTCGTCGCAACAATCTTTAATCTTGTTTTTGACAAGTAGGAACCTGTCCCAAAAGTGATGGACCGTTTCCTGAGGTTGCTGCCGTACATACTGAAGGAAATATGCCCTAGAGGCAATAATAAAGTGTTTATTTATCTTTCATTATATATCATGATAAATGTCTTTTATTCATGCTAGATTTGTATTAATCGGAAACTTGATACATGTGTGAATACATAGACAAAACAGAGTGTCCCTAGTATGGCTCTACTAGACTAGCTCGTTAATTAAAGATGGTTGTGTTTCCTAACCATAAATATGTGTTGTCATTTGATCAACAAGATCACACCATTAGGAGAATGATGTGATGGACAAGACCCATCCGTTAGCTTAGCACTATGATCATTTAGTTTTACTGCTATTTCTTTCTTCATGACTTATACATGTTCCTCTAACTATGAGATTATGCAACTCCCGAATACCGGAGGAACACCTTGTGTGCTATCAAACGTCACAACATAAATGGGTGATTATAAATATGCTCCACAGGTGTTTCTGAAAGTGTTTGTGGTGTTGGCATAGATCAAGATTAGGATTTGTCACTCCGAGTGTCGGAGAGGTATCTCTGGGCCCTCTCGGTAATACTCATCATAATAAGCCTTGCAAGCAAATGACTAACGAGTTAGTCACGAGATGATGTATTACGGAACGAGTAAAGAGACTTGCCGATAACAAGATTGAACTAGGTGTGATGATACAGACCATCGAATCTCAGACAAGTAACACACCGAAGACAAAGGGAACAACGTATGTTGTTGTGCGGTTTGACGATAAAGATCTTCGTAGAATATGTAGGAACCAATATGAGCATCGAGGTTACGCTATTGGTTATTGACCAGAGATGATTCTCGGTCATGTGTACATAGTTCTCGAACCCGTAGGGTCCGCACGCTTAATGTTCGATGAAGATCGATTACGAGTTTATGTCTTTTGATGTACAGAAGGTTGTTCGGAGTCCCGGATGAGATCACAGACATTACGAGGAGTCTTGAAATGGTCGAGACATAAATATTGACATATTGGAAGGTTATATTCGGACACCGGAAGGGTTCCGAAGTGTATCGGTTTTTTTTTGGAGTACCGGGAGGTTACCGGAACCCCCCGGTGAGTCTATGGGCCTTATTGGGCCCTAGTGGAGAAAGAGGGCAGCAATAAAGATGTGGGGTGCACCCCCTAGGCCCAAACCGAACTGGTTTAGGGATTGGGGGGCCGGCCCCCTCCTTCCTTCTCTGCTCCTCCTCTTTCCTCCCTTTTCCTAGTAGGACCAGGAAAGGAGGAAACCTACTCCTACTAGGAGTAGGAATCCTCTTCCCTTGGCGCGCCCCTCCTAGGCCGGCCTCCTCCTCCCTCCCTCCTTTATATACGCTGGGAGGGAGCACCCCAAAGACACACAAGTTGATTTCTTAGCCGTGTGCGGTGCCCCCCTCCACAGTTACACACCTCGGTCATATTGTTGCAGTGCTTAGGCGAAGCCCTGCGTCGGTAACTTCATCAACACCGTCACCACGCCGTCGTGCTGACGAAACTCTCCCTCGGCCTCAACTAGATCAAGAGTACGAGGGACGTCACCGAGCTGAACGTGTGCAGATCGCGGAGGTGCCGTGCATTTGGTGCTTGATTGGTTGGATCGCGAAGACGTTCGACTACATCACCGCGTTACTAAATGCTTCCGCTTTCGGTCTATGAGGGTATGTAGACACACTCTCCCCGCTCGTTGTTATGCTTCTCCTAGATAGATCTTGCGTGATCGTAGGTAAAATTTTGAAATACTACGTTCCCCATCACATACATCAGTTCATATATGTCTGGAGGACCTAAATTACTTGGAGAGTATTGATTGTGGTGGGTGGGTGGGGGTAAAACTCTAATCCCGACCCAAGATAGTATCCGCAGTTCACAAAATCTCCGAGATCACCAGTTCGGGTCCGTGAGGATCCAAGTGCTCCCCGAACTGTATGTCCAGCCTTGAGTTTGGAGGGTGCAGAGTCCCACCCAAAGGAAGGGTATCTGGCTCAAGGGGTTCGGAAGTACAAACATGGCTGGTCTTCATTTTAGGAGAAGAAGTGTTTTCAGCTCATTCCTCAACGACCACTACCAGGTGAGTGATCGACGGGAGATTGATTTCCCTCTGGTCAGGTATAAGCCCGATCCAATCATTGGCCGTTGAAAGCCCCGGGGCGGCAATGCGATCTAGAAGCTCGTTTAAGGACGAGGTGTCCGTCGGATCCATCTTTTCAGAGTATTCGAGACCGATGCAGGGGTGGTGCTTGGCGATCACAGGGGACGCCGTCGGCTTAATGGCCATGTGGGCACTCATGGTGAAACCGCCGAGCTGGAGGACCTATCCTGAAGTCAGGCTCCTTCTGGAAGTGATATCGTCGATGATGACAAGGCGAGCCACATATTGCTTTTCGTGACTACACAACGGAGCTCTCAATGAAAGCACCATTGTCGGTGTCAAAACTGCAGATCTCGAGTAGGGGGCCCAAGCTGTGAGTCTAAGGATCGATGGTAACGAGGGACAATAGGGACATGATGTTTACCCAGTTTCGGGCCCTCTCTAAGGAGGTAAAATCCTACGTCCCGCTTGATTGTATTCGATGAGTATAGGGGTTACAAGAGTTTTTTTTGACCGTGAACAGTAGGAAAGGCTCCTACCGTGTAACTATATTAATGAAATAAAGGGAGCACTGTACAAAGGGGAGTATTTACATGGGGAGAGAAAGTAGAGGACTTGACCACTTTGGGCCAAGTGAGGGAGGACAGAGCACAAGAGTGAAGGTCTAGTGTAGGGAGCTAACAAAGTCTAGCACAAGATGTTTATGGGACACTTTGACCCTATGTTGGAGGAGCTCAAAATGTTTCTTGAATCTATCTAGCCAGGATTGAAAGGAGGGGTCGGTGTTGGTGTCAATACTGACAGATCTCGGGTAGGGGGTCCCGAACTGTGCATCTAAGGATCAAAGGTAACAGGAGAGAGGGCACACAATGTTTACCTAGGTTTGGGCCCTCTTGATGGAGGTAATACCCTACTTCCTGCTTGATTGAATTTGATGAGTATAGGGGTTACAAGAGTTGATCTACCTCGAGATCATAATGGCTAAACCCTAGATGTCTAGCCTGAATGATTATGATTGCCTCTACGGACTAAACCCTCTGGTTTATATAGATACCGAAGGGGGCTAGGGTTGTACATAGTCGGTTTACAGAGAAAGGAATCTGCACATCTGCACGCAAAGCTTGCTTTCCACGCCAAGGAGAGTCCCATTCGGACACGGGGGAAAGCCTTCCATCTTGTATCTTCATGGCCCATTAGTCTGGCCCACGTCACATAGCCCGGACGCCCGAGGACCCCGTAAACCAGGACTCCCTAAGCAGCCCCTGAACCATGCTTCAATGACGATGTGTTCGGCGCGCAGATTGTCTTCGGCATTGCAAGGCGGGTTCCTCCTCCGAATACTTCTAAGTAGTCTATCGAACAAGAGATCTATATCCGGCTCTGTACAATAGGTTAACCTTCCACAAAAGCACAATACTTAAAGTACATCCATCGACAGCTTTTCCCGGCGAAACATCACGTTTGGCTCTACTATCATCTCGAACCGTTTTTTGGGCCTCCCGCCTTGCGTTTCAATATGCAACCCCCATTGACACGTCTTGTCAAAGCAGAGATCGTGCCCCCTTATTATGGGATTCTCATCAATACGAGTTTTGGTAACCTAACCGTGCCGCTCGCATGACCCCTTGGGAACAGGCGAGTTTTAAGGCTCGAGGGAGGGGGACGCTTGATCTTCATAGTCCATATAAGTGGATAGAATCCAACTCTTCTGCCCCACGCCTCATTCTCTCTCTACCTCTCCATCCTCGAGCTCTAGCGCCCAAGTTCCAAGCTTTTCTCCCCTCTACAACTCCTCCGACTATGGTCGGCTCTCAAGGCAAGTGGATGGACTCCTCCGTCATGGAGGATAATGTCAAGGAGCGGTGGGAAACGCGATATCTAACTGCGGAAATCAAGCACATGCTTCCCGATCCGGCACAGGTCATCCCTACTCCGGAGCCCGATGAGAGGGCGGTGTTCATCCCCCACTTCCTCTACGGACTCGGATTCTCCCTTCACCCCTTTGTAAGGGGTCTCATGTTCTACTATGGGCTGGATTTTCACGATCTGGCCCCAAATTCGTTCCTTCACATCTCGATGCTCATCGTCGTGTGCAAGGCCTTCCTCCGCGTCCCTCTACGCTTCGGCTTATGGCTCAAGATTTTTAATGTGAAGCCGAAGGTGGTTGATGGGTAACACGCGGACTATGGTGGCACCATGGTGAGCAAGCTCCCCAAAGTCAATTGGCCAAAGGGGGTCTTTGTGGACACCGTCAAAATTGGCAACATGAATGGTTCTGTATCACAGAACCCTGCGACTCTAAGTGGGCAGCCGCTCCAGCCTTTAGATTCGGACCCCCGCTGAGGCTCACATCCTGGACTGACAAGGGTCCGGACTGGGGGTCGGTCCGTGAAGTGCTGCTACTGCAGAAACGTATCCAGAGCATGATATCGAAGGACACTACCCTTGCTGATGTAATCCAAGTGATGCTGATCCACCGCGCACTTCCCTGGCAACGACGGCCCCTCAAGATCTGGGAGTTCAATCCAGAAGGGCCACGGACCCTACAACGGTTCAACGACATGACGCATAAGGGGATCTGGAAGTTGCTTTTTAAGAAGTAAAAAATGTGGCCGAAGTCATCAGACAACACCGGCCTCGACTGCAACCATCCAGCCACCGAGGTAAGTTCTTGAACCTCCGAACACCAATAGGTTCGTTGCTCTAAAGGAGAAGTATTGAGTAGTCCATCCCCAAATAGTTTTGGATCAAGAAGGCGGAGCAGATATGGTGTCCGGCTCCGCTCCCCGAAGACCCATCCAATCCTCTACTAATGAGGATGTTGGTCCCGGCGCCATACCAGGTGCCGGTTAAGGACACGAAGAAGAAGAAAGAGGATGGCACTTCGGATGCAATGTCCAGAGAATCTAATGCCCAGTCCTATCACGAGGGTGACGTCGACGAGGAGGAGGAGGAGGAGGAGGAAGAAGAAGATCCTCCCCGCAAGGGCAAGAAGAGGGTGGCCTTCGGAGACCTGGAGGCCGAAGCCACCAAGAGGGACAAAATTACCCTCCCCAATGACTTGGAGTCAGACACTGAGGCCATCCTGAAGCATCGTCGCCGAACCAAGCCCCAGGCCGACTCGTAAGTAGCCCGGGATTCTTTACACTTATCCCATCTCTATGAACTTTGATGATAACTCTAAGTTCTATCTTTTAGTCTAGCTCGTGATCTTCCCCGACTATCCTTGTCCTCGGGGGATCTGCCGCCGGAGATGATGGAGAATGACTCGCCTCCATTAGCCTCTCCGCCGCCAAGGGCGGATGACGTCGAGGTGTCATCTCATAGGCCCTCCTCAAGCCTTGAAGGGATGCGGGGGG
>LR738713.1:309530304-309588343 GCA_902687465.1 Secale cereale | reverse complement strand
GGGGGGGGGGGGGGGGGGGGGGGGGATTTAACGGCGCCAGAGGGTAATGCCTCGGCTGCCGGAGGACTTAGGGGTATAGCCTTCATGAAGACCGGCGATGGGGGCCCCAGTCAATCCGACCCCCAGCCGCATACTACTCCGGAGACCCACAAGGCTCCGGAGTCTAAAGAGCGACCTCTTGCAGGAGAAGAGGGAGCGGCGACCTCTGCTAATCCGGAGGCGCCAAATACCACGGCGGACGTACTCCAAAGTGCATCCGTCCTAGACGTGCACCGCATCATGATGGGTACGGTGTCTAAAAAGATTCAGTCCGCCAAGAGCAGGCTGAACGAAGCCTTCTCTAGCCTGCTAGCAGGCTTAGAGGTACGCAATGTAATGTTTTTTATCATTTTATGAGAAATACGCCTGTATATAGATAGTATCCCCCGAGACTCTGTTCGATTCTTTGAAAGAAAAGCGAGCAAATGATCAATAATCAGTTGTCAGGCGGTAGCATACTTTTTATCTGGATTAATACAGGCTTCGCTGTTAGCGGCAACTGCCCAGTCAACGGAAGTTTTCGAACTCAAACGAAAACTAGAGCGAGCCGATGAGGACCTAGTCCTTGTTAACACGCGGCTCGACCAGGCGCAAAGTATAAAATACATCTTAGTGTGTGCCTGTTTATGTCCGTTTTCTGTGGAAATTCAAGAGCTGCAATGTGCATGTTTGTACAGATGCTGCCGCCGCGGTGGAGACCCTCAGGGGTGACCTTGCCCAAGCTAAGCAGCGAGCAAGGGTGAGCAAGGCAACTGCTGATAAAGCGGCTGCAGACTTAACGGCCGAACAGGCCGCTCGGCACCGTTTTGAGGAATGGGTGACCGAGATGGAGCAAAAGCTCAAGGACACCACCGCCAAGTGCGAGTCCTTAGAAAAATAAAATAAGGCGAAGGGGACCAAACTCGCCAAGGCCCTTCAAGACGCTTCGGAGGCGTGGTCCAAATCCAGCGCAGCGCGCGAAGAAATCCGTCAAGCCGGACAGATAGCGGTTGGTAAGCCCTTTCTTTTACATGCTAAATTTGGGGACCGAAAGTATGTTTTACTTAATCGACTGTGGAGTTCTTGCTACCTCTTGAGCATGCGTTGGTTTTCCCTTGAAGAGGAAAGGGTGATGCAGCAAAGTAGCATAAGTATTTCCCTCAGTTTTTGAGAACCACGGTATCAATCCCGTAGGAGACTACACACAAGTCGCCTAGTACCTGCACAAACAATCAAGAACCTTGCAACCAACGCGATAAAGGGGTTGTCAATTCCTTCACGGCCACTTGAAAAAGTGAGCTTTGATAAAGATAACAAGATAAGTATTGTTGGTGTTTTTGTTGCATAGATTGGAAAATAAAGATTGCAAAATAATAGTAAACTAGAATTGTAGATTGGAAACTTATATGATCATGTAAAGTAGACCCGGGGGCCATAGGTTTCACTAGTGGCTTCTCTCATGATAGCATAAATTATGGTGGGTGAACAAATTATTGCCGAGCAATTGATAGAAAATCGCATAGTTATGAGAATATCTAGGCATGATCATGAACATAGGCATCATGTCCGTGTCAAGTAGACCGAAATGATTCTGCATCTACTACTATTACTCCACACATCGACCGCTATCCAGCATGCATCTAGAGTATTAAGTTCATAAGAACAGAGTAACGCCTTAAGCAAGATGACATGATGTAGAGGGATAAACTCAAGCAATATGATATAAACCCCATCTTTTTATCCTCGATGGCAACAATACAATACGTGTCGGTTCCCCTTCTATCACTGGGATCGAGCACCACAAGATTGAACCCAAAGCTAAGCACTTCTCCAATTGCAAGAAAGATCAATCTAGTAGGCCAAACCAAACTGATATTCGAAGAGACTTGCAAAGATATTAAATCATGCATATAAGAATTCAGAGAAGAATCAAATATTGTTCATAGATAATCTTGATCATAAACCCACAATTCATCGGATCTCAACAAACACACCGCAAAAAGAATTACATCGAATAGATCTCCAAGAACATCGAGGAGAACTTTGTATTGAGAACCAAAGATAAAGAAGAAGCCATCTAGCTAGTAACTATGGACCCGAAGGTCTATGGTAAACTACTCACACATCATCGGAGAGGCTATGGTATTGATGTAGAAGCCCTCTGTGATCGATCCCCCTCCGGCGGAGCGCTGAAAAAGGCCCCAAGATGGGATCTCACGGGTACAGAAGGTTGCGCACTGGAAAAGTGGTTTCGTGGCTCCCCCTGATGTTTTTAGGGTATAAGGGTATATATAGGCAGAAGAAGTACGTCGCTGGATCTACAAGGGGCCCACGAGGGTGGGGGTGCGCCCTCCTGCCTTGTGGCCGCCTCGTGGCTTCCTAGACTTCTACTCCAAGTCTTCTGGATTGCTTTCATTCCAAGAAAGATCCTCGCGAAGGTTTTGTTTCGTTTGTACTCTGTTTGATATTCTTTTTCTGTGAAACACAGAAATAGGCAAAAAAACAGCAACTGGCACTGGGCCTTCGGTTAATAGGTTAGTCCCAAAAATAATATAAAAGTGTATATAAAATCCCATTAAACATCCAAAACCGATAATATAATAGCATGGAACAATCAAAAATTGTAGATACGTTGGAGACGTATCAAGCATCCCCAAGCTTAATTCCTGCTCGTCCTCGAGTAGGTAAATGATAAAAAACAGAATTTTTGATGTGGAATGCTACCTAACATAATTTTCAATGTAATTTTCTTTATTGTGGCGTGAATATTCAGATCCGAGAGATTCAAGACAAAAGTTTAATATTGGCATAAAAATAATAATACTTCAAGCATACTAAATAAGCAATTATGTCTTCTCAAAATAACATGGTTAAAGAAAGTTCATCGCTACAAAATCATATAGTTTGACTATGCTCCATCTTCGTCACACAAAATATTCAAATCATGCACAACCCTGGCTTCAGCCAAGCAATTGTTTCATACTTTAGTATTCTCAAACTTTTTCAACTTTCACGCAATACATGCGTGTGAGCCATTGATATAGCACTATAGGTGGAATAGAGTGGTGGTTTTGGAGAAGACAAAAAGGAGGAAGATGGTCTCACATCAACTAGGTGTATCAATGGGCTATGGAGATGCCCATCAATAGATATCAATGTGAGTGAGTAGGGATTGCCATGCAATGGATGCACTAGAGCTATAAATGTATGAAAGCTCAACAAAAGAAACTAAGTGGGTGTGCATCCAACTTGCTTGCTCATGAAGACCTAGGGCATTTGAGGAAGCCCATCGTTGGAATATACAAGCCAAGTTCGATAATGAAAATTCCCACTAGTATATGGAAGTGACAAAACAAGAGACTCTCTATCACGAAGATCATGGTGCCACTTTGAAGCACAAGTGTGGAAAAAGATAGTAGCATTGTCCCCTCTCTTATTTTCTCTCATTTTTTGGAGACTCCTCTTTTTTTTGGAGCCTCTTTCTCTTTTTTTGGCCTTTCTCTTTTTTATTTGGCCTTTCTTTTTTTCTTTTTTATTTCCTCACACGGGACAATGCTCTAATAATGACGATCATCACACTTCTATTTATTTACAACTCAAGGATTACAACTCGATACTAGAACAAAATATGACTTACACGAGTGCCTCCGGTGGTGTACCAGGATGGCAATAAATCAAGAGTGACATGTATGAAACATTATGAATGGTGGCCTTCCCACAAATACGATGTCAACTACATGATCATGCAAGGCAATATGACAATGATGAAGCATGTCATAATAAACGGGATGGTGGAAAGTTGCATGGCAATATATCTTGGAATGGCTATGGAAATGCCATAATAGGTAGGTATGGTGGCTGTTTTGAGGAAGGTATATGGTGGGTGTATGGTACTGGTGAAAGTTGCACAATACTAGAGACACTAGGAATGGTGGAAGGGTGAGAGTGCGTATAATCCATGGACTTAACATTAGTCATAAATAACTCATATACTTATTGCAAAAATCTACAAGTCATCAAAACCAAGCACTACACGCATGCTACTAGGGGAAGGGTTGGTAGGAGTTAACCATCGCGCGATCCCGACATCCACACAAAGAAGACAATCAAAGAAATACATCATGCTTCAAATTTGTTACACAACGGTTACCATATGCGCATGCTACGGGACTTGCAAACCTCAACATAAGTATTTCTCAAATTCACAATTACTCAACTAGCATGACTCTAATATCACCATCTTCATATCTCAAAACAATCATCAAGCATCAAACTTCTCACAGTATTCAAAGCACTCTATATGGAAGTTTTTATTATACCCATATTGGATGCATATCATATTAGGACTAACTTTATAGCCAAATCAAATTACCATGCTATTCTAGGACTCTCAAAATAATATAAGTGAAGCCTGAGAGATCAATAATTTCTATAAAATAAAACCACCACCGTGCTCTAAAAGATATAAGGGAAGCACTAGAGCAAAATTATCTAGCTCAAAAGATATAAGTGAAGCATGTCGGCGTTCTGGGAACGGGGGTACCCAGACTTGCCTGCCTGTGGCTCAGAGCGTGGTTCGTCCAGCGGCCTGGTACAGCCCATCTTCATCAGCAAACCACTCGAGACCCTCACGAGGGGCCAAGCCTCGCGAGGAAGATGATGCAAGACCTCCCCTGGGGCGGCCTCACTAGGCTAGCTCCCGAGGAGCGGAGATATCAAGGCAAGGGGCACCTCGTGAGGTTCGCGTGATGTGAGCCATGATGACCAAGGCCAGGCGGGAGCCAGCGGGTGCAGGGAGCCAGTTTCCTCTTTGGTGCTAAAGGGGCAAGCACATGCGAGGAGTCCCGAGGCGTCAGGCAAAGGTTTGCATATCGGTGCAACGTGACCAAGACCAGCATGACGGCTGAGCGAAGGTCACCTTGGAGCCAACGACGATGTCACTGCCAGAGCCTTTGACAGGTGAAGACCACCTTTTGTCAGGATAGCCTGTACTAGTTGTTCCCTTTCAAACTTGGTTGTTGTGGGATCCTTCCCTCTCATTATTTGGGAAGAGGACCCGGGCCACTATAAATAGGACTAGCCACCACCATTGAAGGGGATCAGATCTAGACCACCCTTACCCCCACTAGATCACCGAGCCCAAGAACACCTCCCCTCAGGAGGCAGTTCTTCCTGTGTACTTTTTCATCCTCGGCCTACAAGGCAATCCACCACACCACACTGGATTAGGGCATTACAACACAACCCATGTAATCCCCAGGATGAGATTATGCCTCCCACGTGTCGAGGCATGACTTAAAGGCATAATCTTATACTAGAATGATCTCAAGAATTGTATCTTTGCACAACTCATGTAAAAGAGGGATGAAATAGTAAAAGAGTAGTTGGCTTACACTCGCCACGTCACACAATGCATTATATAAACATTCATCATCCAAATAACATCAGAGTCCGACTACGGACGAAGATCCAAATGAAAGATACCATAAATAAACAACACAAGGTCCCGATCATCCTAGTAAGAGCCCTACTGATCCTCTGGGTAAGACACGTAGTATCGCCCATGTATTCATCGTACTCCCAATACAACTCCGAACCACCAGGTGTGTAGTTCTCAACGGTACCTACATCTGGTGTTGTGTAGAATCTGTGAGCCACGGAGGACTCAGCAATCCCGTTCCCGGGTAGCAATACTATCAAAGCCTTGGGTGTGGAACAAGGCTGAAAACAAGGTTGCAGCAGCACTAGCACTAGCTTACGTGTTTAGAGCAAGAAGAGAAAGTGCCAACGATCGCCAAAGTGATCACGAAGTGATCCTAACTAAGCACGTCAAACATAACCCCACTGTCTTCATTTCCCGAACCCCTTCGGAAAGCGACCGTCACGGTTACTCACGCTGGTAGTGTATTATGATCATAGTGTCAAGTTTTCTACAACCGGATATTAACAAATTCCCATCTACCACATAACCGCGGGCACGGCTTTCGAAATATCAAACCCTGCAGGGGTGTCCCAACTTAGCCCATCACAAGCTCACGATCTTCGGAGTCGCAACTCCAAGGTGGGAAGACCCGAGTATTCTTGGAATCCCGTGCTCAAGATATTCCGACATAGGTAAAACTAATCCAGCAAGACCTCCCGGCGTGCCGACACCCTGATAGTAGCCACGCGTATCTCGTCTCAGGCCACGACCGGATGCGACAGGTTTTTACCAGCCCTCGGGTTTCCCCAAGGTGGCCCCGCAGGTTGCCCAGTTTGGAGCAACACTCATGTGGAGCACTGGCCCGGGTTGTTAATTAAGAAAAGGGTTTATAACTCCCTATGAAAGTTTTTAGTTATTAGGCAAAAGTAAAACCAAAGTCGGGCCTGCTGGAAAAGCTTTAGCGCTAAGCGGGTTATCAAGGGGGGCCCATAAACCCCAACCGTGTTAGGGACGCAAAATCATGGAATAGAACACCGATTTAAACGGTTCCTAGGGTGGCATGAGTGGAACAAAACGCCAAGCAAAGGCTTAGCCTTCCACGCATTGCCAAGTATATAGATGATTTAGTTTAACAGATTATATATTATGATATCCCAACAATAACTTCAACATGAAGCAAGAATCTTCAAATCTTCTCCTGCAACTAACAATGCTATAAGAGGGGCTGAGTGAAGCTTACGTAGCCAATCAAAGGTTTGCTAGGTTGGGTGGTTAGAGAGTTACATGGCAACAATAGGAGGCTGACAAACAGACATAGGCATCGAGGCAATAAGATAAAGAGCAAGACATCTAACATAGGCAATGATAGTAGTGATATCTGGGTAAGGTCATCTTGCCTGTTGAATCCTCAGAGGGAACATAACCTTGCTCCTCATACTCAACCTCGGTAGAATCCTCGTACTCCGTATCATCATCGGGCTCTAACCAAACACAATAATGCAACAACGGAACAAAATCAATCAACATGCAGTGCTCAACCACATGATGCATGCACATGAAGCATATGAACATGGAAGAAATGATGCATGGCCTAGGGTCACAAGAGTGCAACAACATCATAAACAAGCAAGATCAAACACAAGCATGAAACAAGCAAAGGAACAATTTAACAAGTTTATGTAGTTGTCCAAATAAGCATGCAACATGTTTTAAAGAAGTTGGTTAACATGGCAAGGGTGCAACTAACATAACAGCAACATCCTAGCACATTTAAATGGGCTGGAAATGAATAACAACAATATCCAGAAACTCCCATATTAATTTATTTGCATTTGGGACAGATTTGAAAAACTTCTGTGATAGAGTTGTCAAACATGCTAAACAACAGCACCAAAATATTCTACACATTTTTCTACCCCGAATGCATATAAAGTTTTTTAGATTTGGAGTTGTAGATATTTAGTTATGATTTTTGCAAGTTTAACCATATTTAAAACAAGTTTAAATTCAAACAGCATTTTAAATGTTTTTAAACATGGCAGAAAGTAGCATATTCATAATCTACACAAAATTCTAAGCACTTTTAATATATAACTCAAATTCATCAGAAACATATTTATGTAGATATTAAATAAACAAGAAAAACAGAAAAGAAAAATAAAAACAGAAAAAGAAAATAAAACAAAACAGACGCGAGGGTCTAGATCGATCCAGGCTTAACTAGCCCACGCCACTGGCAGAGGGGCCCGGCGGGGCTGTGCTAGCAACTTGGGTGCGCGCGGGGGTGGAGACGACACTGTGAGACTGGCAGGTGGGGCCCTACTGTCAGCCTCAGGCGAAAAGCAAAAATGGGGCGAAACAACTGCGCCCGCGAGGGATCGAACCCACGACCACTTGCTATAACTAACAGAGACAAACCACTGCGCTACTGAACTGAACTCGACAAAGAACAGGTGGCATAACTGAAGAATAGACATAAGAAGCAGCAAGCAGGGGAAGCACTGGCCTCGTCTGAGCTGCTCCGGCGACCAAACAACACGGCGGAGGGGTGCGAGATGCTCCCAAAGGAGTTCCGCATCCATCCAGCACGCTAGCAGCGCCTAACATCTACTTCAGCACCGGCGACGAGCAACGACAGCACGGCGGCGACGGAGCAACGGTGAGGCGAAGCAAAGCCCTAGACGGCACGGCGACTAGACATGCAACTTCTACGCGACTCACTGGAGCGAACTGGCAGCACAGCACGACCTAGAGGGGTTGTAACACTCTCAGGCGACGAGGTCCGATGGCGATGCACTCGGGCGCTCGGTGAACTAGGGGTTAGAGGGCACGCGGAAAGGGGAAAAGGGCATGGGGAGAGAGAGGAGCTCACCACGAGCACGACGGTGTGCTCGGCTGGCCCAGTCGTGGACGGAGTCGACGACGGCGCGCCTCGAACACCTACGCCCCCCGGAGAGGAAGGAGAGGAAGAAGAGCTCGATGTGGAGGCGATCGGGTCCGTGTAGTCGACGTAGGCGAAGGAGTCGACATCGAGGATGCTGATAGACAACGTTGGCGAGGCTACGGTCGACAAGGAGCTCGCCGGCGACGTGGTCGCGCTCTCAGATGCGCTCGGGCATCAACGGGGTCGACGGATCTGGGGGTGCTCGGCTCTCTAGGCGGCGACGAGGGGAAAGGGGAACCCTAGGAGAAGAGAGAGGACAGGCTACGGGTTTAAAAAGGGGGCGGCGACGGCCTCGACGTCCGTGAACTCACGGCGCGACGGTGAGCACGGGCGTGCTCTGTTTTGGCTGACCGAGGAAGACGGCGACACGGCCCTATGCCACAGACTGGTGGGGCCAGGCGCAAAAAAGCTACGGCGCAACAGTTGCGCCTGTTGGCTGGGCCTGCGGGTGGAGTTGGGCTGCACTACGAAGGAAAGAAGAGATGGGCCCGGGGGAAGAGAGAAGGAGGAGGAGGCCCAGTTGCCTGCTGGAGCTGCTGCTTTTCTCCTTTTCTTTATTTCTTCAGGCAGAAAAAGAAAAAGAAAAAGAAAAACACTTAAAGAAGAAGAGTTAGGGGAAAATAAAAATATCCCCAAGCTCAGTGATTTATGCCCTATTTGAATAAATTGACTTGGACATTTTTAGAGGCAGAAAAATAAAAGGAGTTTGAATATGGATCAAACTTAAGTCATTTTAAAACCCAACCAAATCATTTTCAAAAGGGCTGATACTTGGTTGAGAGATTGTCCACATGGAGCAAGATTTATTGGAGAAGAAAGAACCATTAAGGCACTTGGCTAGGTGGCTTGCTTAATAGAGCAAAGAAAAGGCCAGAAAAGAAAAGAAGAAGAAGAAGAAGAAGAATAAGAAGAAGAAGAGGGAGAAGGGTAGGGTTTAGCTAGGCTTGGCTAGACCTCAAACACAACAACATCACAAGCCCTCACTCTCACTCAACAATAAGTAAACTAGTATGCCATGATGATATGATGATGAAACAATGCAGTGATGCAAAAATAATAAAAGATATGGCAATGCAAAGAAAAATAAATGACAAGAACCCCCAAGGATAATGACAAGGATCAAAAGAGGAAGCTTTATTGCCATTATTGGAAAGTGTCACATATGGGGCATTACAAACTCTCCTACACTACAAAAAGATCTCGTCCCGAGATCTAGGACTAAAAGAAGGAAGGATACTCGGAACGAAGGTGATCTTATCGTTCCCACGTAGCTTGTAGGTCGGTATGGTGTGACCACTTAACTTTCCAGAACTTGATTGACTTGTTGCGGGTTTTGCGCTCAGCTTCCTCAAGAATAGCAACAGGGTGCTCATGATAAGACAAGTCTTGTTGAAGATCAATCTCCTCAAACGGAATGGTGCGTTCAGGTGTCTTGAAGCACTTGCAGAGTTGAGACACGTGAAACACATCATGAACATTTGCAAAGTTGGATGGAAGTTCAAGTTCATAGGCTAGATCGCCTCTTTTTCCAAGAATCTTGAAAGGGCCCACGTATCTAGGAGCAAGCTTTCCTTTGATACCCAATCTTTGGGTTCCTTTCATAGGAGAAACACGGAGATAGACATGATCCCCAATGTCGAAAGCCAAACCATGATGCTTGCCGTCATAGTAACTCTTTTGACGCGGTTGAGCGGCTTTGAGATTCTCACGTATGACTATGCACATCTCTTCGGCTTTTGAGATCAAATCATTGCCAAGAAGTTGATGTTCACCAGTCTCGGACCAGTTGAGAGGGGTATGCCACTTTCTGCCATAGAGGATTTCAAAAGGAGCTTTGCCAGAACTTGCTTGGAAACTGTTGTTCTAAGAGAACTCGGCAAACGGGAGACAATCTTCCCACTTCATGCCAAAAGAGATGACACAAGGTCTCATCATGTCTTCGAGGATCTGGTTCACTCTTTCGACTTGACCACTAGTTTGAGGGTGAAATGCAGTGCTGAAACGAATCTTAGTGCCCGTTGGCTGGCTAAAAGGAGTCCCAGAACTTGGATGTGAACAAACTTCCACGGTCTGAGGAGATGACTTGAGGAATGCCATGCAATGAAACAATTCTGGAAGTGTACAACTCTGCCAACTGAGCTGCATTGATGGATTCTTTGACGGGAAGGAAGTGTGCTACTTTAGTTAGCTTGTCAATCACTACAAAGATAGCATCATTCCCCTTCTTGGACTTAGGAAACCCAGTGACGAAATCCATTTCAATGTGGTTGAATTTCCACTCAGGAATAGGTAGAGGTTGGAGGAGACCGGCTGGACATTGATGCTCTGCCTTCACTCTTCTTCAGACATCACATTCATTCATGAATTGGGCAATCTCCCTTTTCATGCGAGTCCACCAGTAAGATTGCTTGAGGTCTTGGTACATCTTGGAACTTACGGGATGAATCGAGAGGAGGGAGTCATGTGCTTCGTTCATTATGAGTTTCCTGAGATCACCCTTGGGAACCACAATTCTGTCCTCAAAGAACAAGGTGTCTTTCTCATCAACACGATAGCACTTGTATTTGGGAGTACCCTTAGCAATACCATGTTTCACTTTCTGCACCATAGCATCACTTAGTTGGGCCTCACGGATCTGATCTTCCAAGGTAGGAGCAACTTGAAGGTTTGCAAGAAAGCCTTGCGGAACAACTTGGAGGTTGAGCTTCCTGAATGATTCACAAAGCCCAGGCTGAAACGGCTTGAGAAGGAGACTGTTGCAATATGCCTTTCTGCTCAAGGCATCTGCAATGACATTGGCCTTGCCAGGTGTGTACTCAATGCTTGGATCATACTCTTGGATCATCTCAACCCAATGAGTCTGGCGAAGGTTCAGGTCAGGCTGTGTGAAGATGTACTTTAAGCTCTTGTGATCGGTGAAGATGTCCACTTTTCTGCCCAACAGAAGGTGTCTCCACGTGATCAAGGCATGTACAACTGCTGCTAGCTCGAGATCATGTGTGGGGTAATTCTTCTCATTTGGCTTCAACTAACGAGAAGTGTCTGCCACAATCTTCTTGTCTTGCATAAGAACACCACCAAGTCCTTGTAAAGAAGCATCACAAAAGACTTCATAGGGCTTGGACTCATCCGGAGGAGTAAGTACCAGAGCAGAAATAAGCTTCTCTTTGAGTGTTTTGAATGCCACATCACAATCAGGAGTCCATGAGTACTTGACATTCTTCTACAACATGTTGGAAAGAGGCTTGGCAATCTTGGAGAAGTTCTCAACGAACCTTCTGCAATAGCTAGCGAGACCAAGGAAGCTTCAGATTTGCTTGACATTCTGTGGGGGTTCCCAGTTGACAATAGCTTCAACTTTCTCGGGGTTCAGAGAAATACCCCCAGCAGAGATGATATGGCCAAGATATAAGACCTTATCTAGCCAGAATTCACATTTGGAGAACTTCGCATAGAACTTGTGTTCATGGAGCCTGTCCAGGACCAAACGGAGGTGCTTGGCATGGTCTTCTTCATTCTTGGAGAATACCAAGATGTCATCCAGATAGACGAGAACAAATTCATTGGTGTAGGGGTTGAATATGAAGTGCATCATCCTCGAGAAAGTGGGTGGAGCATTTGCGAGGCCAAAAGACATGACCGTGTATTCATAAGAGCAAAAACTCGTTCTGAATGTGGTCTTGGGAATATCTTCTTCACGGATACGGATATGGTGATAACCCATCCGGAGATCGAGCTTTGAGAACACCTTTGCTCCTTTGAGCTGCTCGAACAATTCATTGATATTGGGGAGCGTATACTTGTTCTTTATTGTCTTCTTGTTCAATGGCCAGTAATCAACGCAAAGGCGCTCCGTGCCATCCTTCTTCTTGACAAATAGAACACCACAGCCCCAAGGAGAAGTACTAGGCCTGATTAGACCCATACGTTCTTGCTCATCGAGTTGTTTCTTCAGCTCCTTCAACTCATCAGGGGAAAGCTTGTACGGACGCCGACATGCTGGCTCGATACCGGGCTCGAGTTCAATGACTAATTCAACTTGACGATGCGGAGGAATGCCTGGAAGCTCTTCAGGGAAAACATCTTCATACTCACTGACCACCGGAATATGAGAGATGGCATTAATCTCGCCCTTGTCATTGAGAGAGAATAGCCTGATTGTGTTATCTCGAGAGGCGAATATAATCACGTCTTTGTCAGGATGAGTAAGCTTGACTTCCTTATTTGCACAATCAATGTTTGCATCATGCTTGGAAAGCCAATCATCCCAAGAATAATATCAATGTCAGAGTTGCCGAGAATAACCGGAGAAACCAGAAAACTATAATCACCCATATGAATAGATATATCCGGAGCCACCATACTAGAACTCAATCTCTTGCTAGGAGATATAACACTCAAAGTTCTTGGTAAAGCTTCAGTGCGAACATTATGCTTGGATGCAAAAGGATATGACATGAAAGAACATGATGCACCCGAATCAAACAAAACTTTGGCAGGTTTAAGATTGACTGGAAGGTTACCAAGTATCACATCTGAAGAATTCTCTGCTTGAGCTGCATTCATCAGATTCACTCTTGCAACCTTGGGATTGTGCTTGACAATAGCAGTGCTGACAGGTGGAGGAGGCGGAAGGCGCCTTGGGTTGGGACACTTGTTAGCATAGTGACCCTTCTGAGTGCACTTGTTGCAAACCACTTCTGAGAGAGGACAGTGATAAGGACCACTTGACTTCGAAGCTTGAAAGTGATTCTTGGACTGATTGCTTGGGTTGGGTGGGTGGGAGAAACCACGGCCACTAAAGTGCTTGTTGTTGTTGTTGTTGTTTGGAGGGCGGAGCACTGGAGGAGGTGGAAGCCAAAACTTGTGCTGCTTTGCGTCCACTTGGGAAGAAGAGGAGGAGTTAACAACATCTCTGATCCTCTTTTTGGAAGCTTCAACCTTGAGCTGGGCTGCCTCTTGCTTAAGAGCCATGTTATAGAATTGATCAAACTCATCCGGCTCGAACAAGGTGAGAGCTAGTTGGAGTTCATCCTTCAGACCACCACGGAACTGATAAATATTGCTCTTGGCATCTGGGATGTCTTGCTTGGCATAGCGGGCAAGGTTCTGGAACTTGACATTGTATTGATAGACGAACATGGTGCCTTGCTTCAGGTTACAGAATTGCTCACGCATGCCCTTAATGACACTAGTTGGAATGTGGTGAGAGCGGAAATCTTTGCAGAAGTCAGGCCACGAGATTTCACGTCCACCTCTGGAATCTTTGTACTGTTGCCACCAATCAGCGGCTTGATCCTTGAGTTGGAAGGCGGCCAACTTGACATAATCCTCAGGTCTCACGTTACTGCATTCAAAGTGCTTCTTGATGTCTGTTATCCAGTCTTCAACATCTAGCGGATCCACACAGTAACTGAAAGACTTCGGTTGGTTTGCCAGGAATTGGTTGAGAGTTGCAAAGTGAGGTTGATTGAACAGATTGCCTTGGCCTTGGTTCCCATGACCACCTTGATTTGCTTGGTAGGCTTGAATGTTCTGCATCATTTACATAAGCATCTGGGTGTTCTAGTTGGTCGCTTGCATAATTTCTCTCCAGGCCTCAGACGAAGGAGGAGGGGAAAGAGGATGATCAGGAACTTCTTCACCCTCTGGGTTAGCATTGGGAACCTTCTTAGGAGCCATCCTGAATTAGATGACAAGTATTAGCCATTGATTGAAATATATAAGATGAATCAACGGCTAGAACTTGCAACATAAGTCTTCACAAGAACATTCGAACAAAATGAACGAATGTAATCCACAGTTTAGTGGTACAACAATCTTCACGAGAAGCCACTTGGGAGAACAAAAGGTAAATAAAAACAACAAGGAGCAGATAGAACAAATACAAGATAGAAGCTTCGTCCCACATGTTCGTGCTGAAAGCTCATGGAATGTGTTACAAAAGGGTTTTGCAATCCCCGGATCGGCATAGCACGGGACCCTTTAAGATGGAACTCCCGATCGTAACAACGCCCATAAAAGCACTTCACTCAATGTTGACCCCGAACTCCATATCATGCATTCGTTGGAAGAATGCCTACGAGCTACTAGATGAACCCACCTATTAATTTATGAAAGTTTCCAGTTATGCAATCGGGTGTTGGAGATAGAGGGGAAGCACCGCGAACTCAACTCTAATCCTACATCTAGCTGTATCCATCTATCAACACATAACCAGTTATTTTCGGAAACCGTTTACCTCGGACCTTCGAAACGCATCTGCTATACACGCTATGTCAATACTCCCGAACTACCTCCCCAGTACTGGGTGATGTCGGGGTTATCTTACCACTAACCGCATAGAAGAGTTTTCGATGTCGGCCGTCTTAAGTATTCCAGAACTGTTGCGATAGATTTGTGACGACAACACCTCGGAGCTCAACTCCCCGGGACACTGCCATAACCCCTAAATGACAGGAGGCATCGAGAACAATGTTCTCGTCACAAAGACATCGGAACAATCCAAACAATACTCGCGTGATCCTAAAAAAAATTAGTAAATTTTTGAGAGTAGAAGAGATAGAACATCGTCAGGAGTCCTCACCAAAGTGATAAAGGGATGAGGAGTAAAAGAAATCCTACTCTCCGATATATATATAGGACTCAAAAACATTTTCATGTGTGTGCCTAGACTCAACCGTCGACGATTCGATCAATCAGTGGGGGCTCCTAGGTCGGAGAAGGCTCTGATTACCAACTTGTAATGCCCAGTATGAGATTATACCTCCCACGTGTCGAGGCACGACTTAAAGGCATATTCTCATACTAGAATGATCTCAAGAATGGTATCTTTGCACAACTCATGTAAAAGAGGGATGAAATTGTAAAAGAGTAGTTGGCTTACACTTGCCACGTCACACAATGCATTACATAAACATTCAACATCCAAATAACATCAGAGCCCGACTACGGACGAAGATCCAAATCAAAGATACCATAAATAAACAACTGTAGGATCGAAAGTATGTCTAGAGGGGGGGTGATTAGACTACTTGTAAATATAAAAATTCTGCCTTTGACAAAGAATAGTTTTAGGTAGTTTCACAATTAAGATCGAGTCAAGTATCACCCTACACATGCAATTCTAGAGTATAAGCAGCGGAAAGTAAATTGCACATGTAGTAAAGAGAGGTGGAGAAGATCAAACGCAATTTGGAGACGCAATTTGGAGTACATGCAACGGAAAGTAAATCGTACATCCACGTTGATGGAGACTTCAACCCACGGAGGGTAACGGCTGCGCGAGTCCACGGAGGGCTCCATCCACGAAGGGTCCACGAAGAAGCAACCTTGTCTATTCCATCATGGCCTACGCCCACGGAGGGCTAGCCTTACTCGGGGTAGATCTTCACGAAGTAGGCGATCTCCTTGCCCTTACAAACTTCTTGGTTCAACTCCACATCTCGATGACGGAGGCTCCCAAGCGACACCTAACCAATCTAGGAGGCACCACCCTCCAAAAGGTAATAGATGTTGTAGATGATGATGAACTCCTTTCTCTTGTGCTTCAAATGATAATCTCCCCAACACTCAACTCTCCTCACTGATATGGCTGTGGTGGAAGAAAGGATTGAGTGGAAAGCAACTTGGGAAGGTTAGAAATCAAGTTTCATATGGTAGGAATGGAGCAACTTGATCTCAACACAAGGGTAGGTAGTTCTCTTCTCAGAAAGTGTAAGGTAGGAGTGGTAGTTCTTTCTGATGGCTCTCTCCACGAATGAAGAGGGGGTGGAGGGGTATATATAGCCTCCACACAAAATCCAACCGTTACACACATAATTAAGCAATCTCGGTGAGACCGAAGTGGAAACTCGGTCAGACCGAAAGTTCAAATATAGTGAACGTTGGGGTTTTCGGTGGGACCGAAAATACCATCTCGGTTTGTCCGATTTGAGCAAAGACAGGAACTTGCCAGTTTCGGTGAGACCGAAATTATCAACTCGGATATTCCGATATGATGACAAACGGTTACAGAAGGTTGGCAGCCCGTGTTTCGGTGAGGCCGAACTCAAACTCGGATTGACCGATTTTTCTAGGGTTTGGCTTATGGTTGAGGTGGTTCATCTCGGTGGGACTGAGTTTGGAAAATCGGTTTGTCCGAGATTACTTATGAGTGTGTATAGTAGTGAAAGTTGCTGATAGTTGAAGGAGATATATCACTAAGCACTTGAGCAAACAGATCATCAACACAACCTCATCCCCTTTTAATAGTATTGGCTTTTCCTATGGACTCAATGTGATCTTTGATCACTAAACCAAAAATGGAGTCTTGAGCTTTTGCCAATGCTTGCCTTAGCATTGGCAGGGGTCCACTTCTTCAGTCATTTCCATACCCATATCACTGAACTTCTCTGAAATGATTCTCAAGTAACTATTAGTTCATTGATATATATGTTGTTATTAATTACCAAAACCACCCGGGGATTAGTTGCACTTTCAATCTCCCCCTTTTTGGTAATTGATGACAACATATAGATCAAAGCTTCGACAAAAGATATAATCAATGAATAATATCGTCGCTTTGAGAAGTATGTGATAAGCAAGAGCTCCCCCTAAATTTGTGCATTATTTAAAATTTGCGTTTGAATGCAAATGCACAATCGATTAGGATTATGGGTTACTCTTCCATGTCACATACATCTTGGTGGAGCGCACAAAATGATAAGAATGAATAACATGCACCCAATCACCAAGACAAGAGTAAATAGCCATACAAGATAGGAATAGCATATGATAAGCATTAAGCACACATTAAAGCATAGTATGAATAAACACTCATTAAGGTAGCATCAAACGTAGTATCAAGCACACTGAAAGTTTCAAGAACCAAAAGAACCAAATGTATCTCAAAGAAACCGCAAAAGAACGAAAGAGCACTCTCTCTCTCTCGAAGCCCTATGATCTATACAATTTCTCCCCCTTTGGCAACAAGTTACCAAAAAGTTCGAAAAAGCATAGAGCTAAACGTCACTGTGGGCTCTGCTGGCGGCTCCCGTCTGGGTAGATGTCGGAGTAGATATGACGGCATCGGCGAAGACTTCAGCTGATGTCTGCGCTGGAGGAGTGGATACTGGAGCTGTGGCTGGAGTGACTGCTGGAGCTGTAGGAGGTGCTGAAGTGGTAGTCCTGGAGTCAGTCACTGGAATAGCAGCTGATCGGGATCCTCTGGGAACCGGAGCAGTCTGGCGATGAGAGTCCTGGACTAGGTCATCCTGCATGAGCTCTGCCTTGTCCTGCCTAGCTTCCTCCATGTCTGCCTCAAGCTTGTTGACGGTCACCTGAAGTTCAGTCAGCTTCACGTCCAGAGCGTGGACCTTCTCGTCAACAATCCTCTCTAGGCTCTCCTGAGATTGTTCAATGCTGGCCAGGCGTTGTTCAATCCTCTGGGTAGCTTCAAGAATCTGCTCTCCGAAGCTCTTTGGTTTAGCTGCTGCTGCTGCTGCCTCTTTATCAGCTTTGGCTTTCCTAGCAGCTTCAATCTTGGCTTGACCTTCAACCGAAGTTGGATCCTCCTCGTCCATCACAACAACATTATCTTCATGCTCTGGCTGCAGTGGTAAGTGCTTCCTATCCAACAAGAATTTGCCCGTGCCAAACTTGCCATTGATAAGCATCTGAATCTGCGGGGCAAATCCACACGACCTCTTCTGGTCAGCTGCAGTCCTCTTAATGGTCTCTACCATCAAGTCCATCACCTTGAAAGGTGCCTTCTCATCAAGTATATGCAGCATGTTGATAGAATAGCCTCGGATCATGCGATGGTCTCCAGACTTGGGCATTAAGGTATGCCTCAGAATAGTGTTTGTGGTAGGTAGACCTGCCTGGAGATAGTACACTGAGCCAAGCTTCCACACTTCCAAATCTGCTGCGGGGATCTCCTTGTACATGTTCTTCATGGAATCATGGTTCTTCTTAGGAATCCCATAGACATCAATGTCGTCCTCTCTTTGCACTGGAGCATTCAGAAGTTCTGCCCATTCTACAACAGACGAAGAAAACCTTTGACCTTCAGTCATCCAGGTGATCTTCCCATCAGGATAGAAGTGGGCTGTGGCATAGAACTGCATAATCATCTCGTCGTTCCAGTCTGTCAGTTTCTGACCCACAAACTCATCAACTCCACATGCAGTGAAGCTTTCATGCACATGGGGAAAGAAGTCTCGGTGCTCTTCACTGTCAATGTACTTCCAGTCAACGTATCTGGTATCTGCAACAATAGGCTTCTTATCCATCAGCACAGTCTCATAGAAGTCCTGCTGCTCTCTGGTGTGGAATCTGGGGTCCACAGCAGTCCTTCTCCTCACGGCATATGGATCAGACTGTCTCCATAGCCTGAGACCTCTATCCTTCCTTGCCTTCATATCCTCGGCTTGAGGATGAGCATCGTTGTGGAGCGGCAGTTTTGGACGGAGCTTCAGCAACACATGTTCTTCTTCATCAGACTCAGACGATGGCACATCACCTTTGTTCTTCTCAGAGGCTGGAATGTTCCTGGTTGTCCTCTTGGGCTTGGCAGAAGGCTTTGTTGGAGCTGCCTTAGCTTGAGCAGGCTTCTTGGGCTTAGAAGTGGCTTGAGCCCTAATTGCATCACCCATGAGTTTCTGCTTCTGAGGAGCAGGATGGGGTGCTTCTTCTTCTTCTTCCTCAACTGCTGCATCTGCATGAGGTTCAGCATACACTACCCTCTTCCTCTTGGAAGTTTTATTCACTTTACTTGGGGCTGGCTCTTCCAAATTCAGCTTCTTGGCAACAGCTGACTGCTTGACCTTGCTGGTGCCTTTCTTCGACTGCTGCCCTTGTTGCTCTTTGGCAACAACCTTTCTCTTGGGCTTGGAGGTTACTTCCTCAGCAATGAAGTCAGAGTCCTCATCATCAGAATTTCTCTGCTTTCTGGTTCTGGTGGCTGCAGGAGGCAAGCCACTAGGTGTACTCCTCTCACCATCACCAATAGGACTACTAGCCTCAGGACTAGTATCTGCCTCAGGAATCTCTGCAAAAGGTGATTCTGACCTGTTCTGGCTGTCACTGGCATCTGACATGGCTGACAACCTGTGAATAGATAAGGTATAGGCAGAGTAGAAGAGTTATCACAAACTGCAGAGGTTTTTGCAAAAAAATGAGTTCAAATCTTAGTTTTAAGTTTTCACAGAGTGCATTTCGGTCAAACCGATTTTCAGTTTTGGTGAATCCGAAGTGTATAACAGAAACTTACACACCACTTTCGGTTGGACCGAAATGGGTTTCGGTCCTGCCAATACTCTAGGGTTTCACTAAAACCATACTTCGGTCACACCGATTTGCACAACTCGGTTAGACCGAAAGTGCAGTGCAATGGCCAGAGGCCGAATCGGTCACACCGAAAATTTAAAACCGGTTTCACCGAGATGTGTTCCGTGGAAACCTAAACCTAAGAATTTTACTCGAAACTAGAAACGATCTGATGGAAAGGAAGTTTTTCAATCGTGGCTAGATGCAGGGCAAACCAATCGTGCAATGAATCAGATGGGGAGCACGAGAGGGATCGAGACTCACCCTAACTTGGTGGAGTCCCTCTACGGCGGCAACGGCGCGGAGGAGAAAACCGTTGACGGCGGCGGAGACCTGCGGCGAGGGCGCACAGGCGACGACGGCGACGATCCGGAGATCAGGGCGACGACAGAAGGGGACTTGGGGGCGAAAACGTTTGAAGGAAAAATCGCGCGCTGCCCTCAGTATTTATATCCCCTTGCTGTCGGTGGGACCAAGTTGAAAAACTCGGTGACACTGAGATGGATAACTGCTATGCAGTTACGCATATCGGTCACGCCGAGATTTAGAACTCGGTTTCACCGAGATGAAACCTAGATCAGTCTAAGCATTTCGGTTGGACCGAGTGGGAGGAGTTGGTCTGACCGAAATTGACTTAGAAGGTTTTGGAAGTCAGCCTTAGACGGATCGGTGGCTCCGAGTGCTCCTCACTCGGAGAGTCCGAAAATGACTTGTTCAAAGTTTGTGATGTAAGCATGAATAGAATTTGAGACAAGAAAGCATAGATAGCTAGGGGAGGTGCTTAGGCATTCTTGTCCATCCATTTGGCCAGAAAAATCAAAACAACCAAAACAACAAATGGATGTCCTCGAATGGATAAAATCATGCATTCAACATGCTCACACAATAAGATAGCAAATGAAATATGTGTCAAACATGCACAACCAAAACTCTAGCTACTAGCACACAATTTGTCGATGACTAGGTCATCTTTATATGAGTATTTTGACTTAGGAGACAAATGAGAACATTTGATCATAGGTCATACTCATCGTTTAAGCACAAGTGGGGTTACCACTTTTACATAAAGCATTGATGTGTTCACATCATTTGGAGATGCTTTAGCTCAATTTTTTTGAGCAAAGCTCCCCCTAGATGTGAGAACCCCTTTTAAAGGGTCAAACTAACCTTGGGTTGTCGTAGAAGACTTCATGTAGATGTTGAAGATGTGGATGCTCAATGTTGATGTAGATCATCAAGAGTTGGGAGCTATCCTTTGGATTAGGGCACTTTCAATACCTACATGGGTTAGTCCCACAAGGAACAAACAAGGATATCCATGGACATAGATTGAAGTTCACAATAGATGATGTCCATGAAAGCAATGATTACCTTGTCCCTTGACTTACCAACAAGAGGGTTTGTGACTCCATGAACTAGTGCATGATGTGGAAGTTGATTGCACAAGTTCTCGCCAAAATGAATGTGAGTGAAGTATGTTGGCGGAGTCACCCTCAAGAACTTTCTAGTTCTTCTTCTTCGGGATCCACATCATCTTGATGGGAATCCTTGGGGTTGTAGTTGAGCTTGACGAAGTAGAACTTGACGTGTCCTTGGGAACCCACTTGACCATGGCTTGAGGTGCTTCAATGAATGCATCAATCTCCTCTTGAAGCTTGTCCTTGGCTTTTAGCTTGTGGTCTTGTGGTGGAAGGTCATCTTGAGCTTGTTCCACATTGGAAGAAGTAGGATCGTACTTCTCCTTTTGAGAAACAAACTGTGGAGTAGGGTATTGACCTTCTTCCCACTCAACACCTTCGGCGTTGAACTTTCGCTCAAAACCAATCCCTTGATTCTTCCGGTGCCTTCCTTGTTTGCGAACAATTTCCTCAAAGTTCTTGCTTCCGGCAAGACTCTTGTAGACACCTTTCTCTATGATTTCCTTCAATAAGCTATTTTCTTGCTCAAGTGTAACTTGGCTTGAAACATTGTTAGTGGAATCAAGAGAACTACTAGAAGCAACAACATTAGATTTAACATGGTTATTGTTACTACTAGAGGAAGAATTTTTCTTATGCTTGTCATGCTTAGTCTTAATAGGTGGCAAGAAATTAGACAAGAGAAGTTGTTTGGCAAGACCGGCAACACCTTCATCTTGACTGTAGTCGGAGTCGGAGTGATAGCTTCCATCGGATTGATTGTCGGAGTCGGAGCCGGAGACCCATTCACCTACATGAGCTTGATGTCTTCTTCTTGTGTAGCTCCTTGATGACTTGTCTTTCCTCTCCGAATCCTTGCTTCTCCGAGAGGGTCTTCGTTCATAACGATCATCTCTACTCCTTCTCTCTCTCCGAGGTGACTCATCTCTTGATCTTCTTCTTGGAGATTCTTCTCTTCTCTTGTGGGGAGCCGTACACTCATTTGAGTAGTGTCCGGGTCTTCCACAATTGTAGCAGTTTCGATCACGACTAGAAGATCTCTTTTCATCATATGATCTAGACTTTGAGCTTCTTTCTTTGCCTCTATTCTTGTAGAACTTGTTGAAGTTCTTAACCATTAGGCTTATCTCTTCATTGGAAATTAACTTGTCACTTGAGGTTGTGGGAGCATCACTTGTAGCTTTGTAAGCACCACTTGACTTGTTGTGAAGCTCTTCCTTATCCTTAAGTGTCATCTCATGAGCAACAATTCTTCCAATGACTTCAGTTGGCTTGAGAGTCTTGTAGTTTGGCATCATTTGGATCGAAGTGCACACGATGTCATATTTTCCATCCAAAGCTCTTAGAATCTTCTTGATGTTGAATCGGTCGGTCATTTCTTCGCTTCCTAAGCTGGCAATCTCATTTGTGATGAGAGCAAGCCTAGAGTACATTTCAGCGACTCCTTCACCATCCTTCATCTTGAACTTGTCAAGTTGACCTTGATGAATATCTAGCTTTGATTCCTTCACAGATTCAGTACCTTCGTGCATTTCAACCAAAGTATCCCAAATCTCTTTAGCATTCTCAAGACGGCTGATTTTGTTGAACTCCTCGGGACACAAAGCATTGAAGAGAATGTCACAAGCTTGAGCATTGTTTTGCAACATCCGCAACTCTTCCGGTGTAGCTTCGCGATCCGGAAC
This sequence comes from Secale cereale, assembly GCA_902687465.1. Classification (NCBI taxonomy): domain Eukaryota; kingdom Viridiplantae; phylum Streptophyta; class Magnoliopsida; order Poales; family Poaceae; genus Secale; species Secale cereale. Next base: position 309,565,546 of record LR738713.1, on the reverse strand, counting down.
TTTTCCTTCCTCGAAGAATTCACCTTGCATACCAACACAAATAATGCCCCATGCGGCTGGGTTATGACCAAGAATATGCATTTTCATTTTATGCTTCCAACTAGCAAAATTTGTACCATCAAAGTAAGGACCTCTACGATAATTACCCTCACTAGATGCCATACTCTCCTAGGTTGTGAAACCAAGCTTATGGAGTCCAATGCAATGGAAACCAAAACAATGGAGACCAAAGCTCTGATACCACTTGTAGGATCGAAAGTATGTCTAGAGGGGGGGTGATTAGACTACTTGTAAATATAAAAATTCTGCCTTTGACAAAGAACAGTTTTAGGTAGTTTCACAATTAAGATCAAGTCAAGTATCACCCTACACATGCAATTCTAGAGTATAAGCAGCGGAAAGTAAATTGCACATGTATTAAAGAGAGGTGGAGAAGATCAAACGCAATTTGGAGACGCAATGATTTTTCCCGTGGTTCCGATAGGTGGTGCTATCGTACATCCACGTTGATGGAGACTTCAACCCACGGAGGGTAACGGCTGCGCGAGTCCACGAAGGGCTCCACCCACGAAGGGTCCACGAAGAAGCAACCTTGTCTATTCCATCATGGCCTATGCCCACGGAGGGCTTCCTTACTCGGGGTAGATCTTCACGAAGTAGGCGATCTCCTTGCCCTTACAAACTTCTTGGTTCAACTCCACATCTCGATGACGGAGGCTCCCAAGCGACACCTAACCAATCTAGGAGGCACCACCCTCCAAAAGGTAATAGATGTTGTAGATGATGATGAACTCCTTGCTCTTGTGCTTCAAATGATAATCTCCCCAACACTCAACTCTCCTCACTGATATGGCTGTGGTGGAAGAAAGGATTGAGTGGAAAGCAACTTGGGAAGGTTAGAAATCAAGTTTCATATGGTAGGAATGGAGCAACTTGATCTCAACACAAGGGTAGGTAGTTCTCTTCTCAGAAAGTGTAAGGTAGGAGTGGTAGTTCTTTCTGATGGCTCTCTCCACGAATGAAGAGGGGGTGGAGGGGTATATATAGCCTCCACACAAAATCCAACCGTTACACACATAATTGAGCAATCTCGGTGAGACCAAAGTGGAAACTCGGTCAGACCGAAAGTTCAAATATAGTGAACGTTGGGGTTTTCGGTGGGACCGAAAATACCATCTCGATTTGTCCGATTTGAGCAAAGACAGGAACTTGCCAGTTTCGGTGAGACCGAAATTATCAACTCGGATATTCCGATATGATGACAAACGGTTACAGAAGGTTGGCAGCCCGTGTTTCGGTGAGACCGAACTCAAACTCGGATTGACCGATTTTTCTAGGGTTTGGCTTATGGCTGAGGTGGTTCATCTCGGTGGGACTGAGTTTGGAAAATCGGTTTGTCCGAGATTACTTATGAGTTTGTATAGTAGTGAAAGTTGCTGATAGTTGAAGGAGATATATCACTAAGCACTTGAGCAACCAGATCATCAACACAACCTCATCCCCTTTTAATAGTATTGGCTTTTCCTATGGACTCAATGTGATCTTTGATCACTAAACCAAAAATGGAGTCTTGAGCTTTTGCCAATGCTTGCCTTAGCATTTTGAGGGGTCCACTTCTTCAGTCATTTCCATACCCATATCACTGAACTTCTCTGAAATGATTCTCAAGTAACTATTAGTTCAATGATATATATGTTGTTATTAATTACCAAAACCACCCGGGGATTAGTTGCACTTTCAACAACACAAGGTCCCGATCATCCTAGTAAGAGCCCAACTGATCCTCTGTGTAAGACACGTAGTATCGCCCACGTTCTTCATCGAACTCCCAATACAACTCCGACCCACCAGCTGTGTAGTTCTCAACGGTACCTGCATCTGGTGTTGGGTAGAATCCGTGAGCCACGGAGGACTCAGCAATCCCGTTCCCGGGTAGCAATACTATCAAAGCCTTGGGTGTGGAACAAGGCCGAAAACAAGGTTGCAGCAGCACTGGCACTAGCTTACATGTTTAGAGCGAGAAGATAAAGTGCCAACGATCGCCAAAGTGATCACGAAGTGATCCTAACTAAGCACGTCAAACATAACCCCACCGTGTTCACTTACCGAACCCCTTCGAAAAGCGACCGTCATGGTTACTCACGCTGGTAGTGTATTATAATCATAGTGTCAAGATTTCTACAACTAGATATTAACAACTTCCCATCTGCCACATAACCACGGGCACGGCTTTCGAAAGATCAAACCCTGCAGGGGTGTCCCAACTTAGCCCATCACAAGCTCACGATCTGCGGAGTCGCATCTCCAAGGTGGGAAGGCCCGAGTATTCTCGGAATCCCGTGCTCAAGATATTCCGACATAGGTAAAACTAATCCAGCAAGACCTCCCGGCGTGCCGACACCCTGATAGTAGACGCACGTATCTCGTCTCAGGCCACGACCGGATGGGACAAGCTACATGTTTTTACCAGCCCTCGGGTTTCCCCAAGGTGGCCCCGCAGGTTGCCCAGTTTGGAGCAACACTCATGTGGAGCACTGGCCCGAGTTGTTAATTAAGAAAAGGGTTTATAACTCCCTATGCAAGTTTTTAGTTATTAGGCAAAAGTAAAACTAAAGTTGGGCCTTGTTGGAAAAGCTTTAGCGCTAAGCAGGTTATCAAGGGGGGCCCATAAACCCCAACCGTGTTAGGGACGCAAAATCAAGGAACATTACACCGGTTTAAACGGTTCCTAGGGTGGCATGAGTGGAACAAAACACCAAGCAAATTCTTAGCCTTCCACCCATTGCCAAGTATATAGATGATTTAGTTTAACAGATTATATATTGTGATATCCCAACAATAACTTCAACATGAAGCAAGAATCTTCAAATCTTCTCCTGCAACTAACAATGCTATAAGAGGGGCTGAGCGAAGCTTACGTAGCCAATCAAAGGTTTGCTAGGTTCGGTGGTTAGAGAGTTTCATGGCAACAATAGGAGGCTGACAAACAGACATATGCATCGAGGCAATAAGCTAAAGAGCGAGACATCTAGCATAGGCAAATATAGTAGTGATATCTGGGTAAGGTCATCTTGCCTGTTGAATCCTCGGAGGGAACGTAACCTTGATCCTCACACTCAACCTCGGTAGAAACCTCGTACTTCGTATCGTCACCGGGCCCTAACCAAACACAACAATGCAACAACGGAACAAAATCAATCAACATGTAGTGCTCAACCACATGAAGCATATGAACATGGAAGAAATGATGCATGGCCTAGGGTCACAAGAGTGCAACAACATCATAAACAAGCAAGATCAAACACAAGCATGAAACAAGCAAAGGAACAATTTAACAAGTTTATGTAGTTGTCCAAACAAGCATGCAACATGTTTTAAAGAAGTTGGTTAACATGGCAAGGGTGCAACTAACATAACAGCAACATGCCAGCACATTTAAATGGGCTGGAAATAAATAACAACAATATCCAGATACTCCCATATTAATTTATCTGCATTTGGGACAGATTTAAAAAAACTTCTGTGATAGAGTTGTCAAACATGCTAAACAACAGCACCAAAATATTCTACACATTTTTCTACCCCAAATGCATATAAAGTTTGTTAGATTTGGAGTTGTAGATATTTAATTATGATTTTTGTAAGTTTAAGCATATTTAAAACAAGTTTAAATTCAAACAAGATTTTAAATGTTTTTAAACATGGCAGCAAGTAGCATATTCGTAATCTACACAAAATTCTAAGCACTTTTCATATATAACTCAAATTCATCAGAAACATATTTATGCATATATTAAATAAACAAGAAAAACAGAAAGAAAAAGAAAAATAGAAAAAGAAAATAAAACAAAACAGACGCCAGGGTCTAGATCGACCCAGGCTCAACTAGCCCACGCCACTGGCAGAGGGGCCCGGTGGGGCTGAGCTGGCAACGTGGGTGCGTGCGGGGGTGGAGACGGCACTGTGAGGCTGGCAGGTGGGGCCCTGCTGTCAGCCTCAGGCGAAAAGCAAAAATGGGGCGAAACAACTGCGCCCACGAGGGATCGAACCCACGACCACTCGCTATAACTGACGAAGACAAACCACTGCGCTACTGAACTGAACTCGACAGAGAAAAGGTAGCATAACTGAAGAATAGACAGAAGAAACAGCAAGCAGGGGAAGCACTGGCCTCGTCAGAGCTGCTCGTCGGAGCTGCTCCGGCGACCAAACAACACGGCGGAGGGGTGAGAGATGCTCCCGAAGGAGTTCCGCATCCATCCAGCACGCTAGCAGCGCCTAACATCTACTGCAGCGCCGGCGACGAGCAACGACAGCACGACGGTGACGGAGCGACGACGAGGCGAAGCAAAGCCCTAGGTGGCACGACGACTAGACAGGCAGCTTCTACGCGACTCAGTGGAGCGAACTGGCAGCACAACATGACCTAGAGGGGTCGGAACACTCGCCGACAACGAGGTCCGACGGTGATGCGCTCGGGCACTCGGTGAACTAGGGGTTAGAGGGCACGCGGAAAGGGGAAAATGGCACGGGGAGAGAGAGGAGCTCACAACGAGCACGGCGGTGTGCTCGGCTGGCCCAGTCATGGACGGTGTCGACGACGGCGCGCCTCGAACACCTACGGCCACCGGAGAGGAAGGAGAGGAAGAAGAGCTCGACGTGGAGGCGATCAGGTCCGCGTAGTCAATGTAGGCAAAGGAGTCGACGTCGAGGATGCTGATAGACAACGTTGGCGAGGCTGTGGTCGACGAGGAGCTCGCCGGCGACGTGGTCGCGCTCTCAGATGCGCTCGGGCATCGACGGGATCGACGGATCTTGGGGTGCTCGGCTCTCTAGGCGGCGACGAGGGGAAAGGGGAACCCTAGGAGAAGAGAGAGGACAGGCCGCGGGTTTAAAAAGGGGACGGCGACGGCCTCGACGCCCGTGAACTCACGGCGCGACGGTGAGCGCGGGCGTGCTCTGTTTTGGCTGACGGAGGAAGACAACAACGCGGCCCTGTGTCACAGACAGGTGGGGCCAGGCACGAAAAGGCCACGACGCTACAGTTGCGCCTGTTGGCTGGGCCTGCGGGTGGAGTTGGGTTGCGTTGCGAAGGAAAGAAGAGATGGGCCTGGGGGAAGAGAGAAGGAGGAGGAGGCCCAGTTGCCTGCTGGAGCTGCTGCTTTTCTCCTTTTCTTTATTTCTTCAGGCAGAAAAACAAAAAGAAACACACAAAAATAAAGAAGAAGAGTTAGGGGAAAAGAAAAATATCCCCAAGCTCAGTGATTTATGCCCTATTTAAATAAATTGACTTGGACATTTTTAGAGGCAGAAAAATAAAAGGAGTTTGACTATGGATCAAACTCAAGTCATTTTAAAACCCAACAAAATCATTTTCAAAAGGGCTGATACTTGGTGGAGAGGTTGTCCACATGGAGCAAGATTTATAGGAGAAGAAAGAACCATTAAGGCACTTGGCTAGGTGGCTTGCTTAATAGAGCAAAGAAAGGGCCAGAAAAGAAAAGAATAAGAAGAAGAATAAGAAGAAGAAGAAGAAGAAGAAGAAGAGGGAGAAGGGTAGGGTTTAGCTAGGCTTGGCTAGACCTCAAACACAACAACATCACAAGCCCTCACTCTCACTCAACAATAAGTAAACTAGTATGCCATGATGATATGATGATGAAACAATGCAGTGATGCAAAAATAATAAAAGATATGGCAATGCAAAGAAAAATAAATGACAAGAACCCCCAAGCATCAAAAGAGGAAGCTTTATTGCCATTATTGGAAAGTGTTACATATGGGGCATTACAGCTGGCCCGAACCAGTATAAACCCTTGTCTCTCTTGTTCTTCGGGTTCGACGAGCTAGGCCTAGGATTCGACGCGAGAGCGAGCTAGGGCGGAAAGGAGAGATCTTCGTGCGCACCCCAATGTTCGAACGTCAAGGTTTTGCCGAAAACCATAATCTGACATTTGGCGTGCGAGGTAGGGGTGCGCAAAATCCTCTCTTCCATCGTTCGGTTCGTCACCGCTCCGCTATCCCGATGGCCGATGATCAAGGGGTTCATGCTGACTGCTGGGCAGCCTAGCCCGCGCGGGCGGCCTTGTCCGCTCAAGAAGGCCTCAACTCCGCGCTTTAGGTGGCCCGCGCACCTCCTAACGCCACCGGTCGCAGACGGTGCGGACCTGCAGCCTCTGCCCTCACATCACGACGCGCGCGATCTTCAAACTACACCGCGACAATAGCATCGCACACCGAATGGGAGCAGGCGAACATGCGGGCCGTGCTCATCGTTGCGCGAGAGATGTTACGGTACACGCTGGCCGAGGGCGGCCGCGACCTGCTGCTGGAGCGCATCGCTGAACTACTGGGCTGCACCTGTAGGGGAGCGTTGCTGTTCTGCTCCATGCCCATGCCTCAGGTTGTGGCTGAGGCACGAGCGAGGTCCCGACAAGCTTGCGCGCCCCCTGGGGCGATGGGGGCTTGACGACACCAACATGAGCGCTGGCGCCATCCGTCCTACCGCCGCGACTTCATCATAGGCAGGAGCAAGCGCCGGCGGCCTCCTACGAGGGCGCGCCAGAGTGCAACCCAGCAGCCGCCAGGGCCAGGTGTAGCGGTTGGAAGCTCAAGGCGCAGGGCACTTGGGTGGTGTCCTTGGTGGGGCAACCGACGATGCCTATGTGCCCCGCATGGTGAACCTGGAGTACGCGTTCTGGGAGGGCCCTAATGCCTTCCTCGGGCCGGGATGGAATGACGGGACGGTTGAAGCAGGAGATTACCACGAGTCGCCTGGGGGCTCCGCTGACCCCTTCAGCGATGATGACATGGTGCAGCAGGTATCGCAGCAGCATGCGTGCACTAATAATGAGCTACAGGTGGACCAGACCACGACGATCTCGGAGATCCAAGAGCGGCGGTTCCGCCCTCGACCGAAGCAGAATGCTGGGGGCTGCGCGTGGAGGGCCTAGAGCACGGCCTCCCCCGCTTCGCATGGAGCAAGGTGCCGTATGGAGGTAGGTCCTCTGCCAGGGGAAGCGCTGGCGAGCTCTTCCCCCCCGATAGAGGGCCCGTGGTCGCCGAGGGCGCCGCTAGCATCACCCTTGCCCCTTGGTCTCGCCCTGGTTTTCGGACGCCCCAACGGTGGTCGGGGGCGGCGCAAGGCGGAGCCCTGGTCTGGCGATATGAAGTAAGCCTCACGCCTGTAAAGGTCTCCGGTCGTGACACTCTCACGTAATAATGAGTGGGGTTGTACACGCCCCGGAGTCTCCGGAGTGACGCCCCCGAGCCTCGGGGGCTCCATCCCACATCCTAGTGGCAGCACTTAGCTTCGCGCTGGTGGAAGACCAGAAGACTAGCTAGGTGCCGGACGCGGCTATTTGCTTTCCTCTGCTTTTCTTTGTAACTTGGTTCACCGCTCTTTCGAACTGAATTTGGAGTCTTTCTTGTTGCCAAAAGTGGGGGGAGTTTTCCGTTGACTTTTGCTGGATTCTATTGCTTTCCGGTCGTTTTTAAGGCTCGCGCCTCGAGCCCTCCGGCTCGGGGACCAGATGGCCGATCCTGTCGGATCTTGGGTTCCGGCAAAACCCTTGTGGTTCGAACTCTGGGGGTGCGCACGAAGATCTCTCCTTCCACCCTAGCTCGTCTACTCGCCGATCCCTAGGCCTAGCTCATCAGATCCGAAGAACAAGGGACACAAGGTTTATACTGGTTCGGGCCGCTGCTGTGGTGTAATACCCTAATCCAGTGTGGTGTGGTGGATTGCCTTGTAGGCTGAGGAAGAACTAGTACATGGATGAACTGCCTCAAGATGAGATGAGATGGTGGTGGTGGCTAGTCCTATTTATAGTGGCCTGGGTCCTCTTCCCAAATATTGAGCGGGAAGGGATCCCACAACGGCCAATTTTGAAGGGGGCCGCTAGTACAAGCTATCCTGAAAAAAGGTGGTCTTCGCCTGCCAAAGGCTCTAGTGGTGACGCCGCCATGGGCTCCGCGATGACCTCCGCTCTAACGTCCTGCTGGTCTTGGTCTCGTTGCACCGATATGGAAACCTTTTCCTGACGCCTCGGGACTCCTCGCCTACACCTGCTCCTTTAGCACCAAAGAGGAAACTGGCACTCTGCGGCTGTTGGCGCCCGCCTGGCCTTGGTCATCACTGCTCACATCACGAGGACCTCGCGAGGTACCCCTGGCCTTGATATCTCCGATCCTCATGAGCCGACCTAGTGAGGCCGCCCCACGGGATGTCTTGCGGCGTCCGCCTCGCGAGGATCTTGAGTGGTTGCTTAAGAGGTTGGGCCGTACCAGGCCACCTGATGAGCCACGCCTTGGGCCATAGGCAGGCAAGTCTGGGTACCCCCGTTCCCAGAATGCCGACAGTAGCCCCAGGGACCAAGGTGCGCTCGGTCTTGGCTTCGCGGCGAAGCCAAGGGTCAAGTGCGGAGCGCCGTGGGCCCCAAAAGCCTGCAGCCTTGATTGACACATGGCGATTGACGGTACGTGGGCGTCTCCACTTCCCCACACAACTTCGGTGACTATGCGACTTGACAAGTCCCTGCATGCACAAAAGACCATTATTACCTATGATTATGGAGGCCGGCGGTTGGCCTCCTCCTGGCTATAAATAAGGCGGTAGGCGGGGTCCTTGTTGCCCATCTTCTTCCTTCGTTCCTCTTGCCTCTTCTTCTTCCTTGCCCTTCGCTTGTTCGAGCTGCTCATGGCGCCAACCAGGAAGCTTTCGTCCGCGGAGAAGGGGAAGGCCTGGCAAGAGGGGCCCGGCTCACCACCAACTAAGAGGGAACGAGGCCGTCCCCGCAAGTGTGTCGCGACTCCTGTCGGGGCTACTAGTGGGCGCGGGCGGACCCCCATAGCGCCTGTAGCCAACCTCGGTAACCGCGGCAGCGGTTCCTCGAGCGGTGGGGATAGCCGTGGCGTTGGTGGTCTTGTGAACGAGGGAAGGTGCTCTGGGGTTGCCAGGCCTCCCCTGCCACGCTCCCAATTGGCGGAGATGACGCTGGAGTTCGTCGTGTGGTCATAGAGCCCAGCCGGTGCCCGGCTCTAGCTCCTGCGCTCCCTAGCCGGCGAACTCCTTGCCGCTAGCTCCGGCGAACTCCTTGCCGCTAGCTCTGGCGGCTTTTGGCTGCAAGCGGATGGTTGCTGCAGCAGGGCTTCGTGGGTTGTGGTGGAGGTCTCCGTCACGGGCGCTGTGACTCTGGCCCGTAGCTGGCATACGTTCGCCTGCGCGCCCGGCTTGGGCAGGCGGTGCAACCTTCATTTCAGGTACGATGACGACTCGACCCTCTTCGTGAGGGTGCTTGGGGAAGACGAGCTCCGCGCCAAGTGCTGCCCTGAGTACAACGGCGGCGGCGAGGTGCTTGGCCTAGGCGATGGCCGTAGCTCGTCCAGCTGCGGCTCCTCCTTCAGTGGCAGCTCCAACAACGGTGGCTACGACCAGCCGCCACGCTGCCGTGCCCGCCTTGAGGGTGGTGCTGGATCGTCTCATCGCCACGCGCGGGTGAAGCGTGAGGAAGGCTTCGGCTGAGCTCGGGGAGCAGGTCCTCGTGAGTAACCATGCCTCGAGGGTCTTCACCGCCTGTTCTCGATCTTCCTTCCTTCCTGCATCGTTCAAGCAAACGAGTATGGAGCCCTAGGAGGGCATGTAATGAACTGTGTTTTTATGATGCTTAGCACCATGTTTACCATCCCTGTCCATCACTGCGTGATCTGTGTGTTATGCGCTCTTAGGGTGAAGAGACTTATCTTGACGCACTTGGAATTGCCCTCATCTCGCGACGCTTGACCCTTCGTGAGGCTGCAAAAACTTGTTAGGCGATTATTATCCTTTACCGCCCGAGGTCCCTAACATGGGCCGAGCATGGTCGGACGCTCCCTGTCGCGGTACCCGTGAGGCACAGACATAGGGAGGGGGGGCTTGCCAATCACGAGCCCCGGCATGGGCGCCTCATGAAGGCTAAGGGAGGCGCGCTGGGGAGAGCGCCGGGCAACTGCTGCTCTCCCTGGGCAAGCCCAAAAACTGAGGGGAGGCACAGGAGGAAATTAAACTGAGCAATCGGGGAACACCAGAACTTCCAGAATCCATTAAAAGAAGGAAAGGGGCAAGCCAACTCCAGAAAGCAAATGAACAGCCGCGTCCGGCACCTAATCTAGTCTTCTCACCAGCGCGGAGCTAAGTTTTGCCACTAGGACGTGGGAGGGAGCCCCCAAGGCCCGAGGGCGGCTCTCCGGAGACTCCCGGGCGTGTACAACCCCACTCATTATTACGTGAGAGTGTATGAGCGGAGATCTTCACGGGCGTGAGCCTTGCTTCACAAGCACTGGGCCTTGGCTTCTCAGGCGCAGGGCCTTGTTCCTCGCAGGCACGGAGCCTAGTATTCTTAGGCGCAGGGCCTTGTTCCTTGCAGGCAGGGAGCCTAGTCTTCTAAGGCGCAGGGCCTTGTTCCTCGCAGGCACGGAGCCTAGTCTTCTCAGGCGCAGGGCCTTGTTCCTCGCAGGCACGTAGCCTAGTCTTCTCAGGCGCAGGGCCTTGTTCCTCGCAGGCATGGAGCCTAGTCTTCTCCGGCACAGGGCCTTGTTCCTTGCAGGCACGAAGCCTAGTCTTCTCAGGCGTAGGGCCTTGTTTCTCACAGGCACGGAGCCTAGTCTTCTCAGGCGCAGGGCCTTGTTTCTCGCAGGCACGGAGCCTAGTCTTCTCAGGCACAGGGCCTTGTTTCACGGGTAGAACTTCCGGAGGTCCCGGATGTTCCATGCGTTCTGGACGAGGATGCGGTCCCCCGTTTCTAGGCGCACAACGCCAGGCCTGGAGACATGGGTGATCTTGAACAGGCCCTCCCACATGGGTGAGAGCTTGTGCAACCCTTCTCTGGAGAGGACTCGCCTCAAGACGAGATCACCTACCTCGAGTGTCCTGGGGCGGATGCTGCGGCAATGGTACCGTCGCAACGCCTGCTGTACCTTGCAGCTCGGAGCGAAGCGTCACGCTGGCACTCCTCCCCCAGCACGAGGGCCGTCCCCCGCACGGCGCCCTACCGCGCCTCGTCGAACGCCAGGACTCACGGGGAGGGGTGCCTGACCTCGTGAGGGAGGACCGCTTCAACTCCGTAGACGAGGAAGAATTGGGTCTCGCCTGTAGGTTTTGTGGCAGTGGTGCAGATTGACCATAACACAGATGGGAGCTCGTCATGCCAACCCCTTCCGCAAGCTTCGAGCTTCTTCTTGAAGGTCCTGGTCTTTAGGCCCCTCAGAACCTCCGCGTTGGCGTGCTCGACCTGGCTATTGCTCTTGGGGTGTGCTATAGAAGCGTAGCAAATCTGCGTTCCAAGGTTAGCACAATATGTCTTGAAAAGGTTGCTAGTGAACTGTGAGCCATTGTCGGTGATGATGCGGTTGGGGACCCCGAATCAGTTTACGAGGCCCTTGATGAATTTGACTGCGGAGTCGGCTGGGATGGTTCAGACAACTTCCACCTCCGCCCATTTGGTAAATTTGTCGATGGCGACGTAGAGGTATCGGTAGCCCCCGGGCGCTCGAGGGAAAGAGCCCAGGATGTCTAGCCCCCAGACTGTGAACGGCCAGTAGAGCGGGATGGTTTGGAGGCCCTGAGCCGGTTGGTGGATCTGCTTGGCATGGAACTGGCAAGCTTCGCAAGATTTCACCAGCTCGGCGGCATCGTTGAGCGCCGTGGGCCAGTAAAAACCACTGTGGAATGCCTTGCCGACCGAGGTGCGCGATGATGAGTGATGCCCGTAGTCCCCGGCGTGGATGTCAGCTAGCAGCTCGCCTCCCTGCTTCCTGGAGATGCATCGCAAAGAAACATCATTTGGTCGCTTCATGTAAAGCTCACCGTCTTGGATGCAGTATGCCGTAGCTTGTCGGGCCACGTGTTCAGCATCCTCCTCCTTTTCTGGCAGCGCTCCTCGCACCAGGTATGCCTTGAGTTCCTCGATCCAACATCCCTCCTGAGGCTCGAGCGCCAGGAGCAAGCGGGCTCTTGAGGTCGGGCCGCAGGCGGGGGCTCCCGAAGACGGTGGCTGGGGGAGTTCCTCCCGAGGCTTCGCCGGCCCTTCTCGCGGGGGTGACGCCGAGGGCCTGAGGAGCCTTTCCTCGAAGACGCCAGGTTCTTGGGGCAGATGCCTGGACGCTCTCTTGGCGATGTCATCGGCTTCCTTGTTAGTGCCACGGGGCACGTGCTCCAGCTCCAGCTCCAGGCCCAAGAACTGCTTCTCCATTTTGCGTACCTCCGCGAGGTATGCCTCCATATGCTCGTCCTTCGGCTCGTACACCTAGTTGGAGAAGTTGACGAGGAGCTGGGAGTCGCCCCTGATGATGAGGCGTTTCACTCCCAGGGCCATCGCCGCCTTGAGACCAGCGATGAGACCCTCATACTCCGCGATGTTGTTGGACCTTATCGCCTGGCTGAAAGCAGAGCTGCACGACGTAGTAGAGCTTGTATTGAGTGGACGAGATGAGCACATCCCCAACCCCCACGCCCAGGCGGGCGAACGCGCCGTCGAAGTACATGACCCAGCCACCCGACGCTTTGCTTCCCGGCGAGAGGAACCGGTTTTGACTTGCTTCGGGTCCTGGGGCATCGGTCCATTCTGCCACAAAGTCAGCAAGTGCTGCTCCCTTGATGACACTGGTTGTGCTGAATTCTAGCTGGAACGCATGTAGCTCTATATTCCATTCCATGACCCTTCCTACTGCGCTTGGGCTCCGGAGTACCCTCTCCAGAGAGTAGGCTGAGACGACCTTGACAGGGTGGCCTTGGAAGTAGTGGCGCAGCTTACGCGAAGCGACAAGGAGCACAAGCAGGAGCTTCTGCGGCATGGGATAGCGCGCTCGGGCATCACGGAGCACCGTGCTAATGAAGTATACCGGGTGCTCGACGGAAGTGAAGTCCTGGCTCGCCTGTGGCTGTGTGGTCTGACTGGGTAAAGGGTCTCTAGGGGCTTGGTCGCCAGATGGTGCAGCTGCGGCCTTAGGAGAGTCGTCTTGCAGGACGTGGTCATCCTCCGGCCCTGCGGGGGCCTCATGAGTACTGCCCCTGGGATGTAAGGTCTTGTCTTGGCGCTCCTCTCGGACAACCACCAACACTGCACTGGTTGAATGTGGTGTCGCGGCCAGGTAGAGCACCAATGATTCTTGAGGTTTGGGTGCCACCATTACTGGTGGACTGGTGAGGTATCTCTTGAGGTCTTTAAACGCCGCATCAGCCTCTGGGGTCCATTCAAACGGGCCCTTCCTTTTCATCATCTTGAAGAAAGGGAGGGCTCTCTCTCCTAGCTTGGAGATGAAACGCCCGAGCGACGTTACCCAGCCAGCCAGCTTCTGCATCTCCATGAGGTTCTTGGGCGGACTCATATTTTCTATGGCCTTGACCTTGTTGGGGTTTGCCTCGATCGCTCGTGTGACACCAGGAAGCCCAAAAGCTTGCCTGACGGGACGCCGAACACACACTTTTCCGGGTTGAGCCGCAGGTCTACCTTGCGCAGGTTGGCAAAGGTTTCTTCCAGATCTGTGATAAGGGTTACGGCCTCCTGAGATTTTACCACAATGTCATCTATGTATGCCTCAGCGTTCCTCCCGAGTTGTTTTCCCAGTGCGATGTGCATCAACCGCTGAAAGGTTTCTCCCACATTCCGCAACCCAAACAGCATGCAGGTGCAGCAGTATACTCCGCACGAGGTGAGGAAGGCAGTCTTCTCGATGTCTTGCAGCGCCATCTTGATCTAGTGGTATCCCGAGAAGGCATCCAGAAATCACAATAGGTCGCACTCAGCGATGGCATCGATGATCTGGTTGATGCGGGGTAGAGGAAACAGGTCTTGCGGACAAGCTTTGTTGAGGTTGGTGAAGTCGACACACATGCGCTCTTTTCCGCCTTTCTTGGGTACGACGACGGGGTTTGCTAGCCACTCCGGGTACCTGACCTCGCGGATGACACCCGCCGCTTCTAGCTTACGAGTCTCTTGCATGATGAAGGACTGCTTCTCCATAGATTGGCGCTGGGCCTTCTACTTTACGGGACGCATATTGGGGCATACGTTCAGGTGATCCTCAATCACCTCCCTCGAGACTCACGCCAGGTCCTTGGGTTCCCACGCGAACACATCCTTGTTCGCGTGCAGGAATCCAATCAACGCCTCTTCTTGAGCTGGGGGAAGACCGACACCTATGGTGAAGTCGACACCTGATGGCTCGTCTTCATCCACCGACACCTGCTTTGTCTCGCCCGGTCTTGGGAGAAAAGTTGCTTCTTCTTTGCCGGTGCATCCCCCTCGGTTCCAGGGGTGGCTTCACCAGCCGGATGTGGTGCCACAGTGGTCCGGAAGGCGCGCTTGAGGGCACCAAAGCTTCCTTGGTGTCCCCCGCCATGGTGAGGACACCGCTGCTCCCCGGCATCTTCATGAGGTTATAGGCCGGATGGGTCACAGCCATGAACTGAGCCAGCACGGGGTACCCGAGGATGGCGTTGTACAGGAGGCCGATACGGGCGATGTCGAAGTCGATCAGCTAGGTGCGGTAGTTGTCACGGGTGCCGAAGGTGACCGGGAGGCGGATCTGCCCCAGAGGGCTGGTGGAACTGTTGCTGACTCCGAAGAAGGACTTGGTGGGGCACAGCCGCTTGAGCGGCATGTGAAGCAAGCTGAAAGCCTCCACCGAGAGCATGTTGAGGCCAGCCCCACCGTTGATGAGGGTCTTGGTGACTTCCAAGTTGCAGATGGTGGGGGTGAAGAGCATCGGGAGAGCGCCTGAGCCCGCAGTGGAAGCGGGGTGGTCCCCCGAGTCGAAGGTGAGGTCGGTCTTGGGCGCCGCCCATCTAGGAGGAGCCCCCTGGCGTATGGAGGCGACGCCCGTCTGGCGAAAGAACTGCTTCATGTGGCGGCCGGAGGGTGGCGCTTGGGAGCCGCCGAGGAGGGCCGCGACGACGTGTGGCGCCGGCGCCCCAAAGCACACGACGTAGAGGTCGCGCAGCTCCTCCCAGGACGCCATGGACGATTCTGGCAGGCTGAAAAACCAGGCGCGCGGTACACCGTTGAGCGCCATGGGGAGCCAGCTAGCCATGACCTTGCTGTTGCCACCGACCATTGAGATGGCCTCTTAGTAAGCCCGGAGCAAGACATCCGGGTCCGCCGCCCCGTTGTAGCAGGGTGGTAGATCTGGCCTAAACCTGGGTGGCCACTGCACTCGTCGTAAGGCGGGGGTGAAGGCTAGGTGGCCCGAAGCGCCGCCGCACACGCCCACCAAGCCTGTCAGAGGAGAGGCGCTTGCCATGGGAACTTGGCGGACGGAGAGCGGGACGGCACACCCCTACTCGGCGTGCCAAATGTCGGATCTTTAGTTTCGGCAAAACCCTTGCGGTTCGAATTCTGGGGTGCACACGAAGATCTCTCCTTCCGCCCTAGCTCGTCTACTCGCTGATCCCTAGGCCTAGCTCGTCAGATCTGAAGAACAAGGGACACAAGGTTTATACTGGTTCGGGCCACTGTTGTGGTGTAATAACCTAATCTAGTGTGGTGTGGTGGATTTCCTTGTAGGCTGAGGAAGAACTAGTACATGGATGAACTGCCTCCTGAGGAGAGGGGTTCTTGTGTGCGAGTGAGCTTGCGGTGTGTGGCCTTCTATCTGATCAACTCAAGATGAGATGAGATGGTGGTGGTGGCCGGTCCTATTTATAGTGGCCTGGGTCCTCTTCCCAAATATTGAGCGGAAGGGATCCCACAACGGCCAAATTTGAAGGGGGACAACTAGTACAAGCTATCCTGACAAAAGGTGGTCTTCGCTTGCCAAAGGCTCTGGTGGTGACGCTGCCGTGGGCTCCGTGATGACCCCGCTCTGCCGTCCTTCTGGTCTTGGTCTCGTTGCACCGATATGGAAACCTTTGCCTGACGCCTCGGGACTCCTCGCCTGCACCTGCTCCTTTAGCACCAAAGAGGAAATTGGCACTCTTCGTCTGTTGGCGCCCGCCTGGCCTTGGTCGTCAGTGCTCATGTCACAAGGACCTCTCGAGGTACCTCTGGCCTTGATATCTCCAATCCTCATGAGCCGGCCTAGTGAGGCCGCCCCAGGGGAGGTCTTGCATCATCCGCCTCACGAGGCTCGGCTCCTTGCGAGGCTCGGCCCCTCGCGAGGCTCGGCCCCTCGTGAGAATCTTGAGTGGTTGCTGATGAGGTTGGGCCAAACCAGGCCGCCTGATGAGCCACGCCCTGGGCCCTAGGCAGGCAAGTCTGGGTACCCCCATTCCCAGAACGCCAATAGATCCCACCAGGCGGATCTCTATAACCTCGGCAGGACCCCTTGGAGCAAGAGCGTATGCGTCGCAAAATTGCCGCGTAGGCATCCTACCGCGGTCTGTAGGACGCCCTTGGCCATGCTCCCCAGAGCGGGGCCACATGTTGCTCAGGAGGCTCAGGGCCGCGGACCCCTATTGATCTATCCCAAAGGAGAGGCGTGCCAACGGTCTCGCAACTTACACAAGGCCAGGTAGGATCAAGGTGAGTTACGATGACAACCCTGCTCAAGAGCTCGCAAACTCGCGGAAGCACGTCCCAGTTTCGGCTTTGAGAAGCGAAAAAGAAGAGTAGAACATCAGTTTACACACATAGGGGGCTTACCCCATCAAAATGCTCTCATACCCTGCGGAGCCTTATCCTAGTCCTTGCGTGCAGGATCAAAGCGGATGAGCACGAGCTCAATCGCACATGTCGCTCACCGCGTCGTCTGAGTGGCTCTCGTGCACAACACCGGCGCTGTCGTTGGCAACGTCTTCACCATCGTCAATCACGCCGCCTTCGTCTGCCCCGACCACGACCGCATCATCCTCAGTAGCAAAGGCCATGACCAGAGCATCCACGTTGTCATCCACCCAGTGCGCCAGGTTGTCTCGGATGGCCCCAGGCACTGGGGCGATGACGGCATCAAAATCAAAGTGGGGATCGATGTTCTGGAGATGACTGAAGACCCGGGAGAACGCACGCCCGAGGAGGCTTCGCCTCTTTTCTTCAACAAGCTTGCGGGCCTTCACGGCCCGGTCCTCCAAGCGCGTCACAACGTCGGTGGAGAAGGAGAGATGGCTGGCGTAGTTGTCCGGGTGAGGGTGAGGGGCGCGTTCGTCGCAGATGGTGCCCAGCGTCCGGTTGGCCTTCACCATGAGGTCCTGGAGCATGGGGACATGCTCGTGCTGCAACAACTGTCAACGACCAGCCTCATCTTTGTTTAGCTGCACAAGGACCGCAACTTCGTCAACTTGCTGCTGGAGCAAGGCCATGTTGGCCCTCGCGGAAGTCAGCTCGGCCTGAGAGGGGGATTGGGCCACCGTGGCGGCCCTCTCATGCCGCTCTGCCTCTTCTAGCCTCGTCCTGAGGGCAGCGGTCCTCCCATGAGCTTCTGCCTGCAGGAGCTTCAGCTTCAGGTTGAACTCGTTGACAAGCTCAGCACGAGCCTTCACCACCCTCCGATCAATCTCCTCCTGAACCTTGGCCTCGCGAGCAAAGATGACATCCTCGGCCAGGGTCACATGGCGCTCCCTCGTTTCCATCCGCTCCTGCTCGAGGCTGCGCTCCAAGGCTTCCAGCATCAACGCTTCCTCACACCTCAAGATCTCCTCCTCTTCGAAAGGCGGCCCTTTCATCGACTCCAAGGTGTTCCAGGGATCCGTTTAGGGCCTGGAGCTCCTGCCCGCATTTCTCTGCAACCTCACGACGGTGGTCAGCCTCCCTGGCTTCCTCCAGGGCTCGGGCGCTGGCCTCACGTAAGGCTGCAAGGGACGCCTCAGCCTTTGCATTGGCACGCTCGTGCTGGAGACGCTCGAGGTTGATGGCCACCATCAGTCGATGCCATTCGTCCATCAGCCAGAGGCCCTTGGTTTCAAGGCGGGCATCAACATCCACAAGCTCTTCACCAAGCCGATTCAGCGCACTCATCGCCTCCTGGAAAAGGTCATGACGGACAGCGCCCCGCTCGCGAGCAAACTCGAACGCGCGACCAGATACGTCCTCAGCATTGGGGATCGTTGAAGAAACTCGAGGGGGCTCGTACCCTCCCGATGGGGGGCTTGAGGTCGGCTCCTTTCCAGTCATCTTTCGGGCCTCAGCTAGGGCCCGGAGGGGCGGAGGCTCGTTGCTCGTAGAAGAGGCCAGGGTCGGGGTCACCCAGCCGTAGTCAACAACCGGGGGAGGAGCCCTTGGCACGCCTTCTGCACCCCAGGCAGGACCATGAAGGAGTAACGGCAAGAATGCAGGGTCGAGATGCCAGGCCGGCGTATCCGCCCCCCTGGCCGACCTCGCGCCAAAGACGGTAGGCCGGCTGAGGGTGCTCAGGATCAGTGGAGGACTCGGGGCAGTAGGGGGCTGCTTCTTAGGAGATTTCATTGCCTTAGCAGAACCGGCCCTGAGGAACCACGGTCAGGAGGGAAAGCGTCAATCAAGGAATTACAAAGATAAGGTACTCACTCATTTATGGCAATGTACTTCCTCTACTTCAATGACCGGAAGGTGTCACCACTGCAGCTTGGAGATCCCTTCCTCTTGCGGAGTGCGTCAAAGTTCGGTCGGAGCCGGCCAAAGCACTAGATACGGTCACCAGTGCCGGGAGCGGCCGGGGCGGTTCCTGAGGAGGCGCCCTCGGGAATGCTGGGCCCTGCGGGGCCCCCGGCCCCCGCCTCAGGGCAACTCGCTGGGGCCTCGGTGGCTTGGGTCTCAGGAGCACTGGGCTGCACCGACCCCTCGGTCGTTCCCTCAGGGCGGCTATCCCGAGCCCTAGGGGACGGCTCTTCAGGAGCCCCACGAGATGCCGACACCGAAGCAGCCGCGCCACCAGCACTCAGCGGCGACCGCCGCCCCCCCCCCCGCGCCCCTTCTGGGGGGAGCGCCGCGCCAGCAGCGGGCAGGGAGGCCACGCAGACAGGGACCTCGCAAGGCCCCTCAAGGCCAATCGGGTAAAGCCCCCATTTGTCGAAGTAGGGCATCTGCTTCATGAACTCCACCTTGTTCGAGCAGCAGTACAGAAGACAACCTTCCTCCGGCAAGTTGGCTGGCACTGGGTCGCTCGTCAGGAGCTGGAGCACCGTGCGCCATACCTCGCGAGGAAGAGCAGGCGTTTGAAGCCTCATGCGGCCCCGGTAGCCGGAGAAGGTCCACATCAGTCGAGAGTGGCGCTGAAGCAAAGTGATGCGGCACTGGATGTACTCCTTCACCACCATGGGCGCCGTCACCCCAAGCTTCTTCAACCTGGCCAGCCGACGCCAAATGTGGGTTAGCCACTGGTCGGCATGCTTCTTGTGCTTCCAGCCGGGGCTCGGAGCAGCCGGAATCCGCGGAAGAAGCAGCCGGGTGCTGCGCACACCAACATCCACAAACACCCACTGCTTCCTGAAACCTCCGACAACCGGCAAGAGGTCGAAATCGATCCCCGAGCCGGCCGTCGCCGCGATGTCCTGACACACCCCGAGCACTGGAGTGCATCCGTCAGGTGCAGCGAGAAGAAGTGGCGGAGCAAGGCCACAGAGGGGGCAATGCCCACCATGGTTTCGCAGACGAAGGCCAAAGTAGCAAGGAGGATGATGGATTGGGGATCGAGGTGCAGCGCGTTGATTTGGTAATGCGAGAGCACCGCATGGAAGAAATCAGAGAAGGGAGGAATCAGGACTGCCTAGAGGGCGTGAAGGTGGAGGGGGACCTCGGAGGCCGTCTTGTCAATTTCGGCGCGGGAAGCGGGCCAGGCCACCGTCGCCCCCACTCATTGGAATCGGCGGCGAGCGTCGGGCGCACCTTGTCCATTGTCTCTTGGTTGATCACCACCGACCGCTTGGTGGCAGGCTCAAAAGCCGGTGGCATGGAGGCCGAGGTACAGGACTCCTTCTTCCTCTCCTTCTTTCGGCTGGGTACCATGGTGGTGGAAGGAGTTGGTGTCGAATCGAGCTAGGAGAACGGATCCAGAAGACGAAGAAGCTGCGGGGCGTGCAACCGGCAACGGTGGCCGCCTAGCCCGACGGAAATCGAGACTACGTGGGGAAGTGGAGACGCCCCCGTCTTGTCAATCGCCATGTGTCAATCAAGGCCGCATGCTTTTGGGGCCCGCGGCGCTCCGCACTTGACCCCTATCTTTGCCGCGAAGCCAAGTCCGAGCGCACCTTGGGCCCGGGGGCTACTATCGGCGTTCTGGGAACGGGGGTATCCAGACTTGCCTACCTGCGGCCCAGAGCTTGGCTCGTCCAGCGGCCTGGTACGGCCCATCTTCATCAGCAAACCACTCGAGACCCTCGTGAGGGGCCAAGCCTCGCGAGGCGGACGACACAAGACCTCCCCTGGGGCGGCCTCACTAGGCTAGCTCCTAAGGAGCGGAGATATCAAGGCAAGGGGCACCTCGTGAGGTTCCCGTGACGTGAGCCATGACGACCAAGGCCAGGCGGGCGCCAGTGGACGCAGGGAGCCAGGTTCCTCTTTGGTTCTAAAGGAGCAAGCACAGGCGAGGAGTCCCGAGGCGTGAGGCAAAGGTTTCCATATTGGTGCAACGTGACCAAGACCAGCAGGACGGCAGAGCGAAGGTCACCACGAAGCCCACGATGATGTCATCGCTAGAGCCTTTGGCAGGCGAAGACCAACTTTTGTTAGGATAGCGTGTACTAGCTGTCCTCCTTCAAACTTGGCCATTGTGGGATCCCTTCCCGCTCAATAATTGGGAAGAGGACCCGTGCCACTATAAATAGGACTAGCCACCACCATAGAAGGGGGGGATCGGATCCAGACCATCCTTACCCCCACTAGCTCATCGAGCCCAAGAACACCTCCCCTCAGGAGGCAGTTCTTCCCGTGTACTTGTTCATCCTCAGCCTACAAGGCAACACCACACTGGATTAGGGTATTACACCACAATGGTGGCCCGAACCAGTATAAACCCTTGTATCTCTTATTCTTTGGGTTAGACGAGCTAGGCCTAGGAATCGGTGCGAGAGCAAGCTAGGGCGGAAAGGAGAGATCTTCGTGCGCACCCCAGTGTTTGAACCTCAAGGGTTTGCTGGAACCCATAATCTGACAAAGCACATAGAGTATTCTAATAAATTCTGATTCATGTGTGTCTCTCACAAAAGGTGTGTACAACAAGGATGATTGTGGTAAACTAAAGAGCAAAGAATCAAATCATACAAGACGCTCCAAGCAAAACACATATCATGTGGTGAATAAAAATATAGTCTCAAGTAAAGTTACCGATACACGAAGACGAAAGGGGGGATGCCTTCTCGGGGCATCCCCAAGCTTATGCTTTTGGTTGTCCTTGAATTTTACCTTGGGGTGCCTTGGGCATCCCCAAGCTTAGGCTCTTGCCACTCTTTATTCCACTATCCATCAAATCCTTACCCAAAAACTTGAAAACTTCAGAACACAAAACTTCGTGAGCTCCGTTAGTATAAGAAAACAAACCACCACTTTAAGGTACTATATTTAACTCATTATTTATTTATTTTGGTGTTAAACCTACGGTATTCCAACTTCTCTATGGTTCATAACCCCCGATACTACTCATAGATTCATCAAAATAAGCAAACAACACACGAATAATAGAATCTGTCAAAAACAGAATAGTCTGTAGCAATCTGTAACTTTTGAATACTTCTGTAACTCTAAACATTCTGAAATAAATTGGTGGACGTGAGGAATTTGTCTATTAATCGCAAAGACTTCACCCATGTCTTCCCAAAGGTTCTACTTGGCACAAACATTAATTAAAACCTAAAACCACATCTAAACAGAAGCTAGATGAATTATTTATTACTAAACAGAAGCAAAAAGCAAAGAAAATAAAATTGGGTTGCCTCCCAACAAGCGTTATCGTTATAGCCATAAAGATAGGCTTGAGAATTCAATGATGCTCACATGAAAGACAAGACTTGAAGCACAAAAAGAGCATCATAAAGCATGTGAAAATCACATCTAAGTCTAACATACTTCCTATGAATAGGCATTTTATAGGATTTTTTTAGCAAGACAAGCAAGATCTAACATATGAAAGGAAGAAGAAAGAAACAAGATCAATCTCAACATGAAGAGAGGTAATTTAGTAACATGAAGATTTCTACAACCATATTTTCCTCTCTCATAATAATTGCATGTAGGATCATAAGAAAATTCAACCATATAGCTATCACAAAACATATTCTCAACACGATCCCACATGCATACAAAGTTGACACTCTTCCAAAATAGTGGGATCAACATTAACTAAGGTCATGACCTCTCCAAACCCACTTTTATCAAGAAATTCATAAGATTGAACATTCTCCAAATACGTGGGATCTAAAGTTGACATTCTTCCAAACCTACTTTCAATATTATTGGAAATATTATTATCAATCTCATATTCATCATAGGGGTTAAATAAATTTTCAAGATCATAAGAAGAATCACCCCAATCATAATCACTGCAACAAGTAGTGGACATAGCAAAACTAGCATCCCCAAGATTAGGGTTTTGCATATCATTAACACAATTGAAATTAATAGAATTTATAATAACATCATTGCAATCATGCTTTTCAATCAAGGAGCTGTCACGAATCACTTTATAATATTCTTCTTTCAACACTTCATCACAATTTTCGGACTCACGAATTTCAAGAAAAACCTCATAAAGATAATCTAGTGCACGTAGCTCACTAGCAATTGGTTCATCATAATTGGATCTCTTAAAAAGATTAGCAAGTGGATGAGGATCCACAATTTATCAAGCGAAGATGCAAGATAATAGAGGGCACATGGCAACACAAGCAAACAAAATGGCGAACGAAAAAAAGGCAAAGGCTGTATGAAGATCGTTTTAGAAGTGTGGGAGAGGAAACCGAGAAGCAAATGGCAAATAATGTAATGCGAGGGAGAAGAGTTTATGATGGGTACTTGGTATGTCTTGACTTGAGCATAGATCTCCCGGGGAACGGCGCCAGAAATCCTTCTTGCTACCTCTTGAGCATGCGTTGGTTTTCCCTTGAATAGGAAAGGGTGATGAAACAAAGTAGCGTAAGTATTTCCCTCAGTTTTTGAGAATCAAAGTATCAATCCAGTAGGAGACTACACATAAGTCGCCTAGTACCTGCACAAACAATCAAGAACCTTAAAACCAACGTGATAAAGGGGTTGTCAATCCCTTCATGGCCACTTGCAAAAGTGAGATCTGATAAAGATAATAAGATAAATATTTTTGGTGTTTTTGTTGTATATATTGGAAAATAAAGATTGCAAAATAAATAGTAAACTAGAATTGTAGATCGGAAACTTATATGATGTAAAGTAGACCCGGGGGCCATAGGTTTCACTAGTGGCTTCTCTCATGATAGCATAAATTACGGTGGGTGAACAAATTACTGCCGAGCAATTGATAGAAAAGTGCATAGTTATGAGAATATCTAGGCATGATCATGAACATAGGCATCACTTCCGTGTCAAGTAGACCGGAACGATTCTGCATATACTACTATTACTCCACACATCGACCGCTATCCAGCATGCATCTAGAGTATTAAGTTCTTAAGAACGAAGTAACGCCTTAAGCAAGATGGCATGATGTAGAGGGATAAACTCAAGCAATATGATATAAACTCCATCGTTTTATCCTCGATGGCAACAATACAATACGTGTCGGTTCCCTTGCTGTCACTGGGATGGAGTACCGCAAGATTGAACCCAAAGCTAAGCACTTCTCCCATTGCAAGAAAGGTCAATCAAGTAGGCCAAACGAAACTGATAATTCAAAGAGACTTGCAAAGATATTAAATCATGCATATAAGAATTCAGAGAAGAATCAAATATTGTTCATAGATAATCTTGATCGTAAACCCACAATTCATCCGATCTCGACAAACACACCGCAAAAAGAATTACATCAAATAGATTTCCAAGAACATCGAGGAGAACTTTGTATTGAGAACTAAAGAGAGAGAAGAAGCCATCTAGCTAATAACTATGGACCCGAAGGTCTATGGTAAACTACTCACACATCATCGGAGAGGCTATGGTGTTGATGTAGAAGCCTTCCATGATCGATTCCCCCTCCGGCGGAGCACCGAAAAAGGCCCCAAGATGGGATCTCATGGGTACGGAAGGTTGTGGCGGTGGAAAAGTGGTTTCGTGGCTCCCCCTGATGTTTTTAGGGTATAAGGGTATATATAGGCGGAAGATGTACGTCGGTGGAGCTACGAGGGGCCCAATAGGGTGGGGGCTGCGCCTACCCCCCTGGGCGTGCCCTCCTGCCTCGTGGTCGACTCGTGGCTTCTCGGACTTCTACTCCTAGTCTTCTGGATTGCTTTCGTTCCAGGAAAGATCCTCGCAAAGGTTTCGTTCCGTTTGGACTCCGTTTGATATTCCTTTTATTTAAAACACTGAAATAGGCAAAAAAACAGCAACTGGCACTGGGCCTTCGATTAATAGGTTAGTCCCAAAAATAATATATAAGTGTATATTAAAGCCCATTAAACATCCAAAACTGATAATATAATAGCGTGGAACAATAAAAAATTATAGATACGTTGGAGACGTATCAGTTTCCAGACGCATATGTGGATCTGCCGAAGAGTGCCGCAGACACCTCCCAGTTCTTCCAGGCCTAGGTGGGGTATGCTTCGGAGAAGCTCTTCTGGTCGCAGTTTGCGGGGCAGAAGCGTCCCGGACTGCTAAATGACCAGACATCATAATGGGCGGAGCTGCATAAGATGTCTAGCGCGGCCATGAAGGACGTCATAGTCCGGTTGTGGTCGGTCGAAGATAGTCCAGACAGCTACTTTGGCCTCGTGCGGTGCTTCATCGATGCGCTGCCCCGAATCGACAATGTCAAGAGGTGGTCTTGTATAGAGGGGGCGCGAATGGCCTTCACTCGTGTCAAGATGCACTGGGCGAAGATGAAGGCTGACAAGGTGGACGTTGAGGGTCCGCCCGAAAGCAAGGACCACCGCACACCCGAGCGCTATTTTGAGGACGTACTAAAAGGTGCCCGCCTTATAGAAGGCCAATGCTCAAATGATGTAATGTTCGAATGAACGAGTCCGAACTGTTCGGGAGTTTGTTTTGTGAACTATGTCTTTTGTAATATATTCCTTCCTTTATGAAGAGTTTTATGCTCCTGTGTGGTCGTTTTTATATCTGAGAGTTCCCAGTCGTCGGCTTCAACCCATATGTAGATACTACCAGGGTGTTCGGAATTGCACATGAATACACTTAACCCAGCATCTTGGTCCATGAAGGAGGTATCAGTGCGGTGAACTAGGCAATCAGACTATTCGGTTTTATTGCTCTCACTTAGCCGTAGGAGTTCGAGCGATGGGTCTACAAAGTAGCCCCTAGTATGTACATGGCTTCCCCCAATGTGGATGCATTACATATGTGACCGAGAAACAGTTCTTTGTTTAATACGGAAAAATCGCTATAGATTGTAATAAGTCACCGAGTGGCTGACCAGCTCTCGCCACATCATGAAAGTCAGTTTTCGGCTTTCTCTACTAAGGTGCTTAACCGGACGAACCAGAAACACAATCGCAATAGTTCTCCCTTTACTATCCTAGCCGATCAGATGGAACGTAAGGTAGCAAACACAGAAGCCGGGCAACCAAACTATTTACCAAAGAGATGATTCAGAGCTGATGCATATGGTGCTGGGCTCGAGACGCCGAATTGTGCTGTGAAGCTGTTCGGACTTCTTGTTTGGCAACACATATGTTGCCTTATAGAGCCCCTAGCAGTTTGTGTCGAGGTGTGTTCGTGAGATAGCTGAAGAAACGACATAAAGTCTATAAGTAAAGACGATGCCGAACAAGAATTTGGTTCGCTGGAATCTGATTGATACGTCAAAGCGTAGTCTTACAGAGGGTACCATAATCAGCAAGGTCATTTTACATGCCGGGGGTCTAGGGCTAAGGGAAAAGCGCTATATATGTTTTTGAGGGAAGTAATGGTCTACAGAATCCCTTGCACCTTCCTGTTGCACGTCTGCACCGCTATCGCCTAAGTAAGAAAGATTCCTTGAGGGGATTGGTCTTCGGCTATTTACACGGAACCGGGCTCAGAGAGAGTCTTTTGTGAGTCCGTAGGATGAGTAGGTTTTAATTTCACTCGTGGTAAAAAAACAAAAGATGATTAGAGAAAGGGAAGGGCCGTATAAGGTCGAACCATGCTATAGGCCTATCCGTGTATTGTCTCCGCTGATGCCCAAGGTATTTTGAGTGCATAGTTGTGCATGCGCAGTATGAATTTCGCTGATGTACGTGGTGACCGACGGAGGCGATGCTACTAATCCAGCCCTGGGATTGTCGGGCTGCCGGCATGCAGAACTAACCGGCCTTGCACAATGAAGTCCGGTGGCTTAGTAGCTGATGAGGTGTGCGTCTTGACAGGACCGCTTTGTACTTTGGCTGCCATGGTCGCGGTATGCTCCTCAGTACGGACGGAGCGCTCCATGTTTTCGTTGATTGTAATGACGCCACATGGACCAGGCATCTTGAGCTTTAGGTAGGCGTAGTGCGGAACCGCGTTAAAGCGGGCGAAAGCGGTTCATCCGAGCAGTGCGTGATAGTCGTTGCGGAAGGGGACGATATCGAAGGTCAAGCCTTCGCTTCGGAAGTTGTCCGGCGAACCGAAGATGACTTCCAGTGTGATTGAGCCCGTACAACGGGCTTCTACACCAGGTCTTACTCCCTTGAAGGTAGTTTTAGTGGGCTTGACTCTTGATGGATCGATGCCCATTTTGCGGGCAGTGTCTTGATTAAGCAGATTGAGACTGCTGCCACCGTCCATGAGGACTCGCATGAGGTGGAATCCATCAATGATCGGATCGAGGACCATAGCTACCGAACCTCCATGACGGATACAGGTTGGGTGGTCCTTTCGACCGAACGTGATCGGACAAGCCGACCATGGGTTGAATTTTGGGGTGACCATCTCTATGGCCTAGACGTACCATAGTGCATGCTTGCATTCCCTCTTAGGGATATGGGTGACATATATCATATTCACTATTTTTACCTCGGGGGGAAATTGCTTCTGTCCCCCTCTGTTTGGTTGACGAGGCTCTTGGTCATCGTCATCACTGGGTGATCCTTTCCCCTTGTGTTCGGCGTTGAGTTTGCCGGCCTGTTTAAAGACCCAACAATTTCTATTGGTATGATTGGCGGGTTTATCGGGGGTGCCATGAACCTGGCAAGGCCGATCAAGGATTCTGTCTAAACCAGACGGGCCATCTTTGTATGCCTTGAATGGCTTCTTCCGTTTACCCGGTTTGGAGCCGCTGAATCTGGCGTTGACCGCCATGTCTTGGGTTCCGTCATTATTGTTTTAATGCTTGTGCTTGTCGTGTCGTGGCTTGCCATTGCCATCCCTGGTTTCGGATGTGCCAGGGTCACTGGTGCTATTGCTTCTACGATCAAGCCAGCTATCCTCTCCCACGCAAAAGCGGGTCATAAGTGCGGTGAGGGCTGCCATGGACTTTGGCTTTTCTTGGCCGAGGTGCCGGGCGGGCCACTCATCTCGGACGCTATGTTTGAAGGCCGCGAGGGCTTCAGCGTCCGGACAATCGACAATCTGGTTCTTTTTTATTACGAACCTGGTCCAGAGCTGCCGGGCCGATTCCCCGGGTTGCTTGATTATGTGACTAAGGTCGGCGGCTTCTGGGGGCCGAACATAGTTACCTTGGAATTTGTCTCTGAATGTGTCCTCCAAGTCTTCCCAGCTACCAGTAGAGTTTTCTGGTAGGCTATTTAGCCAGTGCCGTGTTGGTCCCTTAAGTTTGAGGGGGAGGTATTTGATGGCGTGTAGATCGTCAGCGCGAGCCATGTGAATGTGGGGAAGAAAATCTTCAATCCATACCACGGGATCTATTGTGCCGTCGTATGATTCAATATTCATGGGTTTAAACCCTTCTGGGAACTGGTGCTCCATTACCTCATCGGTGAAGCATAGGGGGTGTGCGGCGCCTCTATATCGGGCCACGTCACGACGTAGTTCGGATGAAGTCTGTGTGTGGTTTTCGGCCCGGGCGTGGTTGTGCTTGTCGCGCTAGGATTGGTAGCCGCCCTCTCGCGTCGGGGCATGCCCCCGCGATCCGTAGATTGACCTGGTCTGACCCGCTCTATTTTCTATGTCCTGTTGTAGGTCATATGTGTATCCCCAAGCTGTTGTTCCTCTGCTTTTACGGTGAGGTGGTGCGGGCTGGTGTTCGACTTGGGTTGCCGTTCTATCCCGGCCGCGTGGCGGTCGGTCAGGTCTGTCAGCCACGTTATGCGCGGGTGGTATGGGTTCCAACGCTTCGTCGTCGAATTGGGGTAGTGGCTTACGCTTCGGGTAACTCTTTGTTGGGCGTTCAAGGCCGTATTCTTCGGCTGCCAGGACATTAGTCCATCTATCGTTGAGCAGT
Organism: Secale cereale; assembly: GCA_902687465.1. Classification (NCBI taxonomy): domain Eukaryota; kingdom Viridiplantae; phylum Streptophyta; class Magnoliopsida; order Poales; family Poaceae; genus Secale; species Secale cereale. The sequence goes on along the minus strand of LR738713.1, from coordinate 309,537,160 downwards.
TCTTGGTCAGCTTGAAGCTGTTGCTGCCTCCTTTTTAGGCTTCTTGCCATGCCTATTAGCCAGCGCTTAAAGCGCTCTTTTTTAAGGGGTTCCTCTGGCATGATAAAATCTTCGTCCCCGAGGCTCACGTCATCCTCGGAGAGTGCTAGATAGTTGCTATCGTCCGAGTCATCGTTCCTTGCCTGCTCGTCAGGGTCGACTTGCCCCTCCTTCCGATCATCCTGTTCGAATGTTAGTTCGATGAAGTCGTCTTGTTCTTAGGCATTCTCTGGAGTATCATTTTCTCCAGTGCCGGTATTGCTGTCTTTTCCGCAATGCGATTTAGAGCGGTGTCGCTGACGTTGACGCTTTGGTGGAATCGCAGGAGGTTCATCCTCGACTGGATCCTTCTTATCGTCGCTATCGCCTTCTTTAGGTGTGTCCACCATGTACACGTCGTATGACGAAGTGGCCGTCCAGCGTCTGGTGAACGGCGTGTTTTGGGCCTGCTCCTCTCTGGCATCGTCGTCCATACCGTCGATGTCTTCGGAGGCGTAGTCGAGCATGTCAGTTAGATCCTCGAAAGTGGCTATAAAGTGGGTGGTGGGTGGGAGGTAAAACTCCCTATTTCTATCCCCTAGTCTGGGCTGGGCGTAATTCGGAAGCGGTTCCTCTATGACGGCAAGGGATCACATTAGGTCCAGAGCCTCGTTTAAGAGCGAGGTTTGGATGGGGACCAAAGTTCCTCGGTCGAGCTCGCAAGACATGGACTGCGTGGGCTTGGAGCTAGTGTCCGGAGAAGAGTCCGACTTTGTGATAACTGCCGGTGGCGCTATCCTCTTCGGTTCTCCAGTGTCGAGCTTTATAGCTGCAGATAGTACGGCAGGCTCTGGACTCCCGTCTTCGGACCGGGTGACGCGCTCCGGATCTAAGGCCGGAGCGGTGGTTGGAGCCGCGAACCCTTGGAATATCAAGTCTCCTCGGATATCAGCGACATAGTTAGATTTCCAAAATTGATCTGTTGACCAGGGGCGTAGCTGTCGTTCTGCTCCAGGTGGCCAATCGAGTTGGCACGCAATGCGAAGCCCCAAATACGACGATCTGACTGGGGAGAAAAATCTCCTTCCCAACATCATTGTCGTAGATGATCGATGAATTCATCGAGCCTTTCGACGACGCCACAGTGGAACTCTCAATGAAAGCACCAATGTCGCTGTCAAAACAGGCAGATCTAGGGTAGGGGGTCCCGAACTGTGCGTCTAAGGATCGAAGGTAACAGGAGGCAGGGGACACAATGTTAACCAGGTTCGGGCCCTCTTTATGGAGGTAATACCATACTTCCTGCTTGATTGACTTTGATGAGTATAGGGGTTACAAGAGTTGATCTACCTCGAGATCATAATGGCTAAACCCTAGATGTCTAGCCTGAATGATTATGATTGCCTCTACAGACTAAACCCTCCGGATTATATAGATACCGGAGGGGGCTAGGGTAGTACAGAGTCGGTTTACAGAGAAAGGAATCTTCATATCTGCACGCCAATTTTGCTTTCCATGCCCAGGAGAGTCCCATCCGGACAGGGGGGAAAGCCTTCCGTCATGTATCTTCACGGCCCATTAGTCCGGCCCACGTCACATAGCCTGGACGCCCGAGGACCCCGTAAACCAGGACTCCCTCAGTCGATCGCTCTGAAGTGTTTGTTATTCCTTTCCTTCCAAATGCTCCACGCCGCCATAGTGAATTTTTCAAATAGCATCGGTGTAGGGTGGTTGTTTTTCTGATCTTGAAGAGCTTGTACCCGTCCAGAGAATGGGTCCCAGTTTATGTCTAGAGCTTCCCAGCATTGTTTACTGAAAGAGCAGGTGAATATCATGTGCTCAACCACCTCTTCAATGTTACTTCCACAGAGTAGGCAGTTATGGTCATCACCAATGTTGTAATGGTGTCGCTTGAGCATATTCCGGGTGTTGAGCCTGTCGTTGAGCAGTAGCCAAGCAAAGACCTTCAGCTTCATTGTGCACTTGGATTTCCAGAGCCACTCGAAGACTTGATGGGATTGGATCTCCCTAAAGAAGAACTGGTAGTAATTTGTGGATTTGAAAATGGTTTTGCCCCAGACATAGTGCCAGACATCTGAGGAGGCAGTCATTGGTTGGAGGGATGACGCGATTGATTGCATGTCCTTAATCTCATCGTGTGCCCTGGGGAGAGGGGTTACATGAGTTGATCTACCTCGAGATCGTAATGGCTAAACACTAGCCGTCTAGCCTATGATTATTCTGATGATCCCTACGTACCGAACCCTCCGGTTTATATACACACCGGAGGGGCCTAGGGTTGTACAAAGTCGGTTCATAGAGGAAGGAAGTATTACACCTGGACAATAAACTTGTCGTTCCGCACACATAGGAGTCCTATCCGGACACGGGGGATGGTCTTTTGCTTTGTCTTCATGGCCCATCAGTCCGACCCATATAAAATAGACCGGACACCTAAGGACCCCCTAATCGAGGACCCCCTCAATGGTCTCAGAACACTGGAGACCAAAAGGTCGAACGTGAGTCATATAGTAGATATGATCAACATGGAGATGTTCACCATTCATGACTACCCCATCTCACATGATGATCGTACATGGGTTAGTTGATTTGGATCATGTATCACTTACATAACTTTAGGGATGTTAATTTGAGTGGGAGTTCATTAGTTATTTGTTTAATTGAACTTGATTTATCATGAACTTAGTCATGATAGTTTTGGCGAATCTATGTTGTAGATTTATGGCCAGTGCTACTGTTCCGTTGAATTTTAATGCGTTTCAAGAGAAAGCCAAGTTGAAAGATGATGGTAGCAACTACACGGACTGGGTCTGTAACTTGAGGATTATCCTCATTGCTACACATAAGAATTATGTCCTTGATGCACTGCTAGGTGAAAACCTGCTGTAGCAACACTACAAAAAAGACACATCCGTGACATTTTGGCTTGAACGATTTTTTTTCATGACATGCTTATGACACTTATATGACGATAATTTTGACAAAAACACGTATCATCATAGATGTGCTGGGATCCTACTTTTATGACAAAAAATCATAACAGATAATGGGATTTTCGTCTTGGGCGGGCCGGGGATGCAACTGCATGACATTCTTTGGGCCGTCCATGACGGAAAAAATCAGGGTAGAAGCGAGGGCGAGGAAAATTTTGGGGAGTTCCCGGTTATGGTGGGTGGTCGGGGCGGAACGATGCACGGAGGTTTGCGCGCTTCTGTCGTACACATCGTGTGTATGTGCGAGGTGTTGGGCTCTAACTGAACCCGATCAAGGCGTTCCCTTACTGAACCCGAGCGATTGCACTAGCTACGTCACTGAACCCGAGCAATTGATCCCTGGCTGTTAACTGAACCCGAGTGATTCCTTCGGTACTGCTGCTAACTGAAGCCGATCGAACCTGCTGCTGCCTCCTGAAGAACAGTGACCGTTGTTGGGGGTTGCATGAATAGTTCCTGGTGGGGGTTGGATGAACAGGACCCCTCATAGTAGAGGCCGTTGCCGCTGGATGAACAGGACCCCGATCGAGAGGAGGCCGCCACACACCCGAGTCGGTTGGGGGTGGATGAACAGGAACCCTTGGAGGGCTGGTTGAACAGTAGCCGGTGGAGGCTGGATGAACAGGAATATGTGGTGAACAGTAGCTGGTGGAGGCTGGAGGAGGTCGACGGTGGATAAACAGTAGTAGGTGGAGGCTGGAGGAAGTCGACGATGGATGAACAGTAGCCCGTGGATGCTGGAGCGAGGCAGTAAACGGTGGTTGAACCGTAGCCGGTGGAGTCCCGTTTTGCGGTATGCCACACCCCTCCCGGTGAACAACACCCCGTTTTGACCGTAGGCGCTCCAACACAAGTCCGTTTCAGCCATTTTGCGGTACGCCAAACCACTCCCGATTAACACCACCCTGTTCGATCATAGGAGCTCGAACAGAAGTCCGTTTCCTCCGTTCTGCGGTACGCTAGACCCTTCCTGATGAACATAACCCCGTTTCGACCGTACACGGTCGAATAGAAGGCCGTTTTCCTCCGTTTTGCGGTACACCAGACCCAGTTCCGGCTGTTTCGTCCAAGCCAGTTGGTTCCTGTTGAACACGACGCATTCCGACCCAGTCTATGGCCTCCCGTTGAACAGGATGTTGTTTCTCTGTTCCGACCCAGTCGGTTGGCTACCAATGAACATGACGCTGTTGCTGCCGTCTGTTGCCTCTGCATGTACATGTGCCCTGGCCATACATATGCGTGAGTAGCTAGGTGTTCGAGATCCTGTCCGTATGTACGTACGTAGCCGTATTTTTTGGCATCTGGTTGTACGTACGTGTACATGGTTTAGAAGGGACTGTCTGAACTGCTACATCGGGGACTCTACTACTACACGTGTCCTTGCTTGCTCGGCCACGGTTCATTGTTGCAGAGATACCGATCGACCAGTATGTACATACACATTCATGACCAGAATGACAACGCTATGTACAATTCGACTAGGTGGGTCCCGGCTGTCAGGTAGGATAACGAGGCACTTCCTTGCGTGCAAAGTTATTGATGGTGGGTCCAAGCTGTGAGGGGATTCATTTCGTTTGCCCCTAATATGGAGGCACTTCATTGCGTGCGAAGATGTAGCTGGTGGGTCCATCTATCAGCCTCATCGCGTACACTACTCTTCCGATGGCTGTCGTTTGTTGACCATGTTGACCACGCCGTGCGGACAACACCCTGCCGGTGGATGACGGCGAGGCCTAGGAAGGGAACGATGCTGAGCCAGGGAAGACGAGGCAGGTGGATGCCCACGCGGAGGGGAGTACAAGGGTTCAATGGTTCGGCTCCGGTGTAGGGCTGCCGTTGCCGGAGAATAACAGGGGGTGTGGGTGAGTAGACGGAAGGGCTGGCCAGTGGTAGTATGGGCGGGCGGTGAGGCCTGCGCGGCAGCACAACCGGCCATGAGAGGCTGGAGCAGGCGGTACGGTGGGCGCAGGTTTGGGTAGCTAGAGCAAGAAGACCAGAGGTTGAAGATGCAGCTTGGTCGTTGGATTAACATCCAATGGTCAGTCTAACTAGAATCATTTATTGACTAAGTTGACAAAGCCCTACATACGCGTTAACTTAGTAGGCCCACAAGTCAGCCTCCAAATCTGGTGGGTCCCAGCTAGCAGGGGGAATAAATTTTTTTCCGCGTAATAAGGTGGCACTTCCTTGCGTGCGAAGATGTTTTCTGGTTTTTTAGCTTCTTCCTTTTCGAGTTATAACAAAAAAATAATTTAGCATCTACGGTACAATATGTATTTTCACGAAATGGATCATAATAAAGCTGGTGGGTCCCAGCTGTCAGGGAGAGAAAACTTTTGATTTCCGTGTAATAAAGGAAGCACTTGCTTGCATGCGAAGATGTAGCTAGTGGGTCAAACCTGTCAGGGGGAGAAACCATTTGTTTTCGCATAATACGGGGGTACTTGCTGCGTGCGGCCATGGGCCATGTGGGTCCCTAGTGCCAACCACTCGACGTGCATGCCTCTTCCAATGGCTGTCGTTTGTTGACAAAGTTGACCGTGCCGCGCCAAGAGAACCAATGTAGTGAACGATGGCGAGTCCTAGGAAGGGAACGACCAGGAGCGGGAGAAGACACAACAGTGGATGCCCATGCGGAGGGGAGTACAAGGGTTCACTGGTTCAACTGCGGTGTGATACTGCCGTCGCCGGAGAAGAACAAGAGGTGTTGGTGAGTAGAGGAATGTCCTGGACGACATTTCGGAGTTGGGTGGGCCGGTGAAGCCTGTGCGGTAGCACAAGCAGCCACGGGAGGCGGTAGCAGGCGGTACCGCCGGCGGTGGTTTGGGAGGCTGAAGCAAAAATATCTGAGATTTAAGAAGCACTACAACCATTGGATGAACATCCAACGACCATTGCTGCTAGAATCGTGTCTTGACTATAAGCTGACAAAGCCTTACGTACGCCATAGTAGGCCCACAAGCCTTTCATAGGCATCACTGACTATAATTCTCAAAAAAGTAGTAGGCCCACAAGTGAGCATCACATCTGTGGCAGAGAACATATAGCCCATTTGCGATTTGTAATAATGTACAACCCATTTTTGAATTCTAATGGAATTTACTACAACCCACTTACAGTCTGTGTAAATTACAACACATTTTCTAGCCAGGACAACGATTAATAATTTCAACCAACTGCTCAAAATAGAATTCAATCAAAAATCCCACATTTTGATGGGATCCGATATATTTTTATCCTGAAATTTCGAGTCAGATTAAATATAATTTCAAAATGAATTTGTATTAGGTAAAAATCTAACGAAATATTGCGCACGCAGTAAGTAATGAAATTAAAATTTTCAAATTCAAAAAATAATATTTTTGAAACTAATTACCTGTTTGGTGCGTTTTTGTATATTTACAGCCCAGTTTTCATAATTACATCCCATTTATTATTTCTTAAAGCCCATTTTCTTGTTAGGCCTAATGCATCCCTCCTAGGAAAGATTTACAGCCCAGCGGGACGGAGAATAACAAGTTTACCAAGGTTGGGTATTGCGCAAACAAAGTATAGCTGGGCTAGCCATTTTGACCTTGAAAAAAATAATGTCTGGGCTGGATATTTGGTTGACATAAAATAATAGCCTGGGCTAGACGGGCCACAGCCCGCCAAGTTGATCTCGTCTGAACAAAAAAAACATCGCTCAATAAAAACTCCGCTGACACCTAAAAAAACAAATACTACTCGAGCTGCAGGGTCCCAACTGTCGGCCACTCCTTGTGAAATTCTCTTGTTTATTGACTATATAGATTGACAATGGTGTGGAACCGTGATGTCTGGAA
>LR738713.1:309468590-309530294 GCA_902687465.1 Secale cereale | reverse complement strand
TAAAGCCCATTTTCTTGTTAGGCCTAATGCATCCCTCCTAGGAAAGATTTACAGCCCAGCGGGACGGAGAATAACAAGTTTACCAAGGTTGGGTATTGCGCAAACAAAGTATAGCTGGGCTAGCCATTTTGACCTTGAAAAAAATAATGTCTGGGCTGGATATTTGGTTGACATAAAATAATAGCCTGGGCCAGACGGGCCACAGCCCGCCAAGTTGATCTCGTCTGAACAAAAAAAACATCGCTCAATAAAAACTCCGCTGACACCTAAAAAAACAAATACTACTCGAGCTGCAGGGTCCCAACTGTCGGCCACTCCTTGTGAAATTCTCTTGTTTATTGACTATATAGATTGACAATGGTGTGGAACCGTGATGTCTGGAAATCAGGAGGAAACAAAGAAAATATAGTTGTATATAATAAGGAGGAACTTGCGTACATACGGCTATAACCCTGGTGGGTCCCTATTGTCATCCTCTCAAGTCATCTCTTGATTCCTCATGTTCGTTGACCATGTTGACATGTGACAACGCTCGGTGCCACGACGAGCACAACAACTCGAATGACGACGAAGAGGGCCTCGTGGGCCCTATAGATGGTTTGATACAGCGCCCGCTGCTCATTTAGGAAGCCAGGATCATCAGACACCTATGTGCACCTTAGAGACACTGAGCCGGCATGAAATGGTAAGGCCGCTCTTGGGAGCTCTGGATTGTTTCACACTTGTATTAAGATACAAGTATAATTTACTCGTCACCAGAAACAACGCGTAAAATACAAGTGTAATGACACCAAGGGCCCGAGGTCTATAACGAAAACTAGGGAGTTACGCATGTAATTTGAGAGATCAGTGTATATTTTACCAGTGGAAATCGACCAACCAAGCGCTTCGCCCAATATCATCTTCTTTCATTTACAAGCTATTTTGGTTGGAAAACGACGATCCAATCACGACCTAAGATGCTGAGTTGGTAGGAAGATTATATGGTTTCACCTCTAACCTACCCGAGTTGTCGTATATGCCATGAATGAAACATAAGACGATGAACTTCTTAAGCACAAAAACAACAGAAGATGATGATCTTTTTAACATGCTAATCACTGGCATTAGATGAACATGCAAAACAATATGAAGCATTATTCTCGGTAGGCACAACGAACAGCTCGTGATGCCACATGTCACATCATTCCAAGCTCAATTTTGCAATCAAACTCACAAGGCCTGGAATTTCATAGATAACAGTCAAAACAAACTCTTAAAATACCTTACATAAGTCAACATTCATGTGACTATGCATCTCAGCAGAGTAAATATTTACTTCTGAACTAAACACAGGAATAGGAAAAAACGATCGATGATGTTCACAACAAAGGGCGTCCCACTCCAAAATATCAAATGCATGTGTTCTGGCTAACATCAATGTACAAAAATTGACAAGGTTTTCCGGTTCTAATATATTAAAGTAATGTCTTCTTTCTAACATCAATGATTAAACTTTGACAAGCTTTTCCCATTCAAAATATGTAATGCCTATGATTGTGGAATGGACATGGTTTGTCATCAGTTTGCACATTGAAATGGCAGATGGAGCCGGATTAACCAGCGTATCTTTTTGTGCAGTTTCACTGAAATCAAACAATGTCTTGAGTAGCATGCTGGATTTCGTATTTATATGTTGCAAGGCGTTGAACACGTTGGCAACTCCATTTAAGTAGATAGTCTGGTGGCTCAAGGCGACAATGAATGATTGGAGAACCATTCGATGTATTGTGCATGATGGAAGTATTATGGAGGACACGAACCATCTGAACATTTTGTGTAGTTCCACTGAAATCAAGCTGAGCATCCCTGTCTCCATAAATACAGAAAAAGCGCGATGAATATAATAGTGGTACTAGTTGATTAAACATACGCTTACAACTATAATCATCTTCATTATCTTAACATGAAAAGATAGCAAAAGAATAGCTTCAATTAAACATTTATTCAAAACAATACAAGAATATAAGTAGCACAACATAACAAAGCACAATCATGTGTATGAAGGCCGATATTGACCTCATTTGTTACAACTGCGTCGATAACTCACTTGGTCATACCTTTCCTTGTGGAGTGAATTTTGCACTCCACATATTGTTGAGTTTCCCATGCTCTCTGCAGACTAGTCATGTCACCAGCGTCTACTAATACTCTGTAAAGCTTCTCGATCATTCCTTGTGTAACGTAGTGCAAACAATGACTGATTCTTTCTGCAAAGTGGAAAGACCAACTAGGCCCAATAATGCGACAGTTTGCCTTAAGCACATTGGCTCCTTTTGTGCAGTTCAAATAAAATCAAAGTCAAAATAAAACCGAGCAGAATTTTTGATATCCCTGCATGCAACAATAGGTATAAAGGAAACAATTACTGAGAAATAACGGTTGACGACTTATACTCCTAGAAGAAAAAAACATCTACCTTATCTTAATGGGAAACAAAGCAGGAGAGTAGCAATTCTCAAACAGTGTGATTCATTCATCTTAACTGAGACATTATCTTAACAATAACTTGTTTCAACATGTATAAAGAATGACAAAGCAGAAAAGTACCATTCCTAAAACAATGAAATTGATTCATACTTTAATAGAGACATTATCTTAACAATACCTTGGTTAAACATGTAGAAAGAACTACAAAGCAGGATAGTACCATTTGTAAAACACTATAATTGATATATAATAACAAAGATATTATCTCAACAATACATTTCTTAAACATGTACTCCGGTCGATCCCTAACAGAAATGGTACTCCCTCTGGTACCTAACAAGTGTTGCAGTTTTGAAGTAAGATCCAATAGTTAATTCTGAGAGTGGCATTGCTTAATTTTTATAGGTGGCATTAGATTAACAAAAATCATAAACAGTTCCAGGGGAGAGTGCAACAGCACCATGTGCTTCCATCTACTTATAAAGGGGGTAATCCAGAGTTTGTTGTAACAAAGCAACAAGCATCATTTTTGTTCACTTAATGGGAAAAGACATCAATTCAATAGCTTCAATTGGATATTTATTTAAAACAATACCAATACAAGTAGAACATAATCTCAAAGCACACTGCACGATCATGTGGATGTAGGCCGGTACCGACCTTTCATGACGCATTCAAGATCACATATGAACTGCCAAGACGAATAGGAAATCCAATCTCGTTTTGTGTAGTTCAACTAAATCAAGCAAAGTTGCCGGTGTGACATTTAAGTTCGCAATAGCAACATGTTGAATAGATATCCCTGTTTTAACAGAGGCAAAAAAGGAAACAATTACTAGCCAATAAAGGAGGATGAAACATATGGCGACAAAAAGAAGTATCTACCTTATCTTGATGGAAAACAAAGGAGGACAGTAGCATTTCTAAAACGGTTGCATTGATTCATATTAAGAAAGACATTCCCTTAAAACAACATTCGTTAAAAATGTAATTTACTTTTAACAGTGGCTTTGCTTCCATTTTCCAGCGGCATTCTTAGATTAACAACAACAAAATAGTTATATGGGACATGGGACATCCCAGCAGGATGTGCGTCCACATGTTTAAGTTGGTGATGTAGAGTATGTTGCCAAGCAGCATATCTGCGTTGGTCCCATATTTGTTCTCTTTGAACCTTTTTCCTATGTGAGGGCAGCAAATCTAGTCCTTCACAAACTACCCGACCCCCTAGTTTCTTTCCTTTGTCACGCCCAAGATGCGATTCTATCTCGATCACTAGATAAAACTTGTGATTGAGGCACAACTGCATTTCGGGCGCTTAGCAAGATGGATATCAGTACATCGTACCATTACATAAATAGATGGGGATACATACAAGTCATACAATTCCACATGAATACAACACATCATTTACAACACATCCGACTACGGATGAAAAACATGAAAAGCACAACGACATCCATCTGCTATCCCAGCCTGCCGACCAGGAACCTATCCCAAGACTGACGAAGAAGAATAAGAAAGAACTCCAACACAAGTAAACATCACTCTCACGTCAAGTCATCGGAAACCTGCACCTGCAACTGTTGTTGTAGTATCTGTGAGCCACAAGGACTCAGCAATCCCATAACCATGGGTATCAAGACTAGCAAAGCTTAATGGGTATGGAGAGGTAAAGTGGTGAGGTTGCAGCAGCGGCTAAGCATGCATTTGTATGGTGGCTAACTTACGAGTACAAGAATAAGATGAGCATCTACGCAAACAGTCACAAACAAGTAATGATCACTAAGTGATCCTGAACTACCTACGAGTCAAACATAACCCCACCGTGTTCTCTTCTCAAAATGAAAAGAGACGGTCACGTTTACTCATGCGGTTGGTGTGTTTTATTTCGGATCGTCTGTCAAGTTTCTACAACCGGACATTAACAAATTCCAATCTGCCACAAAACGGCGGGCTCGGCTTTCGAAAGATCATAACCCTGCAGGGGTGTCCCAACTTAGCCCATCACAAGCTCTCACGATCAGTAGAGGTAAAAACCCCTTATCTTAGGGACACCCCGATCAGACTCGGAATCCCGGTGCACAAGACATTTCGACAATGGTAAAACAAGCCCAGCAAGACCTCCCGATGTGCCGACACCGTGATAATAGCCGCGCGTATCTCGTCTCAGGCCACGACCCGATGGGTGATCCTACAGGTAACCAGATACCTCGAGTTTCCCTGAGGCGGACCCGCAGTCTACCCGTTTGGGACCAACACCATCAACAATGCCCCCCCTTTATGTGGAAAAGAATCCTTGGGTAGCGCTAACTCCTTATGCAATTTAATTAATTAAATTAGTTTTTATTATGTTGCAAATTAAAACCAAAGCTGGGCCTTGCTGGAGGAGTTTTATTCAAAGCAAACTGTCAAGGGGTCCCCATATACCCAACCATGTTAGGAACGCAAAATCAAGGAACATAACACCGGTTTATTGGTTCTTAAGGCGACATGAGTGGAACAAAACACCGAGCAAAAGGCCAAGCCTTCCACCCATTGCCAAGTATATAGGTGTGTTAATTTAAGTAATAGATATTGTGATATTCCAAAACCAAGATCCGACATGGAGCAATCTTCATCTTCTCATTCAACTAACAACGCTATAAGAGGGGCTGAGCAAGTGGTAACAGAGCCATACAATGGTTTGCTGGGATGGTGTCAAAGGTTAGAGGTTTCATGGCAACAATGAGAGGCTGACAAACAAATAGATAGGTAGCACGGCATATAGCGACATCATCGAGACAACTAGCATGGCAATGATAGTAATGAGATCCAAGGTGATGGTCATCTTGCCTGAGATCCCGCTAGGAAGAAGATCGAGTCCATGAAGAAGAAGAAGCCACGCAGACGAAGCAAGTGTAGTCGAACGAATCCTCACGATCGCAACGAAACAGGAACTAATGAGAAGAAGCAAACAACATGGTAAACACACAACACATAAACAAGACAAGATGCTCAACCAAGTATGATGCATGACAAGGCTACATGATGCAAAACAAGGCAATAGATGAAGCACACAAGATCAACACACAAAGCAAGTTTAAATGAGGTCGGAAACAACATATAACAAGTCCGGTAAGTCCTCATATGCAAATTTCAAAATTGGTCCACATATGAAAAAACCTTAAGTTCAAGTTGTTAAACAACAAGTTAACATGCACCATGATAATGTACACGAAATTCTAGTCAAGTTACATATAAAGTTCATTTAATTAGGAGCTACGGCCTAGAAGATATGAGCAAAACAAGTCAAGCATGGGAAAGATGCAATATGCATTCAAACATCAAGCAAACACACTCAAACATGGATAATAAATGATATGATGCATCTATATGCAAAACAAGCAAGTTTCATATAGAGCATGCTCAAAACGGAGCAACATTTCAACACATACACTTGAAACAAGATATAACAACAATCTGTCCCAAAACAACAACTAAGCACTTTGCAATCATCAAAACAACATGATACGGGAACATTTCATGGCATCAAAGGGCATGAAAAGTATGTACATGTTAAGCACTACAAACATGATCACTGAGCTACCTGCAACACCACTAGAACATGCTCAAAACATCATGGCAAGATTGCAAATGATAACAGTTTCACAGACTTGGTGAAATAAATTGAACATGGCAGCAACAACGACAAGTAGGCATGTTTGCAAGCTTGTGCAACTCATCTCAAAGCATATCACGGCATGCAAATATAACCAACAACAATAAGACATGTTTATGCGGGTATTCATGTCAAGAACATGGTCATAGGATGCGTAGAACACTAGCTATTCATATGGCAAAACTGAACTTACTAATAACACGCTAACAGAAACATTATATAGCAATTTGAGAGCAAGAAAGAGACAAGCTACAGCAACCTATAATTGTGTGGGGACCCCGACTCATAAGTCGTGATCACCGAATGCACGTGTACGGTGATCCCAGAGATCAATGCTCACTGAACACACAGAACCTGAATAACAAGAGTCTTACATCCATACATACCGTATTACACAAATGGGGCCATAATGGTCAAGTCTTGATTACATCATCGCAGCGGAAAACTTCAATAACTACTTGGACCCATGCCATCTGCCTTAACCCTACATGCATTCTGACTGGGAAGCGTCCTAGCTCGCATGCTCGTCCCCAAGAAATCTTCATCATATCCTGTTCTCTCCTGCCTGGCCAATAAACTAACCAGTGGAAAGCCAATGAGTACTTTGAATGTACTCGCAAGCAACCCATGATTTGGTTCAAGGTAACAATGCAATTGTACAACAATGAGCAATCTAGCTATGAGCTAGAATAAATATTCTATCAACAAGTATATGCATCAATAAATTCACGTAACCTCGAGGACAGGTTACCGATATCAACATGAATAGAATTCAACTCAATGAGTCAAGTCACCACCTTGACTCAACACACACACATACTTTCACTGATATAGTAAAATTTTGGACATAGTTTAAGTATCACCACCCAACTGTCCATGACCGTGGACACGGCTATTCGAATAGTTTTACACTCTGCAGAGGTTGTGCACTTTACCTACTAGATCCGGGGAACTTCCGTGTCATCCACGACCCGCGGTACCTCAAGTACCCGGGGTAAGCACCCGGTCATTACCTTTCCCTAGACGACACTAACATAGGTTCCACTCGTTGGTGCACAGCCCTCGAGTACAAACAATAGATCATGGGACTTGCCCTATATTCAATGTCACGCGTACACGAAGGGACCAACGGTGTGTCCGGTGCCCTGTGAAAACAGTCATGGTCGCCTATCCAAGCACGACCCCGTCCCGGGAAAGACCTCAAGTCTTCCCGTCACTAGTAATGTGGGCACCATGCTAGTATCGGCCTAAGTAATCATTAATGCCCCGTCCCATAAGGGGTAGAGAGGTTGCACATGTTTGGTTGGGACGGTAGTCACACATAAATCTAATCAATCATTTCACCCAATGCACAAGATCTTTATCGGCACATCACTTCTTCCTCAAGTGATGACCTAACTCAACATCACCCTCAGGCATTAGGGGCACCCGATGTTTTTTTGAAAGAATGCAACCACGAAGGTTTCATGGCACACACATGCATCACTAAGCATCACTACTAATCATTAGCATTGCATCTAAGCATTTAGCAAGATCATGAATAAATCATGCATCATGTGGTGGTTCTCAACTAGGTCACCACCGTCACTCTTATCATCATGCATTCGGAGATAAATGGATTCCGAAGAACACAAGGATATCATGGTCAAAGGGTTGCTTGCCTTGTCCTTCCGAGTCTTCCAACCTTCTAGTCCGTCTCCGAGTACTCCGTTTATTTCGTTAACTAACGATGGAAACAATCATAATAAGCAACACAACAAGGCAAAAATAAAAGTGCTCTAAAAATAGGAGTTGGACTTTTCTAGGATACCTCTGGTCATATGAGAAATGACCAAGGTGGTTTCATAGGTATTGGATCAATGGATAGTTTGGAACATTTTAATATGATGGAATCAAGGGGTTTATGGATTTGAAAGAAGTGTACAGAAATGTATTTTTGAAAAATGAGAAAAGGCACCCATTTAACAAGTCATGATTTTAGAAGCATCTAGGAGTTGGTTTCACTCGATTTGGAGTTCAAATGAATTTCCTAGGATTTTGCAAGGTTGATTAATATGAAGAAATGGCTCATTATTTGGTGGGGTACAGAAAGTATTAATAAAAATGTTCCAAAACTATGTTTGGATATGACAAGCACCTAGGAATTTGAACCACTGCATTTGGATCAAATTTGAGCCCTCTGTGATTTTCTAAAGTTTATCACAAAAATGGAATAATGACATTTGATAATTATCTGTGAAGGAAAAGTTTCTGGAAAAATGTGCATGTTGCACCAACATGTAGATCATGATTTTGGAAACTACCAGAAATTTGAATCATCAAATTTGGAGTTCATTTGAATATTTGGGAGATTTATTAAGTTTACTGGAAAAAGAAAGAGAAAATGATTATCTACCTTATTGTGCGCCCTGTGCGAGGCTTACGGGCGAAGCGTACTGGGCCTGGCCCAGCTGCCTCGCTGCACAGGAGGGGAGGGGAGACGTCGGAGATGCCGACCGAAATTACGCCTTCCTTTCAGGGAGGCAGAAGCAGCAGGTCCCGCTTCCACTAACCTGACCGGTGGGTCGGCCCTTCTGCCGCTGCCGCTGACAGACAGGGCCCCTGCCAGCTGTCAGGCAGTCGTCCCCTACCTCTCGCCTGAGCGATGGGGAGGGAGAGGCCGAGCGGCGCCGATGCTCGCCCCGGCGGCTCGGGCCATCCCCGGCGGCGCTCCGGCCACCGGAGTGATCAGGGCGGAGGGGAGCACCTGCTGGTGTGCACCTCTTGCGTCGGGAAGTAGCCTAGTCGCCACAGTTTAGGCGACATCGGGGGAGGTCGTTGGCCAGCACGGGCCTCGAGCACACGGCGTACTAGGGGCATAATGGCGGCGGCAGAGGCCTCATGGTGGTGGTGAAGGAGTACTGGAGTGGGTAGGCGAGAGAGACAGGGGCCGAGGTGCCCCAATTTTGGTGGCGGCCGGCGGGGAAGCTCCGGCCATTGCGGCGCATTGAGGGCGCGGGGAGAGGGGGAGTTGGTCTGGTGGAGCGTACGGGAGAGAGATAGGGCCAAAGGAGCAGAGAGGGGCTCGGGTGTGGCCTTTAAATGGGCGGGCGACGATCCACCGAGGGCTCGTGTGCTGGCGAGCTTGTTGCCGTCGCCACGGGTCACGGGAGCTTGCCGCAGTGTGTCTGGGGCGCTTGTGGGGTTGGTCCAGGCCTAGAGAAAGAGAGAGGAGGAGCGGGGATGCGCCAGGGCAGCGCGCGTGTGAGCATGCTCATTGGAGCTCTCGATGACCACGGTGCGCGTGCGAGCAGGGGCCGGAGAGAGAGAGGAAGGAGGGGGCCGACCAGCTGCCGTGTCCCGGACATCGAGGCGGCCTCGGGGTACACGAGGGGGAGGCCCGAGGTGGTCGGGGCTGGTGATTGGGGGTGGCTACAGTGCGCCAGGGCACTGTAGCGCGCTCCAGAGCACGAACTCTGCATGCCATGGCATAAACAAAGTGTCATTGGCGTGTCCCCTTATGTCCAACCATGCTAGGGGGAGTAAACAATGCACAGATGGCCTGGGATGCCCTGGAGGGCCACTGGAGTGAGGAGGGACGTGAAAGAGGAGGAGAAAGCTGCTGTCCAGAAGTGTAAAAATGGGGTTTTCACCCCTCAATCATTGAGCTGTGGACATGGGGAAGTTACTGGAGGTAGAAGATGATCAGGTTTACCTGTGGTAAGAATTTGAGGTAAAGGGGAATAGAAAAAGGGGTCAAACAATGGTTTAGGAAAAATGGCAGAAGGTGTTTGATGCAGATTTGGGCAAGCAAAATAGCTCCACTTGACATGAGACTTAACAGGATCAAATGGCACATACATTTAGGCCCTTCCACCAAATTTGAGCTCATTTGGGCAAAGTTGCCAATGCAACTTTTGTAAACCCTAGAAATCAACATAATGGATTTCTCAAGATTAGGTTAAGCAAATCATCTCCCCTTAATGCACCACTTGGTGTAGTGTCATCATTTGGGGTTGTGAACATGTCCACCAAATTTTAGGCCCCAAGTAAAAAGTTGGCAATGTAGAGTTGTTCAAATTTGGATCTGGTCAAAAAGTGTTTTGGGGCACTTAGATCAAGTTGTCCTTCTCCAAAACTTGTGCCATTTGGTATAGATGCATAATTACATCATTTTAGCTTGTGCACCAAGTTTGAGAATATTTGGACAAGTTTGGCAATGTAAAGTTGCTCAAACTTCAAAAGGGACAGAAATGGTTTTGACGGGATTAGATGATGTTTCCTTGATATTCAAGGCATGAGGCCTTGTAAGATCATCACATATGTCATATTTGACATGATGGAATTTCCCTGGAATTTTTGGAGAATATTCCCTTTGTAAATATTTCAAAAGCTTGAAATATCCAGAAAGGGTTTTGAAAGGATTTGTCCAATATTTTGAACATGACCATGTGTTGAAACTCTTATATATGGACAATATATGTCCTATGAGTTTCCCTGAAGTTTGGAAAATATTTTTGAAATAATTAAATAATTTTTCCCTATTAAAGACCATTTCTGGCCTTAAGAAAAAGCTTTTAAATAAAATATAAAAATAACTGTTAAAATTATAATTTTGTGGTTTCCGGGAGTCCTATACCTAATAGGATTCAAATATACCTGTTGAAAGATTTTTCACACCCTAAATAAGGTACTTGTAGTGCAAACCTCAATTCAGGGGTTTTTGGAAAACTAATTTTAGAAAATACAATTTGGCCAAAATATTTTTATAAGAAAATTCTATACTGTTCTATACACATGGCATGATCATTGAGAAAAGGTTTTGGATCAAGGAGATGAAGTATAAGAGTTGGAGGATTTATTTGATTTTTAGAGCACTAGCAAACAGCAGACATAAAATCAATTAAGCAAAGTCAAAAACACTCAAAAGTTTTTGTCAATCCACACTTTTAGCATGATTATTAGCTTAAGCAATGTGGCATGAAAATCAGGGTGTGACAGACCTACCCCCCTTACAAGAATCTCGTCCCCGAGATTCCCAGACTAGGCGTGGAAAGGAATACGGAGTCTTGGATATGGGGTAGTCTTCACTTCTTCCTGCTGGTTCTGCTTCCGGGTGGTGCTCCATGGAATCTTGAAGTACTTTGTGGTGTGGCTTCTTGCTTGTTACCCTCTTTGATGGAGGTTGCAGAGGGGTCTTTGGTATGGGTTAGGTTGAGTTAGATGTCAAAGGCTCGGTGATGTCCTTGCGGGGACTGGGCTAGTTAGGAAGTAGGAAGTACTCCCAGAGTGGTGACCCGAGGAATATTTGGTGTACAGTGGGTATCTCAGGTGGTAAATCTAGCTAGTAGCCGTCTACTATTTGACAGGCAGTGAACTTGAAGAAGGTCGATAAATCTTGGTGTGAGTGTCCCTTCGACACGGAAATGCTTGGTCCCTTCGAGAGGAGTGGTTTGCGGATACGCCTGGTCATCGACGCGGAAGTTTACTTCTTGATGATGGGGGTTGGTGTAGTTCTCCTTCTTGACATGGCGGTCTTCAAATGTCTTCTATCCAGCTGTCCGTCTCTTCTTTTGTCTCCGGGCAGACAAGTAGGCCATCAAATAATGATGTTACCCAACTTGTCCAATTACTCCATGAGGTGTATGGGGTATTCAAGGTAGGCTGGGGTATTGGTGGTGGTCTCTGTTGAGTATTGGCAGAGGTCTTCTTGACTTGGAGTCAAGGCTGTGGTCAGGACCTGACCAGGTTGTAGCTTGGTGGGGCTTAAGGGTTTCAAGGATTCTAGTGAGTGAGTGAACGTTTATTATCTTATCCTTAAGCACGGTTTCTGAGATGCCAATAGGTCTATCTAGTATTCCAAACGAATAACCTTATACCACTAAATGCATCCTCTCGTATAGACCAACTTCAATCACCACTCATGCCATATATATCCTCATGACTCCCAAGAGGCGGTCTAACAAAATTGCACTTGTCTACGATCCCCAAATCCATATGTATGTCTCCCCCTAAAATCCATGGGTAAATCAAACATGCTGCTAAGCTTAAATTAAACTCCACAATCCAAGCACTCAACCTATTCTTGCAAGGTTCAAGATAATGCATCTCTATTCTAAGGAAACACGTCATATGCCACTCCAAGATCTTGTTTCCTTCCTATAGATCAACTCCAATAGCCCGGTAATTTCCATCAATCACCACATAATCCAATAATTCTACAAATCCGACATCTACGATGTTCCGCAAGATCTCAAGTTCCTATAATACCCAAATACTTGGAAGGGCTATGCATTATGATAGTAACTCCACCAAATTCCCATCATCCGGGTCAAGTAAACTCCAAGGTCATGATTATATAGATCCCTAGATAACTACGATAAATAATCCAATCTCCTAGTTTATTGTCCACCGAGAAACATGGAATCAAGATCAACGGTCTAAATGCAACTTACTCCGAACCATGCAGACATATCTAGCATCTATACCCAACCAGAATCACCTACTTAAATCCAAATCTCATGCCCAACGAGTACTCCTACGTTTTCTCCAAGGTCATTATCGTAATGCCAACTATCTCCCATCAATATCATCTGCTCAAGTCAAATCCTTATACCTCCAAGAATTTCAATTTGCGATCACAATAGCCCTGCAAATCCAAGTTGCTCCAGGGTGATGAAAGTTACGCTACTCTATTAATCATGATCCCACCAACATGAAAACCTCACAATCCATCAAGGTCTCAAATAATTCCTCGAAGTCACTGATATAAAGCCACCAAGTCATCTGTCTTATATCCTCAAATTGGTCTATCTATGGCATCTTCAGTTCTTGTGCTATATTAGGATGAAAATGTGCTCGTTCACTGTGTCCACTAGCTCCTTTACGAACCCAGTGTTGTGCAAGGTTGCAAAGGCTTAACACGTTCTCTCGCAATTCTATGGGGTTAAGCACATGGTTAAGGATTCGTGCTGGAGTGTCTCGTGAAGTCTCAAAGGTCTAGGAATGGGTTTCTAGTCTGGATGGTTAAACATAATTCTACGGGGTTGCACTTGGTCGTGGAGGTTGTAGAAGGAGTCTTCAGTGCCAGTTGGTTGCCGAGGTAGAATCCTTGGTGCATCTTGTCTTGCGGGTCTTCAGTTGGGGAGAGAGAAGAGAGGGAAAAAGTAGCATAGAGGAGGGGAATGCCTAAGGGGGGTTCTATAGTGCAGGTGCAAACAAACTGGTGCAAAAAGGCCGAAACAAAAGAAACAAGGCAAGGAAGTTGATATAGCCATACACTTGTTGCCTAGGACAAAAGTGCGACTTATATCAAAACACAAACAATTAAAATCAAGCAACGCACAATCATGGTTCTATTCGAACCATCTTACGGACTCGACTGCGCATAGGGGGTACACAACTCATCCTACCCTAGGGGTTCTCGGACTCAGTGTCGTGACTTATGCCTCGTGCAGTCTTCTGAGCTTTCCTCAGGTGTTGCTATGTCCCTTGTAGTTGCTTGATGAACGATCCGGGTTAAGCCTGAAGAATCTTCAACAACTTCTCGCATGATGAGGTGATGTGATGAAGGTGTCTCCTTGTAGCTGGCATTGACTTGGTCTTCTCTTGTCTCTTTAATCATGACGATCCCTTGTGCCTGCTGGGGCGTCGAGGGTACCAGGTAGGCAATCCTTTATGCAATGATATTAATCAAGGCATAGTAGAGGTTCAACATGTCGGTTGCGTTGATGACAACATCGACACCAAGAGCGGGGGACGAAGAGAACTGTTTTCCTGCTCACTATAGTGAGGCGGACCAAATGGCGAGGTTCTAATCAACCGGTGGTTGCCGATACAACAACGATAGTGACAGGATTACTCTATTAGCGATGTATATCATGATCTTGCATAACCTATACCCTGGTCGTCATAGGCCAATGTTGCATCTTCTTGGGGCACTGTCAAGGGTGTCACCATCTTCTGGGTCTTCATGTCCTCATTCCTCGAGGATGGATTTTCTGTTGGTATCGTCTTGTCGTGGTGTCGCCACTCTTGCGTGCAGAAGTGGTGGGTGAGTGTTTGGCAAGGTGCACTCCACAAGGATTACAGAAAATCCAGTGGTCACGGCATAGGGGTTCTAACGACCATAGTTTTGAAGGGGAAGAGATCAAGTATAGCCTAGTTTTCGAAAAACTGAGAAGGGAAGAGAAGTATAGATAGTTTTGAAAACTAGTAATAGTTTTGAAAATAGTTTTACCCTAACTAACGACCATGCTAACTAAGGCTTCCTACAGTCAGGATGGCTCTGATACCAGCTCTGTGGGGACCCTGACTCATAAGTTGTGATCATTGAATGCACGTGTACAGTGATCCCAGAGATCAATGCTCACTGAACACACAGAAGCTGAATAACAAGAGTCTTACATCCATACATACCGTATTACACAAATAGGGACATAATGGTCAAGTCTTGATTACATCATCGCAGCGGAAATCTTCAATAACTACTTGGACCCATGCCATCTGCCTTAACCCTACATGTATCCTGACTGGGAAGCGTCCTAGCTCGCATGCTCGTCACCAAGAAATCTTCATCATATCCTGTTCTCTCCTGCCTGGCCAATAAAATAACCAGTGGCAAGCCAATGATTACTTTGAATGTACTCGCAAGCAACCCATGATTTGGTTCAAGGTAACAATGCAATTGTACAACAATGAGCAATCTAGCTACGAGCTAGAATAAATATTCTATCATCAATATATGCATCAATAAATTCACGTAACCTCGAGGACAGGTTACCGATATAAACATGAATAGGATTCAACTCAACGAGTCAAGTCACCACCTTGACTCAACACACACACATACTTTCACTGATATAGTAAAATTTTGGACATAGTTTAAGTAGCACCACCCAACTGTCCATGACCGTGGACACGGCTATTCGAATAGTTTTACACTCTGCAGAGGTTGCGCACTTTACCCACTAGATCCGGGGAACTTCCGTGTCATCCACGACCCGCGGTACCTCAAGTACCCGGGCTAAGCACCCGATCATTACCTTTCCCTAGACGACACAAACATAGGGTCCACTCGTTGGTGCACAGCCCTCGAGTACAAACAATAGATCATGGGACTTGCCCTATATTCAATGTCACGCGTACACGAAGGGACCAACGGTGTGACCGGTGCCCTGTGAAAACAGTCATGGTCGCCTATCCAAGCACGACCCCGTCCCGGGAAAGACCTCAAGTCTTCCTGTCACTAGTAATGCGGGCACCATGCTAGTATCGGCCTAAGTAATCAATAATGCCCCGTCCCATAAGGGGTAGAGTGGTTGCACATGTTTGGTTGGGACGGTAGTCACACATAAATCTAATCAATCATTTCACCCAATGCACAAGATCTTTATCGGCACATCACTTCTTCCTCAAGTGATGACCTAACTCAACATCACCCTCGGGCATTAGGGGCACCCGATGTTTTTTTGAAAGAATGCAACCACGAAGGTTTCATGGCACACACATGCATCACTAAGCATCACTACTAATCATTAGCATTGCATCTAAGCATTTAGCAAGATCATGAATAAATCATGCATCATGTGGTGGTTCTCAACTAGGTCACCACCATCACTCTTATCATCATGCATTCGGAAATAAATGGATTCCGAAGAACACAAGGGTATCATGGTCAAAGGGTTGCTTGCCTTGTCCTTCCGAGTCTTCCAACCTTCTAGTCCGTCTCCGAGTACTCCGTTTATTTCGTTAACTAACGATGGAAACAATCATAATAAGCAACACAACAAGGCAAAAATAAAAGTGCTCTAAAAAAAGGAGTTGGACTTTTCTAGGATACCTCTGGTCATATGAGAAATGACCAAGGTGGTTTCATAGGTATTGGATCAATGGATAGTTTGGAACATTTTAATATGATGGAATCAAGGGGTTTATGGATTTGAAAGAAGTGTACAGAAATGTATTTTTGAAAATGAGCAAAGGCACACATTTAACAAGTCATGATTTTAGAAGCATCTAGGAGTTGGTTTCATTGGATTTGGAGTTCAAATGAATTTCCTAAGATTTTGCAAGGTTGATTAATATGAACAAATGGCTCATTATTTGGTGGGGTACAGAAAGTATTAATAAAAATGTTCCAAGACTAAGTTTGGATATGACAATCACCTAGGAATTTGAACCACTGCATTTGGATCAAATTTGAGCCCTCTGTGATTTTCTAAAGTTTATCGCAGAAATGGAATAATGACATTTGATAATTATTTGTGAAGGAAAAGTTTCTGGAAAAATGTGCATGTTGCACCAACAGGTAGATCATGATTTTGGTAACTACCAGAAATTTGAATCATCAAATTTGGAGTTCATTTGAATATTTGGGAGATTTATTAATTTTACTGGAAAAAGAAAAAGAAAAGGATTATCTGCCTTATTGTGCGCCCTGTGCGAGGCTTAGGGGCGGAGCGTACTGGGCCTGGCCCAGCTGCCTCGCTGCACAGGAGGGGAGGGGAGACGTCGAAGACGCAGACCAAAATTACGCCTTCCTTTCGGGGAGGCAGAAGCAGCATGTCCCGCTTCCACTTAACCTGACCGGTGGGTCGGCCCTTCTGCCGCTGCCGCTGACAGGCAGGGCCCCTGCCAGCTGTCAGGCAGTCATCCCCTACCTCTCGCCTGAGCGATGGGGAGGGAGCGGCCGAGCGGCGCCGATGCTCGCCCCGGCGGCTCGGGCCATCCCCGGCGGCGCTCCGGCCACCGGAGTGATCAGTGCGGAGGGGAGCACCTGCTTGTGTGCACCTCTTGCGTAGGGAAGTAGCCTAGTCGCCACAGTTTAGGCGACGGCAGGGGAGGTCGTCGGCCAGCACGGGCCTCGAGCACACGGCATACTGGGGGCATAATGGCGGCGGCAGAGGCCTCATGGTGGTGGTGAAGGAGTACTGGAGTGGGTAGGGGAGAGAGACAGGGGCCGAGGTGCCCGAATTTTGGCGGTGGCCGGCGTGGAAGCTCCGGCCATTGCGGCGCATTGAGGGCGCGGGGAGAGGGGGAGTTGGTCTGGTGGAGCGTACGGGAGAGAGATAGGGCCAAATGAGCAGAGAGGGGCTCGGGTGTGGCCTTTAAATGGGCGGGCGACGGTCCATCGAGGGCTCGTGCGCCGGCGAGCTTGTAGCCATCGCCACGGTTCACGGGAGCTTGCCGCAGTGTGTCTGGGGTGCTTGTGGGGTTGGTCCTGGCCTAGAGAAAGAGAGAGGAGGAGCGGGGATGCGCCAGGGCAGCGCGCGTGTGAGCATGCTCATTGGAGCTCTCGGTGACCACGGTGCGCGTGCGAGCAGGGGCCGGAGAGAGAGAGGAAGGAGGGGGCCGACCAGCTGCCGTGTCCTGGACGTCGAGGCGGCCTCGGGGGACACGAGGGGGAGGTCCGAGGTGGTCGGGGCTGGTGATTGGGGGTGGCTACAGTGCGCCAGGGCCCTGTAGCGCGCTCCAGAGCGCGAACTCTGCATGCCATGGCATAAATAAAGTGTCATTGGCGTGTCCCCTTATGTCCAACCGTGCTAGGGGGAGTAAACAATGCACAGATGGCCTGGGATGCCCTGGAGGGCCACTGGAGTGAGGAGGGAGGTGAAAGAGGAAGAGAAAGCTGCTGTCCAGAAGTGTAAAAATGTGGTTTTCACCCCCTCAATCATTGATCTGTGGACATGGGGAAGTTACCGGAGGTAGAAGATGATCAGGTTTACCTATGGTAAGAATTTGAGGTAAAGGGGAATAGAAAAAGGGATCAAAACAATGGTTTAGGAAAAATGGCAGAAGGTGTTTGATGCGGATTTGGGCAAGACAAATAGCTCCACTTGACATGAGACTTAACAGGATGAAATTGCACATACATTTAGGCCCTTCCACCAATTTTGAGCTCATTTGGGCAAAGTTGCCAATGCAACTTTTGTAAACCCTAGAAATCAACATAAATGGATTTCTCAAGATTAGGTTAAGCAAATCATCTCCCCTTGATGCACCACTTGGTGTAGTGTCATCATTTGGGGTTGCGAACATGTCCACAAAATTTTAGGCCCCAAGTAAAAAGTTGGCAATGTAGAGTTGTTCAAATTTGGATCTGGTCAGAAAGGGTTTTGGGGCACTTAAATCAAGTTGTCCTTCTCCAAAACTTGTGCCATTTGGCATAGATGCATAATTACATCATTTTAGCCTGTGAACCAAGTTTGAGAGCATTTTGACAAGTTTGGCAATGTAAAGTTGCTCAAACTTCAAAAGGGACAGAAATGGTTTTGAGGGGATTAGATGATGTTTCCTTGATCTTCAAGGCACGAGGCCTAGTAAGATCATCACATATGTCATATTTGACATGATGGAATTTCCCTGGAATTTTTGGAGAATATTCCCTTTGTAAATATTTCAAAAGCTTGAAATATCCAGAAAGGGTTTTGGAAGGATTTGTCCAATATTTTGAACATGACCATGTGTTGAAACTCTTATATATGGACAATATATGTCCTATGAGTTTCCCTGAATTTTGGCAAATATTTTTGAAATAATTAAATATTTTTTCCCTATTAAAGACCATTTCTGGCCTTAAGAAAAAGCTTTTAAATAAAATATAAAATAACTTTTAAAATTATAATTTTGTGGTTTCCG
The DNA here is from genome assembly GCA_902687465.1 of Secale cereale. Lineage (NCBI taxonomy): Eukaryota > Viridiplantae > Streptophyta > Magnoliopsida > Poales > Poaceae > Secale > Secale cereale. The sequence continues at coordinate 309,511,546 of LR738713.1, read as the reverse complement.
GGAGTCATATACCTAATAGGATTCAATTATACCTTTTGAAAGATTTTTCACACCCTAAATAAGGTACTTGTAGTGCAATCAATTCAGGGGTTTTTGGAAAACTAATTTTAGAAAATACTATTTGGCCAAAATATTTTTATAAGAAAATTCTATACTGTTCTATACACATGGCATGATAATTGAGAAAAGGTTTTGGATCAAGGAGATGAAGTATAAGAGTTGGAGGATTTATTTGATTTTTAGAGCACTAGCAAACAGCAAACAGAAAATCAATCAAGCAAAGTCAAAAACACTCAAAAGTTTTTGTCAATCCACATTTTTAGCATGATTATTAGCTTAAGGAATGTGGCATGAAAATCAGGATGTGAAAAATTGCAAACAAGGGCATGGATGGATAGAGCATAACATGGACTTCAAGACATAGTCATTGGACATCTCAAAATATTCATGGATATGACTGTAGCATCAAGCAAACATGGCATCACAATATAACAGTTTCAAACTTAGCAGTTTTCAACAAGTCTCAGAAATCAGCAAACAGCGAGTAGGTCACTTAACAAGCTTGTTGCACCCACCACAAGGCATACCATGAAAAGTGGATTGCACCACAACAAAGATGACATGATTACACTCCTAAAACATGTTGGCATGATGTTCAAACAAAAATCAACAAGTTATATTAGTTTTCAGCAGCTAACATCACTTAGCACTTTTGCAATGAGGATTAAGGCACCAAGATGAATAGTAACATGCATGCAAATGCAATTATCATGTAGAGCACAGAGGGACGAACATTTTGACATATCATACACTCCAACCGGTTGAACATGCACAAAGATACATCAAGTCAAACATGCCTATATGATGTATGAAACAGGGACTTGGCTATTTAAGAAACATAAATGCAAGCAACATTTTAAGTGTTTCTTTACATGTATGAGGATGCCATGTCAAGTCATATGCAATTTTATGAAAAGTTGGCATTCAACATAAGATATGATCATTTGTCGCTATGACGGAAAGAAAGGGGTAACATAGCAGCGAAAACGGAAACAATGCCACGGCAACGTTCCGGGTTCCGACAACTCGTTGAGAGGCCGTCGCAAAAGAAGTGACGCGAACGTGTCATGCAAGATGGTGGGATGCTCCCGATAACCGGGTGCCCATGAGTCGGCGACATGGCAAAAGAGGGGCAACGACAACGACACTCGCATACGATGCAAACACGCGGTTCAACTCATACACACAGGCACTCATTCATGGAAGGTCGTCTCGGCGTTATACCTTCGACGCGTGCATTTTGGGGCAGAATGAGTCGATGCAAAGTAGAGGAAGTAGGCGTTCTCGAGATGGTCGTAGGAAGTAGTTGTTCACGTTTCATAGTCGTACACATCGGCGGTAGTCGTACATGGTTCGTAGATGTTCATGTCGTCGGTGTCGTGGTACTTGGGGTCTTCAAACTTGCCGGTCTCGGCTCTTGCGACGGTGTAGTGGTACTTGGCGTTTTGGTCTATAGTCGTTCACGAGCATTTGGCGAGGGTCTTCGACGAAGGTAGTCGTACACACATGTAGATGAACTTGACGGGTCCCGTGCTTTGTGGTCACCATCGGTCTTGGCGGTTACATGTTGATGTAGTGTTACTTGCGGTCTCGACGATCCGGCGAGATGACGTGGTTGGGGCGGTCTCGGTCTTGCCGGTGGGGTCTTGGCGAAAACCAGGAAGGGGTACGGCCACGGAGAAGACCCTGTCGCGAGAGGTGCAGGGGCTGGCCTTGGTCTTGGAGCAGAGGAGACGAAGCAGCAAGTAGGGGCGCGCTGAAGCAGGGCACACTAGAGGTCGAAGGCAGCGTGGAGGATGGAGAAGGACGGCCGCTGGGCTTTGGGGAGGCGCCGGACTTGTTGGATCTGACGGGCTCCTGGTGCGGCTTGAGGGGACGGAGCTCCGGCGGGGTCGGGGAGGCCCGACGAGACAAGCTAGAGGCCGGGGCGAGGAGGCAAGAAGATTGACGACGAGCTGCAGTGGGAGGTCACGGAGAGGCAGAGCCGGCGCGACACTACGGCGCCTGGCGGCCCTGGCGACGCGGCGGGGCAGATGGGCGCTAGCGCCATGGCGTGGGGCAACGGGGATCGGGCGCGAACGTGGTGAGGCGGAGGAGGGATGTCACGGGCGGAGGAGAAGCACATGCACAGGGGTGGCGCTTGGCGGCGAGGTGGCTGCGACGGATGAGAATGACGGTGGCGCTGGTGGGAGAAAGAGGCGGCGAGGTGGAGGCCGAACCAAGGAGGAGGAGGCACGGGCGCGAGGTGTCCTCGGCTTCCTGGCGCGATGCGGTCAGGAGGAGGACGAGGGAAGGAGGCGGCGGGGTAGCTAGGGTTGGTTTACGAAGGGGCTAGGTGGGCCTTGGGCCATGGGGGTTTGGTGGGCCTAGGGAGGCCGGCCTGGGCTGGGCTTCTCTCTTCTCTCTCTCTAGCAGGAAAAAAAGACAGAAGAAAAGAAAGGCTAGGGGTTCTGAGAAGAGTTGAAGTGGAGAAAAATACCACGAGTTTACTTAAAAACTTAGTGAATCCAGGAAACTAAGATTGGCCACGAAGGAAGAATTTGAATTCAAACTAAACAAGATTTGGATTGCCCAAAATTGATGAAAAGACGTGGATGGCTACTACGATAATATTTCTAAGTGCCACAACTGGAAAAGAGTCAAAAGGAGAATAGTGCAAGGATTTAAATAATTTAGAGACGAAAGGAGTTTCAAATGCAAGTGTGTTTCGGTGATTCCAAAATAATGGAATATTTTTAATAGCTCCATAAATATTAGGAGGATATGTTTTTAAGATAAATCACCAAGTGCATTTCCCTCGACTTCAATAGATCAAATGATCTATGCAATTTATTTAGTTGAGTTTTTAAAATTAAAAGACATGATGGCATGATGACATGATGCAATGCAAAAATAAATAGAGCAAGCAAAATGGAACACTCAGTGACACTCGGAATATATGGAAGTCTTCTGGAGCGTCGGTCTTGGGGCGTCACACTTTTTCAACAAAGGGATCGGTTCCTTACAAATGTGTGAACTAGGTTACCCCCTTTTTCCCTTTTCGACACACAAAGCGGCTGGATAGCCAGTCTATACTACTTTCCCTCCCTCCTTTCCTCATGAACCATGTCCTAGATTCATGATCCATGCCACCCCACACTTCTTTCCTCTTTGAACCAAGACCTAGATTCGACGGAACACACTCGAAAAAGATCCGCATGCAGCTAGAGCAATGAAGGTTTCAAAGAAAGTTATACCTCAGGGTCATCGGGATGTGGCCAGGCGTGCGGCGGGACGCCGGATTTGCCCACACTATGTACGACAGCAAGGAAGAAGGGGTCAAAGGCCCTCCCGCACAGGCACTGGGTGAAAGAGAACAACACAGTCGGTAGTGGATTGCCTCCCTCGTTGAAGGCGACAGAGTGAACGATGCACCTTGTCCCCTTCGTGGTGCGATGGGATCCGGACGGCTCCTTCACCAACTGTGAGGGGGGAGAGAGAGAGAGTCCAACACAGTCTTGTTTAGATTAAAGAGTGTGAGAGATTGTGAATAGAGCGAACTCTAGCAAAGGAAAGCTAAGCCTCCGGCGTGTAGATATATGTAGTGCTGCGAGAGTGTGAAGAGAGCAAACCCTAGTGAACAAGCGCTGAGGCTCCAGCTTACATAGTACTAATCAAGTGGAGTGGCTTTCTTTTCCACTCCATGACAATCTCTTTAAATTGTGTACAAAATGAAACCCTTTATTTAACGTACCAGTGAAGAAAACTACGATCAACTAACGATCCATGCGTCCTAGTCGCACTTCGCGTCGTTCACTTGCGGTACACTACCGTCCGTTAAGTGAACAACCACACATGCACAAAATTATCGAAAAGGTGTGAGAGTGTGTACAAAACTACAAATAAAGAAATTTAATTTCAATAACTTTGTATGTATAGTTTGCCGTCTCTCAATAATTATGGTTTGTTGTGTTCAACCTAAACTTGGTCAAACTTTACAAAGTTTGACTTTAGTCAAATCTAATATTTGCAGAGTAAACAAAAATAGAGGGGTACTACCTCCATCCAGATTTTTAGTACACACCAGATTTTTAATCAAAGTCTGACAACATATTTAGTTAAAAGCCGGACAAATAAAGTTACAGGGGAGCTGAAGACAAAGTTGTGATTAGGCTTAGAAATCAATACAAAACTTTTGCTCTTAGTACCAACGTCGATGCTTCTTCGAGGAAACATTTGGTTCATATCCAATTGTGTGATAAAATTGCACCAACATAAATGACTGCTGCAAGATGAACTGATGAAGGATATCGTCTTTGTGGTAACAAAAAAAGATCACTAATGGAAGACAACCCTTTGTTCATTGAACATCGATCAGCTTCACCAGTGCATGCGACCATGAGACGCAACCATGAGCATCGATAGGTCATCGAGGTGATGCATCATCGATGTTCGCATCAAGTTTGGGTCAGGCACCAATGAAGTTTAACAATCCTCACCGTGTTTTGTTTCTTCTCGGTAATCAAGCTCGAGAAAGGAAGAACCACTTGGTAGAAGACAACGAGGATAAACAAAAGCGGACATGCAATTTTGTGCAGTACCACTAAAATTGAGGAAGACACGCCTGGGTATGGAGATACGCATCACTGTTTGCAAAAGTATAAAAAATGATATTTACTTAGTGTCGTTACTTTGTTTTGGCAATGGAACAAGATTAACAATAGCGTCTTAATTTTCAATAAGAATTAATTAAATGTACACAAAAAATAGAAGCATCATGGTTATTTTGATGTGAACTAAAGCGGTAAAAATAAACTAATGCAGGACAGAAGCATTTATCGACGCCTCTAGATTGACAGCAGCATTACTTCAAAGGGACATCACTTTAACATGGGCATTGCTTCCTTTTCCTAGTAATAGTTTTATATATTAGCAGAAGGAATAGGAGCATATGGACAATGACCGCACGACCACCATGTACTGTTGTCGAAAAAACATGTATACCAACACCGAGGCATAAACTAGGAAACTTTTAGAGTAGGTGATGTTGAACCAGCCGACGAACCCTAGCTATAGTACATGGGGAGCTGGGGAGTAGTGGTACAGAAGAAAACATGCATGGAGCACTTGGGGAGCTGGACCAGTACAATGAAGCATGAAATCCAAAAGAAATTATACCTCAGGTGGGCGAGACATGGGTTAGGCAGGCGAGCGGGGTCTGCCCACACGATGGCAGCGAACAAGGGCGCGGAAGACTTTTGTCCACACCAGCGCCGGCCCAGAGAGGACGGTGCGCATCAGCTTCCTCCATTGCCTATGGCGACAACGTGAACGCTGGACCTCCTCACGCCCACAGCGGACGGGATCCGGCCGGATCTGTGACCACCGGCGAGGAGAGAGATAGAGAAAGAGAGACGCGAGAAACCCTATCAAAGAAGAGGCTATATATACAATGGAGTAAAAACATCTCTCTATAACAATGGTTTTAAATAGAATACGCACGTTCCTGGAAAAAAGAAACGAAAACTGGCGGACAAATCTTTTTTTAACGTTCCAAGAAAGAAAACTCGATTTTTTCTTTAAAAAAGAAAGAAAACTCGATCAATAACACACCCCCGCTTCCAAGTCGCACTTTGTATCGCTCCCATGTGGTCCCCGACCCTCCATTATTAAGTGAACAAATTAAAGGGTCAAATTATTACGTACGTAATGCCTCTTCGTGTAAAAACACACTCCATCGTGTACTCGCGGGTATATTGAGGCAGAGTGAGTGCGTGCACATTTCTTCTTGTACATAGTACTCCATTTATCTCACTTTGTATTGTTTCCCACTCCAATGATATTCCTATCCTAGGAACAAAATGAGGCGGTACTAAGTTTGTGTGTGTAGGGAGAACGAGACATCGATGATTTTTACGAGTAGTCGCGAGAGTCGTCACTATGTGTGTGTGTGCGCGCGCGCACACACACACATAGACATGCATATCCGTGTTTACGTAAAATTCTTAGTAGTACTTCCATCTCCATCTCCATCTCCATCTCCATCTCCAATCATATTTTTCCAACTAACACATTATTTACGTTATCAATTACGTAGTACGTCCAGCACCTCTTGTTTGCGGCCGTCGGGACTGCTGCCACGCCCGCTCCTGACCGCCCTGGCCAACCTGAACCCCCATCATCACCCGCGCGTGCTTCCTGCCCGAAACGGTCAGTGCCACATTCATGCCCGGCCAAAGCGGACGCAACCTCTCACTCGTGCCGGCTTTGAAGCGGCGCGCCGCCCGTCTCGCTTCCCGGTGCACGCGACTGCTCCGCGTTCAAACGTCACCACGGGTGGCACAATATACAATGGAGTAAAAAAGTTCTTGGGAGTTCGTGCTACAACTAGTTGTCCTCCCCTCCTCATCTACCTCTTCCAGTAGTGCTAGTACTCCATGGTGCGATCCATCGACAAGAAGGCAGGAAAGTTTGACTATTCTCGGTTTGCGGTGAGTGGCATGCCGAGCGACGGAGCATGTGGGTGGAGGAGGGTGAGACATGAACGCGACAGACATGATTTAAACGTTGGTTTATATCGATGGCGCGATCCAATGAAACTAAACGTTGGTTTCCAAAAGAATATTGTGCTGCATGAGGGAGACGCGGATGCAATGAAGAGTGATGGTTTCCTTCTTTCGTTCAACTAACTATCGGGTCTATGTGATTCGATGGCTCATTGGGCACTATTACTACGGCGGTAGACCGTGTGCACTCTTATTTATTTAAAACTAACTTTCTCCACTCTTTACACCAGAGGAGTACGAAACGCGGCAGCCTAGTGACTACATGACCCACCTCCCACTATCACCATATTCCTTGGACATCATGCAACACCGCCGGTCCTTTTTCTTCGCGTTTAATGAACACACTATGGTATAGTAGCGCTATGTAGCAGCCCACATGGCTAGAAAAAATTATTATACACCGGAGTGTATAGACTATTTTGCCATCGGATTTGCTATGGAGGAAATGTTGGGTAGTGACGCGCATGCAAAGTACTCAATTCTCACGAAAAATTACTCCTCTCTCCATCTCTCTGGATGCAGGCTCACTAGATTATCTGCATGCAGCTCTCTCTCTCTCTCTCTCTCTCTCTCTCTCTCTCTATCTATCTATCTATCTCTCTCTCTCTCCGGTTTTGCATGCATGCCACGCGACTTTCTCTCTCACCATGCAAGCATGCCTTAAACATGTTAATAATATAGCCGGTTGATGGCTAACATGTTTCTGTGTCATCTACAGCCGATGCACTAGTCAACATGTATGGGCTACAAGAAAGTACTACTCCCTCCATTCCATTATCCAAGAAAATAATATTGCCTCGATTACTGTTAGTGGCCAATGTAATAGTCAACATGTATAGTAATGGGCTACAAGAAAGTACTCCCTCCATCTCAGTTTACAAGTCGTGCACGTGTACCTAGGTCGTTAATTTGGGAATAGCAAACACGCCGATGTGGCAGAGAATTAAAGAAGAACGAGAGGGAGTAACGTAGGTAGATACCGTATCATGTTAAATGTTATGCTACTTTGTAGTATCATGCATTTCAATAAATAGGATCATCTATGATACTACGTACTCTATGATACTATGCACTATGAAGGTACTCTATCATAGACTAGTATCATATGCATGATACTAGTCTATGATACTACTCCCCACTATGAGTAGCCTTATACGCATACAAAAAAGGACCGGAGGGAGTGCGAAGCTTTCAGATTTTGTTTCATGTATATGTATCCTAACTCCAAGGTTGCCCAGTTACAACATTCCATCAAATACAAAGGACAAATAACACAAAAGTTGATGCACCTCAATGATTCACAGATCATAGCCAATATTTACTTCACAAGTAAAGACAAAAGTTGCGAGTGTGTGTATAAAAAAAACTACTGATGGAGTCCCTAGGCCTTAAACCCTAAACCCTAAACATGATTTAATTTCCTGGCTAGGTAGAACCCATCGAAGGAAATAAGCCTGGCACCCTCGGATCATAGGATTCTTTTCTGCAGTTCCACTAAAATCAAGTTGAGCATCCCTGTTGGCAAAGATATTGAAGAAGTGTGATTAGAATAATAGTAGTGGCACTAGTTCATGAGACATAAATTCATCACAAATAGAAGCCGGTAGAAGTAGAGAAAGATCCACATGGAGATGGAGTTACGTGGGGAGCTATGGTAGTGGAGCAAGCCGGCTCCAAAAGGAAGTTGTACTACCTGGGACGTTGTCTTGGAGCTAGAAGGCCGGTGAGAGGCCGCATTAGCCCATACCATTGGGACACCCAACCAAGACACACCGACAGTGGGTTTTCTCCATCGCCGCTGCCGACTGCGTCTACGCATAACATGCTCCCCTTCCCCCAGCGGCGGGATCAGGCCGGTTATGTGACTAGCTAGCAGTGTGGCCACCATCGTTCTATGCGAGAGAGTGTGAAGGTAGCAACCCAAGCAAGCAGGCTTGTAACTTAGGCTTCTACTAGTGTATATATAGTGGACCAATTTTCTTTTTGTCTCCATATCAACCTTTTTTCTATTGCGTATGTGTCATAGAATCGAAGAGTGGAATGATGGTTGCTTCGTCCGAGCAAGTTACTATGTGATTTGACTGCTCATTTAGTCATATTACCATGGCCCGTGCACGTACTCCCCCTATGTGTATGACCGTTCCTGAGTCTCACTTGTACTTATCTCTATTTTCTTGCATGACACGTGGACCCAGATGCTGAATGTCCCACATGACATGATAGCATTGCAGAGTATTAATATCGGTAATAATGCATGCGTGAACAAATAAAGAGCAAACCTTGCATGAAACGTTTTGACAAAGCTTTGAAATATGAACATGTCAATGTGAGGGACTACAACCTCGTGCACGCATGCAACAGTCACATGTACACATGCACACAAAAACACGTGTGGCGCCCTAATGCATGAATGCCCGAGCACACGACGGAACACACAACCACTCACCCAGGGTGAGCTAGTGACAGTATAAACACCGAAAAACATATTATATTTACCGCAATGAGTGTATTATGAAGTCCACTGACCATATTTTTACAAATATGTAGTGACTGCAACTGTATTTATCTCGTTTCAAATTAAGCCATATTAACCGGAAAAGGAGGCAGTATGGACTAGCATTACTTTGTTTTGTCCCGTCAACTCATAGAACATGGAGAAGCTTGCAGGACGAGGAGAAGCTTGCATGATGAGGAGAAGCTTGCGGAACAAGGAGAAACTTTTGACTAATGCAAGCTCTCTCTCGCTCAGGCGGTGGACGTGCAACAGTTAATTCGGTGTCAGATTGCTAGAAGCATACATTGTAGTACCATCATTGTTCGACTTCCCGAAGAGCGCAAGGTTTACTAGTACTATATAGGTACTACTACAAGGAACCACATGGTGGAGCGTCTGCACTCTTATTTTATTTTAATCTATGATCAAGCAATCTTTGACACATTTGCTTCTCTTCAAGAGGGTTCTCGCATGTGATAATGAAAGTTGATCGCATGGACTTGGTGACACTCTGGAACAGTCCCCACAATTCTCGCTTAATTCTGGCTCCTATCATGTTGGAACGAGAGCTGATCAGTAATATTTTCTCTTCTTTTGTTATTCAGCATGTAAACATGTCAGCAAACCTTCCGGCGCATCTTTGTGCGAAGCGTGCATGCACTTTGAATGTGACCAAGAGCTGGCTTGATGAAACACCTAGCTTTCTAGTGACCAGTCTCTTGGCTGATCGTCCTAAGAATGCTTTTATATGAATAAAGCTCTCTCATTTACCCACCAAAAATATAGGCTATATTAACCGGAAAGGAGATAGTATTGACTAGAACTACTTTGTCGTGTCCCGTCAACTCGCAGGAGGAGAAGCTTGCAGGACAAGGTGAACCTTGCTTATTATAAAGTACTACGCCCTCTCTGTCTACCACAAGCGCGGTGGCTTGCGGGACGAGCACTAGTACGCGTCGGTGCTATATAAACCATCGCCTAGTGAGTGATGGCGCTAGGGGGGTCTTTCCCACACGACCCAGAAACCGTCGGGATATGCCCTCCTGGCACACACGCTCGGCAAAATGAGTTCGTGTGCGACCGGCGAGCGCTCAATTACGGAAATACGTATACTAGAGCTAAAAACAATTATAGAGACGAAATTGTTTTCGGTCGCAAGTACATCCCCCACAGTCAGTCCTTGCTAAACGTTTTCGTTCGTATGTACATCCCACACCGTCGCTCCAAGGTAAACATTTTCGTTCACAGGTACATCACACACAATTTTTCTAGTTAAATCATTTGTGATAGTGTTGCCATTGCACACAATATTAACAATTTTATCGTTTGCGATATTGAATGCATCACACACGGTGAGTAGAAGAAACTGTGTGGCAAAGGCTGTCCATCACACATAGTTTTTATGAGCATGTCGTGTGTGTAGTGGAGATTGATCGCACACGTAGAGAATCCTAGAAACATTTATGATCTCCGTGTCGATCGCAGACGTTTCGCTTTCGCAAACCATGTGCAGTGTAATCCCTAAATAATCCATAATTAATCACTAATTTAAAAATCACATGTTCTGAATTTGAAAGTAGGCAATCACTTATTTCATATCCAACCATGTTTATTACATATATAGGTTGAACCACAAATGCATAATTCGATGCGCAAATACATATACCGAATAACTACAGAAGCACCAAGTAAAGAATGATGAACCACGGTTCTACTAAAGACTGTAAAGAGAGAGGCGAAAGAAATTCTGGTTGCTGGAGAAGGTGAAGCGGAATGCCCATATTGTGCCCTCCTCCATGCATAATACGCGCACGACTCTAGGCCAACCCCTTGTGATGGCTGCCCGTCCATCCTTCACTGTCTTCATTATGACTTCTCGATGCTCATTGTAGTCTGGATGAAATACTTCAACCTTCATTGCGTGTCCACCAATCATGTACTTTGCGAGGTAATCTTGAGTGAACTGCTTCAGGAACCACTTGGAACGAAAAGGATTTAGAAATTGTTGTCTATCAACTCGTTATGGGCAGTAAAAAGAGAAGGCTGTAGAGTTTGTAGTTACCATCCTACAGCTCACTGTTGTGTTGGATAGAGCATAAGCAAATAATTTGCTTGCCACCATTTGTATCTTTTTGCTAATAATCCTTATTAGTTTCCTCACTTGATTCTTGTTCATGAATATCTCATTGCCCCGAACGCAAAAAGGTCGATGTGTGGATCCTTGCCAAGGGCATTTGTACCTACATGCAACAAGTCAATATTAGAAGCTAACAGGTGTCCAGGCCTGGACCTATGTGCACTACATTATGGAACAACGGGGAGTACAAGCAGAGGGATGAAGTTAACCTCAGGGGAAAATGGTGGCCACTCCCGTTGTTGTCCTGCGTAAGTAGTGTAAAGGCATGATAAGTACAACAACCTTAACATCAAACAAATATAGCAAAGGTAAACAAAATCATCTCCAAATGATAGCTTCAATGTGTTGGTTTCAGCATGCTGTTAAAGCAGATATAAAATGGAAGGCAATGTTACCTACAGCTGGCTTAACCGCCATCAAATATTGCAATTCAAACTCGTATTGTTGAAAATGAATAGAACGTAGGTAATGCTTAAACATCACACTGTATAAATGTGTAAAACTGGAATAAAGGGCATGTGTTAACTACACCAGCAATAACTGGAACCAAATATAGCCGTTCAAACTGACACTAATGTAGTCGAGCGGCACAGTTCCAACTTGCACATAATGAACAACACATTGTGAATGACTGAAATAAACAAGGCATAAATGACCAGTATAACAACCAAATATAGCCATTGAAAAGAGTCTCACTTCAACCGACCTAACAAGCAAATACAGATAAACATGGCATATGTTTGAAAACTGGACAAATGCTCACTGCAACCAACCTATCAAGCAGATAAGGATAAACAGGGCATCTGCTTGATAACTGGACAAATGCTAAAAAAAAGCAACCTAACAACCAAATACAGATAAACAAGGCATCTGCTTGATAACTGGACAAATGCTAAAAAAACAACCTAACAACCAAATACAGATAAACAAGGCATCTGCTTGATAACTGGACAAATGCTCACTACAACCAAACTAAGAACCAAATACATATAAACAAGGCATCTGCTCGATAACTGGAAAAATGCTCACTCCAACCAACCTAACAACCAAATACAGATAAACAAGGCATCTACTCATTATAAACAACCAAATATAGCCATTCGTGAAACTGAAGTGGACAATTCATACTTAAACGTCGCATAGCCCTATTGAACAATACATTTTTGCATAACTAAAATAATTAAACACGACACAGTTAAAGCTGATAGAATGTTGCCTGACATTTCATGGACGGGATCCTTCTAGTTGGAAGAGCACGGACCCATGGTGCGCTCTCTGATGTCACAGATGGGCTGTTTCACCTTGGAAGAACTTTCGTGGGTGCCCTCCTCGTGGTCGTGGTCGTGGTCGATGAGATCTGAGTTGGAAATTGAGGATCCAAAGCCGCCGTCGTAGAACATGTCCTTCAGAAATGACAAAATGGGCTCGATGGCTTATAAATCTCGCAAATCATCGACCGCTTGGCGGAGGAGATCACCAGCAGGGCCGTCCAAGAGATCGACGACGGTTGAACCAGAGGGGTTGGGGATGGACCACTTAACCTGTGACATGGCCCACATGAAGCCGTCACTATGGACGAGCATGATGTCGTAGCCAGCTTTCCCGAGATACAGTAATACGTCAGCCCACTGACATGAAGCCTTCAACATGGCAACGTAGTCAACGTCTTCGCTGGCTTCCACGATGACGTGTTGCTCCGGGATCAACAGGTCGGGGTGAACGGCGACCACCTCGCCAACGTTTGCCGAAGAGGCCATGATAAACCTCTTCTTCGCCGAATGCTCGTCGGGCTCCCGGGGATACGTGGTTGAGCTTAGGCTGCGACATTCTGGAGTAGGGGATGTAGATCTGGCGGGGAGGGACACCGCATGCCTCATCTAAAAACTCAAGGGTGTGGGGAGACGGTATGAGAATCACTGGGTAACCTGAACTTTATTATCTAAGGTAGGAGGAACGGGCAGACCGATAGGGGTTGGCAGCGGCTGCCGCCACGAGCTAAGGTTCAAGGGGGGGAGGGGGTGGGTGGGGGACTATGGAGGGGGGGTTGGTGTTTGAGGATATGCTGTAGCTATTGAAAAATTTAGTAATGGTGGGTGGAGATGGTGGTGGACGAGGGAGGGCGATGGTTCAAATGCCTCGGCTACTGCAATTTTATTATAAGGTCGGTGCTGGAGGAGTGTGGGCGATGGTTGAAGTACACTAAAAATTGGGTAAAGGAATTGATGCGGTGCGGGAGTGCCGGAGTGCCCAAGTTCGTGCATGGTCCAATAACAATATGCGTGTATGATAATAAGGAAAAGTGGCGCGAAACCGCCAATTTTTGCAATGCTCAATGTGGGTAGTTTGTTTTTATATTTCTAGCTAGCTGGTCTATTGCACATGGTTCGTCCTAATTTCCAAATAAACTTACCCGCCTTTAGTTTGCACAGGTGGTTGTTTTACATGGCACTTGCATCGCACACGGTTAAGCCAATACCTCCACCCTTTGCTCGGGCTTGCGCGGTCATGGTGATTTTACAGCGCACTTGCATTGCACACGGTTGAGCAAGTACCTCCTCCTTTGCTCGCGCTTGCGCAGGCATGGTGATTCATGCTGGTCACCCTATGGGACCTACTCCCTCCTATCACACACATTTGTGCTTTTAGAAACTGTGTGAGATATTTTACATGGCCGGTGTGTCGCCACTAGCCTTCAATGAGCACTGACATTGGTAGCGGGAAATAATGGGAGAAGAGGTGGGAAACCGATGAGAGGAGTGGCGAGAAATGGTAGTCTATTTTGAAAACCTAGTAGAGAAGGAAGCTCTGCAGGTGCTGTCGAAAGGTCTCAGGGTTGCCGTTCGATCTAGGTACATCCAACGGTGCACACGTACGATCCGTGGGGTTTGGGTTCTGGCCAATCAAATCGCATGACTCAGATCGCGCACGCAGCAGGGGGGAGAATATCATACGGAAACCAACATTCGATGGAAACCGGTGAAAACCATGAGAAAAGGATGTTTTGAAGATTAAAAAAAATGAAAAAATGGCGGATGTTAAGAGGATAATGTTTTATTGCCACACAAAATTTCAAGTTGAGACACATTACGAGATGTGAGCAATGAAAAAGACAAAATAAGCGTTGAATAGTAATGTCACTATTCAGGGCTGAATTTGTCTTTTTCATAGCTCACATCTCGTAATGTTTTTCAACATGAAATTTTGTGTCGCAATAAAACATCACATTCTTAACATCCCAATTTTTTTTAGATTTTTATGAAACTTTAAAATATGGTTTCCAGGAAGTTTTCATTGTATATCGGCTTTCGTGAGTGAAACGTATGCTCTTTGAAAACATTTCGTGAGAAGAATCTCGGTTTTTAAATCCTCGTAACTCCAAAACTAAGCCGAAAATGGTGAAACCTGGCATGGTGTCACGACATGGCACTTATATGTCGAGGAATTTTTCTCGTCCATTGTGGCACACGTTTTATTACAAGCCTCTTACAAACCGGAGCTTCTCTTAGAGAAGCCTCGTGGTTCCGAGAGGGGAACGTGTCCCCCTTGTGGGCGAAATGTAATCACTGCCTCTTTTCGCCTTGTATTTTCTTCTACGGGCAACATGGAACGACATGATATCTTTGCTGAAATTTAAACTTATTCAGGGTTCGTTTGGCCTTTTTATACACTAATTGAGTTTCCTAGGCATTTAATGTCCATAATTCAAACCTGAACTATAAATACATGCTCCAGTTCACCAAAATGGCTAGAAAATTTATACATGTGTCCTTGGGTGCATGTTTAGGTCCCATGCCAGGAATGAGAACGGATTAGAACCGTACCCGCATCCTGGCTCGTCCTCAAACATTTCGAATCTCGGTTTTTAATTCCCCATAAATCCATAACTCACCAAAAAGTCATCAAAGGTAGCATGGTGTCATGTCATGGCACATATATGTCGTGGTAAAAACATTGTCCAATTTGGGCGAACATTTATTACAAAACTCTTACAAAACCAGAGCTTCTCTCAAAGAAGCCTCGTGGTTCCGATAGCGAAACGTGTTCCCCTTGTGGGCAAAACATAATCACTGCCGCTTTTCGCCTTGTATTTTTTTCCACAGGAAACATTGAACGACATGATATCCGTGCTGTAATTTAAACTTATTGTAGCGACCCAACCCGAATGGATCAAGTCTATATGCTTAAGTGTCATCCCTGGATCGGTATGCTGACACACACAGTACTCAAGGATTTATAACAGAGGTAAATCACATGTATTAAGTAACGTAAATACTATTACCTCAATCAATGATAGCGGAAGCAACAAAGGTTGTGGAGTTCCGTCAACACCAACGGCAAAGTTGAGTGTAGACAGCGCAACCCTAACGTAACACTTACTCGTCGAATAAACCGTGCAACATGAGACATTGCAGCCATGTAGGTCAGTACATTGAATGTACTGACAAATTCACACTGTAGCAAGTAATGATGAACAATACCTACAACTACATGCATATTTGGCTCGTGGAGGCTGAAAGGTTTACTTTTGCATAAAGCTAATTTTTCCCTACAACGAAGGAATGCATTTATTTAACTACTTTGTTAAATTTACTTCATGAACAATTGAGTATGGTTCCTCCATCTCAATTCCAAACCAAAGTCATTATTAACCCAACAAATTAATTAAATAGAGTGTTGAGATCAACAAATAATCCACTGCTAGATACTCAAAGATGTCCATGACCGGGGACACGACTACTCATGAATAGTTTGTACACTCTGCAGAGGTTTGTGCACTTTTCCCCACAAGACTCGTTCGTCTCCGTTTAATTTCTCGCACTGCATGGTGTTCGAGAAACGAATGACCGAGACATAGTCTTTCAGAAGCATTAACTCTTTACCCTGGGTAGACCGGTACACCTACATTCGCTACATCTGCTAGTCTACCACAGAAAGAGGTCACACAACATACTCAACTATGCCAGAGCCCATAATGGCTTGTGGCTGCACATGGAAGTTTCTAGGCATGAAAATATCATATGATCTCTTTGAGCCTGGGTGGCATTCCAATAGCGTGATCACACGGTTCCTTCGGGATCCCCTAGGGCAAGCACTGGTTTCTCCAGGTGCCCAGGAAAACCACCGGGTGATCCAGGGTGCCACAACCAATCCACCCAGATGTGTATTAAATTTCTCCTTATAGTTTCCCTTAAATAAATATCACTGACATCTTTCATGACACTCTCATACCAATCCACGTCTACGAGCATGGCTAAGCAATAAGTAATAAAGCGTATACCCCCTTGCTTGATCTCAAGTCATTGGGTTCCTACCTCATAAACTACAAAGCATCATATTATGTAACCAGTCCTACTCAAGCAAGTGTTTGAGGATATAACTAATGCAATGAAAATTGGGTATTGGAAAGTATGATTGTCGGTGTATTTGGAACGACACCTATGGGATCACAAGAATCCCTACTACAGGTGCAGGGCGCGGGGTTGAGAGAAGAGCGGATCAAATAGACAGCACACAGTTCCTTTACCCAGGTTCGGGCCGCGAGGATGCGTAAAACCCTACTCCTGCTTTGGTGGACTATATGTTTGTGTCCTTCAGCAAGCTACGGGGCGTGAGGAGCTCCGAAAAGCCGAATCCTCCTCCTGGTCGCCTCGGGCCTCCTTTTATAGGGAAAAAGGGGTCGCCACAGTGGCACACATGAGGTGGAAAGGGTACAGTGACGTGAGGTTATCCCTCGTATTACATGACAAGGCGCATTTAATGCGCCTAGCTTAGGTGTCCTTGCTTTATTGGGGACGGGGTAGACATCCATCTTGTCCGTCGCCGCTCCTTCTTGTGTCGACACCCGCCCTGGCCAACGATGCCTGAGATGCCATGTAAGCAGGCAGGAAGCTGAGGTGGCGCAATGGTGGGTCTCCACGAAGATCTGCATGTCGCCACGCAGGTGCCTGCCCAGCTGGTTGGGTCGGCAGCTGGATGGGGCGGTGGAAGCTTAGCTGGTGTGGGCCTGATGGTAGCCCTGCAGGCGTCTTCGGCAAGGGCCTTGCCGGGGCCCCGGCAAGGGTCTTGCCGTGGCGCCTGCTGTCATCCCCGTCAAGATGCTTGCCGGAGGTCTTGTGGTCTTCCTTGGCTGGGATCCCGCCAAGGGTTGTCATCTTCTTAGTGTGTATCTGATCTTGAATGTCTTCACAAAGATCTGCATGCCACTACGGGGATGTCTCCCAAATCCTTGCCCCATGGGGGTAGTGGACTCAAGGGTGATCCGCTCCGTGGGCGTGGGGCGAGTTGCCGCGCAAGGGTCTTGCCGGGGCTACTAAAGCTGGCCCCGGCAAGGATCTTGCCGGGGCTGCTAAAACTGGCTCCCGACAAGGATCTTGCCGGGGGAACCCGCTTCGTCCCTTTGCTCTTTGTGGTCTTGGCTTTGGGCTTCAGTTCCATCGAGCTTCGGTCTTACCTTGGCTTACCTCCCTTGCTATGCTTGGTGTGGTGGTGCCTGTAGCTCAGACTGCCCGTGCGCAGTCATAGGGGTACAAAAAGTGTACCCCCTTTTTGTACACCGACAGGAGCCCCCGGGCCTGGGCCACACATAAGCGCGACGCGTTGTTGGGCTAGGCCCAGAACGGTGCGCGGGCAGGCGGGACAATTTTTACCGTGGTAAGATTTTCCGCGTGCTTCGCCTCCCACGATCCGCGCGCGTGGCGTGGGGTGGAGGGGCGTGCGTGACGTGGGCGGCAGGCGCGGGGCGGTTTCCGCAGGCATGCGTCACGTCGCAGTAAATGCGAATGGAGGCGGCCCGCGTTTCCCCCCCCCCATAAGAAGGAATAACCGCCGGCGCGCTGCTCACTTCCTCCATTTTCCTCGCGCCTCTTCCAATCTCAGAGCCGCTGTTCCCTCCCTTCCTTCCTTCCGAAGCCTCCGTCGTCGCCTGCCGTTGTTGCTTCGCCCTCCCCCTCTCTCAGTCCTCCAACTTAGCCGCCATGACGTCCAAACCCGCCAAGGGCAAGGGGGCGGCTAAGGGCGCCGGGACAGTGGAGCCACCGAAGAGCGCGCTATCGGGGGACCGGACGAAGTCCGCCTTCTTCTTCCCATCGACGGTTGATTTCCACGAGCTCCGGGCCGCCTTCAAGCCTCTTTGGGTGGTGAATACGGTGGGGGAAGAATTTGGGACATCCGCCAACGCGCGTCATTCCGGCCACTTGCGCCGAACCTGGCCCGAATCGGTATCCCTTCTTCGCCGACTACTTTTCTTGCGGGTTATGTCCCCCCTTCTCCGATTTCTTCTGCGATATCATGCACACCTTTGGCTTCCGCCTCTTGGATTCCACTCCGAACGCGGTGGCGTGCATGGCTTTCTTCGCGCACCTTTGCGAAGGCTTCGTCGGGGTGCAGCCCAACACGGCGCTCTTCCGCCACTATTTCACCCCTCGGATCCAGCCGGGAGGTGTCGTCTCTGGATGCATCACCTGGATTCCGAGGTCCAAGGGAGCGTATCCGGACGGCGCCGTGAAGTAGAGGTGGGATAAATGGCGTGGCCGGTGGTGCTGGATTGAAGAAGAAGACCCACCAAGATTCTGCAAGGTCCACCGGGTGACGCTGGTCCGTGGCAGTGACTGGAGCGACGTCGACGCCGCCGATGGGAGGCTCACCGTCGCCACCACCAGGATTCTCCAGCTCACCCAGTCCGGACTCACCCTTGAGATGATCGGGGCGGACTTCATTCGCCGTCGGATCGCCCCGTTGCATAACAAGGGGAGCCCAGCCTGGCTCTTCAGGAATCCTGCTGATGTCATGCGGCTCCGCCCTGGCCTCGACCACAACTTCACGGTGATGGGACATGCCCATTTCTGCCAGCGGCTCTTCCAACTTGATATGGGTCGCGACGGCGAGGTCGAGCGGACCGGCAAGGCCACGAGGACTGCCGTAAAGGCCGGCAAGGCCATCAAGGGGTCGTTCTTCAAGCTGCCAGCAGGGGTGGTCCCATTGTGCAACAATTCGCGCCAGTCCGAGATCATCGCCATGATGCCGGGCTGCAACGCGCACGGCCCTGTCCCGAGCTGGAGGTAGCCGGCGGACGAGGACGTGCAGAAATTCTTCGACTCCCTGGTTGAGGTGTACGTCGGGCCTGATGCCGAGCGGTGGCTTGTCATGGACACCACCCAGGCAGAGCTGGACTATATCGCCACTAGGGCGAGGGAGGCGCAGCTTGCCATGGAGGCCGGCATCGCCGGGGGTGTGGAGGACAAGGCTTCAATGGTTGCGGAGGAGGAGGAGCTCGCCAAGTGGGCGGCAGCCGCCGGGGAGGCCAGCAGTGCAACACCGGAGCTCCTCTTGTTGAGGATGCGGCCGACGAGTCGTCGGAGGAGGGCATGGCGGTGGGCTCGACGCCAGCCAGGGGAAGAGGGCGAGTCCTGCGGCGGGCTAGTTCAGGCGAGCCGGTCCGGCCCGGCAGGGCGACGCAGCCTCAATTGACCCTGGAGGGGTCCGAGCGCCACACGAGGGCCACGGCAGCGAGGAGGCTGACGAAGGCCGCTGGGAGGAAGAAGGCAACAGCCCCTTCTCCATCTGGGCGCGCACCAACTCCGCCTTCTTCGCCTCCCCCGGCAGACGTTGACTCGGATGTCGACGCGGAGTTCCCTTTTGACCTTGGGCCTCTCAGCCCGAAGAGAAAAAGGAAAGCGGCGGCGGAGGAGGAGATGGACGACGAGTAAGTACTCCGTTCCTTACCGCCATTTCCATCCCCCTGAACTATGCCGCTCATCTTGATCTATTTTGCTTCTTCAGGGATGCAGAGACGTTGGCCCAGAGGATAAAGAGGGCGAAGGCCTCGGCGAGCAGCCAGCCCCCGGCTGGGGCTTCAGAGACACCACTGGTGGTGTTGAGCAGCCCGGACGGCAGCCCCCGGCACAGCCCCCAGCGTAAGTTCATCATCCTCTTCTTGCTCGACATGCAATAGGTGTTTGATGCTATGGTGCTGACCTTGTCGGTTTTGTAGGACGAGAGCGGCAGCAGGAGGAGCCGCAACGGGCTACCCCCAACGAACCACCCCCATCGACTACACCGCCGCGAGGGGCGTCCCCGACAAGGGCACCAAGCATGGAGCCCACACGCATGGTGGAACAGGGGAACTTGGGCGCTGGTGACTCTGCCACGGCGCCAGGCGCCGGCGGGGAGGGGACTTATGCTTCACAGCCTGGCACTGGTGAGTCGCCTGCATTCTGTCTCTGCTTTTCCCTTATTCTTTTTCTTGGCTTCATCATCCCCATCACTGCCCAGGCCCTCCTTCAACAGATATGGAGGACGTGGACGCTGTCATCGGGGAAGTTGCTGAGGAGGCCGCGGTGGAGGCCGACAGGATTGCCGCCGAGGAGGCCGCCAAGGACGTTGCCGAGGCCGCCGCTGATAAGACCGCCAAGGACGCCGCCGAGGCCGCTGCTGATAAGGCCGCCAAGGATGCCGCCGAGGGTGCCAGCGGTGGGCATGCCGGGGAGGCCGGCAAGGCCACAGCCGAGGAAGAGGTGGTTGATGACCAGCCTTCTTCCTCCACAACCTCGGGCCCCGGCAGGTATCTGAAGGTGGGCGACAATCTCTTCGTCCATCTTGCAAGGGCATCAAGTTCCCGAGCGCCTGCTGGGAGGGGGGGGAAGTCTTCAACGGCAAGGTGTTCGCCGCCATCGGGCTCGAGGTTGTCGACGGACCGGGCATCGGCGGCGATGGTTCCCCAGAAGAGCAGCTCTTCCGGGCTATGGGGGCCAATTTCCGGAAGCTCCAAGCGCTCTACTGTGCCCGTCTGGACAAGGTTAAGTCCAGGATGGCAACGGTGGACGAGGCGGAGGTGGACTTCAAGGCGCGCGTTGCTGAGGCGCAGACCTGGTTTCACCAGGCTCGCGAGGAGCAGAGAGCCTTCCAGGAGGAATTGGCCAAGCGCGATGCAGAGCTCATCATGAAGATGTCTGACATCGAGAAGGCCGAGGAAGAGGCGGCGAACTTGGCTGCCGCGGCCGAGGCCGCCCGGAACCAACATCAAGCCGCCTTGGATTCCTAGGAGGAAGACCTCCGCGCGCGAGGCGAAGCTTGCCCCAATGCTCCGCGGCAAGGATGAGGAGCTCGAGGTCCTTGTCGAGCGGCGGACTCATGAGCTGGGGCAGAGGCACAAAGAGGCACTCGATGCCTAGGCTCTGGTCCATGCTGGCAAGGTGAAGGAGCTGAAGGTAGAGTGGGACGAGCTGAAGGAGCAGGTCCTCAAGCTGTCCGACGAGAGGAACACGCTCAACTGTGCCTTGGCAGAGGCGCATGGAGCGGCCATCAGCAGGGCTGGGGAGCTCTCCGAGGCACAAAACTCCATCAGAGATCTCAAGCTGAGGCTCGAGAATCTTGAGAAGATGTTGTCGGAGAGCTCGGCTCGGGAGGAGACCTTTACCAGGAGCCTGGAGGAGGAGAAGCAACTGTGGGCGGTCGAGGCCGCCTCCCACCTGGAATACGTGGCGGGCGAGAACAGATGGATCAGCCGGCTGGAAGACGTCGTCGGCAGGGTCACCTCACAGTTGGCCCTCATGGGGATGCCAAACGTGAGGTATGCCCCTGAGTGGAGCGGGACCGTCAACGCCAAGCTGACCCTGTTCTTCGAGGGCGTCATCGGTGCCTTAGCTGATCTTCACTCCAACAGAACGGCCACGCTGGCCGGGGAGGCCCGGCGACTTTGCCGGGGGGGGGGGGATCATGACCAAGGTCCTCACCAAGATGGCGTACCGGAACCCCGCCCTCGATTTCGAAGCCGCGATGGATAGCTTGCCGGAGGATGCTGACCTCACGGTGCTCAAGGAGCGCATCAAGCCCGTCATCAGCTGCATTGACGAAATCAAGAGGGTGGAAGGCCAGCGCCGGGATTAGGCATCCCGTTCTTCTTCGCCGCTGCAGGTTCATGACCAAGACATATTTTATCTATAGTTAGAACCGCAGCGATGACATGATGCAATATAACTTTGAAACGTTTCTGGGATTATGCATGCTATTTTCCTGTTTGTTGTTTCTTTGTACGTCCACCCTACGCTAGCTGGGTAGGCTTGCTGGCGCGAAAAACCCAGGGCAGCGTCTTGGGGACGGGTCCCCATTGGCCTACCGGGCGAGCGTGCTGCCGGGTGAGCCACCTTGCCGCCCTTAACGCAGCCGCTCGAACTGTCGAGTTTGACTCGAGTCGGAGTCGAGAGCCTTGCCAATTGCGGAAGGCTACCTTACCGTTTCCAACGTAGCCATTTGAACTGTTGAGCGGACTCGAAACAAAGCAAAGGCATTGCCGATCGAGAAGGGCCCCATTTGCATGCAGGTTTCTTTTTGTACAAAGAACGACAGCTCCGAGGATAATAACCTTAAATAATAGAATGGAAATGTCCAGGGTTCAATGTAACTTAGCTTCTATTTGTAGCCGCTCGAGTGCTGATTCTACGGCCCCCCTTCCTTCTCATAGGGCCACGAAGACGAAAGAGCGCTGGGCCAACTGCTAGAGCCGATTCTCACAACTGCGCAACCCCCCACCTGGCGCGCCAAAGATGTCGGTGTATTTGGAACGACACCTATGGGATCACAAGAATCCCTACTACTGTTGC
The DNA here is from genome assembly GCA_902687465.1 of Secale cereale. Lineage (NCBI taxonomy): Eukaryota > Viridiplantae > Streptophyta > Magnoliopsida > Poales > Poaceae > Secale > Secale cereale. The sequence goes on along the minus strand of LR738713.1, from coordinate 309,488,713 downwards.
GGGGCGCAGGGTTGAGAGAAGAGCGGATCAAACAGACATCACATGGTTCCTTTACCCAGGTTCGGGCCGCGAGGATGCGTAAAACCCTAATCTTGCTTTGGTGGATTATATGTTTGTGTCCTTCAGCTAGCTACGGGGCGTGAGGAGCTCCGAAAAGCCGAATCCTCCTCCTGGTCGCCTCGGGCCTCCTTTTATAGGCAAAAAGGGGTCGCCACAGTGGCACACAGGAGGTGGAAAGGGTACAGTGACGCGAGGTTATCCCTCGTATTACATGACAAGGCGCATTTAATGCGCCTAGCTTAGGGGTCCTTGCTTTATCGGGGACGGGGGAGACATCCATCTTGTCCGTCGCCGCTCCTTCTTGTGTCGACACGCGCCCTGGCCAGCGATGCCTGAGATGCCATGTATCAGGCAGGTAGCTGAGGTGGCGCAATGGTGGGTCTCCACGAAGATCTGCATGTCGCCACGCAGGTGCCTGCCCAGCTGGTTGGGTCGGCAGCTGCATGGGGCGGTGGAAGCTTAGCTGGCGTGGGCCTAATGGTATCCCTGCGGGCGTCTTCGACAAGGGCCTTGCCGGGGCCCCAGCAAGGGTCTTGCCGCGGCGCCTGCTGTCATCCCCGACAAGATGCTTGCCGGAGGTCTTGTGGTCTTCCTTGGCTGGGATCCCGCCAAGGGTCATCGTCTTCTTAGCGTGTATCTGATCTTGAATGTCTTCACAAAGATCTGCATGCCACTACGGGGATGTCTCCCGAATCCTTGCCCCACGGGGGCAGTGGACTCAAGGGTGATCCGCTCCGTTGGCATGGGGCGAGTTGCCACGGCAAGGGTCTTGCCGGGGCTGCTAATGCCGGCCCCGGCAAGGATCTTGCCGGGGCTGCTAAAACTGGCTCCCGGCAAGGATCTTGCCGGGGGAATCCCTTCGTCCCTTTGCTCTTTGTGGTCTTGGCTTTGGGCTTCAGTTCCATCAAGCTTCGGTCTTACATTGGCTTACTGCCCTTGCCATGCTTGGTGTGGTGGTGCATGTGGCTCAGACTGCCCGTGCACAGTCATAGGGGTACAAAAAGTGTACCCCCTTTTTGTACACCGACAACTATCAAAGTGTGAACTTGCCTTGTGCTGATGATGTAGATTCTTCGCACTCAAAGCTCGTGATATATCTACTCGTCACACTCCGACCAATCTATCGTAAGCAACAATAGTAACCACACATAAGCAATCACTCAGCAGATTAGAAAGAACAAATAAAACACTTAGGAAACTTCGAAAAAACAAATGAATAACTGTTGCAGCAGAAAAAAATTCTAACAGTACCAAAATTGAATGAATTTGGTCTTATCAGAAAGTTTAGGTCAAGAGCTTCGATTTGCAAAAAGAATCAATTCAAACGGAGTTACGGTTAAAAAGATATGATCAAAAGAAGTTTGAAACAAATCTAGTTGAATTCAAATTTTAAAACTTTCAAAAAACATGTTTAAGTTGTTTTACTGGAAGGAGGAGATCATAACGAAGAAGTGGGCGTTGGTTTCGTTGGATTTGGGCCAACGAGTAAAAAGTTGTGAAGGGTTGAAGTTCAGGGGCTAAACTGTAAAATAAATATTCACAGATGGGTCCCTGGCTGAAAACTAGAAGAAAAAGAAAAAAGACTACCGAGCGAACGTTCACTGCCGAACGCTAACTAACAAATTGATTCGTTCTAGAGGCTTAACTAGTGAACGCGCACTAATTAGCGAAAACCGTAGAAAAAACGAAACGCGATATAATCCTAACCGTAGGATCAAAATCGAACGATCGGGGGTGCTCCGGGTCATACCGCTGCGGTGGAAGTCACCGGCGACGAGGAAGACGGCGGCGGCGGTGTCGGCGGGCAGGCGGTCCGACTGCTGCTGCGGCGGGAGGGGCGAGCGAGGCGGCGGCTGCGGTCCAGCGAGGGCGGGGCGGCACGGCGCGGTGGCGGAGCGGGCGGCGGGCGGCGGCGAAAACGGGCGGCGGCGAAGCAGGTCGGGCGCAGAGCGCGGGCCGGGTCAGCTATTTAAAGGCCATGGGCCTTCTTGCGCGAGGGGCAACGGACAGAGTCCGGCTCGGCTACGCCCGAGCGAGGCGGTTCGGCGGTGGGCCGGCTGGGCGCAGCCCAGTCGGTCCGGAAGACTTTTTTTTAAACATTATTTTTTCCAGACAAACCAAAATAAATAAAAATAATATATAGGCATATAATATATCGAAATTTCCAGAAAAAGGTTTCCTACAACTTGAACATTTGTATATAATCAAATAAAATGCTCACAAATTTAAATAAATCAAATAGTGCTACTGTTGCAATAAAATCCAATAAAAATCATTTTAAAAATACCAAAATGATTTCAAATTTATTTCTCTCCAATTTTCTACTATAGGGAATTATGTTACCCTATTTTCCATATGTTTTATTTTTGGAGAAAAATAATTTGAATAAAACCTAATAACTCAAATTTTGAAAAAGAGTTTCAGAATAATTCAAAAGAACTTCCAATTCATATTTCTTGTAATTTGAAGAAGTCATTTTATCTTCTCTCGGGAAAATCATTGAGTTGCATAAAGTTTCTGAATTTAAAATATTTCAAGAATGAAATTCAAAATCCTTTCAAAACCCTTTTCATTTAATAAATGGAAGAAGTCATATTATCTTCACTCCAGGGTTTTGTGATGAAAATAATTTGGATTCCTGGAGAACATAAATGCAAAGTGAAAGTTTGGGAAAGTCATTTCGTTCCCTCCCATTTAACTTTCAAAAGTTTCAAATTTCACTCAATTTCACACAGCACATCACACCAGTAGTCAAAACTATCTATTTATTATAACATTCCAAAATTTAGAATTTTGGGATGTTACAAACCTACCACACTTAAAATGAATCTCGTCCTCGAGATTCGAAGAGACTAGCAAGAATTAGGTTGGGGTTGGGGGTCTCCTAACAAGTCCATTGATCAATATGGTCTAGTGTGCTACCACACTTAGAAGCATGTGTATGGTTCCATCAAAACTCAGGTACTCCATTCTTTGGGTTGAAAATTCCTTCTCCGGGCTCTTCCGGTAGTGGCATAACCTCCGCCCTCCATTCTTGTGTCCTTTCATTCTTGGTAAGGTTCTTCGAGACTGGTTCTTCATAGCTGACAAGTGTGGTGCCAATACTAAACATATATCGATATCTCATGGGGTCATCAAACAAATTAACTGGCCTCCTGCAGAAAACGGGTCTGGGCTTCACTCTCACCGTATATCCTACGGTTGGCAACACTGCCTTGTACAGGGGAAAATTTCTATACCATTCTAAGGTTTAAACAAAGTTTTGATATCGTAGTCTCTGTACTATAGGTAAGTCACTCAGATTTACCATCCCGTATAACAGAGGCGAATAATAAGAGTAAGTCAGTATGGGGATCAATCGATTCCGCACCCAAATCATTACCTTGTATATGGTTTAGTGAATCTCGCATTCTAACACTCGGTCATCCTCACAAGTATGCAGAATTTCTCTTGTCAATGAACTAAGTTCGGATAAAATCCATTACTTCTGCAAGCTGAACAAACATCTATCATTTCGTCACCACCCTTGGGTTTAGCGTAAACACCTATAGGATCGTCGTTGACAAAGTCGTCACTTCTACCACGGGTTTTCCTTGAGCAAGAGTGTGCTTGCTTCCTTGACAGGTCCTGGGGCCTATGGGTTATGGCTCATCTTACCACTAGTAACACGTGGTCTCATCATCGGGTTGCATCTGAACATTCTTCCGACATCCATCTTCCTTACCATTCTTAAATCCATCCAATTTGTACTGTATCTCTTCCTTCCGTTGGTACAGACTAAGATATGGTTACGCAGACTCGTCATTGAGTGGTCCATTCCAAAGTCTGATGTAACAAGCTCTTGTATCCGGGTAATGGTGTTGGGCTCTACCACCCTTAAAATGAATAACACTAGTTTCCTCAAAATCCTATTCCATGCATCATGTCTTCACTCATCACTTATGTAGTAACAACTCATAAAATCCAAAATCAAAACCATGATGCTAACTTTATTGATTCTCATCTTGTTACGATGTACTGCATTTCCATTGCATGCTTCAACTCGAATACTTAGCAAAACTCTCCTTCTTCTTGGACAATCCCTAGCATAGTGCTCTGCTTCATCACAACAGAAACATATTACTTCTGACAAGTCTCGTGGTTCCCATGTGATTTCGTAGCCTCCTTAGGTCCTAGGATTATGGTCCACTTTAGAACTTGTATATCTTTAAATCATCCTTGGAGTCACTATTGCTCCACACTCCAGCTTTACACCCTCTTGAATTCCAATTGTACTTATTTCCTTCATACCCGGGGGGTAAGCATCATATCAAAAATAAACTCCAACTTATTTGTGCAAACTCCACTATTTGGGGCAACAATTTCCTTTCTATGGGTCTAGGGTTCACACAGTAAGGTACCACTAAACAAAATGCACTGGTTCATTTGTAATCCATATTCTCCTCATATCAAATATTTTATTACATCCTGAACCACTATTTAAACCTTAAACTTTAAGGGCGCTTCACTACAAATGCTGCCATCCTCATAGTTTGGTAGGGTCAAGCATTCCTTCTATCTTTATTCATTTATCCTAGCTAAGGATGCTTCAGTCCCATTGGAATTGTGCAATGTGATTATATAATCATCAATCTTTTACTTCATCCTATTAGCCGTGCGCTTCATCTCCATCATCTCCGCATACACCCCACTCAGGAATTCCTGAGTGTTACGAAGTCTTGCTTTGAGTATTTCTGACATCTGACGTATGGCCTCCATAGCAGCTTCACGAACAGAGTCGAAGAATATTGTTTGTGGTACTCGAGAGATGAAAAAGTATTGACCCATAGTTTTTGGGCAAACTCCTTTCACACGGTGGAGGGATACCTCCACGTACCAAAGTTCAACTCCATTCTCCATGAAGGGATAACCCTTGTAAACTGCATCTCCTTCTAGGTGAATATGCTTCATCATATCCTTCAGGATCTTTGGGTAATCCTGATCACTAGTCAGGGTCATGATTGTTTCCGGTCCCTTGAGAAAATACTCGTAAAGGGTTGTCATCTGTAGGTATAAGACAGAAGGGGTTCTCAGGACAACGTACATATATCCTTGGGTAAAATGGGGTCGTTTGTCCGAGAAGGGTTTGGGTCGGCTGGTCCATGGGTCTAGGTTTTAGTCTATGTGAGATAGCAAGAGAGGCACTCACACACATCCAATCAACTCATAACATTTCCTTCTTAGCTTACAAAAATATCAACTTCCATTGCTTCACGAACTATTACAATGTTCTTTCCAAAACTCAACTCAACATCGTAATAAAAAGTGTATTCCACCTTTATCTACGTGCTTTATTCCAATATCAAGATCTCAACTACTCTGCTCCATCTTTCCTCTGGTCTGAACATTCTCCGGCAAAATGCCCGACTTCCTTGCAGCGTAAACTAATGACGTAAGACAATTCTAAGGACATCATGGTGACTATCCTGGTTCACTGGTTTCTTCGCTTCCTAGTTGGGCAGTTGCTAGCATAATGATCTAAATCCTTGCACCGGTAACATGTGATGTGACTCAGGTCCTTTTCTGCAGAAATTGGGTTCTTCCGGGGACACATGCTCTTTCTCTTCCTCGACTTCCTTGTTCCAATCAATTCTTCTATCTTTTGTGGATCAAACTCCTCTTCTTCTGTTGGGAAGTTTCCTAGATACTCTTGGCTTTCCTTCGTGCAATACCGTGAAAGGTGTCCTTCTTCTCCACATGAATATCAAGCACGGGAGTAAAATCTGTTTAGGCCTTCTCCATCAGGGTCGTCAATATCTTCCTCCATCGCAGATTCCTTTGAAATTTCCACGAGGGCTTCTTTCATTAACTCTTTCTTCTGTTGGATGGTTCGTTGTACCATGGGATAAAAGTGACACTTGGCAGGTTAGTGGGTAGTCCCTTCACACAAGAAACAAGCAATCTGCCTAGTTGGGCATTCTTCCGCAGGGTGACTTTCTTCACAATGAGGACATTCATCCTTGTGCTCCTCCTGGGTGTGTCCTATTTCTCCACAAATCCTGCAGGCACAAGGCTTCTTCGGGTTGTCACCACACTTTCGGATGAGACGGGATCTTAACAGAGTCTTCTTGAATTCCTCCCAACTTTCTGCTCCATTACATCTTTGTATGGCTTGATGCATCTTCCACCATGTTGCATCACTTTTTGTAAAGTACTGAAGAGCGTATTGAACCTCATACTTCCTTGCAACCAAATTGTGCCTGAAGTGATCCTCCATGTTTTGTATCCATAGCTCTGCCTCCGGCTAGGTCATCGGTCTAAAGAATACAAGTCTATCTTCTTTCATCCTTTATTGGGATGGGATTTGGGGAGATGGAGAGAGATACACTCAATACAAACAATAGTTTTGAAAAGACAGTTTTGTTTTGTGGCCGTCGGAAAACATCAAACAAACGGCGGCTCACAATTGTCGCATCTAACGTAAGTACATAACACGGGTTTGGTCTTCTATAGGTCAATATCTCTTTAAAGTTGTCAACTCTTCAAATCTTCGGAGTATCCACTGTTGGAGGTTCAACTCTTCCAATGTATGGTGAAATACTCTTTATTCCGAAGTGGTCCAAATGGAAAAGGGTATTGTCTAACTATTTTAAGGTAAATGGGAAGATTTGACAAAGCTCGGAAGAGAAGAGAGGTATAGAATCTTTTTGAAAAGGAAGTTTTAGAGAAATCCCTTCCTATGGCCTTGCCAGTTTCTAGGGTCACGTCCTACAGTCAACATGTGCTCCGATACCATCTTGTAGTGACCCGACCCGAATGGATCGAGTCTTGTAGGGAAAAGTGCACAAACCTCTGCAGAGTGTACAAACTATTCATGAGTAGCCGTGTCCCCGGTCATGGACATCTTTGAGTATCCAGAAGTGGATTATTTGTTGATCTCAACACTCTATTTAATTAATTTGTTGGTTTAATAATGATTTTGGTTGGGGATTGGTATGGAGGAACCATACTCAATTGTTCATGAAGTAAATTTAACAAAGTAGTTAAATAAATGCATTCCTTTGTGGTACGGAAAAATCAGCTTTATGCAAAAATAACCTTATAGCCTCCACCAGCCAAATATGCATGTAGTTGTAGGCATTATTCTTCATTACTGCTACAGTGTGAATTTGCTAGTACATTCAATGTACTGACCTACAAGGTTGCAACGTCTCATGTTGCAGGAATTATTCGACGAGTAAGTGTTACGTTAGGGTTGCGCTGTTTACACTCAACTTTGCCGTTGGTGTTCATGGGAACCCACAACCTTGTTGTTACTTCCACTATATGGATTGCGGTAATAGTATTTACGTTACTTAATACATATGATTTACCTCTATTATAAATCCTCGAGCACTGTGTGTGTCAGCATACCGATCCAGGGATGACACTTAAGCACAGAGACTCGGTCCATTCGGGTCAGGTCGCTACACTTATTCAGGTTTCGTTTGGCCTTTTTACACACTAATTGAGTTTCCTAGGCATTTAATGTCCATAATTCAAATGTGAACTACAAATAAATGCTCCAGTTCACCAAAATGGCTAGAAAAATTATACATGTGTCCTTGGGTGCATGTTTAGGTCCCATGCCAGGAATGAGAACGAATTACAACCGTACCCTCGTCCTCGCTCGTCCTCAAACATTTGGAATCTCGGTTGTCCCCATAAATCCAAAACTCACTAGAAAGTCATGAAAGGTGGCATGGTGTCACGTCATGGGTCATATATGTCATGGTAAAAACATTGTCCAATTTGGGTGAAGCTTTATTACAAACCTCTTACAAAAACCGAAGCTTCTCTCAAACAAGCCTCGTGGTTCCGATAGGGAAACGTGTTCCCCTTGTGGGCGAAACGTAATCACTACCTCTTTTCGCCTTGTATTATCTTCTGTGGGCCACATGGAGCGACATGATATCCGTGTTGTAATTTAAACTTATTCAGGGTTCGTTTGGCCTTTTTATACACTAATTGAGATTCCTGGGGATTTAATGTCCATAATTCAAATCTGAACTACAAATACATGTTCCAGTTCACCAAAATGGCTAGAAAAATTATACATGTGTCCTTGAGTGCATGTTTAGGTCCCATGCTAGGAATGGGAACGAATTACAACAATACCGATGTCCTGGCTCGTCCTCAAACATTTCGAATCTCGGTTTTTAAGTCCCCATAAATCCAAAACTCACTAGAAAGTCATCAAAGGAGGCATGGTGTCATGTCATGGCACATATATGTCATGGTAAAAACATTGCCAATTTGGACCAGGCTTTATTACAAACCTCTTACAAACCGAAGCCTCTCGCAAGAACCCTCATAGTTTGGATAGGGAAACGTGCCCCCTTGTGGGCCAAACGATAATCACTCCCTCTTCTATCCTCATATTTTCTTCTACACGCGACACGGAACAAGGGAGATTCGCGCTGAACTTTGAACTTATTCAGGGTTCGTTTGACCTTTTTAATTCATTAATTGAGTTTTCTAGGCATTTAATGTCCGCAATTCAAATCCGAACTAGAAATATATGCTCCAGTGCACCAAAATGGCTAGAAAAAACGTACATGTTTCCTTGGGTTGCATGTTTAGGTCCCATGGAACGAATGTGAACGAATTCAAGCGTCTCGCCGTCCTGGCTTGGCCACAAACATTGCGAATCTCAGTTTTTAAATCTCTGTAAATCCAAAATTCATCAGGAAATCATGAAACTTGGCATGGTGTCACTACATGGTACATATAATGGTCCAATTTGGGTGAAGCTATATTACAAGCCTCTTACAAACCGGTGCCTATCGAAACCCTCGTGGTTTCGGTAGGGAAACATGCCCCTCTTGTGGGAGAAACGATGATCTCTGCCTCTTCCAGCCTCAAACTTTGTTTTCTACAGGAAACATAGAATAACAGGAGTGTCGGGCTGAAATTTGAAACTGTTCAGGGTTCGTTTGGCCATTGTATATATATTAGTAATTACAAAGTTTTCTATGCATTTAATGTAGTCCATAATTCAAATTTGAACTACAAGCACATGCTCTAGTGAAGCAAAATGGGTGGGAAATCATACATGTGTCATTGGGTGCATGTTTAGGTCTGTCATTGGGTGCATGTTTAGGTCTCATTTAAGAAATGGGGATGAATTACAAACTTGTCATCGTCCTGAAACATTGAGAATCTTGGTTTTTAAATACAAGTAAATCAAAAACTCACCCAAAAAACATGAGACTTGGCATGGTTTCATGACATGGGACATATATGCCGTGGTAAAAAATGTCTAGTTTGAGAAGAGTCGCACACATTAGTAGCCAACGAAGTCCTTTTTGAAACAAAATCTGACATGTTAATATCGCAAACGGTTGTATTATTAACGGTGTCAAAATTTAATCATACTCGATGGCGTGCGTGCAGCTGTTTGATTAGACAGGACGAGCGCGAGAAGTCCACCATGCAGGCTCGACGGGATGCGTGCGAGTAGTCCGCCATGCAAGCTCGACGGGACACGTGCATCCTGTCCACCTCGCAAGCTCGACGGGACACGTGCGAGAAGCAAGGCCGCCCATGCTTACCGGGAAGCAAGCTCTTTGACCTCCATGCACCAGCCACCGCCCGCCTCGCTCACAACTTCTCCATTATTGGGGTAATTAAAGCACCTGGACGGAGGGTGTTTGCTTGTGATCCCATGGTAGCATTTGCCTTGTTCGTGTTTTCAACTCGTATTCCGACATAATTTAAATTGCCACATAGGGCAATGGATAATATACGACCACAAATAAAATGACAACGGATTATACGTCGAAAAATTTACAATGGCGCAGATAATAATTATCTTACATATTCCAGATAATTTAAAATGCCACATGCGGCAAAGCTCGGAAGACACGGGGGCAAGAGAAGAAGGAAATTGTAGACAACGATCTGGGTCGCTACTATCTCTACTCGTCGATGGATCGTCGGGCGACTACATCCTCCAGCTCCTTCTACAATTCCTCACGAATTTGATTGAAAGCAGCCACAGATTCCTCCACCTCCTGCTTGCGCTCGATCCAATGCTTCCTCAAGTCACCCATCAGTTCCTCGACGACCGCTATCAGCCTCATCCCCGAGGCACTGCTCTGCTCATGCAGCATCTTCCAGCCGACGGCCTCCTCCTCCTCGGCGAGCACCTTGAGGAGCTTCGCATCGTCAACCATGAGTTGCTCGACGAGGCAGGTCGCCTTGTGAACCGAGGCATCGCTGATCTTGAGCAGCTTCATCAAGCTGTCGACCAGCTCCTGCTGTGTAGTGACGCCAGTAAGAATGTCATCGTCGCCGGCGAAGGACTTCAGGAACGCCGACTCGTCGCGATGACCGATGCCGTGAATGCACTTGTGAGAGCCCTCGCGTGCCCGTGAGAGCTCGTTCGAGGGCTCCGCGGCGTGTCGGGACATCTCTGCTGCGGCTGCGGCTTCGCGGCGGGACCTCTCTAGTGCTTCCGCGGCCTTGGTCTTTGCTGCCTGGTTATATGTCCACCCTAAACTCCTCCTACCGGTCATGGCAGAATGACTTGACAAGAAATACCTAGTTTTGTGGGTGATGAGGAGAGGAACTATGAAGTAATTTTCGAGTGGGTAGTTTATATAGCCTGGTGCTAAGTGTGAACCCATATAAGTTTGATAGGTGTGAACAGATTTGCAATTACTTATTACGTTGTAATCTGCAATGTGACGAGAAACAAGTTCAAAATTTATTGATGGCAGAAGGTTGACCACGTGGTTGCTTGCCGTTGAGTCATCTGTTTTGCCACGTATCACACACATCTTGTTAAGTTGAACCGTTTCTGTTGTGTTCGCTAATCGAAAATAGTTCATCCGAGTGAACTGTATGCCCTATATCACACACACCTTGATCTAGCTAACCATTTCTGTTGCACTCCCTAATAGCAAACAGTTCATCGGAGCGAACTATATGCTGTATATCGCACACACATTGATCTGGCTGCCCATTTCTGTTGTTCTGCCTCATCGCAAACAGTTCGAACGGCTCAACCATGTGCCCTGGATCGCACATGCAACTACAATCTGAACTGTATTTAATGTATCATTCATCGCGAACGTTTTGCACCTTTTTTAATGTTTTTTACATCCCCATTTGTGATTAATGCTAATGCATCACACACAGTTTCCTCAAAGGGTCTCTGATCGTAGTGTCGCGTTAGCATCAACCTGCAGTAGTGGAGGAGGAGCTTTTGACTAATACAACCTCTCCCTTGCCAAGGCAGTGGACGTGCAACAGTTCATTCGGTGTCAAATTGCCAGAGGCATACACTGTAGTACCATCATTGTTTGACTTCCCGAAGAGGCGAAGATCCAAGCGCAAGGTTTTAGTAGTACGAGTAGTACAACTTAATAGTAGTAGTATCCAGGTACTAGGAACCCCATGGTGGAGCATCTGCGCTCTTATTGTAATTTAATCTATGATAAAGTACACATTTATTCCGGAGAAGTGCATCAAACTGCAGCCCAATGAAGTGGTACAATTATTCAAAAATCATCAAACATGTAATGATGACATCGATTAACCATGCTCTAATATTTCTTGGCCTCCATGCGACTCCTGGCCCGTATGTGTTCTCGCTCCTCGTGTCTCTCAAGGAGCGATGGGTTGGTCATTTTGTCGCCAACTGAGATCGGTTTTCTCACACTCTGGTCCCACATGTCAGTGATATGCCAAGAGGAAGTGCATTTACCGACATGCGATACACGCACTTGGTTAGTAGGAGAGGATTCAAAAAGAGTGTATTGATGGTTGCTTCGTCCGAGCAACTTAGTGTGGGAAAGGTGGGGCTTATGATTTCACTTGTCATTACCACTTCTCACTATTGGTCCGGCGCGATGACCGGGCTGAGTCTCCCATGTGGTTGTGCACTATTTGGTGCCTGGTACATGGACCCGGATGCTGAATGTTATCAAGCTTCCAGCTTTGTTTACATAATTGACATACACATAATTTTCCAGCAATATGAAATTGTACAATGCTCTCAAGATTTGAGCTTTTGTTTCATGAGTCTTGCCAGCTGGAAGGTTGTCTCGTTACAACATCAATCAAATAGAAAGGAAACTAACATCGATGCTCTTTCGCAAAAAATAAAAAAAACTAACTTCCTTGCTAATGCATCTCAATGATTAGAATATCAGAGCTAATATTTACATCACAACTAAAGACAAAGTTGTGAGAAGGAGTTATAAAGAAAATGAAATAAATTTGATCCATGCTTTCATTGGTAGCAACTTCCCCGCAGCTCTGTCTAAATAAACAAGACATGTTGGGAAAAAAGTAGCCATCAGGAGCATGGAACATTCCGATCATTTTGTGCAGATCCACTAAAATAGAGCTGACCATCCCTATTCCAAATATATTGAGTAAGTGTCATTACAATAATATAGGACTGTTGATGAAACAATAAACACACAAATAGAAGCCGGTCACCTTTGTAGTCTCTCTTAAGACTAACTAGTTGGAGAATATTAAGCAAATAGTTGGAGAAGATTAGCCTAGGAGTTGGATGAGGAGGATAGAGAAAAACCAATCTCCCTTTGTGAAGTCGCATTGAAATGTAGAAATGTTGCCCGTGTAACATTTTAGCAAAACTACACAAAACACTCTTAAGAAAAAAGTGATTTGTGCAGTTCACCAAAAGGTCACAATAGCAACGAGGTGGAAAGGAAACAATTACTGGCCAGTAACAGTTGAAAACACATACACTGACAAGAAAGAAGCATACTCCTTGTCCTATGGGAAGATAGCAGCACGGCTGTTTATCTAAAAAGGGTGCGAGGACGAAATTGCAACATGGAAAGTATGCGGGCCGAGCTACGTTTTGGGCAAAGAACTAGGGAAGATCCACATGCAGGATTTTCCACATGCCGCGACGTGGGAAGATGCCAAGATGGGCTTTGCAGCAAGGCCGGAGGGGTGGAAGATGCACCTAGGGGTAGTCTGGACGTAACTAGGAGGGCGTCGACGGGCAGGATCTGCCCTACCATGCCGGAGCTTGGTCAGAGAGAATGGACGGTACCACAGATCTGGACGTGCTGCCTCGACGCCGTCGAATGAAGCAACGATGCACGTCCTCCCTTTCCGCCGGCGGACCGGATTGGGCCGGATTCTATGACCATCGGTGAGAGAGAGAGAGAGAGGCTAGCGCCGTCTTGTGTGAGAGAGTGTGAAGATAGACCAACCCCAGCATGCAAGCTCGATTGTATATCATTGAGCAGATTACCATTTTCTTCATAATAATTGTTTTATATTATGTACGTGCCACTGAGCAATGTAACTTTATTTAAAAATAACGCACCAACGCATCAAGTCAAACTTTGTTTCATGCACGCGTGGTAGACGACCCTCCTTCAAGTAAACAAATGCTAGACGAGTCAAATTAGCATGTGGGGCTGCCTTTTTGTATAGAAATGAGCTCCACCGTGTGTACCCGCGCAGGTGTTGCTGGGAACGAGACGTGAGTACGTGCATCGTGCGTGCACCTCTCCTCTTCATGTATGTACCCCGCCTACGTGGGTGTGTGTGAGAGAGATGGTGTGTGGGGGTTCATGAGTGTTTTTTTGGGGTGGGGAGGGGGTTGGGGTTGGGGTTGGTGCGTGAGAGATAGACACGGAATATGTGTCGATGATATCTCAAACAACAAATGTAACCTATGCAATGTGTGTGAAACAGAGGCGTGGAAATATCATATCTAGAGGCGGTGATCCACCAGAAGAGAGTGGAGGGATCATTGGCGTGAGATATCGATAGAATCGAAGAGAGGGATGAAGTGTACGGGTGCACGAACGATAAAGAAAGCCAGCGAGATTGTGTGTGCCCATGTTAAAGATATAGGGCGGCTGGCCTACTTGAACGTTAGAGGGGAGAATTACAGTTTGTCTGTGTGGCATGGATACCTACCTACAGTGTTTGACAGTCGGTGTGTGTGTGTGAGAGAGAGAGAGAGAGAAGGGTGGGGGCATAGACCTGACTATATAAAGGTAGATCAACTGGTATATGTGCGGAGAAGGAGAGAGACTACAAAGGTGACCGGCTTCTATTTGTGTATTTAGGGAGATCGATCGACATCCATGCATATATCACTACAAAAAAATACACATCCGTGATGATACGTGTCTATCACAGTAGGTCATGTTTTCTGTCATGCATGTACATCCATGACAAATTTATGACAAAATCAAGATAGTCATACCTATGCTGTCGTCGAAGTGTTCCATGACATAACCAAAATTATCATCACGGAAGTGTCCACTTCCATGACGACAAATCGCACGTCACAGAAGTGCTTTCGTCAAGGGTGACCGACACGTGGCATCCACCGTAACGGAACGCCGTTAAGCTATCGGGTCCGGTTTTGGATCCGATAACCCGTTAACAGCCCCGACCAATGGGGATTTTCCACGTGTAAAATCATCATTGGCTGGAGGAAACACGTGTCGGTTCACCGTTGGGACAGATGTCATCCACTCATTGGACCAAAAGCGCCTATGATACGTCGACACGTGGCACGACCCAACAGAGGCCTATTCCTGTGAAAAGACCGACATGTTTGACTTGGTCAAAAGGTGGCGGGCTGGCCCACGACAAGCCTGTTAACGGTCTGTTCGCATATAGCCCATTTACAGCCCACTAACCCAGGGCCCGTTTACGGCCTATCCTAATTAGGCCCAGTAGCGTCATCTGGGCCGTCCAATATAATTCCAGCCCGTTTTAACTTCCGGCCCATGTATGGCCCATGACGTCTTTCGGCCGATATGAGGCCCTTAGTAACCCTTGGCCCATTAACGACCCGTGGTAAAACTAGCCCGTAATGAACAGTGCCCAATAGAGGCCCATTCCTATGAAAAGGCCGGCCCATTTGACTTGGTCAAAAGGTGACGGGCCAGCCCACGGCAAGCTTGTTAACGACATGTTCGCATATAGCCCATTTACAGCCCGCTAACCCAGGGCCCGTTTACGGCCTATCCGAAGTAGGCCCAGTAGCGTCATCTAGGCCGTCCAATATACTTCCATCCCATTTTAACTTCCGGCCCATGTATGGCCCATGACGTCTTTCGACCCTTATGAGGTCCTTAGTAACCCTCGGCCCATTAACGGCCCATGGTAAAACTGGCCCGTAATAAACATTGTTTCACTTTATACCCATTAACAGCCCATTATTCCGTTGGGCCGTTTCTAGCCCATGTTATCTTTCGGCCTTCTCAGGGCCCATTTATTCTTGGGCTCATTTCCAGCATTCGTTTACTTTCGGCCCGTTACTGTCATTTTCTGCTTGTGGGCCAAATTCAGCCCGTGGTTACAGTCGGCCCGTTTGTGGCCCGTTAATACGTTGGGCCATTTTCATAGCGTCATCAAATACGGCCGATTAATGACGACCCATTATGATCGGCCCATTATGGTTGGCCCATGAACGGACGATTTCAACTCTAGCCCATTTACGGCCATAATGTGGTCTGTTATTGGCCCATGTTTGGCCAACCGATCATATGGCCCGTAGAAGGCCCATTGTGTCTACGGCCTGTATAAGGCCCATTGTTTCTTCGCCCCGTAGAAGGCCCATTGTTTCTACGGCCCTTAGAAGGCCCATTGTTTCTACGGCCCGTAAGAGGCCCATGTTAACTACTGTAAATATGTAGCCCATGGTTAATGTGGCCTAGTTTTAAAAAATAGGCTATTGCGGCCACTAGCAAACCGTGGAAAAAGAACTGCACTGACTACAAGAAAAAAAATAAACAAGACAATAAGGAAATAAATAGGCAAGCAAATTACGCTAGGCTATCACGGCTATTACACATATTACATCCACTGGGCATCAAAGTTCGCCACCAGTGCAAATATAGGGAACAAAGCAGCATATAAACGCCGCAGCAAAACAAGTCCAAAACTAAAACCACTTCAGAAGAGCTCAAGAAACAATATCCTCAGTACCCATAATGCCGGCAAGATTCTTAGCAAGCTTATTGACTTTCTCTTGTTTGGCGCTTAAATCCTCCAGCACTTGATGTTGCACCAGAAAGTATGCATCTGAATTCTGAAGGGACTTCCTCAGTCCTTCGGCTTCCTGTCAAATAACATCTGATCGATATCTTTCAACTTGAAGTTGAGACTCAAGAAGACGAACTGATTCAAGCAGCGAGTTCGAAGAGCTGGTGCCAGCAGTAGTAGCCAGTAACTCGAACACTACATCAAGATAGGACTTTGGGGTTGTCTCAGTGTCTTCAATATAGTTTTTATCAGCTTTCTTGGAGAACAACAGGGATGTCTCACTATCTTGAACCTGATCTGCATTACTTCCTTTACCATTGCATAACGGGGTACTCTTGTCCAATATTTTATCCGCGTTCTAAAGGAAAAACAAACAAACACATCACATATTTACAATGTAGTATATGAAACTCATTTTGGTAAACCAGTTCAGTAGTAAGGTGGACAGGATAACAGCATGAAACAAACATATATCTATGTAGTATGGTCACTGTATGGTCTGTATCATCCTAGTTTATGTTGCCAAATCAAGATAGATACAGTTTGAATCCTATCTATTTAAGACAAAGCAGCATAGACAGAATATAAGTGTGGGAAACTACACGGCATGAGAACATAACTGTTTATTCAATTGAAACTGAAATCAACATAGAGCAAGTTACAATAGCAAACACGTTAAGAAATAGGTTTAAAACATACCTGTTGCGCCATTGGAGTTTCAATTGCATCCTTCAAATTTGAAATTAGTTGGTATGAGTAAATACAGTGATGTAAGAGCAAAGTAGTATGAACCATAGCTACGGAACCTGACCTGAGAACAATTCTTCTTCTGCTTTAAGCGTTGACTTGGGGTTCGGACTGGTGGTCCTCATGCTTTGGGCACTACAGTTGCCATACTAACTGTTCGTGTTTGGGTGCTGTGTGGTGGAGACGGTGCTGTGTCAACCGGAACTGGGTTACTATCTGCTGGGGTTGGGGTTAGAAGGGGTGTAGCTGGTTCTCTGTCCAACTGGATTGGGGTACAATCTGCGTGAGTCTGGGTTATGCGTGGTGGGGCTGGTTCTTGGGCAAGTACAACCGTGGTTCTATCTCCATCGGCAGGTAGCACGATCTTTTCTGAAGACCGTGTTTTCACTCCCACAGATACTGCCATCACCCCCTCAAATTGAAATGGCTGATAAGCGAGAAAAGTAATTGAATGTACAGACATTGTAAGATAGACAGGTGCAATGGATAGTAGGGAAGAAAGCAGGGCATGAAATAATTCACATTTATGTTGTCTAACCAAACAGAATAGTAGGACATAATTTCAAATATATGATGGCTAATTAAACAGGATAGCATGACACAATTTCACATGTATGATGGCTAACTAAACATGATAGAATGACATACTTCAAAATATGATGACTATGTAAACAGGATGACATGATATAACTATACGATGTGTCTATTAAAGTGATTGGCATGCCATAAATCACAAACATGCCGTCGACGGAAACATGATGGGATGATAATTCACGGATAGAATGACATAATTCAAAATATGATGACTATGTGAACAGGATGAGATGATATAACTATATTATCTCTTTAGAAAATGGGTTGGCATGCCATAATTCAGATACATGCTGTCTATGGCATGATATAATTCAAATATATGATTTATATACTAAGGAAGTGAGCAGAGGGCAATCGCATATATGATGTGTCAACTAAGGAGATGGCATTCAATATCGTCTATATGATGTAAAAACTAAGCATTGCAATACAACATATGCATGATATGAGTAATATAACCCTGCCAAGTTTTAGCATACACCTTGGGGGGATGATAGGACTGGTCATCTTCCTCTGAATCCTCTCTGAAGAGCTATCTGTAACCAGCAACATATATGCTTCACCAGGTAGCATTGTCTTCTTTGTAGACCTTGTTTTCACTCCAGATTTCTCCATCACCAATTCAAATGGCTGATGCACAGGAAGAGCAGTTGAATATACAAACATTGTTGACAAAAGCAATAAGAAATACAAAAAAAGGACGACATGATATAATTCACATATATGACGCTTGGCTAAACAGCATGGCATTGCATAATTCAAATATGTAATGCCTTGCAACAAGATAGCATTGCGTAATTCACATATATAATGTCTGGCAAAAAGATGGCATTGCATAATTCACATATATGGTAATTAGACACTAAATAGGTGGCATTCACACAAATCATGTCTAAACTAAGAAAATGACATAGCAATGCAAGATACCATACGCACGATATGAGCAACATAACCCTGCCAAGTTAGAGCATGCACCTCGGGGGGGGGGATAGGACTGGTCATCTGTCTCTGAATCCTCCTCTGAGGAGTTATCTTCCACTTGATTACGATCCGAAATGGGTGGAGGGGGGCTGCCTTTGCGCCCACCATGGAGAGATGTCTGCATGAAATTTTATTGCCACACATGGCTCGTCTCTTTTGCTCTACATGTTCAGTTCCATTGTGTACAATAACTGACATGCATAGGAATAAAACATAGTGAGATTATGTAAGGAGTGCATGCACAAATCCAGAGTGAAGGTAGCAAACTATGGATAGACCCAAAACCAATGATAGCAGGCACATAATAGCTTTAGTTAAAAAATACAGATAATGGCTCCTTCAATGTTTGTTTGCACCCAACATGAAACTCATAGTAGACACCCGAGATTAACCACATAGTAGACATATAGTACTGATTACTGCCCCAATATGTACCCCACAACCATTTTAAAAACTCAAGTTTCAGCACAAGTTTGGACTTGAGTCGGAGTCTAATAGGTGAAAACGACGATAAAGTAGCATGTCATCATATTAAACGATGCATAACGTAAGCAGGCACGGAAGAGCGCGACCTCTCTTGCGGACCCGTGTAGTCCTCTAGGTCATCTGCTCAATTGATGATGGTAATGCAGTTGTTGTGGATGCCGGCGGCAGGAAAGAAGATCTAAGGCGGCCAAAGATAGTCTGGAGAGCGGATCCCTGCTGTGGTGAACCCTTCCATCGTTGGAGCAGCTGAGCTGGGGTGGAACACAGCACCGCAGGAGCAGGACAAACCACACAAGGTTTTCTTTGACACATATCTATAACAGAAGTAATTGTGTAAGGGCTTGTTTGAATTTGAGGATTCTAACAATGCAGGGATAGGAAATAGACAGGAATAGGATAGGAATGCACGTGCAAAACAGATTAAAAGCACATGATTTTTGCCAATCTGGGTGTTTGGTTCACATGAATGGGAAAATCACATGATGCAAAGAAGCATGGTGAGATTAAGTCAAACCACAAGAAGTGTACAACCTCTTTGGCGAAGCCATGTCGATCTCAGCGTGATTGGGTTGGCCGGTGAGGATGCTCCGGCTGACTTGGCTGTCGGAGGAGGGGAAGAAGATCTTAGGTGTCTGGAGATGGAGCCCGAGGTACTGCTCCGCTGTGATGGAGGGTTTCATCGTTGGAGCAGCTCCGGTGAGTTGTACGACGCCGAGGCTGAAGCAAGACAAGAAAGACAACGTTAACCTAAGTGGAATTGTAATAGCATATCCAATAGATGACGTAAAATACATAACCACAAAGTGCTAGATGTATACATCAGCCGCTCATCTCTGAACTTAACTGTCAAAACTGAATTTAGCTGTCGAAACTGAACTTAATTGTCGAAACTAGATTTAACTGTAGAAATTGAACTTAACTATCGTAACTGAATTTTGCTGTCGAAACTGAATTTTGCTGTCGAAACTGAATATTACTGTCGAAACTGAACGCACTAGAGGTGAGGCTACACGTTAGTCGACTGACTTTTTCATCTCTGGTCAGTCGATTTTGCAGCCGTTGGATACGAAATCAAGGGCATGCAGTTCATCTTCAACCTCCACCCCCCCTGAGTCGCCAGCCACCACCGGCCAAACAGCCGCCCCCCGCCGCCCTCGGCCGGTGGTGCGCCGCCCCGCCCGCCCCAAAAACACTCCCCACCGCCGGCCCGCCTTCGCCCCGGCCATCCC